>OU862924.1:51501427-52744344 GCA_917880885.1 Limnephilus marmoratus | reverse complement strand
TTTTTGCGTGATATCAGATAAAATTTGAGCGCACATCAAATTACACTTCCATAAGTACCATGTCTCTTTTGAGGGATTATTTTATTGATTTATTATTTGTTATTAAATATTTTATTTGATAAATACAGCGTTGGTTTGTTCCGTCACAAATAAATGCTTATATTTTTCAATTGTGTTCGTGTACGTTTTGTCTGTCTGTAATTTGTCTTGTGTTCGTAATACATAGTCAGGTTGTTTTCTCGGGGTGGTGTAGTAAGTACCTGCATAAAACAGGTCATTCTTGCGGTGGTACCATATAACTGGTGTCGCAGTTTAATATTCTGATCAGGTATTACCTCGTCAGGTTTTCGCGGAAAATGCGAACGTTTAGCACATGAATATACACATGGGGCGTGGCTACGCTTATTTTATTGATCAATATTTGGAAGTTGGTTTCATATCATCTCTTCGGAGGATTTTTAAATGATGTGTAAACAGACTCTTGGTTATTGTTGATTTTGATGATAAGATTTGCATATTTTATCTGGTTCTGGTTAGTTCTGGATAATGGGAACAATTCATTTCCCATCTCCTCGGAGGTTTTAGCGGAATGACAGTTTGGCATAGGGCCGTAGGTGGTGGTTTAACACTAAACACATGTGGTACATCGTAATATGGTATTAATATTACATTAAATGGTGATAAATTTCACTGCAATTCTATCTCTTTGAGGATTTACACGAGATTATGTGTACGTATTTAGTATTTATGTCTTGTGGTTGTTTAGGTTTAACAGATATATTTTTATGCGTGTTAATTAATTGTTCAGGAATATATTTCGGAAGATAGTATAATTTTTTCTACAATTTTATATTTCACATTATAAACGGGGTCATTTTACAATAAAGATATTTTTACATTATGTTTTATAAGAATTTTAAATAGTAATAAAAGATATTTCTTTTGTTTTAAAATAACAATTAACTTTCATTAATTTTCTACGTTGAGTGTTATGTGTTCACTTTGTTCCTGATCTCTGTTTCAGTTTGATTTTATGAGTTCATATTTGATTATTAATGTTGATCTTTTTACTGCACTTCGACCATGATTATTTTTTTTACATTTGGAATTAGAGAGACAAAATTTTTTTTTTTAAGTCTGAAGTTAGACATTGTTAAATATTTAATAAATTTGGAATTATTTTCTGGGCGAATTCAGCGACATCTATGTTCTCAAATTATAATCAACACTATATTCTTGGGAAATGATTTAATATTTATTGATATAAATTTTACTTGCTGTTTTTGTGAAGTCTAATTGAATATAATCATATTGGCATTTTTCATTTTTGAATTTGATCGATTAATATTTATAATTTGAATATTGCGTTGTGCTTCTGTGGTGATTAACATTATAACATACATAGATTTAAATGATGCATTCCATATGTTTTTCAAAGGTTATTTATAATATGGTCAGGGTGTCTTTTTGCCTTTTAGGATCTCAGTCGATGAAGTTTTTTTGGTACTTTGGCACTGTTTTAATGTAATTTAATATTTTAAAGTTTCATCTTTAATTAGATTTTGTTTTGAGAAAACCAATTTTAGGCAGGTTCAGTTTTAGGGAACGACAAGAAACTGGATTATTTGGGTCTCACAATCTGGACTACATCTTCAACTATTCGAACTACTTCACATCGGAAGTTCATCATCTTACTCGGATGGCGCATTTCATTGCAGTTTTCTGATCTCCACTCTATATGGAACTTCTTGCACTTTCTGTCACTCAAGGATTTTCTTCAGCTTTCACAAGATGCAGTCTTGACCATCATACATCTTCATTCATATTGGGCGGCAGAGCTAGCAGCGCGGGAAAATTTTCATCACCTACACAGAACCTCACTTAATGACTTTCTTCTGCTCCAGTTTGGATTATTAATCATAAACGCAAATCAAGATCCAATTAGTGCGGCGATGTACGCAGACGGAGGAATGGTCTGATTTCGGCGTTTTTTTTCCATCTCTACCTTGGGCCATCTTGGGTCATCAGTTATTGAATGCATCATAATAGGAGAGATGCTGCATAGTTTGACGCGACTTTCTTTTCATCGCTTTACATTGAAGTCATGCCTACAGTATTGCAGTACGGTGGTCACCGCTTCCTCCATGAAGTACATTATATGGATTGGGAGTACTTCTATCACCAGGATCCTTCCGGCTAACAATCATTATATTTTGGCGTCTTCCAAGACTAACATTTACGACCAAGGCTCACATAGTATGCAGTTCTCTTCAGGAAGTGACACATGGACCTCATGATTTCCAGGAGGAAATATTTTCTCTTTGGTGGAGGGGTAATGTAGCGGTAAGAACCGCTAAGACACTATATTGCTCAATGGATTCGACCAGTGTGGTTGGCAGCATTACAAGCCATCTGTATTCCGAGGTTGGTGCCCATGCTTCGCAAAGTTCGAGAGCGCCGCGGAGACAGTAGTACTTCAGTTTGATTCCAGGCGACTTGTGAGACGGCCGACGGCATGTGGATCCTGACAGAAACTCGACGGGCAGAAGATCTCACAGATTCACAGACCTCATGGGAATTATCAATCACGTATCGTTATTATATTTTCATTGGTTTTCTCATACATAATTTAACATACTATTTGTCGTTTAATAGTTCTAGGGCAATTTTAATAAACGACTGGCGCTTTCCATCTTTCATTCTTAGAAGCAACTTATGATACAATATGCACTGTTTTCTTGGAGCAGTCACCATACCCTGAGATAATCATTTAATTTATTTAGAGTCTCTTTTGTTGATCAAACCTTGTATTTATGATTAAATATTATATTCCCTTTATAGCCTTTAATTTCATTTAGTATTGATTACCATATTCACATGTCTTACCTACCCTGAGCTTAGCATTACCTTACTACAAGATTTAACTTTCATAACCTCAATATTCCATTCTGACAGTAAGATGTCGATGCACACATTTAAATACGACGAAGTTAAACCAAATAAGTTTAATTACGTTATATTTTGGCACCAACGTGACGTAATACGTTTCAAGCGTGGCGCGAGGGGGCAGACCTCTCGTGGCCGCTTCAACAGGTGACTATCAACCATTTCGGGCGGGTCAGGATTATTGGAGAGAATGGCAGGCCCTAGATGCTCCAGAGACCATCTTACGTATGATAAGGGGATACCGCATACCGTTCATCCGAAAGCCCTTGTTGATAAGTCCAAGCCAAGCTTCCGCAGGGAAGTTCAAGACGAAAGTAACCCCGGAAATGACCCTCGAAATAAAAAAGATGATGAGAGATGGTACCCTCAAAAGAGCTGGCGACAATACCTCCTTCCTATCAACACTTTTTCTGGTTCAAAAGAGCGACGGCTCAAAACGGCCAATCTTCAATTTAAAAGCTCTCAATTTAGATATAGCTTGGAAAAAGTTTTCTCTGATATCTCATCACAAAGTCCCACACTTTCTTCAAGCCAACGATTGGATGACAAAAATAGACCTTTCGCAGGCCTACTTCCACATACCGGTCGCAAAAGCTCACCGTTGCTTTCTGAGATTGTATTACGGAGACCTTCATTTACAGATGACATGCCTGCCTCAAGGCTTGAGCAGTGCACCACAAGCCTTTGCAGCTATCACAAATTGGATTGCAGAAATCCTTCGGAGGCGGGGTATCAGAATCATTGTGTACCTAGACGACTTTCTCCTGGCTCATCAGACCAGAGAAGTCCTCCTCAGTCAAACACGAGAAGCCCTTCAATTGTTGGAGCGGTTAGGTTGGTCGGTAAATTTCCAAAAGTGTGTTCTTCAGCCAGCAGTCAGTGGAATATCTAGGAATTGTGTGGAACCCCCATCTGAATCAGAAGTCCTTAACCAAATACAGACGCCAAGGTCTTTGGAACTCACTTCAGAGCTTCGTGACAAAAGGAAGATGGACTCTGAAAGAAGCTCAGAGTATTCTCAGAAAATTGAATTTTGCTACCTTTGTGGTCCCCAGAGGTCGACTCCATACTCGGCTGATACAATTACAGTTGCAGTTAATGCTGAAGCTGACCCCTCAGCAGAAGTCTCCGATAAAGAAGGAAGTCTTGTCAGAAATGAAATGGTGGATGATCAACTTAGATCATGTTTCAACTCTTCATGTTCCCAGCCCAACACATTTTCTGACTACGGATGCGGCGGATCACGGCTGGGGAGCCCTGCCAGAGGGGGGACATTGCAACATGAAGGAGATGACGGCGATCTTAAATGCCTTAACATTTGTGACTCAGAATTTGAGAAGTTCTCCGTTACTCATTCAATCAGACAACAGGACAGTCGTAGCCTATTTAAGGAACGAGGGAGGTACCAAGTCTATGGGTCTCCTTCATCTGACATTTCAGATTCTAGCGCTTTTGGACCAGCACAGAATCTCTTTACAAGTGCAGTATTTGCCGGGACGCTACAATGGCCTCGCAGATCATCTATCCCGAGGGATGACATTAGGGAACGTACCCATACTACGTGACACGTTTAGGGGGGGGGGGGGGGTCTTCAAAATGTCACGCTCCATACAAATGAGTGGCGGGTTGCTTAGGATTTTGGTCACCGGGGGGGGGGAGGGGGGGTTAAAAATTGCAAAAAGTTGGTCACGTAGTATGGGTACGTTCCCTTACCAGAATGGCACCTTCTACCTCCAGCGGTAAGAGCTGTTTTTCACAAGTGGGGCAGTCCAGTGGTGGATCTATTCGCTTCCTCGAGGGCTCACGTCGTGGATCAGTATGTCTCGATAGATCCCCACGACAAGAGAGCGATTTTTCACAATGCATTCAGCAGGACTTGGCATTTCCCCTTGGCATGGATATTTCCTCCTCCATGCTTAATGCCACGAGTGTTGGCACACCTGAACAAGTCATCAGGGGTGTACCTGGTTGTGGCCCCAAATTGACCAAAAGTGTTTTGGTTACCAGACCTAAAGAGAAGAGCCCTAGACCGACCTCACATAATACCCATGTTGGTCGACAACTTAATAGACTTATCGACAGGACTTCATCCTCAGCAGGTCCAGAAGCTCCAACTACAGGTGTGGAAGATTGGGGGTGAAGTGAAGCATTGAACGATTGGTCACAACAAGAGAAAGCTCTGTTGAATGCGGGTTGGCGCAAATCTACGCTTTCAACCTATCACATGGCATGGAAGAGCTGAAAGGAATGGTGCACCATTAATAATACGTATCCTAATAACCCTTCGGGGTCTCAGCTGGCACGGTTTTTAGCATACCTAAGAGTTAAAAAAGGCTTGGCTCACAGAACTATAGCTCTTCATAAGTCTGCAGTGTCGGTTTTGTGAGACCCCAATGGCGATTTGAGAATAAGTAATCATCCCTTGGTCAAGGGTATAGGGAATTCTGCAAATAAGAAGCCTAAAGCATTTACTTGGGATCCAGGGCACTTGGTGTCTTGGCTTTGTAAAAATCCTCCAAAGGAACTGACTCTTTTCGAAGCATCTCGTAGATGTTCTGTTATTTTACTTCTGGCATCAGGAAGACGAGTACATGATCTGACCTTACTACATACATCTCCTGATAATCTTGTTGACAATGATGATCACATTATATTATAGCCAGTTTTTGGTTCTAAGACGGACACCTCTACACATAGACAGACTGGTTGAAAGCTTTACAAAGCAGAGGATCGTAATATAGATCCTATATTTTGGTTGAGAGAGCTTATGTCTTTGGGTGAGAACAGAAGACATGAAGCTGGTGTTGAGTGTCTGTTTGTTTCCACATTGGGGCCTGCAAGGCCAGCCTCGAGAACTGTCATTGGTGGATGGATTAAAACAATTTTGAAGGACGCTGGGATTGATGCCTCCCCTGGGAGTTTGAGATCAGCAGTAGCTTCAAGAAGTTGGCTGGAAGAGTGTCCTATAGACACCATTTTGGAACGAGGAAACTGGCGTTCAGAAAATAATTTTAAGAAATATTACAGAAAACAAATCAGAGGTCTCAATGTTGAGGTGCTGAATTCCCCCATTCACTCTCAGTCTTTGACCAAGTTATTTCAAGCAATACAGTAATAGTCACAATTTTGGCTTTAGAATTGTCACCAAGCGATAACAAACACTTCTCACATTAATATATTCTGGATAAGCAACAACACACATAATGTTGGAGTTTTACCTACCATTAACCCCTCAGAAAATCGCCACTATGCACTTTTAATGTCTTTAACGAAATGACATTTTACGAAAACTTTGTATTATTACCGCTTCACAAATAAAGCTCTATAAATGAAACATTTCTGAACATAGCCAAATAGTAAAAACTGTTTTAGACAGGTTACAAAATAAGCTTTCGAATTATTATATTACAAATAAATATTAATATTTGTAAATATTAAAATTTAGAATGCAAACATTAAAAAAATGTGAAAATGACTCACGTGATGTTTTTATGTGAAAACGGTACTAAAATCACAGATTATGTAAACAACAATACTTATTCTATTGTATAAATGTGTAATAAACACTTTTTTATCATTTCACATTTTTATCATTTCATATAAAAATATTTAATAAAAATTAACAACGTCGGGCGCTCGTAGGAAATTTGGCGGGATAAATTATGTGTCAGACTGCGCGTCTGACAGAATGTTGTTTTTATGTATTTCTATGGACAACTTGAATAGAGATGTGCAGCGTGATTCACTATCGACATTTCAATTTTTATTTTACGGATGTAACTAAAACAATAACGGAGTTATAACGGTTTCTATGGAGACACACGCGCTGACGTGTAAACACGCTTATTGTACTTGACTGCTGTCGTATTTTTAACGCATATATCTGCTTACGTTGCGGAGGGGTTAAAACTCTTATTATGTTGTCTTGCTTATCCAGAATATACTTAAGTGTCTCAGGACGCTACCTGCATATGGTGACAATTATCCAACTGAAGGGAGTTACAAAAGGCGGGAAATTCAAGATATAGCAGCAGATACGACTGTCACACATTATATATTCTGGATAAGCAAGACAACATAATAAGAGTTTTAATGGTAGGTAAAACTCCAACATTATGGTGAAAATTCATGAAAGCGTATATTCTAATGCAATTCCAATTCGAAAATTCATCACCGACTTTTCTTTTTGAATTCCGTAAGTTTAAACTTTTTAGGGCGCACAGTTTACACCCGCACTGTGCAAGCTGATATAATTTGGTTATATCGAGAATTCTTATAGTTGAAAATCGAAAATATTTTGTTGTGAAGTGATGTATATTTGAGTAAACCTTTATTATTATTCTACTTTTTAGAAAATCTTACAACGATGATGAAATTTGGGGTGTTCTCCAAGAGCAGGGTGTATTGGATTGGAGCTGATTCTGACGGTAGCAGCTGTGGCAGCATTGCCGCAGACGACACCATCGAATCCGACTGTGAAGATACAACGGAGACGTTTCAAGAGGTGAAGCCCATTTTATGTAATTTAAATCAATATTTCGTTTAACATTTTATTTTCAGGCTTCTTCGTTTTTTACGAACAGAAGACCTCATGAACTTAGCGGAGTCGGATCCGGTGGTTGCTGATGCTACCGAAGGAGTCAGTGGAGAGATGTCTCGAGAGGATCTCCCGAAACAAGTGGCAGAGCCGTAGAAGGTATGTACCTACTTTATAATATATGTATATGTATTCTTCTTCTTCTTCAATGGCGCTACAGCCCAATTCGAGCCTTGGCCTCCTTCAAAATAAGCCTCCACCGCCCTCTGTCCTCGGCCGTCTTCTTCCAATCTGCAACCTGGAGTAATCCTCTTGCATCCTTCCTGACATCATCCTCCCATCTCAGTCTAGGTCTGCCCGCCTTTCGTTTACCTCCCGGGTGTCCTGTCAGAACCTTCTTCGGTACTCGTGTGCTTGGCATTCGGTGCACATGTCCGGCCCATCTTAATCTTTGGAGTCTTAAATGGGTGGAGAGTCTGGGAGCTTGGTAAATATCATAGAGCTCATTATTGTGGCGGATTCTCCATGCCTCTCCCTCTCGCACCGCTCCTAAGATTCTTCGAAGTACCTTTCTTTCGAAGATGTCCAGCCGTTCCGCTGACTTTGCTGTCAGTGTTCCCGCCTCACATCCATAGGCCAAGACCGTTCTGATAATTGTTTTATATAAGGTTATTTTGGTTTTCCTATGGACGTTTCGGGATTTGAACACTGGCAGCAACGCGAAGTAAGTTTTGTTAGCGGCTGTAATGCGCTTTCTTACTTCTACTGGGTCTTCATTGTCCTGCGTTATGATGGAGCCCAGGTAGGTAAACTCTTCGACCACTTCGAAATTATAATTGTCTTTGAATTTCACTTTGTCTTTTATTCTGCGGTGAGGGGTTCTGGTTTGCATCATGATTTTTGTTTTATTTTCATTGATTTGCAAACCCACCTCTCTTGCCGCAGTCTCCAAAGGGTCAAACACTTCTCTTACAGCCTGTAGGGATCTTCCGACAATGTTAAGGTCGTGTATATGTATATATAATTTTATTTTATTTTGCAGCCTTTTTCATATTATTTAGTTATTTTCACCATATTATAAAAGTAGGTAAGCGTTGTGAAGTATTTATTTATTTCCATTATAATTATTTCCAATCTTATATTTTCAGAATCAATGGACTACAGTGCCGGTCAAACGGAAAGCGCCAGTGTTGAAGAAATTGGCCAAGCAAGCTTCAGTCACATTGAAGGTATAATGTAAGTGTAGATTCAAATTTTTTCACAGTCCTCCTCACTAGGGTTTCCTGTTCTTAAATTTTAATATATTTTTATTTTAATTTGTCACATTTTCAGATTCCCAGTTTCTGCAGCTCCGTTTCACTGGCCGTATGCGGGAGAAGACGCCGCGAAGGGCGACGTGGAGGGCGCATCGGGGTGAGGGGACGCCATGCTGTCGGAGTGGGAGAGGCATGGACTTTGGACCAGGACTTTATTCTGGCTTCTCGGTCACAAGCCGCCCGTGCGGCTAGCGGTAGACATTCGCGCCGAGCGCGAGCTACAGCGCAAGCCACACGGCCGTTGAGACGCTCTGACTATCAGTTGGCAAATGAGACTGCTGATGACGAAATGGACGGATCCTTTTCGTCTGATGAAGAAATAGAGACTGTCCATTCTTCACCAAATGTGGCCTATTTGTTCCCTGGTGATCCGAGCGCAGCCAATTTCTCTTGGATTGGCATTTCTTCATTTGCCAGTCAAAGAGAACAGTTTATGCCCGAGAAGGCGGGACCAACTGCAGAGTTTCTGACTCTCGTCGTCATAGTCACCAAAGCAGTTCATGGAGGGAGACAAATCGCCATGAGATTTTAATTTTATTTGCACTTTACATGATGCTAGCTGGGCATCATCCTCATGCCGAGCATAAAGCTCATGTTTTTCAACTACTTGGATGATGAAGACTTCTGTGTTTAGGAAACTACTTTCCATTACTCGCTTTCGAAATATTTGCATTTCGACGACAATGATCTGAACCACACTGACCCTGAAAACAAGACGCTTGCAAAGATATTGCCAATAATTAATCACTTGAATGCTAAATTTAAAGAACTTTATGTTCCTAGCCAGAACATTGCAATTGATGAGTCACTAACATTGTGGAAAGGTAATTTGGGTTTCAAGCAATATATAAGAACAAAGGCTGCTAGATTCGGAATTAAATCTTTTGAGTTGTGCGAATCTGCGACTGGATAATTGTGGTCATTTAATATTTATACAGGAAAAGATACATCATTTATTGGTTCATTAACGCAAAAAGTGTTGAAATCAACACTTACGGTGGTGAATCCAATTAGACCACTTTTGAATAAGGCTTATTCTCTGTGGATGGACAATTGGTTCAACTCTCCACTACTGGCTCGGTTCCTCAAGCGGAACAAGACTGACTGCGTCGGGACATTGCGCACTAACAGAGCCGATGTTTCGACAGCATTCAGTCGTGTCCAGTGGCGGATTTACCAGCAGGCTGAGTAATTGCGTTGCATTGCACTAAAAGTGTTTAGTGGGTTGTATGTATAATTTTTAAAACATAACAAAAGCGGACACCGGTGAAGTGAAGACAATACAAACTTATTGTAGGTAAGTAACCCTAATGTATAAATCATCCACAACAAATCAGTAATTAATTTAACTTGGAGCCTGTTTCACAATCGACGGGTAAGTTCTGGATAGCTTACTTGGCAGTTCAATTGACATATATTTCATATTACAACTGTCAAATGATCTGCCAAGTAAGCTATCCAGAACTTATCCGTCGATTGTGAAACAGGCCTTTATATTACTGTTTTAGAAGGTTCGCAAATTTAATTTTTTTGTCAAGTATATTATTATACTGTTGTAGTATATTTCAATAAATTTCTGTTGCTTATATTAGGTAACTATTCAATGTCTGAATTTGAAATCTGATTAAAGGATACTGATAATTACGTACACGAAATAAACTCCTAATATAATTTTTTTTTTCAGTTCTTGAATAAAAAATTGTGAGAATGAGTGATTGAAGAAAGCGGCTCAGTGGAGCTGTGTATAGGAAAAACGCCAAAATGTAAAAAGAAGAACAAGAACAGGTGATAAGTAAAACAATGAAAATTGACAGTTTTCTTAAAAGTGGAAGGGGAAGAAATATTATAAGACCAGGAACTTCAACCACATGCAGTGATACTCTACAATCTGAAAAAGATGAAACGGATTTGAACTCTGCGGCCCAACAAAAACTGGGGTCATTAAACAATGTGCTTTTGAAAAAATGGATATGTATGTTTTTGACAAAGAGGCGGTAAGGAATCATCAATAAGTACAACAATATTGAAGATGCGTCTCAGTATCACACGTCAAGTAAAAGCAATGATTAAGTGCAAACAACAGTAAATCTAAATAATGTCACATAAATATTATGTGACTGGTGCAGTTCTTGCCTATTTGGATATTTTGTCTATGGTGTTTTTTTTTGCAGACTGGCAATTTTTTTGGAGAAGAAAAGTTGGTTTTTGTTTATGGGCACTTCCTCCCGGTCAGCAATGGACTAGCTGCGTCGGAAATTAGTCACTCACCGTGATGGTGTTTTAATTACTTAAAATCATGTGAATCCAAGTTTATTTTATCTTAAAAAGGACGCGGGGTGTTTTTCATAACATGAGTAGATCATTTACGTTATTATTTTAGTGGATGATGTGTGAATCCCACTTTTTACCGGTGATGGCGGTTGGCCATTTGTAGAAATGTTTTTGGAGTGAAATTATAAAAGTTATTGGTCCGGTTTTGTGGCTAGTATAATATGCCTTTATGCCCCCGCGTCGCCAAGTCACAGATTGCTGAATGATCTTCCGAAATTCTTAAGACTTGAGACTGGATGGGCCACGTGCCTTCGGATGGAGATTGTTGAGACAGCCTGAGGCTGGAGCCGCTCCTTGGAGATGTAGCGGCCTTCTTCCCAAATAGAAGGAAGACCTAGGCTCCCCGGAATCCTCGCCGTTCCCGGTTGATGAGACTGGAAGTCCCGTCCCGGAACCGATTCTCTCTACGATCCAAGTTTTCATTCGTCATCCGGCGTTTTCCTACAATATTCGGCTTCGTTTAGTTAGCGTAGCGTGTCCAGGAGTCCATCTGGTATGATTATGTTTTTGTATTCCTAATATTACTTTCATTGGTATAAATTTGCACTCCCATGTTTGTTTTTGATTGCCACAATATAGTTTTATAAAGTTCATCCTCTTTTATTTACTGATTTTCTTACCTACTTGACAGAAAACTATAAGTCCCATAATCCTGAGCTGTTGTCTCTGCTCTGCCGTATAAATTACACTACACTTACACTACACTTCATCTGTTCTATTACATTTGCACCCTCCGTGGTGAACCAAAATATCATTCCATTACAATAAAGATCCAGCTTTATGGGAAATTAACGATCCTTTAAGGGAGATTATCGCAAGGTACGGCTTCGATCAAAACAAGTCTTGCGACTTCTCTAAAAGTGAAAAATATATGCTGATCAGCGTCGTTTCCTGCCAGTGAGTTTTCAAAGGAAAATAAAAAATAATGAAGTAAAAGACCGAAATTGGCTAGATTATTCTGAAAGTAAAAAATCTGTATATTGCGGACCCTGTTTGGCATTCGGTCTATTGCAATATAGAACTCAGTTCGAAAACGAAGGATTTAATGACTGGAAAAATGCATAACACCGAGTAGCTTCGAACACTTCGAATAATACCTACCCAGCTACAAAACGTCGCGTTCTGTCAAGCTGTCTTTTATACGGTTTAAACAAAGTTTTAACAAATCCGCCGGTACACAAAAGATAATTGTCTTAAAAAGAATGTAAAGTTACTCATGTGATACTGTTCTCCAGTGTTTTCTTTGTCATTTCAGCATTGTTTTTTGAATATTAAAAACTATTAATTTCGCTGTGGGAGTACAAAGTCAAACCGAGTTGTTGTGTATAACAGCCAAGTGCGCTCATTGGCCGCTTTAATTATGAGCTCACCTATCTAGGCTTCCATTGGCTTAGATTGTGTTGTGAAATATCGCGCAAATTATTAAATTATTAAACCATCCTCCTCATAGTTAATCCATACACATAATGAATATTAATAAACAAATATTCGCAACTGGTAAAAAACTCGGCTAACTTATCCTGTATGTAGTCATTATTCATACCTAGGTTCAAGTGCCGAATAGTGAACACAGACTTTATATAAATAAATCCTGTATAATTAATCAAAAATGTACGTGAGGAGGATGGTGAAATACCCCCTCAATTTTTAGTATCTGATTATATCAATCTTATATTTATGGTATTTAATATTTGCAGGCGTATTGGACAAATTTGACATCCACCAAGCATACCAAAAAGATTTGGTGGATCAAGGCCAGTACAATAGGACTGAGATTTAAAAAAAAGGTCAACTGCCCTGATTTGCAATGGTAATTTGGTCTCTAACTATAAAATCTGTTAATAAATAAATGCTATTCCTACTCCCTCGCCCTCTGCGGAGTGGTGATACCGCTTTCTTGTGTGAGATACCACTAAAATCTTAATTGGGAAGAAAATTGAAAATTAAGAAAATTGGGAAAAAAATATCTTTTTTGGGAAGAATTCGGCCAAAACTATCTAGTAAAACTGCAATCACTATCTACAATTCGATTATTGCTCCACATTTTAACTATTGCTCAACTATCCTTTTCCTATGTAACGAACGAGAACAAAATAAGTTTCAAATTCTCCAAAACAGGGCAATGAGAATAATATTACGGCGGAATAGATTTTCAAAAGTAAACAAAATGTTAAAGGAACTGAATTGGCTAACCGTGAAACAGATGCTGACCTTGAATACGATGATATTTATACATAAAATAATTAACAACATTTTACCAAAATACTTTTCAAATAAAATTGTATTCAACAAGGACATTCACAGACATAACACAAGAACATGCAAAGAAATCAGGCTTCAAAAAAAGGATAAGGCGAATACGCAGAACAGTTTGCTGTACAAGGGGATGAAGTTGTATAACAAGTAGTCCTGGGTCGGTTGTGAATGACCCACTCAGTGAAACCCGCTCACGGACCACCAAAGAGCGAGCGGGTCATTTTTTCGTCAGCACCCGGGTCTCGCGACCCACTTCTCGTAACCGCTCTACTACTGCAACCTGGGTTTCGGGTGCGGATGTGGCGGGGGAGCGACGATAGATAGATGTATGTGAGAGCGAACGGGTTGTCAACACTCGGGTTTCGCCACCCGCTCTCTTGACTCGGGTAGTAGGAAGTAGCTGGGTGAAGCGTAAGTGCGAACTGCGACACATTCGGTCGATACACATGCGTGACGTTAATAAATAACAATACATAATATGGGTGAAATGCAGAATACGCCAATGTCAGGGAATTTAATAAAAATGCACTTTCTAGATGAGAAAAGTGTGTAGAAACTCATTAAAAAAAGAATTAATGTGCGGAAAGCAAAATTGAGGGAGATACAGCCGATCAAAGTTTTATAAAATTTCACTTCGCGAACTGATACTATGACAGCCCGCCCGCCATCGTTGTCACTGTTATGTTGGTATCCCGGACCTGATACAAACAAGAGCCTAGATACGATTGTAGCCGACTTCGTGGGGTAAATTATAAGGCGCGTAATTATGAAAAACAGAATTAATAATATAATGTAAATAGGCACTGGAATGGAGAATCCCGCCAGACAAACCATTTAAAAACGTAGGCTGTTTTTTAATGTAAAGATAACATACACAAGCCCGCTAGAAAGGTTAGGTTAGGTTAGGTTAGGTTATGGGGGGGGGGAGGCGGGCAGATCCGGCGCTGGGTTAACATACACAAGCCCGCTAGAAAGGTTAGGTTAGGTTCGGTTAGGTTAGGTTATGGGGGGGGGGGGGGGGGGCGGGCAGATCCGGCGCTGGGTTAACATACACAAGCCCGCTAGAAAGGTTAGGTTAGGTTATGGGGGGGGGGGGCGGGCAGATCCGGCGCTGGGTTAACATACACAAGCCCGCTAGAAAGGTTAGGTTGGGTTCGGTTAGGTTAGGTTAGGTTAGGTTATGGGGGGGGGGGGGGCGGGCGGGCAGATCCGGCGCTGGGTTAACATACACAAGCCCGCTAGAAAGGTTAGGTTATGGGGGGGGGGGGCAGATCCGGCGCTATACACAAGCCCGCTAGACAAATTTCATAATTACGCGCCTCCTGTATCCCATGAAGTCGGCTACAATCGTATCTAGGCTCTTGTTTTGTCTCTAAAGGGATACCAACATATTAGTGACAACGGGCGGGTTGGTATCCCTGACCTGTTGTTGTGGTAGTAGTACTTTGGGTTGTTTGGGTTTAGTTCATTTATGGTAGTGTGCTGTTCGTCGGTCATTGTATAGTTCAGTTTTGGTAGTGTGTTGTGCGGCGTGTCATTGTATATACATATACGTATTCTTTGTTTGCTAATATGCGTCTGTTAGAGATTGATGCGTTGTGTAAAGACACAGAGTTGTTGTTGTGTAAATTGCGTGAGTGGAAGTTAATACCGAGTGAGCCGGATTATTTGTGTACGAAATGCGGTGGATCATTGAAGTTGGGAAAACGGGATCGGGCGATTGACGCCTGGCAGTGGAACTGCTTAAGTTATGTTAGTGTGCGTAAACAAAAAAGGAAACCTTGCGGAAATCAAGTGACGCTTCGAAATGGAACATTTTTTGCCCAGTCGAAGCTCAGCATTTTCCAGATATTGGGCTTTGTTCACATGTGGGTATTAAACCTACCATTATCTTACATAGGTGACGAACTTTTGATCGGTGGTCAGCACACGCTTGTTGATTGGGCTTCATTTTGTCGCGAGGTTGTTTTGTGCAGCTTAATGGACAATGCGGAGCAGCTGGGCGGCGAGGGGAAAATTGTAGAAATAGACGAGTCAAAGTTCGGGAAACGTAAATATAATCGAGGCAAGTTCGTCGACGGGCAGTGGGTGTTTGGTGGATACGACCGCGGAACAGGTCGAGTGTTTTTGGTGCCAGTTCAAGAACGTTCAAGTGAAACGCTGGTCCCTATAATCAAACAGTGGATTGCCCCCGGCACCACGATAATTAGTGACTGTTGGCGCGCTTACGACTGCTTGGAAAATGAAGGATTCCAGCATTTAAAGGTCAATCACAGCATCACCTTCAAGGATCCAGACAGTGGGGCGCACACAAATTCCATAGAATCTACGTGGCGTGCTCTAAGGCTGTATCGTCAGGTGCTGGCCGGAAAAAATCCAGTATCGCGAGCAATCTGGCTAAATATATGTTTCAGAAACGTTGTCGGGAGCGGAACGTCGATCGCATGGACGAATTTTTGTGCATGGCTGGACGTTTATATGACGCCACTGTGGAACGTCCACCCAACACTCTGCCGTCGCTTGAGGATGGGACATCTGACTCTGAGGACGATTACGAGTGAGCGATTTTAAGGTAGTATTTTGTTTAGTTTCATAATTACGCGCCTCAAGTATCCCACGAAGTCGGCTACAATCGTATCTAGGCTCTTGTTTGTACAGGTCCGGGATACCAACCTAACAGTGACAAAAGATGGCGGGCGGGCTGTCATAGTATCAGTTCGCGAAGTGAAATTTTATAAAACTTTGATCGGCTGTATCTCCCTCAATTTTGCTTTCCGCACATTAATTCTTTTTTTAATGAGTTTCTACACACTTTTCTCATCTAGAAAGTGCATTTTTATTAAATTCCCTGACATTGGCGTATTCTGCATTCCTCCCCATAATATACATATTAAAACAATAGTCATCAATATTCATTAGGTTTAATATATAACATTAAACAAAAATCTATGTACACACACGGATAAGAATTTTTATATTATTATTAAAATTCTTATAAAAATGTGCAAACATTGCAAATATTATTTATTTTGTACACCCTCTCCTCTTGTAACTTGTACTCCTAACCTAACTATCCCACTATCAAAAAGTATCAGAGCAATCATAATAATTCATGGGCACGTTTCCGCTAGGAGACACTGAGTGACAGAGCGCACATGAGTGCCATCAATGGCACCACATACTCGAGGAAATTTCGCTATTCTGTAAAATTCTGCTGCTATTCTCTGCCGCTCCTCAGAATTATTAGACATCTTGATAAATTTTTTATACAGAGAAGCGATGGCATGGGTAACACGGTGCACTATGCCAATCATGTCGCCACAAGTAATTAATTGACTCCCTGTAGCATAAAATCTCAATGTGCATAATACTTGATTCATAGGTGTCACAGCATTGTTTTTAATGGTGTTGAATTTTAACAAAGGTTCAATTTCGACGAAATCTTCTTTGAAACTTTTTGGCACTGAGTGTATAAAATAATTTATTTCTTGTATTTACTTCTCTCACTATAAATGGTCTACTTATAAAACCTATAATTTCTTCGTCATCGTCAGAATACAAATCCCAAATGTCCATTGTGAATATAAATTAATTAGATAGATTTAAGCAGTATCAGACAACCGGAAATCGAAGAGATAACCTATAATTTTTACATTGTCACTACTGAAACTGACAGTTGTTAAACACATTTAACCACTCATTTGCCGCTCGTGCGCCGGCGTGTCCTGATTTTGACACGCGATTTTGACCCTTATGTATAAAGAAAGTGTATGAAGAACACGGTCAGAATCGCTTGCTCTATTATCGCTCTTTACCATAGAGAAAACCGCAATTAGATTGGTGACTCCATATAATTTATATTAATGATTTACCGGAGCGCGGGAGCGTGCGCAGTTCTTGCGCATGCGCGGGAAAAATTCTTTGGTCTTCAACTTTGACCTTTCTATGTACGAAATTTCTCAAGGACGCTGTCAGAATCGCGGGACATTGGGTGTCATGGCTGCCGCTTTTTGCGAACGCTAATTGGTTACAACCAACCCCATTTACTCGCGGCATTCAACGAGTTAACTCAGTTAAACAGACCTTTTTGGTTATTTAAACTTTGACAGTTAGTTAAACGTATTTAACGACTTAAATGAGAAAAAAGCAGAATCACCCCCGCTGGAAAGACCTCACAGCAGAAATCTTTAAAGTATGGCTGGAGCTTTTACTGGACATGGGAACTATTCGATTGAACCGCATTACTGATTACTGGAAGAAACATTACCTGTTCAATCTGACAGCATTCTCCCAGTACATGTCCCGGGAAAGTTCTTATTGATTCTAAGGGCTTTACATTTCAATGACAACGAAGCTGATGCCACCAGTATTGGTAAAATAAAGCCACCAGAGGGAGGCTCATTATCCGGCAGTATATGAAAGGGAAAAAGGTCAAGTATGGCATCAAGTTATACAATTATACATGTTAGGAGAATCTCATGGCTTGGCTATGAAAATACTTGTGTACGGTGGTTCTGCCAACCAGGAGTTGGGTGGAACCAGTAAGGTCGTGCATAAGTTGATGGAAGGGAGCACCGGAGTTGGTCACTCGCTGTAAATGGATAATTATTACAATAGTGTCCCTCTGGTAGAAAATTTACTCAGCCAAAAAACTCACATCACGGGCATTTTGAGAAGCAGCAGAAAATGTAATTCAGAAGTAGTAAAAAAATAAAATAAAATTGGGGAGTCTGTAAGCCAGTACACTGATAAGGGTATTTGTATGACAAAGTGGAAAGATCGCCGAGAGGTATTGGCCATATCTTCCGAATTTGATGGAGGGCTTACAGAGACCACGAATCATCATGAAAACGTGGTTATAAAGCCAAAAATGATTATAAAATATAACAAATTTATGAGCGGTATTGATTTTCACGACCAGATGTTGGCGTACTATCCAATTAGAAGAAAAACTTTGCGGTGGTATAAAAATTTAGACATCCATATATTTCAGACAAATAGTATTATTGTGTGGTTTTGAGTTTCACTTATTGTTATATTATGTAACAATACCATTTTGTCAATAATTTTTCAAGTGTTTGACAAAATATTTTGATGTGATAGTGGACACGTGTTTATTTTGTGTTCTACCTGTGTTACTTCTCCACTTTGTTTACATTTTGTTTGGGTCATTTTGTTTTCAACAATAATATTTGTGTTCGATACCGTTATTTTTCAAAGTTTTTTTTCTAAAAATGTCTAACTTCCTGAATGGCCAGTTATAACAGATTTTTTGAATCAAAGTGAAGATGGGGACATTCTGGAAGACGTGGGAGATTTACATTGTGAAATGTTTTCTAATGAAATGAAAATTAATGAAAAAATTTTCTGATGAATCTGATGATGATGATTGAGGATCAAATCATCGAGGAAGTTATTGCATCAGCATCAACTTCTAAACATAGAAAAGTTGATTGCCAAATGTGGAATAAGGGAGAATTTACCCCAAATTTGCACCATTTCGATGGAAGAAATTCTGGTATAATGCACCATGTAACATTGACAGCGAATTCTGCTGAAATTGATTTTTTGAGTCGTTTTTTACAAAAGAAGTCGTTGAGACAATTGTGATAGAAACCAACAGATAAGCTGACCTAATACCTTGTACAGCAGAAAAATCAAAAATGCGAAAATGGGTGGACACTACGGTAGCTGAAGTATATATTTTTTTATCTACCATAATGCTAATGGGCCTCATCGGAAAAAACAGCTTGAAGAAGTACTGGACCAACAAACCCATTATTGAAACACCTTTCTTCAAAGTTATGTTTTCTCGAGACAGATTTCTCCTTTTACTACGAATACTGACAAATCGCATAAAATAAGAAATCTGTTAGATCCAATGATCAAAATATTCAAAGGCACATTTTATCTCTTCCAAAATCTGTGCATAGATGAAAGAAAGTCTTTTGTTGTGGAAAGGAATAATGTCTTTCCAACTATACATTCCTTCCAAACATCATCGTTTTGGAATCAAGTTATTTATTCACTGTGATGCACATACTGGCTATGTACTGGATATTATTGTGTATACTGGTTCAGAAACGGACATAAATCTGGAATCAAATATTGAAATTTCTTGTTCTGTTGTAACTACAATGTTGAAGGAATATATGGGAAAAGACCACATAATTTGTTATTATATTTTTTTTTATTTAAATTTATTTAATGAAAAGAACATGATTTAATGAATTTCTACGCCAATGAAGAGTACTAGCTCTTGAGCTTGGCGTAGGAGTTATTTTTAGATAACTGGTATACAAGCCCCATTCTATTTGATTATCTTTACAAATGCTTGTGGGACTGTGAGAAGTAATCGAAAACAGATGCCCAATTTTGGCACAGGCAAAATGAAAAAAGGACAGGTACAATTCTACCATTCAAATAATTTGATGGCTCTGAAGTGGCATGACTAGAGATGTCACCATGTTGATAAATATTCATACAAATAAAATGATTACAACTAATAAAATGGATAGTACAAACACAGGAGAGTACAAAATAAAGCCAGAAGCAGTAGTCGATTATAGTAAAAACATGGAAGCTTTCGACAAAGTGGATCAAATTCTTGGCTTCGTGGATAGTTCCAGAAAAACCATCAAGTGGTACAAATTTTTTTTTTACTGTTGATAGACATTGGAGTATTAAATGCATTCTTTCTGCACTGCCTAAAATCTAAAAAACACTGTCTTTTAGCGATTTTCGAGAAAACCAGTTAGTGGAAAATACCACACATTACGACCAGTATCATCTGGAGGTTTGATATTCGCACTCGCCTCTCGGAAAAACATTTCATGAGACCTGTACCACAAACGGCAGCCCAAAGTAATCGAACCCACAGAAAATGTCATGTTTGCAGCCACACAAAACTTGAGATAAAAAGAGAAAAGATACGAGGTTCATGTGCATTGAATGTAATGTGGCTCTGTGTATATACCCATGTTTTGAAAACTACCATACTAAAAACGACATTGCACCGCATTTTAACATGGATTATAAATTTAATAATCCATGTTAACATTGCACGACCACTCTCTATGCCAACATCGCCACCACTGAGATTACTCTCTACTTTTATTTTTTTTATTATTTCATACAATTCTTGAAAGTACACTTTTATGTTTTTTTTTACTACCATACTAGGCTAATGCCCGTGCCCCAGAGGGTCTGGGCTTATTGAAACACCTTAGGCTGGCATATTATAATGCATCATGCAAGCAAAACAACAAATCAGGCAAAGGATACTAAATGAAGCGCAGATTATTTAAACATCCCCATACCACTAAGGATCATACTTAGCTTCACGCCTAGAAAAAATAGCCTGCGCTTGCAATGCAAAGTGAGACTCAGATTCAGTGATGTTTTGCACGATTCAGATATGGAAAATGAATTTTCGCTAGAGTCCAGTGTTGTTGGCAATTATCAACATTTGCGATATTTAGAAATGTCTAACAAGCTCGGATTTAGCAATGTACAATTATAACAAAGATACGATTTCAAATAATGATGTTATGAACATTATACCAAATGTTTTTCAACAGCGCAGCGTCAAAAATGTACAAACTTTAAGGAATGGAGAATGTCATTTCGCAGGTAGAAAGTTAGAATTCCTTTGTAAGGAATAAGTTCAGAGATTTCTCTACTAGTAATATGCCACTATCCTACCGACTTTCTCTCGGGCATTCTCAGGATGTACCATCTATAGGTCAGGAGGGATATGCATATTGTGTCATTTCTTCCGACTGATTTGTTGATGGTTCGAAAACTCCACCAGTTCAGAGATTTCTCTACTAGTAATATGCCACTATCCTACCGACTTTCTCTCGGGCATTCTCAGGATGTACCATCTATAGGTCAGGAGGGATATGCATATTGTGGCATTTCTTCCGACTGATTTGTTGATGGTTCGAAAACTCCACCAGTTCAGAGATTTCTCTACTAGTAATATGCCACTATCCTACCGACTTTCTCTCGGGCATTCTCAGGATGTACCATCTATAGGTCAGGAGGGATATGCATATTGTGTCATTTCTTCCGACTGATTTGTTGATGGTTCGAAAACTCCACCATCATGGAGAGCATTAGTTTATTATCTCCAGTCCTAGTCCAGTCAGTTTAGTAACTTGCCAATGGTGTGGGAGCAATCTTGTTGTTAAATAGAATCACTTTAGATATTGATATATTTAACATCAAGCTTGAACCCGGGCACCCCTGCCAAGTCACCAAATGTAGCAAACCACTTGTGGTGAACTATGGCATCCAATAAATAGTTCCCGGGGTGGCGGTACCAATACCCGCCTCCCAAAATAGATATGGCCTTCATCTTTGCACAGCTCAAGAATGTAGCCACACATGGTCAAACATTTGGATGCTCAATTTTAAATTTATGTTTTATGTCAGAAACGTGTCAACATTTCTTTAGTAAATACTCAGTAAAATGTAATTTGTGCAACAAACACATGGAACGTAAAGATGTTGACAAAATTGATATCAATCACGCAATAATGGTTTGTCTAGTTTGTAGTTAGAAGAAAGATTGTAGAAATATATTATAAGTTTATACAACGCCCTTAAGGTGATTTTTCACAAAAACAGCGCTATACAAGTCATCCAAATATTATTTTTATTATTATTATTAATTGTTTGGGGAATCATGAGCATCGACAGTTTTTCTAATTAGAGTAGTTTATGTCCGTCATCCATTTTCCGTGTATTGTCACGATAATAGTTATTATGTGATAATATCACTTTTACGGGTTAATACCTTTTATAAGAATTATGTCATTAATTCTAACCGCGAGTCGAAAGTAGTTCCGTGTGTGGAACGGGTTTTATTTTGAATTGTTCTGGAGCGACCGAGAGATTGCCATGTTTTCAAGGCTAACACACCGCCGCGTTCAAATTTGATTGTGAATTATCTACGGAATCGCGGCCGGCGCGTTCGAGAGATTTGCGTATGCAAGGCTTTGTGAAAGGTGCGGAACTCGGGGTCTACCGAGAAATCACCGGTACGCTCAACCGGTGCACAGGACCAAATGACTCAACTGATGTTGGATCCTGCTCCCTGGTGAGGAGTTCCCATCCTCTGGAGCCTTCCTCGGGGTCTTTCCCGGTTGCTGACCTGGAGATCCCGCATGCTCATGGACCTCGTTTCCTCCACGCTACGTGGTCGCCGGTTAATATGCGTTCGCGTCAAGTTAGAATTAGTGGATACACGGTCCGCAGGTATGCTCTTTACTTTATGTTTAACCTTCTTCCAGCTAAATTCTCAGTATGGTTTTTGTTTCTTTTGGGAATATGAATCCCGGTCTCTTAAAGGGCACCCTTGTATTTAAGAATGTATAAATATAGTAGTATTTGTTACTGTGAGATAATCTCTTTTATTCACCTAGCCTAACTAACCTTACCGGAGGGAAAACTGTATTTTTCCATCCCACCATCCTGAGGGAGTTTCTTATGCTCTATATATATAAAAAGAAGGTACCAAGGAACCTTTATGTTACAGTATAAAGTTAAAATTTAACCCAAGTGCATGAAACTCTTGTGATTGGTGGTCAAAAGGTGCCGTAGACCAAATGTAAATTGTGAAGCAGAATATGCTAGATCTCTGGGAAATGTCTCATAATAACAGTTGTAGCTGACAAAAAGATTGTACAGTACCAATTACTTTGCACTGTCACGCATAGTTGCAATAGTAGGACAACACTCTGGTGACGTTTTTTACATGCTATGACGTGCGCATGTGCAGTAAAGAAGGGCATCGCAGGAACAGGAAGTTTTATAAGTATGGAGTCCAGTATTCTCGTGAAAGGTTTTTAAAAAATCGATGGATATGTATGATCTGATATATTCAAAGCTAATTTCAGGTAGAGATTCAAGTACTTACAAAAATATTTTAGATGCTCGACCATATGCCAGTGGGGAGAGCTGTCATGTTGTTAAATAGAATCACTCCGAATATGGATATGTTTAACATCAATGAAGCACAATTTAGACGGCAAGCTTTTTTGCTGTTAGTCTCTGAATGTGCTTCATTGATGTTTCAATTGAATCTTAATGTTTTCTCTCTTTAAAAACGCTTTAAAATTTAAATTTTGTAATGTTTTTAAAATGAATAAATTAATTGAATCACAGTTGAGAAAGTAGAAAGCAAGAAGCAGCCCAGACACAAGCTGATGCTTCCATGGAAGAGTGGTATTAACGTATTTTAAAATGAACATGTACGCAAATTACTACATTATCTAAATGTATATTATATTTTATATGCTAAAATAAATAAATAAAAAAAAAAAAAATAAAAAAAAAAAATTTATTTAGAAATGAGTGCACAAAAATTCACAACAATCATAACAGCTGATACTAATACTAGGTTCACAATAAGCCAGCGCTGCCTTTTGACCGGTCGATTAGCGAGATGTGCGGTTAATTATAGACTATCGGAAAATTCTATTACTTTACGGGGCTATTTCCAATAGTTCCAAACATTGACTGATCAGTGGCTGAGTTGGCATCGCGTTTGGGTCCCACCCAGGCCTTCCGTGTTCGATTCCTCGGCTGGCTAAGTCCTCCATCACAACACAAACAATATTTTCCGCTTTCTGTGATGGTAGTAAGAGATTTTCAAAGATTGCCCCAGGTCATCGTAACCAGGGAATGTTTGGCTTTACTTCAAAAAAAAAAAATATTTGGTGAGCATTCAAAATATGCAAAATATTTCTGTAAACAAAATATGGATACAGAAGATATAAACTATGTACCTATGTAGATATAAATTCATTGCATCTGGTATGATGGAAAGAATGGTATCGTTTAGTTCTGAAACAGTTTGAAAGCTAAACCCATGTTCCCAAGTCCTTCATTCATTCATATCCCTTTGTCTTCCTCCTTTCCTCGAAAGTCCCTACTTAGTTACTACAAAAGGAGAGGATGTTACATACCTACATGGAACACAAACAATATGGCACAAAACTCTAAAATTACCTAATTGTAGTGACATCGGTCACATCTCGCAATAAATCGTAAAATTCCTAATTTATGAACTCCAAAGTGTCGTTAACTGTGACATATAGTTGTGCTATTATTGTGGGAAGCTGCCAGCACCAGGATTGATTCTGAAACAGTGGATGAAGCCATCAAAGGTAGGGACTTATTCCTTCCATCGCCAATTCCCGTGATTTGAGTTTCAAAACGCAGTCAATTGTCTTGTACTAGCAAAATTCAGATTTACAGTCCATATCTCTCTCGTGTCGCGGCATCGGTCATAACAGGTATAATTCACAAATCAGTTAGCATCCCATTCGAGAAGTTTGCTAGTAAACGTAGACAGCAATGTTGTAGAGAGGTAGGTATTGAAATAATTGAAAATATTTCTGTAAACAAAATACATGGATACCGAAGATATAAACTACTGAACTGCCCAAACTCGTCACACCTGGTATGATGGAAAGAATCGTACAATTTACAAATCAGTTAGCATCCCCATTGGAGAAGTTTGCTAGTAAATGTGGATAGCGGTGTTAAATGCTTATTTGATTTATACGACATCACGCATCATATCCCGAGGCCTACCACAGAACAGGCCTAGGCGCCCGGCGGATTTTAAAATGTCACGTGATCAAGTCAGTGCTCAAGTTTCAAGTTTGCAAATGGCGGCGGTTGTTACTTGATGCTCGTTGTTAACAAACATATTAAATAAACAAACTATTATACAATAACTAAACTACTGACTATTTTAAACAGTGAAGTTTACTTGGAAGTGGATTTTGTATTTATAATGCAGATTTAGTAGTTAAATATAATTTAATAGATAACAAATCTTATTTGACATTTCACAAATAATCAAAAAGTTGCATCATCAATGAAAGATACTTTTTACTTGTTACTTTTTAAGCGGATATAACTGATTTAGGCCCATCTGTTTCAACAGAATGCTAAATCGTGAGCTTCATTCAAATTTTAACCATCAATTAGAGTAACAAGGATGTTAAATATGACCATGCACTGTTTCAAGTGTTCTTATGATAAATACATTGATATGTGGCCACTTTAAAATGTAGAATATTCGCCAGATTTACATAAAAAAAGCACGGCATTATTTTTTTGGAGCGGCCACACCGTTTTATCTCTGGTTAACATAACTGTCAAAGCATTTTTTTCGCGTCGGGTTATTCATGGTGTTTATTTATGATTCATTCTACCATCCAAACAACATCAACAATCCTCAAAAATGGAACATTATAAGCAATGTCAATCACAAATAGAGTACGGGATAACTGGATGGGGATCTGCCTTGAGCACTCACATGGACCGGCTCAATATAGCCCAAAAAGGAGTACTAGAGACAATTTTGAAATTACCGGTTAGAACTCCGACAGAAGAATTGTTTCAAAGCATTCAAGTCTACAACATACAAAAACTTTATGCAAAAAATATTTTATTTAAAATTAAAAAAAACATCATAATACTCCACTGTCCAACATAGATACACAACCAGGGCAATAAACCAAAATATTCTAGCTACAGCCAGTTTGAAAACATCTTTTGGACAAAGAAATATGAAATTCAATGCGACAAAACTATACAACGCTCTACCAACTCAAACAAAAAAATAAAAGAAATAAATAAATTTAAAACAAAAGTAAAAATATGGTTGAGAGAACAAAGTGAAAATGAACTATCAAACATACTGAAGACCATGTAAAGACAACTGGATACTAAATACAAATGTGGAAAAACTACAGGCCGCCTCAGAACAGGAAACCCTAGTGAGGACAGTGAAAAAAAAAATAATAATAATAATGTACTTTATAATACCTTAATTTATAAATACATTATGTACAAATTTTGCTATAGATACTAATAAAAAAATAAATAAAAAATACATCAAGAAGTACAGCTATGTTGTTTTACTTGAAATAACAGAATTTAATGTACGTTTTGATCATTACATTTTATTATTATAGAAATAAGGACAGCAATTTTTCGCCTGATGAAATAACCAAATTAAATGATTTGGTTGCCAAGTATGCTGCAGTGCTGTTCAATAAAAAAACAAAATACGGGTACCAATAAGCAGAAAATTGCAACCTGGGAACGCATCTCGAGTGAATTTAATAATAGCTTGCCCGGTCTCATTCCAAGATCGGCAAGCCAACTTAGAGAACGTACCCATACTACGTGACCAACTTTTTGCAATTTTTAACCCCCCCCCCCCGTGACCAAAATCCTAAGCAACCCGCCGCTCATTTGTATGGAGCGTGACATTTTGAAGACCCCCCCCCCTAAACGTGTCACGTAGTATGGGTACGTTCCCTTAGATTGAAGAGTGGCCAGTACTGTAAGTATTGTTTTTCGATCTCCTTATTTTTTTAAATGTTCCATGCATTAATAAATCAGGGTGGCCACAAAAAACTGATTTCAAAATTCCCTGATAATTCCAGGTTTTCCAGGGCAGTTTCTACATTTTTCCCTGATATGTTTAATTTGATATAAGGGGATATCGTTCGTTAGATAAATAATAAAGGGAATTCTGCATCTATAGTATTTATTATTTCTTCGCATCACAATGATCTATTAAAAACAAAATACACTTGTTACAAATTTACGATATTTCGCCTGAAGACTTTTTTCAAGCTTTTGAAACGATAGAGATATAATCATTAAAAAACTATCTAAAAACGGAATATAAGGAAAGGCATTGAAATGGAGGTATTATTTTACTAATAGATATCAAACCACAAAAGTGGGTGAGACAATCTCCGAACCAATGAAGATTAAGCAGCTCACCTAACCGTGTAACCTGTAACGTATCTGATACTGTATCAAGTGAGTACGTAGGCACGAGTCTACTGCGAGCAGCTCGCGCGTGGAGCGCAGTGTGCTCGCAGTGACCCGCCGACGGCGGTTTCACTGCGAGCACAAAGGCGGCTCGCAAGTGTGCATGTGGACGGCGACACGGCGGCTTGTGTAGTGAGTACGTAGGGGCGAGCTTCAAACGAACGTTTTCATCATGGAGTGGACATATGAAAATGTGTTAAATTTAATTGAACTTTATCAAAATGCTCCGGTATTGTGGGACCCTAAACATAATAATTATTATAAAAAAAATCTAAAAGTGGATGCTTGAGAAAATATTCGACAAGCTATGGATACGTCGGGCGAAAACTGTAAAAATAAGATGATCACCGTATTGTCTTGCTACAGGAGAGAGAAAATTAAAATAAAAATAGTTGTGGAACTGGTAAAGGTATGAAACGATTATTAATATTTTCTACAAAATGTCACGGAAAAAAGCCATCATTTGAGACATGTTGTCGGCGTGATATCGTCACGAGCACTGCGGATCCGGGAGGTCGTAGCTTGATACGCGGTTACCATGGACGAGCCGTACCCACTTGCAGATTGATACAGCATCAGATACATTACATGCTACACTTTAGGTGAGTACCCTGCTTTACATTGGGAGTACCACAAGGGTCTGTTCTCGGACTTATTCTTTTTATAATGTACATTAATGATATGGTAAAAAGTATTGAAACATTATAAAATAAGATTATTTGCAGACGACGCATTGATATATATATATAGCAGGAGAAGTTGTTTATGAACTCATAACGAATCATTTAAATGAAGACCTACATAATATGTCTGAAGAAAAATAAACTAAAATTGAATGTAAACCAAACTAAATTTAAAAACATTGGAAAACGAGTAATGCAAACAAAAAAAGACATATTGATAGATGGTGAAGTTTTGAAAGAAGTATTTGAAATTAAATATTTTAATTGACTCCAAATTGACTTTCGCTCAAAATACAAAACCAATTATTAAAAAGATTGCCAAAAAAAATTCGCTGTTGGGAAGAATAAGAAGATTCCTTAACACAGTCTCCAGTAAAAATGTGTACAACGCAATCATTGTACCACACATAACTTACTGTAGCGGCATTCTATTCTTAGTCAACGACGGATTAATGAAACAAATGTCAATTCTACAAAACAGAGCTATGAGAACTATATTGAAGAAAAATAGGTACACTTCAGTCAAGAAAATGTTGAAGGAGTTAAATATCTTGTCATTTAAACAAATTATTTACTTCAAATACTATATTGTTAATCTACAAAATAATCAATGGCCATATGTCTATTGAATTCCTAAGAAAAATTGATAAACTACAAAGCAAAAGTACACATGAGACGAGGAAAAAAAATGAACTAAGACTCCCCTTCAGGAAAAAAAACAGAGTCAAACAGCGCTCTTGAGGCGATTTTTCGCAAAAACAGCGCTATATAAGTTGTCCAAATTTATTATTATTATTAAAAGTTACGGAGCATTGAAGACATTTGGATAATTACCAGAAGAAATAAAATTGGAAGAGAGCACAAAGGCATTTAAATTAAATTGCGAAGATATATGATTGATTTGGTATAGACGGGTTATTTTAAGTGTATGTATATATATATAAGGATTGTATTAGGACATAGATAACTACGTACCTATTTAAAATACCGCAATAAAAACAATAATAACACAACTTTGGGGTTTCACAAATCGCAAAATGACGAATTTAGTTTTATTTTTGGAATTCCCTGATATTACAATTTTTTTTTTAAATTCCCTGATTTCAGGTTCGGTAAAATTCCCTGAAAATTCCAGGTTTTTCAGGTCTGTGGCCACCCTGTAAATGGTATGTGGAATGGAGCAATGTGGTGCAAGAGCAGAGGAAAACAGGCGGTGGCCCACCTCCGTCTGATGTTTCCGATACCACACTGTGGCTCAAGGGCATTCTGCAGACGTCCATGGTGGTATTATTTTATACATATTTAAAAGGGACGCTTAGATGGTTTGGGCATGTAGAGCGAATGAATTAAGAAAGGGTGTAAGTAGGATATATGACAATATTGTGAATGTTGGAAGAAGTCGGGGACACCCCAGAAAGACATGACATGATCAGGTACTTGAGTCGTGCCATGTCAAGTGTCAGAACAATAGAAAAGAATGTACGAGACGATGTGTTAATGTGAATGAGGCAAGCCGAGTTGTTGGCAGTCCGTCTTCTCTACCTACCCCTTCGGAGAAACGGCGTGATGGTTAGTTAGTTGTTAGTATTTAACTTCACAAAGCACTCTATTTAGGATGAATTGCCTAATACAAAAAAAAGTTTTTAGCTTAATCATAATTTGTATATACACAAAACCAGATGTTGAACATGCGAGTGTACAAAATGACATAATGTTTATGTATGTTGAAAAAGTAAAATTTTATTAAGTGAGGGTACCCTGGTACGTTGAGCAACCCTTCCACCACCACAGCATACCCGCCATCGACCTGGTGGAAGTAAACGAAGCTGAAGCTGACGGTCAAGGTGTTGTAGCTGTACAGGTACCTGCAGCTGTACCTTTGAGCTCTGACCAGGAGGAGGAGGAAGACGACTTGATGAGCGTTGAAAAGCCAATTTTCAAAAGAAAGATGGCCTCTCCATTAGTAACAGGTCTGAACTAAAACAATTATTTGTGCAGCTTAATCTCATTTGCAATTAAAATTGTTTTACCGCTAAGACAATGCATTTATAAATTTTTCATTATTTGCAGGTTCAAAGAAGAAATGTACTGTTACTCAGGCCATATTGAGGAGAAATCTTAGCACCAATGAAGAGGAGGAAAATTGAGTATTTTGATGAAAGTCAAGATACCATGAAGAGGAAGGACGCGCGAGAAGCTGAGCTTCACCAGCTGCACCTGCGGAAGGCCCTTGCTGAGTGTTTAGCTACTGAAGAGCTTCAACATAAGGCCCATGCTGAACGCTTAGCTGCTGAAGCTCAACAGGAGTTGACAGAATTACTCCTGAAGAAGGAAAAATATTAACTTTCTTTTGTTTTTTTCTTCTTTATAATTGTCACGCATACTTCTTGTGTTTATATTTTTTTCCTGTGTGTTCTTCTGATGTTTATTTTTTACTGCTTATTAGGCAGGTACTTTTAACGCAGGCATTAATTAATATTATGTTCATTTACACTATTGTTACTTACTATTTCTTTTTTGTTAAAATGATCTTAATTGTTTTATTATACTTAAATTCTATTATGTAAACTTAATTTTACTTATGTTTATTTTTTACTACTTATTAGGCATGTACTCTTAAAGCAGATATTAATTAATACTATGTTTAATTATATTATGGTATCTATCGTTTATGTTCTTATTTGCTGAATTGATCTCAATTGTTAAAATAATCATGATTGTGTTGAATAAATGTGATTATAATTTGTATGTGCCTATAAGCAGATTCATGATATGAACATAATACATATACGAGTTGCATTGTAATATTCTTGTGTTTTATACTAATGTGGGAATAAATAACAAAATGAACAACAAAAATAAAATATTTTTATTGCTTGGAAAATTACAAAGGTAATTTATGTTTTTATTACAACACATATAATAATGAGAAGAGAAATGACAATATGTGGTATAAAATGTACATATAGAAAATAACTACAAGTCAAAAGCATAAAAAAGCTTTAAAATTACTTATTAAATTACGCGTAGAAAGTCATTTTGAATTAAAAATAATCTATGGCTCAAATTGTCAAATAAAAATATCAAAAGTGACTTAAGGGTTAGCAAAATAACAATGAACCAATTGATTTCTTTTTTCACCGCCACCGAACAGAGGTCCGCCTAACATTTCTTCATAATAATAATTATAATAATAATTGGACAATTTATAGAGCGCCGTTTTTGTGAAAAATCACCTCAAGGGCGCTTAACATCTGTTGATGTCACAAATGACATTAGTACTGTATGTTGACGTCATATAACATAAAAACATCAAACTATCTGTTGACATCAATTACCATATAAAATATATGGTACATCATATACAGTGCCATTTGACTTCATATAACATCAATATTTGTATTATTTGTTGACGTCACATAGTCCCATCTGTTGATTTTATCTAAGGAATTGCCTTTTTTGTTGATGTTGTATAACATTTTAACATCTGTTGATATGTGCAGGAATTATGTGCACAAACTTAGGGAGGTGATTCTACATTATATTACAAGTAAAATATTATAAATATCTTTTTTCGAAATTCCGACATTTTGAAGATAGTTTTCGGAAAAAAAGATGAATTGTTTTTATGGAAAAAATAATATTCTTTTTGGGAAAAAAAATTTTTTAGAGAAAATCAATAGAATTTCGACAAAGTTATTTATCTTTTTTAGTTCTACCATCATCATCAAACCGAAGCTAGTGCACTTTATCCCCGGACACCCTGTATAACATTACTATTTGTTAATGTCATATAACATTGTAACATCTTTTGATGATATGTAAAATTAGCACTATTTGTTGACGTCATACAGCATAGCCCCCTCTGTTTATGTCATGTAACATATTGCCAGTTGTTGATGTCATACAGCATAGCCCCATCTGTTGATGTTATATATTAAATTATGTATGTACTACCATTTGTTGACGTCATATGACATGGTATGTACAACTTGTTGAAGTTATATAACAGCGCCAAGTTAACGTCCCATAGCATAAGATCATAACATGTCCCTTTTGTTGACGTCATATTACATTGTACCATTGTTGATGTTATAACATAGTGATTGACGTCGTAGAACAGTGCCATCTGTCGACATCATATAATATAGCACTATCTGTTGACACCATATATAAAATATCTTGACATCATATTGTAACATATCCTTACATGATGAAAAAGTCACATATCTGTCGATCCGATACCAAAGCTGTTTTAAATTTCAGCCAAAATATTAATGTCACTGACGAATTTGTTCTGAATGTAAAATAACTGAAATATTTACTTTTTTGCAAGCTTTGGATAGAAACCATTTGTATGATTTGTATTTGAATGCAATTATTAATGTTCTCAAACATTATCTTGAAAGAATCACATTCATGCCAACTCTAATGTGATCTCTAGTGTCTTTTTAAAATTGGAACTGATGTGTCAACAATTCAGACAAGCAATAAGTACCTACCTACAATGTAATATTTTTTACCAGATAATTATATTATTCTACATTTGAAAAGTGTATTTCCTTTTTTCAAATTTCTTAGAATTAATCTTGACAAGTGAAGTCAGATTTCATGATTTTTGGAATTATCAATCCTACAATAATTGTAGAAAGAAGAAGATCTTGCATTATAATCTTGTGATTTGTCATGAGTCTGTGCTGGTTTAAATATGTAAGTACTAATGGTTTTTCTTGCAACGTCTTCAATTGTGTGCCGTCCGTAGATTAAAATGCATTATTTTTAAATATGTGTGGAAAATAGTTCATAAAGATGTGCTTACTTTATAAATTTGTTGAAAATACCAAAATGTTGTAAAAATGGCTTTATTTTTAGGTTGGGGTTTTTCAATCACATTTGATAACCATACAAATTGATAATAATCAGTGCCATTTTGGATATTTAACATTTGAACGGTTCCCTATAAATGCTTATTCTTGGCAAACCGGGGCACCTGTTTTAGGGGCAGTTTTAGTGGGCGCCAAAAACGTAATTTTAATTTTTCTTTTGATTATTTATTTAATTTTAAAATTCCCAGTTGGTTTTTGAACACATCTTAAGTTGATTTATGAACGTATCCTAAGTCGATTTTGAATGCGTGCATAGGATATGTGATGTCTCTGCCAGGGGAATCCCCGTCGCATCTAGAACTAGGGGCTACAAGAGTGTGCCGAATAAACACGATCGGTCGAACGTCAAGCGAAGCGACGATCATTCACCTCACGAGAGGGGGTGCCACTCATCGAGAGCGGTCCCCACTATCAAGTTTCTGCCCCGGTTTAAAAAAGTCATAGATCCGGGATTGCTTGGCCCGTTTCAGTTTTTGATCAAATTGGGATCAGTCAAATATAACAGTTGTATTATAAAGTAGTTTGAAACACCCCATCCTTACAATATAAGTATGTTGAAATAGCAAAGTTATTGAAATTTTGCAAAATTGCCTTTAATTTTGAATGTGTTTTTGTTATTAATACATCACTGAATTTCCTCCACTTTGAAATGAAGTGCAAATTTTGATTTAAAAAAATATTACATTCACTTATACCAATATAAATAAAAAAAAAATTTTACTCTGCAACTTTTTTGTCGAGAGCCAAGGAGCTTTCCGCTCTGCCATGAAATCAGTTGGCAAACGTTAAAATGATTTTAACCTGTCTAATAACCTATTTTGCATAGTAGGTGTGACATTGCAAACTGTCAAAAAATTAAAATTTTGGTATTATTCACGATGTTTACTAAAAGCGTCATAAATCACGTTTTGGGAAACGTAGCCTAATTCTAAAAACTGTTTTGGAAAGATTATGAAATGCATTATTACATTATATTATTATAAATAATTATTTGCCCTTCTAAATAAAATTAACTAGTGATGCAAATAAATCAAATTTTGGAAAAACTCGCGCGTTTACGTCAAAACACGCTCTAATGTCTCGACGGTTATTGTTATATTTTCGTCTTTTGACGCTCTAATGCCTTTACCGGTTAAGTGACTGAATCTGAATAGCCAGGTATCCTTGCAGTTCAAATAAATAAATAAAATATTTTTGTTTAAAACATCACAGCTAAGTATTTGGAGGTTATGATTTGTACGTCCATAATAATATGTTTCACTAAAAATTATCTGTACAAAATAACAAAAGTTTTGTTATATTTAGATGTATAGGCATATTTTTGTTTTTTGTTTTATTATTTTTTGTTACCTGCCATATTTTTATTATTGAGTGATATGATGACTGCCATATTTTTATTATTGAGTGATATGATGACTGCCATATTTTTATTATTGAGTGATATGATGACTGCCATATTTTTATTATTGAGTGATATGATGACTGCCATATTTTTATTATTGAGTGATATGATGACTGCCATATTTTTATTATTGAGTGATATGATGACAAAATATAATATCTGATATAAAAATGTGTTTTATTAAAGATTAACAAAATTAGTAAAATCCCTGAGGAGAAAGTGGTAAAACCATGTGAATGATGTGGAGATCCGCAAAGAATGATGTAAGCGCAATGAGTATGGTTAACCCCTCAAGCTAATTTGTTCATTTTTGGGAACGGCTCATACAGGTCTCACAGAAATCGTTGTGTCTCCCTTACTATCATGGTAAGAAATATGATCTAAAAGGTGTTAGAAAGAGAAAACTCCAAACTTGCCACACGCAAAGATAAAAGCGCGAGCTGTTGAACCGCGAGCGCTTATGTGTTGTACCTTCAAATATTTCTTCCTAGGAGAGGGGATCAGATTAATTACAGAGCTGCCACGAAATGCCATTTCTTTTTTTTTTTACATTAACTCCACACAGGAGGCCCTGAGGAAAATTATTTCCCTCAGGGCCTATGTCAACTTTGAAGATGCACAGCCGAGGGAGGCGTCTACTAATATCTACAGGAATTCCAAAAACTGAAAAAATCGAACTAATATCTATGAGAATCAAAGTGTTGACGAATATCTACAGCTCAAACTGTTGATTAATATCTATGAGAACCAAAGTGTTGACGAATATCTACAGCACTGGCAGAGGTTGGATTTGCAATTATGTATAGCATATTGGAATAACGTAATATTGCGTATGCAGTTTAAAAAACTTAATTTATGTAAGTATGTATGTAAAAATCCCTAATATCGGACTATTGGACACATTTAGCTGAATAGTCCAACCTATACTCTGTAGATATTAGTTCAACCTAAGCTCTGTAGATATTAATCAACACTCTGAAGTTCGTAGATATTAGTTCAACATATGAGCTGTAGATATTCGTCAGACATACAGGCTGTAGATATTAGTATCTGGAGTCCAGCCGAGCTGAAATATAGCCTAGGAAATATATTCCAAGGGAATATATTTCCTTTACATATATATATATATAGAAATCTTTGGGGGCGTGCGCACAACACACCAAATTTAAAGGGAATATATTTCCTTTACATATATATATATATATATAGAAATCTTTGGGGGCGTGCGCACAACACACCAAAGTTTTATCGCAATCCGATGAATATATTTCCTTTACATATATATATATATAGAAATCTTTGGGGGCGTGCGCACAACACACCAAAGTTTTATCGCAATCCGATGAATGGTGTAGGAAAAAATTTCATAATACCTGAGCACACCATTGTATATAGAAACCTTCATAGGCAAGCATATAGTCTGTCAAAAAAGAGTAGAAAATATATGAGGGCGCCACTGTTGATCAAAGGGCAATAAAGGGACTAAACACATAACTCATGGTGTTAAAGTAAAGCTGTGTAACCTACATTTTCATAAAAAATTAAAAAGGCATAATAGTGGAAAAAATATTTTTTCATTGCAGTATAGTGATACCCGCCGATCTCAAAATTAGAATTGAATCCAAAAATGATGTATTTAAAAGTAAAATCATTGATCACCTCAAATAAACATTTCCATCACGAGTATTTAATAACATAGTTACCTTTATATCTACTGTGTGTATATATGTAACCATGTACCTACTGCAATCTTCTATATATATGTAATATACTTGAATTGTGTATTTAAAGAAAAAAAAATTTATATCAACCTGTCACTTTCATAATATTTTTCAAAATACTACTTTATACAAAATCATAGATAACCACTCTGTAAATTGCCATCTCAACACAGGCGTTTCATACCTAGTGAGATGGGCAATACGCCATTATTATAACCATATGTAATATGAAAATAATGAAATAAAAAAAAATAATAAAAAAAATATAGGTATATTATTATTATACCTTTGCAATTTTGTGTTAACATAATGAAGACTAACTATAATGTAATAAAATATAAAGTAGAGCTTAGAAATTGCTCACATTTATTTAATACTAGATAAAGTACTTAGCGTTGCCTGGGCTTTAGATCATGTCTCTAATTTTAGATCTGAATATATTTAACTCATTCAGATCTAAAAGTAGTCTAACTAAACTCACCATTAGTGATTCTTCCTTTCTATCTATTGTTAAATTCAAATTTATGTTAAATTAATTAAAGCAAATCGCTTTATTAATCACCTTTTAATAAAATTTATGTCATGAAGAAAAAATGTTTTTTAAAATGTGGTTTACTGTGTTCTATACATTTAGTGTCATTGCACTTCAAAGAAATATTTGACAGTTAAATTGGTGTTGCCAGTCTACAAATTTAGTAGTTCCAGTTTTTATATTTTCTTTCATGAGGGTGCTCTTCCGGTGTTAGGCCATTTTCTGGTGGCTCCATCTCCATATGCAGTATGCATAAATTATGCAAGACAGCAGCTGCGACAATTGTGTCCTGCACTCTGTCTTTTTTTATTCTTAATTTTAGCGATAGAGCTGGAAATGGCCTTTTCCAAACCCCGAACGCTCTCTCTACTGTGTTTCGGGTCCTTATATGACTCTCATTGTAGAGCAATTCCGCAGGGGTCGTTGGGGGAGGCGGAGCGGTGTTAATAAATAATTTGAGTTTGCGTAGCCCTTGTCCCCTAAAAGGTAAAAATCCTTAAATTCTTTCTTTCCTTCAATCGCCCTTTGATAGCATTATTGTAACGATATCCATAAACTTTGTTGGGAATCAACAACAGCCTGGACGTTATATGAGAATACCGACTTCCTGTTGCGGAACATCTCTGCATCGTCCCCTCCTGGAGACCGGATAGGAATGTGTGTTACATCGATGGCTCCTATCGCTCCTGTCTTGATCAATTACAAGGAGCTTTGTCCGAAACGCAAGTCAAATTCATTCAAATTGTTATGTAAAAATACACTAATCGTGACGCTACCCTGAACTAAACCAAATTTTGCATTTTTAAATACCTGTGCCTTATTTCGTTTATGTTTTATTTCAGGTGATTTACAAGAACAAGGTGGGGTGGTGCTGCAGTGTGATTGGGTGTAAATCCAACTGTCGCTCTCAACATGGAAGTGTATCCACATTTGCCCTTCTGAAAAATGATGTTCTACATAAAAAATGGCTTCGTAGGATTCCAACGGCTTTCTCCGGAAACAAAAATCCATACATTTGCATAAAACATTTTGATGAATCATCAATCATACGAAGCGACAAATGCACAGTACGCATGGAAGTTATCGATGTGCCTCGCAAAATTCCCAAGCTTCGTGAGGGATCAGTCCCTACAATATTTCCGAATACCCCCAAATGCCTGGCCACCATCTCCCAAGCATCTGGAGACTTACAAATAGATTTATTTTTAGGTGATAAGTTGGTGAGTAAAAGTCGACACCCAAAAAACCTTAGTTTAATTGCAAGTGTGGATGACTTAAATGAACTGATCAATTTTATCAAGTCCTCGATCCATGACGATACCCCAGCTTTAGATTTAAATGATATTTTCATGATGCTGCAAAGACACTTTCCAGACGCTGACCTGACAATTATGTTCATTATAGAACAAATTAAGTATGCCGCATACGTGAATTCATTGCAACAACTGAGTGACGTATGGAACGAGATACGGAGAAAGCGACGAGGAAGGGGAGACCTTTGGTTTTAACACCATATTTGAGGACGAGGAATACGAAAAGGTAGAGAAAGGTAGCGTGCTATCCCAGTTACCTGAGGCAAAAGCGTACATAGACGGGATACAGGTTAACTATTTGATAGATACAGGCAGTAAGATAATTTGTATCGCGCGGGAGTTCTGGGAGTGTCACCTAAGTGATCAGTCAAAATACCCAATTATGCCTATAAATACGATGCAATTAAAGGGAGCAATGGGCCAGAAAAGTTTGAAATTATCTAGGTTAGTTCTAATACCATTAGTTTCGGGGATTTAAAAATAAATACATCTTGTCTGACAGTACCTAAATTAATCAGATCTATAATCCTTGGGATAAATTGGTTGGACAATCTTTCGGCCAAAGTGAAATGTGAAGAAAAACGAGAATTAATAATTAGTACGAAACAGGGACGGAAAGAGATTGAGAATGAATAGATTCCGGGGTAGTAAAAAGTGTACCAGGAGACCAATTGTGCAGAGACCACGGGGTGCGAGGTTAGCTCAATACACGTCATTGAGAGTGACCGCGTGTCGAGTTTAAAGAAGGAAGCTAAGGAAAGAATAGCAACGTTGGCGGCTGGTTTAAACTTAGATAACAGTAAGGAGGGGTTAAAACGGGTATTAGATAAGTATGACGTATTCTTGACAAGCCAGGGTTAACGAATCAGTACGTACATGAAATAAAAATGGTGGACGAGATCCCTTTCGTTAAGCTTTCATACCCGGTACCTTTCACTAATAGGGGCAAAGTGGACAAAAAAAATAAGTGAATTAGAGGCATTAGGAATAATCAGCCGGCGGGTGACCCCATTCGCGAACCCGTTGACTTATACGTTGAAAAAGGACGGGACAGTGCGCATATTGCTTGATGCCCGCGAACTTAACACGAGGTTGGTGGGGGAGGTAGAGAAGCCTCCTCTTACATCGGAAATATTACAGCAATTCCACGGGGTGACCCACGTAACGACTCTAGATTTAAATTCAGCTTATTTCCAGGTTCCCCTAAGTGAAAGGAGTCGGAAATACATCGATTTCGTTTATAATGGCAAATCATTTTTCTATAACGTTTTACCACAGGGACTGGGAGTTTTTCCCAGGGGATGGATAAGATTTTGGAAAGTGAAGTGAGAGCGTATTGCACTAATTATCTAGACGATTTGATAGTATTTTCATGTGGGGATTTTGGCGAACATCTTAGCCATCGAGATACAGTTTTAGGGAGGTTGCAAGCCAATATGACGTGTACTTTGGAAAAATGCCAATTCTTGTTCACGGAAGTGAAGATGTTAGGACACATAATAACGCCACAGGGGGTCCGTATGGATCCTGATAAGGTTTCGGCTATCAAGAATTTTCCGGCCCTGAGGAAGGTGAAACAAGTACAGGGGTTTTTGGAATTGTGCAATTATTACAGGCGGTTTAATTCAATAATTCAATAATTGGATATGTAAGAAGGGCGATAATTGCGTAATTAAATTTCCTAATATTGATAACTTTGATGTAACATTGGAATCTCAATTTCAAAATTTGCATTTAGTATACCAACAAACTGGAGGAGAAGTCACTTCTTAAATTTGGACACATGTTGTCATACAAAGCATTGTATCCTAGTAGCATTCAAAAACTAAATGTTTCATTAGCTTTACAAAATTTTAATGAAAAAAATATTGCAGGGTTAAAGTGAAAGTTTTTTTTTACTCAAAAAGCCTGAAACCTTTGTAGACCCCGAGGGTACATTACATTTGTACATGGCGCTTTCGAAGGAAAACGCTTTAACGATCCGCATAGAGAACCTATGAGAGAAACTAGTTTGGATAAAATAAACTTTTAACAGAATATGTTGGTTGAGATGGATAAAGAATTGGAGGGTTACGATTCCTGTCAGCGCTTCCTGTCGCTGCGCAAACATGCCAATCTCTCATCACCACCATTAATCCCATACGTGTTCTCCGTGCATTACAATTACCTATTGCTGGGTAAGTTTGATCAGCAGAAGGATGATCTGGAAGCGAGGTTTGGCAATATCGGCATCGGCAAATGAGTGGAGCTAACTATTACATTAGCTACGTTCAGGTCTTAGAAAGTGAAAGAAAACTTCGCTTTAAAAGCAGCCTTACATTAGTAACAGGGCTGGGCAGTATTTCAATTACTTCCTAAAAATGTATTTTGTAATTGGTATTTCAATTACCGCTGCTGAGGTATTTTGTAATTTATATTTCAAATACTTATGGCTTCAAAATACATTTTCAAATACATTTAGCGATCTTAATAATGATAATGAAAATAAACTGATAATACATAGACTAAACGCTATAATCTGTACTGTTGTCCTATTGTCCTCTAGCACTCTTATGATTATTTGTAGTTCTCTTATAATTGCTTTATAATGTACTGTGCATTTTTTTAATGTCATGCTAGTTATTATTATTGTTCTGTGCTATGTGCACTGTTATTGTACATTTTGTATCATGTTATATTATACTTGTCATTGCTTTGTATTGTACATTTTTGTCTCGTAGTATTAGATCAAGCACTATAGGAACAATTTGACTGAATACTAGATTATTTTTAAGTTAATTACTGTAGAGCGCACTTGAAGTGAAATAACACAAAACTGCGCTATAGAAATGTCATCTATGTACATAAAAATGAATTCTTGTTTCCCTTGGTCACGCCATAACTTCAAAACGACTTTACCTGTTTCATTCATTTTTTTTAAGTTTTCTAACACCTTGTAGAAAGTTCTTACAGAAAGAAAAATTAAGTAAATTACGCAGAAAATTGAATAATTTCAGAAAACCTAACGACTATTCTTCGCACGTTTGATGGTTCGCGCGTTTGATGAAATTGAATTTAGCAGGCAGCTGTTTTTTTTCTAACAAAAGAATTGTCTATGGATTTTTAAATTATAGATATTTTAAATGAGTACTTATGTAGGTACCAGATTTGATTGATTGTTCTTATAATATACAAAAATGAATATTTTTGTAATATGTGAAAAATGAAAATTTTAATAAAAAAATTGTAATAGCTGGCACGCGAGTTGCTTGAAAACTGAATGTACTGGGACTGAAAATATGGAACGCTGGAGGGAGGTTGGCGGGACGGGGAAGCGGGAGAGGGTAGGCGGGGAAGGTGGAAGGGAAACGCGGGAACGGAAGGGGATGCGGGAGGGGAACGGGGACGCACGGGAAAGGAAATGCGAGGAGAAACAATTTATTTCTTTGAATATGGCAATGCAACGCACGCCGGGAACCAGCTAGTGTTGTAATAATAATTAATATTATTATCTCACACCTAAGTCCTATACCAAAAAACTTTAAAAATGGAGCGGAGACAAGATGTGTCTTCTGAGCAATATGATTGGCCAATTTTTTGCACGTCTCTGTTTCACTCTGCTCTGTGGAAACGCACCCTTAGATAAGGGCACTTACGACAATTTATTGCAACCAAAGGTTCTACCAAAACCAAATGTATTTTGTAATTTTTATTTTATATTTGAAGTTAAAAAATGGTTAAATATATGTATTTTGTACTTTGTATTTCAAATACACGACATAAAAGTATTTTGTATTTCGTATTTTAAATACATGCGAAAAAATATTTTGTACTTTGTATTTCAAATACACGACATGAAAGTATTTTGTATTTCGTATTTTAAATACATGCGAAAAAGTATTTTGTACTTTGTATTTCAAATACACGACATGAAAGTATTTTGTATTTCGTATTTTAAATACATGCGAAAAAGTATTTTGTACTTTGTATTTCAAATACACGACATGAAAGTATTTTGTATTTCGTATTTTAAATACATGCGAAAAAGTATTTTGTAATTTGTATTTTAATTACAACAAAGCATGTATTTTGCCCAGCCCTGATTAGTAATAATACATACAAATAATTTTCCATTGAAAACACTTCCTTCCGCAACAAGCAAGTGCATCAATTAATAACATATTTTTGGATTTCACTATTTATAATGAGATTATATATTCGGAATTTTCTTTAGAAAACATTCCTGAAAATTTAATGCCAATTATTTCTTACATTGCTGGTATATAATGTTACAAGAGAATTGCGATCAGAGAAATGTGATATATGTGTAGCATGGCTTCCAGTCGTTAGATAAGGAGGTAGAACTTGAAAATGTACCCACAGAATTAGTTTTGGAATTAGATAGAGGAAAATTAATATTACCGACTGAGAGTCCTATTGTTTGGCAAATAATAAACATCTCTGCTGTAGTCATTGAGGTTTATATAGGTATCTCAATGATTTTAATGTACATACGTCTTTTATTGTTAATTTATTTATATTTCAGCTTGAAGAAGACGTTGACAACTACATGAAAGTCGGGTTAATGGGTGGTGTCATGGACTTGATAATGAGTGTTATTCCTCAAAAATTCTAATGCCTTGCCATTCGCGCCTTGAAGTCATCAAAAGCGCTCTACTACAGTAAAACCAACCATAACCAGAAACAGCGCCAGAGCCACAACCTCCCCCCCGCACTGCCAGAAAGGCAAGTTGTGACTGGACCTCTTCATGATGCTACACAAACATGCTCATTTGCAATACAGGACAAGGCTGTGCAAGCTAGCCTCAAATGTCAAGTTCATAGTCTTCAGATAAAGCTGACAAACTGACAGCTTGCTCACCAATGAAGCACGATATCAGCTTGACAGCGGAGCGCGCCATACAACATACACAAGTTGGAGCTACACGTGTGGAACCTCGACAAATACAACTTGCACAAGCTGGTGAGACAAGTGTGGAACCTTAGGAAACATCTTCATCTGATTCAGATTTTATGTGTCATCCAACCTCACCGGACTTTCCAGGTGACAACTTTGAGAGAGAAAGTTTAAATGGGAAGGAAGAAAATAGAATCAATTTTGCAACCAAACAAAGAATAATGCTTGTTTTGTACTGTATTTTAGATCTAACTTCATAATTTTCCTCGGTAATATTCTAGCATAGGTATTTACTTATAATTCAAATAATAAAACTTGTACAATGTGTCCTTAGAACGGGGTACCCCAGTAAGGACACATTTTCTCTAAAAAACTGTAAAAAAAAAAAAAAAAAAGAAAAAAAAAAATAAATGCTCAGATGTGCAAGTCAAGCCTTATGGCCCTTGAACGAGGTCCTAGGTTATGCCTGGGAATCCCGAAAAACATATACCATATAGTATCCATTTTGACAAACAAATTACCCACTCCGGTAACACTTCTGTGAAAATCTGCTTGGATGACTCATTTGCCGTACGACTTTGAGAGAGAAATTGTTATTTATTTATTTCAAAACATACGGCACAACATGTGCTATTGACATAACTATATTTATATATATTATAATACAATAACATAAGAAAGTGACAGATAAATGTAGAGTTAAATATAAAAACAAAAAAAAGGTAAAAAATATATATTTTTATAATGGAGCTCTAAATGAACGAATGAGGGAATGTCTTTTTATTTTCTTTTCTTTTTGCTCCATTATACAGGGTGCGGCATGGAAACTTGCTGATTTGCTCCATTATACAGGGTGCGGCACGGAAACTTGCTGATTTGAATTGGACGCCGACGAGCGAGGCGTGGTCAAAAGGGGTGGGGAGGGTCTCATTGGAAAGAGGGGGTCTTGAAGTTTTGTTACACTACAAGCCAGTTGGCGTCATGCGTTGGACAAAGGAACAGCGTGCGTTTGCCGTCGAGGCCTACTTTTCTAGCGGTCATTCGGTGGTCGCCACCCAACGTGCCTTCCGTACTCGGTTCAACATTCATCCCGCGGGTCCCGTTCCTAGGCGGCAATCAATTGTTTCGTGGGTGGACATATTCAGGGAAAGTGGGAGTGTGGTAAGAAAAGGCTCAGGAGGTCAATGGACTTCCAGAACTCCAGAAAACGTCGAGAGGGTGAGGGAGTCGGTTTTGCGCTCTCCCTGGCGTTCGGCGCGTAAACACGCTGCTGCCCTGGGGATTTCTGATCGCACAGTGAGACAGATTCTTCACAAGGAACTCCGGTTTCATCCCTACAAACTTGCTGTGGTCCAAAAGTTGAATGAACGCGATTTCGCTTCTCGCCAAACTGCATGTGAAACGCTCAGAAACTTGCCACATGACGCTGTCGTGTTTTTCAGTGATGAGGCCCATTTCCACCTTTCCGGGTGTGTCAACAAACAAAACATGCGGTATTGGAGTGATGTCAATCCCCAAGAACTTCATGAGGTGCCACTTCATTGTGAACGGGTTACAGTGTGGTGTGCATTGTCGAGAGTTGCAATAATTGGGCCTTATTTTTTCGAGGAAGATGAACGCACTGTTACTGTCAATGCAGTTCGCTACAGAGAAATGATTGAGACATTTTTTCTTCCACAACTTGAAGAAATGGAACTTGGGGACCTATGGTTCCAGCAGGACGGAGCCACAGCGCACACAGCGAGAACTTCGATGGAGCTTTTGAGGGAACACTTCCACGAGCGCCTTATCTCCTTGAGGGGTGACATACCGTGGCCGGCGCGCTCCCCCAATTTGGCACCCTGCGATTTTTTTTTATGGGGATATCTCAAATCCATTGTTTATAACGACAAACCCCGGACCCTGCAACACCTGAAGGAAAACATCCGCCAAGCCATCACCAACATTCCCATCGATATGCTCGAAAGAGTGGAGCGAAACTTCAAATCTAGGGTAGATCAGTGTATCACTAATGAGGGCCGCCATTTGCCCGATGTCATTTTTAAAACTAGTTAAAACAAAAATTCAGAATGTGTACTAGACGATACAAAAAGAATTAAATCGATATATAAAGTACTTTTTCTTTTATTGACTTTTCAAATCAGCAAGTTTCCGTGCCGCACCCTGTAAATAGTTGATTTGGAAAAAGGCTAATCAGGTACAACTTTACAATGATATTACGGTTGGAAGTTGGATTAATAAATTATTTTTTTTTAGAGGCTAATTTTGGCTTATATTAAATCTAACCAATTATAACTTTGCAATGTTGCGATGGTTGAAAGTTAAGAAAAGTCTATTTTATCCTTCACGAAGGAAATAGAGAAAACTTAAATGAGACTCTCCATGAAATCATGGGAGATTCTAATAATATTAAAAAGAAAAAGAACAATTTATACAAAGATTTCAAAGAGGGCGACATCCAAAAACCTTCTGTTTAGTAAAGAGCCTAAAAAACTCCTTACTGGGACTGGGAATTAAACTTCATTTAATTTCCATGGGATGTCTTGTTGTATGGATGTACTGATCTATACAACAAACAAAAAATAAAAAAATTCTCTTTGACAGGAGACATATATACAAATGTTCTGTATTATGGATTATGGAGAACTAAGTCTTTCATCATATCATAATTATTATTAGAAGTTTAATAGGACCCCCACTCATTAGTTAAAATAGATTACTTGTCTTTGTCAAGTTATTGTCATGAATCGTAAATAAAAAAAGTTTTAAAGAGAGACAGAATAGAAATAGCCCTTCAAGATGACGTCGCCGACGTAGACCAAGAAGGAAAGCGAGGAATATAAGGCTGCAGAGATATTCTGGCAGAGTTCGGAAACGCAGACCAAGAAAATACCCACCAAAAGAAAACGCAACGTTAATATGTCACACAAATAACCCCTTGAATAATATTCACGGCCATTTTGAAAACCAGAAGAACAACATTTTCTGTGTAATGCAGCCAACTGTCCAATTTCACACGTCCCAGTCCTCCCAGCTCAAGAAAACGTGTCGGAAGGATCGGCTACATTCCTGCACTGCATTAACAAATTATGAAACTGATGACAGTTTCCTGTACTATTTCGCAAGAGGAGAGGAGGAACGATATCAAAAATCATTGCAGAAACTTTTGTTATTATATGGAACGTATTAAGTGAAAAATGCATGCCAATCCCAAAAACGAATGATTGGAAAAAGATTTCAGAACGCTTCAATCTGCTTTGGAATTTACCTAACTGCTTGTGGTCATTGGATGACAAACATGAAAGAGTGGAAAAATTTCCTAACACTGGCTCAAGCAACTTCAATTATAAATCATACAACTCTATTGTACTGATGGCTTGTAGTGATGCAGATGGTTTATTCACTTTTATCCAAACAGGTTATGCAGGAAGAAACGGTGATGGAGGGATTTTCAGAGCATCTGCAATGAAGTACTTGATGGAGCACAGTAAAGATATACCTCCACCTTCCGTATTACTAAATGATGAAACCGATAACCATTTCCCATACTACTTGGTAGGTGACGAAGCATTTCCACTCTTGCGTTATTTAAAGGGACCATACCCACAAAGAACAGTAAATGACATGAGAAGAGTTTTTAACTATTGACTCAGTCGAGGCAGTGGAGGTAATCCACCTCTTACCCGCCTTGGTTTAAGTAACTGATGGTTACTCCTTCAAGGCTCTCGCAAGATTCTAATTTTTTTTGTTAAACGAAGCTACATTTATTTATTTTGAACGAATCTAGACCTCCAGTGTCCATGCATACGTTGTTAGTAAGCAGTATGCAAGTGCTTAACAGGAAAAACAAAATGCAAAAAATAGATTAGTAAGACAAAGATTAATTAAACAGGGCAAAAGAAAAACTCATTCATGAGGCTCCATGAGGCGAGGCAGAAAAACTGTAGACTGAACGTTTGGGACGATGACCACAAAATTTCCTGTTCTAATTTGATACAAGGTAAATCAATGCAAAAAGCAGCCGATATTGTCAAAGCCAGTGTTTTGCACAATTGAGATATGAACATCTCAAGATATCTAAAAAATCTCATTGTGACATCTTGTCGTATGGACATATTAACCTGTGCTCCACATTAACCATGGCAACGAGAGAGAAACCAAGCCTGGGTAACAATGAGCCAAGCAGTCATATGGCTGATATAACATAGGTACTCCAACCTTATCAGTCATATGGCTGATAAGGTTGGAGTACCTATCTGAAATAATTGTACAACTTCGGATTACAATCGGTGAGCAAAATTCACTAATTTCTATACCAGGCGGCACCATTACTAAATTGCGCAAAAAAATCATTCACCTGGAAGCTATAATGCTTAAGTACGAAGCAGACGGCCCGAACCCAGCCAGGGATCAACAACCAGTGAACCGGGCCCTGCAAACACTGGCAGCCCTGCAAAGACAGGATCACCCCAGGGAAAAGAAGTGGCGGTGACCACAGGCAAATCGAAAAAAACCTTGATCATACACGAGCCCCACAAGTCTACTTCTACTTCTAAAGTGAGAACAATCGCTCTAACGTCATTCACAAAACTGTGTGGCAGTCAGTTAAATGTAAGCCATGTAAACTTCTTCCTGTCGTTACAGGAACCAAAACAGACTCAACATTAGGAGAAGTAGCACGTAAGTTCTATATTCAAGTGTGGCGATTCACCTTTGGAACGGAAGTGCCAGTTATCGAGGACTACGCCAGTTATCTTTTTTTTTTTTATCTAAAACGATAGTCTCTACCGAATTTGAGGTAGAAGGATTAAACGCTCGAGGAAACTACGTTTAAGATAGGCGTCCCGGAAGAGAACCGAGAAACCTTTCTTAACCCTCAGTCTGTAAGTAAATATAATTTTTTACAAACAGCTAATAAGGAACGTATCTAATGGCAAGCTTGGAATACTTTACCAAAATGATCGTTGTCTAAATACCAAGATGGAAGAATTTTTGAGAAATTTACTAAGGTGGGTGGACCATGGAAGGCCATGCTCTTTGAAAGGCCAATTATTAAAAAGTCGTAGTTATTGCCATGTGATGACAAATTCCTTCTACTCACACTAACACCCATCGAACTCAGGAACAGACACGGTGGCGAGTAGCTGGCGCTGCTATTTTGTCAGTGCGGCCCCTCGTTTTGTTGACTTTAGTCGTCGACATGAGTGTTTCAAAGAAATGGTTCTTTTATGCATGTTGCGGGTGTAGAATGGAAAACATGAAGAAATGTAGCGAATCTCAAAAGTGGAGGAGTGTATGGTTCTCACTAAAAACGACCTACAATTTTTGTGCCCAGATTGTGATTAAAGTACTAAAATTATTGCCCCCCTTAGTTATAAGTTTGTTTCATAATTGAAGTTATTACTTTGTTCTATATTCGTTTCTTAAACCATACTGGTTATATAAACCAGGCTGCTCCATCTCAGAAGATTTGCAAAACAGCCGAAAATATAATAGAAATTGTTGCTCCATCATCACCTTCGCCTTCAATCATCTTCGTCTGTTTTCTTAGTACCCACTACATGAAGTCAGGCCCAGACAAAAAATCTTGCTTTCAAAAAACACCACTAAATCCAAAAAAACTTGACATCATTCATAACTAGACCAACATCCTTTATTGGACAGAAAAAATAAAATTCTTTACTGATCACAACGATAGTAAAAGATCTGCAGCCATTCTCAATAGTTGATGATCAGGGATTTAGGGATTCAGTAGCAGCACTGGATTCTACATATCAGATTCCTAACAGGGCAACCCTTATTGTCAACTTTTGCCTCAACTGTATGAAAGTGCTTTGCAAAAGGTTTCGTCCATTTTAGCAAAAGCGGAATACGTGACACTTATGACAGATGCATGGACTTCCATCATGACTCATGACGGAGGGATATATTGCCATCACGGCTCACTTTGTATCAGACGATTGGATTCTGAATTCTTTTCTTCTTGAGCGTTTCAAGCATGACGAAAGACATACAGCCATAAATCTAAAAGCTGAGTTAATAAGGATAGCGGCGAAGTGGAACATATCGAAGAAAATCTACACTGTAGTGACGGACAATGCAGCAAATTATCATCGGCAGTTGGATGACAGAATGGATGAATTTACCGTGTTTTGAACATTCCTTAAATTTGGTGATGCAGAGTGGAATGAAAACTATTAAGGAAATCCAACCCAAAATAAAGATCATTGTAGAGCACAAGCACAAATTAACAATGAAATGCCACCTTTGAAATTAAAGAACAAAGTCGTTACTTTGTGGAATTCGACATTTTATATGTTTCAACGGATTTGTCAAATCCAGGAATCTGTGGAAGCTGCCCTGGGAATGCTCCACAATCCTGTGGAGACACTTTCATCAGATGAATGGGTAATTGTAAGAGAGCTCTGCAAAATTTTAAGACCATTTGAACAAATTGCGGATGAGAAAAATGTTTCGGCATCAAAAGTATTTGTCCTGGTTTGTGGTTTAATGATTGCTTTAAATAATGCTTTCTGCCTTCAAGATGGGTGTGTTTCAGTGCAGTCAGTAGACGAATTCATAAAACTTTTGAGCAAGCGTTTCCGTCAAATCACACACAGTACAATTCTTTTTGACCCACGTTTTAAACAAAAGGGTTTCCATGAAACAGCAGCAATCACCAGAATAAAAGATCTCTTAACAACCGACATGAAAACTTTTGTGAAAGTGATGATTACTGACAGGTAGTAAAAGTACCGATACTATGTTACAGCATGTAGATAATAGGATTAACGAGAGAAGCATTGACAAACGAAAGCTACTGCATATTGCGGCTAAAGCAGGTAATCTTAAAATAATAAAAACGGTTGGTAGACCGAGGAGCTGACGTAAATGCTTTAGAGCTTGATGGTTTTAAACCAATTCGCATGGCCGCCATAACAGGCCAAATGCGACAGCACAAATGTTAACACCGGAACAACCGGTTGTGTGATTCCAATGATGGAGAAACACTTGAATTATCCAATACAGTAGCTGAACTGTCTTCTTCATAGCAAAGAGCTGCTTCTACGCCATTTGATTATTAAGTTGGATGGTACAGCCACGGGACCTTGTGCTTTTTTCTGGCCCCATAGGTTCGGCTCTTCATAATTGCCGGTACAATCTTTTTCAAAATCGATGTGGAGTACTCAACTGACATCCTATATTCTGATTCAAGCATCAATCAAAAATACTTTCCTGGTATTTTCAAAAAAGTTTCCAGCTGACGCTTTCATCCTAATATTGTCAGAAGAAACCCAGAAGTGAAAAAGTTAAAAGAAAGAAATTCAGCAGAGTGGAGATACATTTAATTTCACACTAATAATAAATGCTTGAGTCATATCCTGCGACTGAATATTGGAAGCCATCAGAAAATTTTGTTATATTAACCTTGTTTATCATGGGGGCATACAATCCCATGTGGTATAAAACTACATGGGTCTTGCAAAGATGGTGCGAGGCAAATTTTTAATATGATAAATTATTCACTTTCGGACAAATTAAAAGCAATAATCAATCCTGTGATACAGCGAAATGCTTACTACGCTCATCCTGAAAATTTACTATAGTGAATGATTACCGATGAATTGTCAGCCATCTCAGAACATGAGATAAGAAGTTTATTGAAAGCCAGGGAGTTGTCCCGGATAGAACACCAAACATTGAATTTTGGTGCATAATTCAACATTGATATAATATCTTGGCAAGATACACCAATCACATATCCTCCCATAAGATGTAACGAAAGCAGAACTAGAGAAACTTAACCTAACTTCGGAAATCAGTTCCACTTTAATCAAATTTGACAAATTTCCCTGTCACACACAATCGTTAGAACATTGTGTGAAGGTTGTGACTGAAGTATCTTCGAAAATGTATGGCAAGAACATATTTCATGTACATGACACAACAGATTGTGTTGTGAATTTGTGATGCCTCTTGTTTACATATTGAAACTAATTTTTTTTTTAAGAAACTCGGAATATTGTGATTTTATCTAGTAAAAAAAAAAGAATTGTGGCCCTAATATTGCTTCCCTGTATACCTTCCACTCCGATGAATCGGATTCCGACGCCGAGGAGATTGAGGTTGAAATTGACCCTGGCCCCAGTTAGTAGTCTATCGGGATGTACAATTCTCTCCGGGACGCAAGAGGCTTTGGCCGAAAAGTCATGTCCAAAGATCAACACCTCAAACAGACCTCAAGTGACCAGTGTTCTCGGCTCTGTTGCCCAACTTCTGCTGGAGAAAGAAGAAATTGGTGGCCAACTTAACTCGGCCCTTGCAGACATCAAGGTCTTGAAAGCCGAGAAAAATTACACCAAACAGCTACTGGACAAAATTCAGCAACTTGAGTCAGATTTGGGACCAATGATGCGTCGAGTAGCTGATGCAACAGATGCTAACCTCTCTTTCACGGAAGTTAGTAAGAAAAACTACCAATGCCCCCACCACTCGTACCAGCAACCAGACAGGAAAGCCAAGTCCATCTGTCTGTTTTTTTCCCAAACTACCGGAGGTCGTTGAAAGCGATGGCACAAAAAAGATTATACGGGACATCGTGGACTTCTATCTACTGACGAAGACAACCAAAGAAGTCTGCAAAACAATAGTCTCATCATCACTGAAGATAATTGAAAAGGGAGCTAACTTGGGACAACAACTTCATGCACTGGAAGTCCAACTATTGAAAACAAAAATGCAGAATGTCAACAGAAGACACTGCAGGAAAATTCTGCCCCAACGCTGAAAAGGAACCCCAACTCAGCTATATAGGCAGTAGGAAATCTGCCGTAATAGTTTTGTCATCAGACCAAGACGAGACCTCAGAATCTATCACCTCAACTATTAAGGATATATATCATATCAAGCCAGCACTCCTCAGGGTGGGTGTCAGCGCAAAGTCAAAGGCCAAAAATAACAAGGCCATAATTACCTGCCCTAGAAAGACATATGCTGAGAAGATGACAGAAATTTCCACTAAAGGATCACTAAAAGTTCAAGACGGCAAGCTGCTCCGACCTACAGTGATCCTTAAAGGAGTCGCTAAGGAATACAAAGATGACGAAATCCTTCATATGATCATTCAGCAAAATGATCTTGTCTCCGAAACAATCCAAGACCGAAAACCAGAAGACTGTCTGAAGATCCTTCGAATCACAAAAAACTGAAATGATCAATTATTGGCATAGTGCTAATAGTTAACAGTGATACGAATTAACATTGGGTATATGTGGTGGATTTCTCACCATTAGTCCAATGCTTCAAGCGCATGGGATTCGGGCATTCCTCATCTAACTGCAATGCTATAAAAGACTTGTCTCCACTGCGCCGGCAAGCATAAATCGATGGTGTGATATTTCAAAGTGATAAGGTTTAGCTGCACCTAAATTCAGTAAATACACTAAATTCACCAAAGAGCACTTCGCTAAAATAATCCCTAAGACAAATGAAATACTAGGAACAACAGCCGGTATGGCTGCCAGAATGGCAACTCTTGAAGGAGAGCTTAACGCGTACAAAAACCAACCACCGCATACTCAGCTTCCTTCGAGTGCCATTGCGGACATTTCTGGTATTTCAGAAACAATAGCTGAAATGGGGGAGAAAAATTCTCATCAATAATATTAAAATGTTCAACGTTCCCGAGAGTACGGCAACAATTCAATCAGACTGCATAAACGAAGATCGGAGTAAGTTTCCAGTAAACTCAAGAAAGTAGATAACATCGACACCACCAACCTACAAATGCATAGGTTAGGACAAAAAAGTGCTGAAAAAACTCGACCTATTAAAATTGTACTATCAGGGTTGAATTAAGCCAAACTTGTACTAATGAAAAAAGTATTCCTCTGAATTGGAAAAAAAATTGGAAGATGGCGTTGGTTGTAAGTACCGAACGTCATTTCCCTTTAAAAGGGTCCAAGTGCCATCGCCAGTCAGACGCCTTAAGTATCAAAATGGGTGACAACGAGCCGGTTTCTGCGCAAGGCGGTGGCATAAAAAGGCGTCAAAATGGTGAAAAAAGTGTTCAAGTGGCCAGAAAGAAGTTGAAGGATTCTGGACAAGAATATACTTCATCAAGTAGAAAGTTGATTCCTGCAAAACGACCCCCAAATCAAGAGGTTAGTACGTTGTTTTAATCTCCAACGGTTTTCTGTGCTAGGTGACCAATCACTCTATAAGCGCTAGTGATGTGCTGACCTGTAATTTTTTGTCAATACCTATAAATTTACATAGAATATTAAAAAAATGTGTTATTAACTCATTTATAATAATACTATCCAAATTATGGATAGCACTGGCGTAAGATTTTGTTAAAGGGAATGCTTTGGTATTTTATCTGTTTTGCTTTCATTTACGTAATTTTTTTTTTCAAGTGTATCTGCAAATGCCGCTACAAATGCAAAGAAATAGCTGCCGACCAAAAGCTGTCATTGTTCACGGATTTTTATGGTTTGTCGAATAATGAAAAGCAATCTTCTTTTCTCATGGGGCTTATTCAACTGACGGAAATTAAAAGGAGAAGGCACGGAACCTATGAATCTCCTGCTTTAAGTAAGCGACAGTGCACGGCATATTACATGCTTCCAGATGGCAAGGGAAATGTTGTCAGTGTATGCAAAGCAACATTCATGAATATTTTTCCCTTTCTCCGAAAAAGATTCAGGTTCTCATTAATAAAAAAAAACAAGGCCACACAACATTTATGGAATCAAGAGGAAATATTAGTAAAAAAAAAAACGAAAATATACCAATGAAGATGAGGATGACATTAAAAAACATGTAAATATGTTTCCCAGACTTGTAAGCCATTACGGTCGTGCAAGATCAGAGAAAGAGTATCTAAGTCCTGATCTTAATAAACATCGGCTGTTCAAATCATTTCAAGCATCATTCCCGCAGTCAAAAGTTGCCTATAAATTCTATTCAAAAATTTTTGAGAAGGAATTTCCAAGCTTAAAATTTGGCCAGAAACGAACTGATACATGTGCAACTTGTGACCTCTATGTTGCTAAAATAAATGCTGATCCTTCGAATAAAGCAACATTTAAAAACCAACTGGAGCTTCACCATCGAAAAGCCGAAAAAGCTACAAAACAGATGTCACTTGACATTAAAAAATCTCAAATTCCGAGTAGCAATACATGCACTGCCGCCATGGACTTGCAACAGGTTTTATTGACGCCATCTTTAACGCATGGGCCCATGTATTACTCTCGACAATTGTCAAATTTTAACTTGGGTGTGCACATTGAAAATACTGGTGATGGGTATATGCACATGTGGCATGAAGCCATAACAGGAAGAGGGGGAAATGAGATAGCATCATGCATTTATAAAAAATTTTCCAATAACTTCTTACGAAAGGAGAATCTAATCATGTGGAGTGATAATTGCAGTGGGCAAAATAAAAATAAAATGATGATATTCTTATGGGCCTATCTTGTATATAAAGGAGTTTTTAATACGATAGAACATACATTTTTAATGAGCGGGCACTCATTCCTCAGCTGCGACAGAGACTTTGCTCTAATTGAAAAAAGGAAACGAGTGACAAATTCCATGGTTCCTGCAGATCTTATAGATATGGTGCAAAGTACTCGTCACAAGCAGCCTTTCCACGTCATTTCAATGAAAACAGATGATTTCTTAGATTTCAAATTGGCCGCCGAAACATTTTTAAACACCACCACCATGCAGCTAACGAAGGCTCATCGCTTGAAATTTGTAAGCGACAACCCTTTTGTTGTCAAAATAAAGGAGACGCACAACACTTTGGAGCCCTGGAAAATCGTAAAATTATTGAAAAAAAACAAAAAATTATCCAATTTAAATAACTATTCCATACCAGTGCTGAATTGCAGAAGCAGAATAACGGAAGAAAAGAAAAAAGACCTAACCAATTTAATTCCTTACTTACACGCGCAGGAACACAAAAATTTTTACAACAACATTTTATAATTTTTATGTCTTATAAATTGATTTTCATACCTTGCTTGTATGCGCAGGAACACTAAAATGTGTACAACATTTTATTATTTGTATGTCTTTTATATTGAAATTATATCTTACTTGCAAGCGCGCAAGAGCACAAAAAAAATTCACAACATTCTATATTTTTATGTCTTTTATATTTAATTTAATGCTTAACAAGCGCATACATACAATTTTTTTTTAACATTTCGTAATATTTATTTGTTTTATTCATGTTAAACATCATCCCATCCCTATTGGAGATGGATAAAGCAGTTGGTATATTGTTTTATTGTCACTGTGGCACTAAAGCCCTTTATTATTGCTTCAGAGAGCATGGCACTTGGGCCCTATTAAAGGAAACTACTTTTAAATTCCCGTCTACCTCCTTTTCTTGTCAATGGTACTTATACCCTTTTAAGTTTCCGGTATTCACATGTCTGTGTTCAAAAATATGTATGGAACATAGAAATTATTTTTCTATGCCTAATTGAACGTCCATCTTTCATAACTCATAATAATAAGAAAATATTAAAATTTAGCCATGACTGATTTTTAATTTGAATTAAACTGAATGGAATTTGTAATTACAGATTGTGGATTGGAAGACATTGTTTCGCAGCCACTAGTATGGGGTGGAAACCGTGTGATATCCCGTCAGTTTCCGTGGCACGTAGCCATCTTCTACAATGATGGCCCAGGCGATGACAATTACAAGGAAATCTGTGGCGGATCACTAGTGCGGAGCCAATTAGTGGTAACCGGTGAGTTCTGGCAGGACTTCTCCATATACATCTAAATACTCTACTCACATCAAGACACCACAGTTGGCGCAGCCGTAGTTCGTAATTTACGCCGGTAGTTCGTAAATTTACGGAAGAATTAAGAATTTACGCAGAGGATTACAAGATCGGAAGATTGATAATCTAATATTTGATATCGATAATGAACAACGTTACATGTCTGTGTTCAAAAATATCTATGGAACATAGAAATTATTTTTCTATGCCTAATTGAACGTCCATCTTTCATAACTCATAATAATAAGAAAATGTTAAAATTTAGCCATGACTGATTTTTAATTTCAATTGAACTGAATGGAATTTGTAATTACAGATTGTGGATTGGAAGACATTTTTTCGCAGCCACTAGTACGGGGTGGAAACCGTGTGATATCCCGTCAGTTTCCGTGGCACGTAGCCATCTTATACAACCATGCCCCGGGCGATGACAATTACATGCAAATCTGTGGCGGATCACTAGTGCGGAGCCAATTAGTGGTAACCGGTGAGTTCTGGCAGGACTTCTCCATATACATCTAAATACTCTACTCACATCAAGATACCACAGTTGGCGCAGCCGTAGTTCGTAATTTACGCCGGTAGTTCGTAAATTTTCGGAAGAATTAAGAATTTACGCAGAGGATTACAAGATCGGAAGATTGATAATCTAATATTTGATATCGATAATGAACAACGCTACATGTCTGTGTTCAAAAATATCTATGGAACATAGAAATTATTTTTCTATGCCTAATTGAACGTCCATCTTTCATAACTCATAATAATAAGAAAATGTTAAAATTTAGCCATGACTGATTTCTAATTTGAATTGAACTGAATGGAATTTGTAATTACAGATTGTGGATTGGAAGACATTGTTTCGCAGCCACTAGTACGGGGTGGAAACCGTGTGATATCCCGTCAGTTTCCGTGGCACATAGCCATCTTCTACAACGATGGCCCGGGCGATGACAATTACAAGCAAATCTGTGGCAGATCACTAGTGCGGAGCCAATTAGTGGTAACCGGTGAGTTCTGGCAGGACTTCTCCATATACATCTAAATACTCTACTCACATCAAAACACCACAGTTGGCGCAGCCGTAGTTCGTAATTTACGCCGGTAGTTCGTAAATTTTCGGAAGAATTAAGAATTTACGCAGAGGATTACAAGATCGGAAGATTGATAATCTAATATTTGATATCGATAATGAACAACGCTACATGTCTGTGTTCAAAAATATCTATGGAACTAAGAAATTATTTTTCTATGCCTAATTGAACGTCCATCTTTCATAACTCATAATAATAAGAAAATATTAAAATTTAGCCATGACTGATTTTTAATTTGAATTGAACTGAATGGAATTTGTAATTACAGATTGTGGATTGGAAGACATTGTTTCGCAGCCACTAGTACGGGGTGGAAACCGTGTGATATCCCGTCAGTTTCCGTGGCACGTAGCCATCTTATACAACGATGGCCCGGGCGATGACAATTACAAGCAAATCTGTGGCGGATCACTAGTGCGGAGCCAATTAGTGGTAACCGGTGAGTTCTGGCAGGACTTCTCCATATACATCTAAATACTCTACTCACATCAAGATACCACAGTTGGCGCAGCCGTAGTTCATAATTTAAGCCGGTAGTTCGTAAATTTTCGGAAGAATTAAGAATTTACGCAGAGGATTACAAGATCGGAAGAATGGTAATCTAATATTTGATATCGATAATGAACAACGCTACATGTCTGTGTTCAAAAATATCTATGAAACATAGAAATTATTTTTCTATGCCTAATTGAACGCCCATCTTTCATAACTCATAATAATAAGAAAATATTAAAATTTAGCCATGACTGATTTTTAATTTGAATTGAACTGAATGGAATTTGTAATTACAGATTGTGGATTGGAAGACATTGTTTCGCAGCCACTAGTACGGGGTGGAAACCGTGTGATATCCCGTCAGTTTCCGTGGCACGTAGCCATCTTATACAACGATGGCCCGGGCGATGACAATTACAAGCAAATCTGTGGCGGATCACTAGTGCGGAGCCAATTAGTGGTAACCGGTGAGTTCTGGCAGGACTTCTCCATATACATCTAAATACTCTACTCACATCAAGATACCACAGTTGGCGCAGCCGTAGTTCGTAATTTAAGCCGGTAGTTCGTAAATTTTCGGAAGAATTAAGAATTTACGCAGAGGATTACAAGATCGGAAGAATGGTAATCTAATATTTGATATCGATAATGAACAACGCTACATGTCTGTGTTCAAAAATATCTATGGAACATAGAAATTATTTTTCTATGCCTAATTGAACGTCCATCTTTCATAACTCATAATAATAAGAAAATATTAAAATTTAGTCATGACTGATTTTTAATTTGAATTGAACTGAATGGAATTTGTAATTACAGATTGTGGATTGGAAGACATTGTTTCACAGCCACTAGTACGGGGTGGAAACCGTGTGATATCCCGTCAGTTTCCGTGGCACGTAGCCATCTTCTACAGCGATGGCCCGGGCGATGACAATTACAAGCAAATCTGTGGCGGATCACTAGTGCGGAGCCAATTAGTGGTAACCGGTGAGTTCTGGCAGGACTTCTCCATATACATCTAAATACTCTACTCACATCAAGATACCACAGTTGGCGCAGCCGTAGTTCGTAATTTACGCCGGTAGTTCGTAAATTTTCGGAAGAATTAAGAATTTACGCAGAGGATTACAAGATCGGAAGATTGATAATCTAATATTTGATATCGATAATGAACAACGCTACATGTCTGTGTTCAATAATATCTATGGAACATAGAAATTATTTTTCTATGCCTAATTGAACGTCCATCTTTCATAACTCATAATAATAAGAAAATATTAAAATTTAGCCATGACTGATTTTTAATTTCAATTGAACTGAATGGAATTTGTAATTACAGATTGTGGATTGGAAGACATTGTTTCGCAGCCACTAGTACGGGGTGGAAACCGTGTGATATCCCGTCAGTTTCCGTGGCACATAGCCATCTTCTACAACGATGGCCCGGGCGATGACAATTACAAGCAAATCTGTGGCGGATCACTAGTGCGGAGCCAATTAGTGGTAACCGGTGAGTTCTGGCAGGACTTCTCCATATACATCTAAATACTCTACTCACATCAAGATACCACAGTTGGCGCAGCCGTAGTTCGTAATTTACGCCGGTAGTTCGTAAATTTTCGGAAGAATTAAGAATTTACGCAGAGGATTACAAGATCGGAAGATTGATAATCTAATATTTGATATCGATAATGAACAACGCTACATGTCTGTGTTCAAAAATATCTATGGAACATAGAAATTATTTTTCTATGCCTAATTGAACGTCCATCTTTCATAACTCATAATAATAAGAAAATGTTAAAATTTAGCCATGACTGATTTTTAATTTGAATTGAACTGAATGGAATTTGTAATTACAGATTGTGGATTGGAAGACATTGTTTCGCAGCCACTAGTACGGGGTGGAAACCGTGTGATATCCCGTCAGTTTCCGTGGCACATAGCCATCTTCTACAACGATGGCCCGGGCGATGACAATTACAAGCAAATCTGTGGCAGATCACTAGTGCGGAGCCAATTAGTGGTAACCGGTGAGTTCTGGCAGGACTTCTCCATATACATCTAAATACTCTACTCACATCAAAACACCACAGTTGGCGCAGCCGTAGTTCGTAATTTACGCCGGTAGTTCGTAAATTTTCGGAAGAATTAAGAATTTACGCAGAGGATTACAAGATCGGAAGATTGATAATCTAATATTTGATATCGATAATGAACAACGCTACATGTCTGTGTTCAAAAATATCTATGGAACTAAGAAATTATTTTTCTATGCCTAATTGAACGTCCATCTTTCATAACTCATAATAATAAGAAAATATTAAAATTTAGCCATGACTGATTTTTAATTTGAATTGAACTGAATGGAATTTGTAATTACAGATTGTGGATTGGAAGACATTGTTTCGCAGCCACTAGTACGGGGTGGAAACCGTGTGATATCCCGTCAGTTTCCGTGGCACGTAGCCATCTTATACAACGATGGCCCGGGCGATGACAATTACAAGCAAATCTGTGGCAGATCACTAGTGCGGAGCCAATTAGTGGTAACCGGTGAGTTCTGGCAGGACTTCTCCATATACATCTAAATACTCTACTCACATCAAGATACCACAGTTGGCGCAGCCGTAGTTCATAATTTAAGCCGGTAGTTCGTAAATTTTCGGAAGAATTAAGAATTTACGCAGAGGATTACAAGATCGGAAGATTGATAATCTAATATTTGATATCGATAATGAACAACGCTACATGTCTGTGTTCAATAATATCTATGGAACATAGAAATTATTTTTCTATGCCTAATTGAACGTCCATCTTTCATAACTCATAATAATAAGAAAATGTTAAAATTTAGCCATGACTGATTTTTAATTTGAATTGAACTGAATGGAATTTGTAATTACAGATTGTGGATTGGAAGACATTGTTTCACAGCCACTAGTACGGGGTGGAAACCGTGTGATATCCCGTCAGTTTCCGTGGCACGTAGCCATCTTTTTTTTTTTTTTTTTTTTTTTTTTTTTTTTTTTTTTTTTTTTTTTTTTTTTTTTTTTTTTTTTTTTTTTTTTTTTTTTTTTTACAGTGAATACCGCACAAGAATCTCAACTGCTCCCGTCTGGAGCCAGTGAGACTATGGCATCCCCAATTGGAGTATGTTGTGAGGCTGAAGGTAGCGGGGAGGGGAAGGAGGTGGGGAAGAGGAAGGTTGGGAAGTGGTAACCGGTGAGTTCTGGCAGGACTTCTCCATATAATCTAAATACTAACTTATTCTACAATAACACAGTTACTTTTACTTCATCAGGATACTATCATACTAATCTGATAAGACCCCTTGTGTTTACACAATACAACTAGTTGTTAAATTAATGTACACTCTTCAAAATGTGCCTTTAAACAACGCATATTGTTTTTTTTTATTTCTAGCTGCGCATTGCTTCTCCATGAAAGAAGATAATATAGTAGTCGGGGGCAGCCTCAATCCTTCCTTAACTACTGAAGATCTAGAACACAGGCAGAAATCTGAGGTATTTTTCTAAAAAAATAATATAGTTAGAATACAATTATATCAATCGCACAAATAATGTAAGTGAGCATTTTAGCAGCGGTTATTTCCAAGCTGGACTCCTCCTGAAGAACTTCTGAAACAACCATTACCAATAGTACCTTCTCTGTTTGACTTCATATATCCCTTCATGTTTTGGAACAAATAAATTTTATTAGACTATTATTATTTGATTTCATTCGTAGTTTAGAGATCGTTTATGTTTAATTTTTTCATTGGAATCAGAGTGAATTTTAAATAAAGCGAGGGGATGAAATAAGAAAGTTATATTCATCTTTGTGTGAGATTCAGTGAGATTGGTGCACGTCCCGTTCCGACATTTTTGCGATTTCGACGAAAACAATCAATAATGGAAAAGTAAGTGTTTATCTTATTGTTGAGATATATATTTGCCACTCTTTCGTCATATATTTAGTTGGTTTGAAGTGCTTTTTCTTGTAAAAATCGTTATTTTACAGCACACCTTTCATGTGGTTGGAATTTTTCATCGCGTTGAATAGACGCTTTCGTAAAAAATGTCCACCATTATCGCTTGAAATTGTATATTTTCATAAAAGCATGTGTTCTATTGCAATATTTATCAAAAACATTAGTAATTTAAAATAAAAATAAGTTATTTTTCAACGTTTTTATGAAATATTGGCAACGAGAGTGAAAAGTTATTATTTTGACATGAGTTGAAACATTAGGGATGTTACTTCTTATTTTTTTGAAAAATTCGAATTCGAAAATTTTTCTTTGCGAACTGATATTTGAGTAAACCATTATAATTTTTCTACGAATAGCACATCATGGAACCCTAACGAGCCAATGCCAGCTTGGGCGCGTGAAGAACTCCAGTCGGAGTATGACGATGATGAGCTGATTTCCACCGGAGCTGATGATAGCAATAACAGCAGCTTTGGGCGGATGAGTGAGGCCAACGAATCCGACGTAGAGGACACAAGAGAGACTTTTGACGAGGTGATTTATATAATTAAAATCAATACTTTGTGTAATGTTTATTTTTTTATTCCGCCAAAATAAAATGTTTTTCAATTTTTTTTTCAGGCTTCTTCGTTTTTTTCGAGCGGAGAAGAAGCTCATCAAATGGTCTTTATGGATTCGTTGGTGGCTCCTGCTGCCCAGGGCTCCAGTGGAGATCTGGCAAGCGGCGGTGGACATGTAGAAGGTATATACATATAAGACAATTTGTCTATTGGTTGTACTTCTTTATTGGTAATGACAAAACAAATCATGTGTTGCTCTGTTAACAAAGAAACTACATTTGAAGTTTATTTGTCGATCTTAAAAAACATTATAACACTTTAACACTTATTTTTCTGATATCTTGATTACTTGAATCTCTGCCACATAGCTCGTCAAAAACAATAATAATGTGTTTGTATGTCACCATGACAACACATCAATGAATGACATTTGAAAAGTAATTCATTATTCGAATACGAAGGAATCCCTATGCATTTCTAGGTAGGTATTCCTTTACATCTCCCCCCTAGGGTTAGAAAATTTCTCTGGAGATTTTCGCTTCTTTCAATACCTTTTTCTTTTTTCTAAACTTCATTTTCTTCTGGTACGGGGGGGAGGAATAAGTTTTGTAATATGGCAAAAATTTGACTCCATCTTTTTATGCCCTGTATTAATCTTTTACTAGCTGGGCCCGTTGCAAAAGCAACTAACGGGTTAAAACACTATGCGATTTGCGTGTGAACGTGGATGAAGCGAGGAGGAGTGTGTGTTAAATCAAATATCAATCGGTAAAATATCAAATATTATAATGTAGTTTCCCGGGACTTGGGATGAAACCATTACAGTTTAATTGACCCCGAGGTTAAAGTAGCCTTGTAACGCATGCCGGTTACCCGTTGTATATAATGTTTCAAAGTGCAGGTGCTTGCATTATAAAGTAATTTCCCGGGACTTGGGATGGAATCATTATAGTTAAGTTGACCCCGAGGTTACAGTGACCTTGCAACGCATGCCGGGTACCCGTTGTATATAATATAATGTTATATAGTGCAGGTGCTTGCATTATAATGTAGTTTTACAGGATTTGGGATGGAAAGAATACAGTTTAGTTGACCCGAGGTTAAAGAGACCTTGCAACGCATGCCGGGTACCCGTTGTATATAATGTTGTATAGTGCAGTTGCTTGCATTATAATGTAGTTTTCCAGGATTTGGGATGGAACCAATACAGTTTAGTTGACCTGAGGTTAAAGTCGCCTTGCAACGCATGCCGGGTACTCGTTGTTTATAATGTTATATATTGCAGGCACTTGCATTATAATGTAGTTTCCCGGGACTTGGAATGGAACCATAACAGTTTAGTTGACCCCGAGGTTACAGTGAGTTTGCAACGCATGCCGAGTACCCATTGTATGTAATGTTATATAGTGCAGTGCTTGCATTACAATGTAGTTTCCCGGGATCTGGGATGGAACCATTACAGTTTAGTTGACCCCGAGGTTACAGTGAGTTTGCAACGCATGCCGGGTACCCGTTGTATATAATGTTGTATAGTGCATGTGCTTGTATTATAATGTAGTTTTCCAGGATTTGGGATGGAACCATAACAGTTTAGTTGACCCCGAGGTTACAGTGAGTTTGCAACGCATGCCGAGTACCCATTGTATGTAATGTTATATAGTGCAGTGCTTGCATTACAATGTAGTTTCCCGGGATCTGGGATGGAACCATTACAGTTTAGTTGACCCCGAGGTTAAAATGGTCTTGCAACGCATGCCTGGTACCCGTTGTATATAATGTTACAAAGTGCAGGTGCTTGCATTATAATGTAATTTCCCGGGACTTGGGATGGAACCATAACAGTTTAGTTGACCCCGAGGTTACAGTGAGTTTGCAACGCATGCCGGGTACCCGTTGTATATAATGTTGTATAGTGCATGTGCTTGTATTATAATGTAGTTTTCCAGGATTTGGGATGGAACCAATACAGTTTAGTTGACCCGAGGTTAAAGTCGCCTTGCAACGCATGCCGGGTACTCGTTCTTTATAATGCTATATAGTGCAGGCACTTGCATTATAATGTAGTTTCCCGGGACTTGGAATGGAACCATAACAGTTTAGTTGACCCCGAGGTTACAGTGAGTTTGCAACGCATGCCGAGTACCCATTGTATGTAATGTTATATAGTGCAGTGCTTGCATTACAATGTAGTTTCCCGGGATCTGGGATGGAACCATTACAGTTTAATTGACCTGAGGTTAAAATGGCCTTGCGACGCATGCCGGGTACCCGTTGTGTATAATGTTATATAGTGCAGGCGCTTGCACAGGCATTGAGTTGGGATGGAACCATTACAGTTAAGTTGACCCCGAGATTACAGTGACCTTGCAACGCATGCCGGGTACCCGTTAAATATAATGTTATTTAGTGCAGGTGCTTGCATTATAATGTAGTTTCCCGGGAGTTGGGATGGAACCATTACAGTTAAGTTGACCCCGAGATTACAGTGGCCTTGCAACGCATGCCGGGTACCCGCTGTATATAATTTATTAATTTACGGACAAATAGTCCATTAAAAATATAAAAAAAACTAACTAACTAATATCTCCATCTCCCTCTTATCCTTTCCCTCCTCATCCCCTTCCCTATCCCCATCCCCATCTCTGTCCTTGTCTCCGCCCCTGTCCCCGTCCCCGTCCCCGTCCCCGTCCCCGTCCCCGTCCCCGTCCCCGTCCCCGTCCCCGTCCCCGTCCCCGTCCCCGTTCCCGTCCCCGTCTCGGTCCCCGTCCCAGTCCCGGTCCCGGTCCCCGTCCCCGTCCCCGTCCCCATCCCCATCGGCATCCCTATCCTTATCACTCTTCAAGTCAAGCGTGCGTAAAGGCCCGACCGTTCGCCTCACCCGATCACCATCGATCCGCATCGATTACCGTTCGCATAAAATGTATAATATTTATATTTTCTTTCATAACGCATTCACCAGCTTACCCCCCATGTCGAGGGTGCGTAAAGAAGTTTTATCGCAATCGGATGAACGGTTTAGCAATGCATAATTTCATGATGCCAGAGCTCACTTTTTTATACAGAAAGAATCGAGGGGATGCGCACATCAAATCCCCAAAGTTTCATCACAATCGGTTGCACTGTTTAGCAATGCAAAATTTTATGATGCCAGAGGTCACTCTTGTAGTTGTATTGTATTTCATTTTGCGCGGTTAAGTACTAAGTAGGTACTTTGTTGTAATATTTCACCAAAACGACGCCATTATGTTGTTGAGTATAAAATAATTTTATAAAATTTCTTTTCACAAATAAATTTATTCAATATCATGTTTTGATTTTTAACCTGTCAAGGGCCAGGGTTTTTTGGAAAAATTTTTGGAAATTACCTTAAGAACAAGAATGGAGGAAGCTATTCTGACTTTTTCCTTGGTACAGTTTCTTTATACAAAAAATTTAAAATCGCATCCAAATTATTTGAATTAATATTCTTTTTTGAAATTCCAGTCTCGCGCGCGGGCGCGTTCCTGGCCTTTGAAAGGTTAAAGGTAAAAAGTCTCTGCAAGTAAGTACCTACCTAGAAAAATATATATATATATATATATTTTTTTTTTTTTTTTTAACAATGTCTAATAGAACCACGCTTCATTCATAATCAACACACCAATAAATAAAATAAAATAATAAGGCTGCGTTGTTTAAGAAAAAAATGTCAATTCTTCAAATTTTTCTAGTAAATTTTCAGTTCTAGATAGTTCCGTTCGAGTTATGTAATTATTTCAGTTTTGTAATGTAACTGGCCTTTAATGATAAAATAACAGAACTTGAATCGAACCAATACAGAACGTGAAAATTAACTTTAAAAAAAAGTTGATTATTCAGTATCATCGAAACAACTTTACCTTAGTATTGCATTAAAACCTAATTAATTGTGTATCTACGTATTCGGGTAGGTACCTGCGCATTTCCTTCAATTCCGGCAATCTTTGCTTTTTTCGTCATATTTGCAATACTACCGAAATAAGTAGGTACCTACCCCGAATGAATAACGTGTTAATTTGAACTGGCCAGCAATATTTAAACTTCCGATGGAATCTGTAAGCACGTGTTTTGATGATTTTTTTTCGGAAAATGTAGAGTTTTGTCAGCATCTCCTGAACTTTTTTATATTGGATGGGCATATAATTTTGATATTAAAAGTTGCGGAATTCTCTACTGTATTAGATTTTTGAAAAACATCCAAGTCGGGATCGGTTTTGGGGCCGCAATGCCGCATACCGTAAACCCACTACCGAAAACTGTGAAAAGTCTGTTTTGTTAGGCTAAAAATTTGACGTCTGAGATCCCTGACCTGACTCAACGTTCCTAGCATTTTCATTTGCATTGAAACTGATGGCCAAAATGACATCTTTTTTTTTGGAAACGCGAACCTGTCGGCGGGAAATGTAACCTGGCCGAATTGAGTATAATTTTACTATTGGTTCTAGTTTTCGCCGTTGATTCGCGTCAGTTTTTCTGTGAATAAAGCGCTAATTTTGTCGAAAAAAATTGACCTCACAAAATCAAAGTACTGAGGGTGGCTGAATGTGACTTTGAGCGAAAGTGAACCTTAAGGTGGATGAAACGCAAGGGGAAAATTGGTCGGTTTTCGCGTAAAGTCGAAGAGTGCGCGGTCGTAAAACTGTGTATTAATATATAAGATATTGATTGTGATAGTTTATCTTCGATTTTAAATGGACCAATCCTTAACTCATCTAATTTTCTTCTATTTAGTTTGTGACCATTTTCAACATATACCATATCGCCTATTTTTAAATTATGTATTGTTCTTTTTTTATCAATTAACATTTTATTATATTCATGTGACTTGATTGTTCTTTCTAAAAAAATCGATTGCCCGGCGCTAATTCAAAATTACAATTTGGGAATGGGTGGACCTCCATGATAATGGTATACAAAATTATCGGGTCAACGTTCGGTCAAAGAAGTGGTACTGGCCTTTATTTGTATCTTGCCTCAGCAGCGCTCTTGTCTCTTGTAAATGGATGGAAGTTGCAATGCTTCTTGAGGAAGTACGAGCATGATATGGGAAACCAGAAGATGACTAGGCAACAGAGAAACCTTTCCCAGAAGGCATTCCATGTGGAGTTTAGCCGTACTCTTCTATTGTCTTTTCCAAATCAGGTCAATACCAAATTCGGAGAACTTCCTGTGAAAGAAGGCCATGACGCAGAAGATGGGAATTGTTTGCCTCGAATGCAAGAATTTCATTTGCAATATCGTGGCAAATCTCATATTCGTTATGCTCTGTGTAAAAAAAATCCAACAGCCTGCCGGGCCTGCAACCGAGCCCTTCATTTTGACTACTTCGTACAGTATCACTTAAAGAATAATTTGCTTAGATTTGGTTAGTTTCCTCATTCTTGAATGTTTTTTTTTTTTAATATTGATTTTTTTATTATTTTGCGTATTTTCCATAAATATGTTTTTTTTCATTGTATTATAAACAAAGGCAATCATTTATTTTATATTATCAATATAAATCAAACAGTAGACTGCACTTAACCCATAGTTGACATAAATTTTCTTAGAGGGGTTACCTCCATGAGTTGCGTTTAGGCATCAATTTTCTAGACGCTCTGGTGAGAGGGTGGGCGGGCGGAAAATTCTAAAACTGATTTTGGGCCCTTTTTTAAGTCTATACTATCGGGTTATAATGATGATTCAAGTTTATAAAAATAAAAAAAAATTCATGGAGGTAATGGGCTAATGTTAGTTTTACTTTAAATTAATGGTGTATTTATTCGTTTTTTGACTCATATCACTCAATTCGACATCTAATACAGTATTGTTCACATTCTTATTATAGTTTCTCTTGTTCTCATAGTCATCAGTTTGTTTAAACCAGCATTTTTCTTCAGAGTGAAAACGGCTACCTTTATTTAATTTTTCACAATTTTTGCAAGGCTTCATTTTATCAACTCTTACTTTATTATCAAATGTATTTCTCTTGAATTTATTACAATTATTTTTATTGACTGTTCATGTTTACCAATTTCATTGAATAGATTTGCCGTCGATTTTATTGATTCCTTATCCATTTTGTACATTATATAATTTGGTAGACCCATAACAATAAGATGAATTAATGTCTGAGAGTCAATATTTTTATTTATCTCTAATAACAATCTTTCTTTTTTTGTGGCATATTCACGTAATGAACCTCCTTAAAATTTAAATGCAAATGCATATTTAACTTGTGACCAACCTTTGTTTCCGTATGTTTCACAAAAATTTGTTTTCCATATTGCCCATCCTGCGCTTACTGTACATTTTATTAACATACTAGTGTACCAAGCGTAGTGCTACAGCGCGAGCCGCACGGCCGTTGGGACGCTCTCATCATCAGTCGTCAAATGAGTCTGCTGATGAAATGGACGTAGCCTTGTCGTCTGATGTCGAAACCGAGGCCGTCCATTCATCACCAATTTCGAATTATTTGTTCCCTGATGATGCGAGCGCAGCCAGCTTCTCTTGCACTGGCCTTTCTTCATTTGCCGGTCAAAGAGAACGGTTCGTGCCCGAAAAGTCAGGAGCAACTAGAGAGTATTTGACTCCATATCATGCTTTTCGTGCTATTTGGACAGATGAAATTCTGGATAGTATTGTTGAAGAAACCAATAAGTATTCGAGGGACTCTCGTGTTCATGGTGACCGAAGCAGTTCATGCAGTGGCACAAATCGCCATGAGATTTTGATTTTGTTTACTTTTTTAAGGTCGTGTTGGTCAAACACTTGGTTATCGAAGACTTCTGTATTTCGACAACTACTATCCCTTAAACGCTTTAGTGAGTTGACCAAATATTTGCATTTCGCCGACAGTGATCTGATCCACACTAACTCTGAACACAAGAAACTTGCAAAGTTATTGCCAATAATTAATTTCTTGAATGCAAAATTTCAGGAACTTTATATACCTAGCCAGAACATTGCAATTGACGAATCTCTTACATTGTAGAAAGGTCGTTTGGATTTTAAACAATACATAAGAACAAAGGCTGCTAGATTCGGGATTAAATCTTTTGAGTTGTGCGAATCTGTGACTGGATATTTGTGCTCATTTTTTATTTATACAGGAAAAGATCATTCACTTGCTGGTTCATTAGCGGAAAAAGTGTTGAAATCAACACTTACGGTGGTGAATTTAATCAGGCCACTTTTGAATAAGGGTTATAGCCTGTGGATGGACAATTGGTTCAACTCTCCACTACTCGCTCGTTACCTCAAGCGGAACAAGACTGACTGCGTCGGGACATTGCGCACTAACAGAGCCGATGTTTCGCCAGCATTCAGTCGAATGAGCTTAAAGGATGGACAAATGTTCGGTCGCCACGCTGGTTATGTTGCCATACTGTCGTGGCAAGACAAGAAGAAGGTGACGACACTATCGACATTTCATGGCGCGGAAACTGCAATTGGTCATTCTAGGGGCAGGGAGCAAGTATACAAGCCGAAATCAGAGACTACAATAAGTACATGGGAGGTGTTGATAAAAAGGATCAGATGCTGGAACCTTACTTGCTTGAACGTAAAGCGCGCTCTACACTCGCGACGCGAACGGCTGCGAAACACGAGTGTGGATCTTGTTCACGCCTTCGCAATCTTCGCATTCGCGCCATTCCCCGATTTTTGGCCCGCGACAAAGGGTTTGCGGCGCGCGAACGTGAACGCATCCACACTTGCAGTTTTCCGCAGTAGCTTACAAGACATCGTAGGGAGTGGTTGTGCGTGCGTTGGTGATTGGCTTTCCTAAAGATGAACACTACGTGGTAAAATGAACTAGAACTAACCCTCGTGGAGTGTGTTCAAGCTGAGCCGATACTCTGGCAGTCGAAACACAAGGATGATGCCTGGACACGCATAAGTGCTATCTTAGATATACCTATAGCTGAGTTAAAGAAAAAGAAGGAATCACTTATGTCAAGCTATAGATCGTATAGAAAGAAAGTAAAGGATTCTATCCACAGCTAATTTTAATTGTACACAGGTAATTGTAAAACGCAATGGCAAGCAGTGACACGGCAGCAGCAGAAATCATGTCGTCGTCCATCTTCGTTAAAGTCGCGAACAAGACTGAATTTGTGAGTATGGATGGACACAGTTCACGCGCGGATCGCGGCATATATTCACGGCGTGAATTCACGGCACGACTTCGCGTGCGAGTGTAGAGCCAGCTTAAGAGATGCCTTAAATGGTATCTCAAAATGTTCAAGCGTTTGCTCAATGTGAGTATTCTTAACGCGAAAGTTTTGTATTCCCAGTCACAGAGTTCGGAGGTTACTACACATGAAGTTTCGGTTAACTCTAGTACAAGAGTTGACCGAACATCACTTCGCATTGTCAGTGCCTCCGAAACCAAGGCAGTCATTTGTAGGGCCATACAACCATCCTTACCCCGCAATCCCTAACGCCCACTACCCCGCCTACAATGACTCGCCGCAGGCTGGGGATGCAAATAATCCTGTTCCTCTAACCTAACCTAACGCCCACTACCCCGCCTACAATGACTCGCCGCAGGCTGGGGATGCAAATAATCCTGTTCCTCTTACAAGGCGACGTACTCAAAATTGCGTTATTTGTAAGAGGAACAACATTAGAAAATCAACAGTTTTAGGTTGCAAAACTTGTAGAGTTCCGTTGTGCATGGATCCGTGCTTTGAAATATATCATACTACAATTATTGTAGTATGATATATTTTAAAGCACGGATCCATGCACAACGTAATTTTTAAAGTGGCAACCACGGTATGCATAACAATACTTCAATTCGAATAAACTAAAAAAGTTGCAAGTAAATTTGAAATGAAATATTTCATTCGAACTGTTTCTCCAGCGCAGTTCGAATCAATTAAAAAATTTGCACATCACTATCGTGGCGAACTTCACATCAGTTCAAAATAAACTGCTTTAGCTGTCTCTAGTTCGGAGTTCGGCGTGCATTTTAATGTTTTTCGGATTATAATTACAAAGTCTATATTTACAATTTTTCAGTAGATTTCAACAATTATATATAATTCGTCCTGTGTACTAATGTTTTAGTGTAAATACAGCAACCAAATGGTTAGTTTTAGTGTGAATTCACGACGTCATAAATGTATCCAAATTTGGAGGTTATCTTGAATTTATGCGAAAAAGACGTTCATTTATATTTGTTCTAATAATAATTGTATATATTCGCATATATATGAGCATAATGCATCTGTTGAAATCGATTGGCGTGGTAATTACGTTTTATAATAATTGAAATAAAGTAATTTCATTTACCCTCAGTGCTTAGTGATGGTTCAAAAATTCATTCCTTTGTGGAACGAAAATGATTTTTTTTAAATATTTTAGTTTTGACGGATAATATTTTGAGGTGACAAAAAGTTTTTAAATATCTTTCTACAATAAATAAACTGTTATTTTTTTACGTTACTGCAGAAAAAAGTTCATTTTCAAGACATTGAAATAATGGTTAGCGATTTTTTAATATTTTTGACGTTTTCATAAAAAAATATATATATTTAGAAAGGCAAATATTTATTTATAATAATACAATGTGATAGTGCATTTCATAATCTTTCCAAAACAGTTTTTAGAATGAGGCTACGTTTCCCAAAACGTGATTTATGACGCTTTTAGTAAAAATCGTGAATAACACCAATATTTTCATATTTTGAGAATTTTCAATAGCACAACTAGTAAGCAAATTAGAAAGTTTAGAGGTTAATTCACTCCCATAAAACTCGTTAAGGACAGTTGTAGGACCAGCTTCTGAAGAAGTTCTAACAACGGAAGGAAGCTCTTGGCAAAATGTCTTGCAAATGATGTTCGAGTACCTGGACCTTCAGTTTTGGGAACAAGTGGCGGACCAAACAAACTTGTATTCCGTACAAGAAAGAGAGCACAGGTCCGTCCCAATTCAAGGGATTTGATTAACTTCACCGGGGTTCAGGTGCTGAAGGGGAGTTTGAAGTTTCCACAAACTCGGATGTATTGGTCTTTAGATTTAAGTATACCTGTTATATCAAATTCATCCAGGGATCGATATCTTGAGCTTTTGGAGGACCCACCACATACCCGCCCTGGTATAGGTAACAGATGGTTACCCCTTCAAGGCTCTTGCAAGGACTCTAATTTTTTTGGTAAAAACGACTCTACATTTGATAACGAAACTAGACCTCATTTATTATCACCTCGATATTTTGAGCTATGCAACTTTTTGCATTTTGCGGACAATTTGCAGGATAGGCTAAATGAGCCAGATAAGCTTTGGAGGTCAGACCCTTATTAACAGCATCCTCAAAAAAATCACACTTTGCCTAGAGCTTCTCATTTATCAATAGATGAGCAAATAATCCCCTTTTCTGGACGTTGCCAGCACCAACAAAACGTTCCATCCAAGCCCAACGCTATCGGCCTAAAAATTTTGTTCTTGCAGCAAGGGATGGGCTTGCGTTGGATTTACAAATCTAAGTAGAAGCTCAACGGTCAGCAGGAGAAAAAAGCATTAGGCCTAGGAGCAAGTGCGGTAAAACTGTGTCATACTTAACGTGACCAGACGTCCCGTTTTGAACGGGACTGTCCCATTTTATAATTACGAGTCCCGTGTCCCCGAAATAAATTCTCGGACGCAAAATTGTCCCGTTTTCGGAATCCGCGCGAAAATTGAGGAACCAAAGCTTACCGTACGGTCAGCCGGACGCGAGCAGTGTGCGAGAGCAAGACTGACCGCGTCGTCCGTTGACGCGACGATAACCAAGAGTAGCCGAGGCTGCCAACGTTCGCGTGCGCTTTGGCTTATTATTGTTATTTGACAGAGTTTTCGTTCGCTCACTTCTCGCTCATTGTTTTGTTGTTTGATGCTCGATTAGTAATTTTCTTTAACTTCTTTTGTTTTGGAATCCTAAGTTAATATGCCAAAACGTAAGTGTTCGTTTAATGTTAGCTTAGAAGCAAAATATCCTTTTATTAGGCAAATAAATACTCCCTCAGATGTCAGATGCGAAAAGTGTCGTACAGAATTTAGTGTTTCTCATAGTGGCGCAGGTGATATTGAACAACATTTAAAATCTGAAAAGCATAAAAATGCCGAACGTGCCGCCGCTTCGAGTTCTTCGATGTTAAATTTTTTTAAGAAATCAGACGCGCCAACGACAAAGGATTTGGATATCGCTGCGGCAGAAGGCGTCTGGGCTTATCACACGATACAAGAAAATCACAGTTTTCGCTCCAATGATTGTGCTTCGAAAATAATTCAATCATGTTTTGATTTGAAATTTACATGCGCGCGTACGAAATCAGAAGCTATTGTAGTAAATGTTTTGGCGCGTACAGCGATGAAAGAATTAAAAGATGATCTTGATACGGCGAATTGTATTACAATTTTGACTGACGCTTCAAACCATGGTAGTAAGAAAATATACCCTATTGTAGTGCGCTTTTTTCTACCCTACATAGGTGTACAAGTGAAAATTTTAGACCTACAAGAACAGCCAGGTGAGACTTCAGATATTATTGTCAATTATTTAAACCAAGTGTTGACAGATTACAATTTAACAGAAAAAGTCGTGGCATTTTGTGGGGACAATGCCAACGTCAATTTCGGGGGCGCAGCTAGGCGAGGAACTAACAATGTCTTGACAAAATTACAAACATTTATGAAAAAGCCATTAATAGGTATTGGATGTGGAGCCCATGTAATTCATAATGCTGTAAAATCTGCTGCAGATGGGCTACCCTTAGATTATGAAAGTATAATTGTGAAGATATATTCATTTTTTTATATTTACACGATTCGAGTTGAAGCTCTAAGGGAGTTTTGCGCCGAAACTGAAACGGAATATCAACAAATGCTCGGCTATAGCAAAACCAGATGGCTTGCTCTTATGCCTGCATTAGAAAGGGTTTTAAAAATGTATCAGCCATTAAAAAACTACTTTTTGAGTATTGAAAAATGTCCCATTTTACTAAAAAACTTTTTTGAAGATCCCACATCAGAATTGTGGCTTTATTTTTTACACGCTCAGTCAGCAAGTTTTCATCAAGCTGTATTGAAACTTGAAGGTCAGACTGTATCAGCAATTGAAGCTGCAAAAGAAATCAATCAACTAAAAGATAATTTCACTCAGAAACAGACCAATCAGTTTCTCCCATTTTCAGTCCGTCAATTTATGGTGAAATTGAAAGATAATGGTACTGGTATCGATGAAGAGTTTGTGAAAAGGACGGCTACAGAATTTTATAAAATAAGCCGTGAATATCTGGAGCAGTGGACTTGCTTTCTAACCAAAGAAATGGAGATATTTTTTTGGGCAGATTTAAAAAACGTCCCCGCATGGGAAGACATTCAAAAAGCTCTGGATGTCCTAATTGAAAAGGAATATATTGATAGTAATAAAGATACAGAAGTTTTTGACGAATTTTCATTAATTTCTAACTACATTACATCGCAAAAGGTAACAGAAAGGAATAATCAAAATGTTTCCACGGAAACTCGTTGGGTGGAAGTATTCAAACATTTTCACGCCAACAATCTGCAGCATGAAAATTTTTCTGTTTTAATTGAATATATTTTATGTTTGCCTGCTACAAATGCTCCAGTAGAAAGAGGACATCTGAGAAAACTCAGTTACTCAATATAAAAAAAACGTGCCAAGAGTTTCATTCCTACTTAAAATCATCACCAAATGTTTTAAAACAAATTTGTTCCTCTGAAAAATATAAATATAACTAAACATTTTGGATTTCAATTAGTAACTTTAATGTTATCTTAATTTTTCTAAATACATCAATATAACTTTAAAAAGTTTTTTTTTTTCAATGACTACCTATGGTTATTTGACTTAAATAAACCAATGTCCCGTTTTGAGTCAAAAAATAAATGGTCACGTTAGTCATACTGCACCTAAGAATAATTTGTGTATCATATATACGAACAGATTTTTCACAAACCTGAAGCTTGCGGATATGTTATTATCAGAAAAAATATTCCTGAACAGGTACAGTACGAACCAACAGGATTGAAGATGTTGTGAAGAAGTTGAAACCTGACAGATCTGGCGCAGGGAAGTTGGGATGAGAAGGTACGCCAAGATGACAAAGTCTGTGTCGTCAAATGGAAAGACAACAAATCCGTACTTCTCCCCTCAACTTCTGCAGGGAACTTAACGATGTTCAAAGGAGGAATACAGAAAAATTGACATTCCTCAGCTGACCATTGTAAAAAATGACAATACCACAATAGGGGGGGGGGGAATAGATCTCTGTGATAGGCTCATTGCCTATTACCGTACAGCCATGCGTACCTGCAAATGGCCCTTAAGAGTCTTTAATCATTTTGTAGATTTAATTATAGTCAATTGTTAGCTAGTGTGCCGAAGGCACTGTGCTTCGATAAGTTGGGACTTTTGGCATTTAGGATGCGAGTAGCCACAGCCATGATCCACTACCAAGGTGGCGACGTAGAGTTCACGCCACCATCGGGCAGAGGCAGACCTAGAAATGCCTCCCCATCACCTCTATGTGAGCCAGAACCTCCGAAGAAGCACAGAAAGGTTATTCCTCAACCTATACCCGAGGTACGTCTTGATAACATGGGACATCTTCCACGTTTTCAAGATGAAGCGAATGCCTCAAAATGTACATTTCCTGGATGCAATTCTAGGTCTAACTTTATTTGTATAAAGTGTAATACGTTTTTTATGTATTAAGAATTATTTTGAGTTGTACCACACGGTTAGATTTTAAGTTTTCCCAAATTTTGTAAATATATAACTTTTTTTCAAGTTATGTTTTTTTTTTTTTAAATGTACCTTTAAAATGTCTTAGGATATTTTATATGTCCTAACATAAGTTAAATATTTGCTTTTCTTAGTAATTTTAGACTTCTTAGTATAGAATTATATACCACGAAAAAAAAATTTCAACGTTGTGACCTGGGGTACACTACAGTGTTCTGTAGTGAATAAACGGTGCATAATTTTTTTTTTTTTAATTGTTCTTAACTTATATAATAAAGAATAACACAATTTTTTTTCTGGTGCTTGGTTTAGCCTCGGGTCTCAAGAGGTTATTAAAATTAAGTTAATGTGAGCGATAACGATAGCATTTGTTTTTTCGATAGCATTATTTTTATTCATAAATTATTTTAATAAGAATACATTTTTAGATCGCTTGCATGCTCAGAAACAATTTTTTACATTATTTTTCAGTTAAGAACCTTTTAGTTTTGTCCGACCAGGGAATTTATTTCTCAGCACTGGCAACACTTGCGATGCATGCACAGAAGTTGGATATTATTGACGATCGGAAACATATTTTTCTCAAGTTTTGGATTAAAGTAGTATGTAATTTTGACTTTTATATATTATATTTAATCATAACATTATAGTTTATCTATGTAATGTAATGACAGTTGCATGGAAATGCTAACAACTAAAATCTCAGAAGCAAGGTACGTATTACACCCAATTTTTAATGGCTCATTAAAACTCTAATCTAATAGTACACACCCTGTTGGTGCATCAACCCGGAGAAGAGTATCCTGATTTGGGCATAACATGAGACGTGAGAGCAGACAAATGGTGGAATGTACTACTCCCAAACATAGGATCTTGCCATTGGTATGATCAGCCCTTGGCAGAACATACTCTCCCGGCACAATTGAAATCGCAGATTGTGGAAAAGATATAATAAGCAATGGGGTAAAGCTTTCATTCACTGTACCCTACAAGAGAAGCACCGTCCAAGTTGGAGGCGTACCGACAGTTCGCAAAAAGCGGAATAATTCTAAAATTGGGTCTGCTTGCTGTCTGCCATGGCGCCAAAGCTCCGTTGAAATTTTACAAAGTTACCGACTCCACGAGGTCTTCACCGACTCGAGGCAACACCGCACCTTGACGTCATGTACGAGGAGCAGGAGCGGCATAAAGATGACCGGGTACAACATGGTGGCTGCAATTCAACCGAAGATATTCAACATCAAGATGATGCAGATTACGGCGAAGAAGTTGGGGATACGAAGGTGACGAAATTTTAGTGAAGGCAGCAGCAAGGAAGAGACTCTTCCGCTGCACTTGGAACAGCGGATGGAGCACGGCGGTACGAGCTACTCCCGACCAAAGGATCATCGCATCAGCAGCCCTTGTTAGGGCAACCTGTCCCGCTGCAGTTGATGCAGCATCAGCAGCCAAGCAACCACGTAAGCAATTTTGAACATAGCCGCAAATTTACAGAAGTACTAATATTTTCCCGCCTGCAACATCGTACCTATAATTCTATTACCCTTATCAGTGGAGTCGTCAAGTGGTCGAGTGCAGTTAAAACTAATTTTTATATTTACTTGAATTTAACCACTCGGACCCATAAGCTTATTTTCATGATAATATAACATTACCAGACATATGTATACCTTATAGGCACGACTTATTAAATTATAAATATTGACCACAGTTTTACTTACTTTTAAACCAGTGTTTACTTACGTTTTCGTAGAGCTAAAATCGTGTTTAAGCGTTAATCGGCATTTGCATTCAAACTTTTCGTGTTCTAATCTTATATTTACATAAATTTATTGACAATATTTGTGTTTATTAAAAGGAAGAACGATATAACTATGCAGATACACGCACTCGTAATGTAATTGAAGGGTGTTTTGGTGTGTGGAAACAACGGTTTCGCTGTCTGCTGGTTAATCGGCGTTTGCATACAAACTTTTCATGTTCTAATATTATAATTACATAAATTTATTGACAATATTTGTGTTTATTAACGCGATTCAAAAAAATAATGGCTATATTATTTACGTAACAGCGAGAATTTATATAGGGTCAGTGGGCCGGTTGTGGCCATTGGGCCGGTTCTGGCCATTTTCAACTTTACAAGTCGAAATATAAGCTAAATAAAATCGAATCTTTTTTTACTCTATGGCAAAATGCATATTTGTCTATGGTCTTCGTTGACAAGTGACACAATAAATCTTATTGTTAACAGTTTGTGTTTGGTCGATGCAAATAAGTGTTGCGGAATTTTTTATTGAGATTGTTATCCAAAACCTTAAGGAACCCACTGTAAGTAATCTCAATATATATTTGTAATCCTTTTGATGTTTTATTTGAAAACAAGTTGTACCCATTATAAAAGGGTAAAGTAATATGTTTTTGAGGTTATTTTTAGAAAATTGGTTGTTTAAACATGATTTTTCGATGTGGCCATTACTGACACAAGAATTTATACAAATGTATGGGTTGTGGCCACGTTGGTGGCCACAAGTGGCTCCCATACAGTACTAGTTTTGGCCATTATCTAAAAAAATGAACATATCCGCTAATTTTGATATTTTAACTTAATAAATTATTATGTTTCTTCTTCAGAACTGTGAAAATGACTCCGGCAAATAAGAAGAAAGATGCTATTGAGCACTCAAAACGCAAACTTTTTTGTTATTCACCATCGAAAGTGATTTTGGCCCTCGATGCTATAAAAGGAGGTATGAAGGTATCTACTGCTAGTAAAAACTACAAAGTCCCCCGTAGTACTTTGCGTAACAAAATATGTGGACGTGCACCAGCGGCCTCAGGTCACGTAGGACCACAAGCTGTACTTGGTATAGAAATAGAGATGTCACTAGTCAGGTGGATTAAAGATTGTGCCCGGGCAGGTTTTCCAATTAACAGGGAATGTTTATTAGATTCCGTAAAGAAGATTGTTGTTACTGGCAACATCAATACTCCTTTCATCAATAATCGCCCTGGGAGGACATGGTTTGAGTCATTTATGACGAGACATCCTGATTTAAGCAAAAAACATGCAGAGTACATAAACAAGGCACGCGCATTGATAACCGAAGAAAAAATCAGAAACTGGTTTGAAGAAGTCATTACTTTGTTAGGACCTGATGGATGTAAGATTTTTGAAGATCCTGCTCGAGTATGGAACTGCGATGAAACTTCATTCTTCTTAGCCCCCAAAGGTGGACTTGTCTTAGCGACGAAAGGCGAACATGTTTACGACACTTCAAAAAACAGTGATAAAGAAAATATCACTACTCTGTTTACAGTAAATGCTCTTGGAGAACTGGCTCCACCTTTGACACTTTACAAATACAAAAGAATGAATTCAGATGTAGTTCAAAATGCACCTAATCGTTGGTCTATTGGTAAGACAGACAAAGGGTGGATGACTGCTGAGTCTTTCTATGAATTTATTGGTAATGTGTTCCTGCCTTATCTCAAAGAAAAGGGTACAATATTTCCAATCGTATTATTTTTAGACGGACATAAATCCCATCTGACTCTTCACCTGAGTTCACTTTGCAGAGACAACGGAATTATCGTCATAGCCTTGGTTCCAAACACAACACATATGCTGCAGCCACTGGACGTGGCTGTATTTTTTCCTTTAAAGCAACGTTGGTTGAAGTACATTCGTAAGTGGAGAATTGATAACGAAGGACAAGAAATAACTAAATTTAATCTCCCTTCTGCTTTGAACAACATTCTGATAAATGATACAAATTTTTCTAATAATGTGAAAGCTGGATTCAAGTCTTGCGGACTTTATCCATTTGGTCCTGATTTTGTAAACTATAAAAGAATTATAACTGCACCAAAACATACTGAAACTAATGTAAACATGCGCCTAGTGGAATCGACTCATCTACAGTATTTGGAGAGTAAAATTGAACCAAATATGCTTAAAGATTTCAAAGTCACTTACAGCACTGGTATGGATTGGACAGGTTGTACTGAAGGGTTGTTCCTGTATAAAGTATGGCTGGCCTTCAAAGACGATAATACTGCATTGCCAAATACAGATCTTACTTGTATTAATCTAGATCGAGTTACAACGCCTCCAGAAACTCCTGTTATTGAACCTTCATTTCCAATAGCGGTAAACGAAGAAATCCTGGACGTATCAGCATCAACATCTAAAGATATTGTATCCTCTTCTGAGATTGTAGAATTGAATATGCCGACTAATGCCGCAGAATTAGTGAAAAATTGCGTCATATGGCCTGAAAAGAAGACAAATACTACCAGTCGAAAGAGAGAGTATATTCCTTCGGTGTTAACATCAGATAAATGGAAAGATATTATGATGGCTAAGGAAAAGGAGAAAGACAGAAAAGAAGAACAAAAACAGATAAAACTAGCTAAAAAAATAAATAGGAACATTAAAAAAAAGAAACCGACTATTGAAATTTTAGAGACGTCAGAGGAAGAAAATTTGCATGATACGTCTCATTCGGACTGCGAAGACTGGATTCCACAGGTAAAGCCGTCGGGTTTCGAAGAACTAGATCGAACACCCCTGGAAGGAGATTATGTCCTGGTTGAATTCAAGAATCCCAAAGCCACTTTTTATTATGTCGGCAAAATATTGCGTTCAAAAGACGAAGACAATGAGTTCGAGATAAGCTACCTGAGAAAACATAATAACACTGGTAGCCAATTCACAATGCCACAAATTCCTGATTTGGCATCTGTTGCTGAGATTGATATTAAAATGATATTGCCACCACCATTGTTTACAGGTACAACCAAAAGGCAAAATTCTTTTTATACTTTCGAAATCGAACTCTCAGGTCTAAATATGCGCTAAATCTTATTTTTTTATAAGTTTATTGTATAACTTGAATAATAAACATCGATTTATAATCATTACTGTGTTTAATTTAGATAAAAAAATATAAGTTCCCTACATAGATTCATGTGGCCAAAACCGGCACACGGGTGTGGCCAGAACTGATTAAATTGTGGCCACAACTAATGCATGGGTCCAGTTCAATGAAAAAAAATTATTTAAAAATAATTAAAGAACTGTTATTCGATATATTTACATATATTAAAGACAGGCATTTTTATTGTACATTAATGTTGGAAAAATTATAATTTACATTTATGTGCAAGTTTGGTGCTCATTCAAAAACGAAAAAATCCTTAAGGTGGCCACAACCGGCCCACTGACCCTAGATTACAAAAGGCGTTAAAAGGGAAGGCGCGTGACGTGGTATCTTCCCTCCCACTATCTTCTTGCAATGTCTAAGAAATAATGATTACATTAGAAAATATTTTTGGCAACACGGATCACATCATCCAAAAAACTATTGGTGGGATCAGAAATTTAAGTAAATTAAACGAGAAAACCAGTTTAGACGCTATAATTCGATTTTCATGTAAAGTTAAAATCTTTATTTCCATGTTAAAATCCTTTAAAAATTCTTGACAATTGGACAATCTGGATTTTTTATCTACATTAGTAACTAAATTACCTAGTACCCTACAAACATTGTGGCCAGGGGCGGCCCTAGCAAAATTATTAGGTGGTGCGAAATCTCTTGGTGGCGCCTCTCCCCCCATAACAAAAAATAGAGATGAGAAATAATAACGGAAAAAAATATATGTTTAATTACATTTATTTAATTAAATCTGCGAAATCAATAAAAACCCTAGAACACAACTTTTCTTGCTTTTGCGCTTGCGAATTGTTTTATTAAATCAGAATAATTTAACCCTTGGGCAATATCATTCTTAATTGATAAAATTGCAAGATCTGATAGTCTTTCTTGATACATAGCCGAACGTAAGTACGTTTTAATTAGTTTTAATTTACTAAAGCTTCGTTCTCCTTTGGCGACAGTCACAGGGATGGTCAGCAAAATCCCAAGCGCTGTCCACACATTCGGGAATATATCCTGCCATAATTTTTTTTATAAGTTGAAGAACTTGTAGTGGCTCTGCTGAGTCAAGATTTTTTAGTAGGTTTAGGCTCAAAAGTTCTTCAACCAATTCGCGACTAGAGACATCTCATTTTTCCCCATCGGTTAAAATGATTTGCAAATCTGAACAGGCTTTTTTTAATGAAGACTTATCAGAAATTATTTTGATGTTATACAAAAAAGACCATGTGTCATTAGCATCATATAGCATAGGTAGTTGCGTGCGATTCCTTCATTTTGTTTTGATTGTCCTCATTATGCTGAAAATTCTTTCAACGATTATTATTGTATTTTTTTTCTTAATTATTTACGATTCGGCTGATTTAAATAACTTGTCTCTGAATAGGCAACCAGTTATCTTTTAGATTTTTTCGCCGCCGATTCTCGTTCTGAGTAGCCTAAATGGCGAAAAATCGCCTACGTTGGCAACACTGCAGTTGCTCCACGCACCAACCAAACAATTTAAGTGATAGATAGTCAATCAGTGGTCGGGTGTTTTCGGCGCCCACCTTATGACGGCGCCCTGTGCGGTCGCACCGCTCGCACCGCCCTAGGGCCACCCCTGATTATGGCTTACAGACAGGGATAGGCCGAAAACAACACAACCACTTTTGACTGGAAGAAATTGTAATTAATTCACGTGACTCGGGAATAAGTCTTAATTCAAAATTCAGTGACGAGATTACATTCTCTTCAAATAACCATTTTAAACAGAGCGGTAATAATTATCATCCGCGGCAATCTAATCAATTCCAAAACAAGCCAAGTCCTTATGCTACCAAAATAAACCAAATGGAAAGTCAATCAAATTCCTGTATCACACAACTAATAAAGACAAGTCACCACCTGTGTGTGCTGTGTTTGCTTGCAACCACCACTGTGGAGACCACCAGATTTGGCAATGTGAGAATATCTCAACAACCCAAAGATGGAAAATAGCAAAGTACAATAATATTTGCTTTATGTGCTTAAGGCACGGACATTCCTGTTTTAACTGAAAAGTAAATTTAAAGTCGTCAGACAAGAAATTCCATAATTTATTGATAAACCACAATCAGGAGGAAACCAACAAAATCGTTACAAACACATGAGAAAATAATCAAGTTCTTTTAAAAGTTAGTCCAATTATGATCCACTAGGAAGATATATATGATGTTCATGCGCTGTTAGACCACTGTCACTTTATCAGACCAAGAAGTAGCTGAACAACTTTGTTTGTCTGGACCAGTTATTCTATATACCTCTCATTGCACGGGGTCAATGACATGAACTCCAATAACACGGGTTCAATGTCAATAGATGTCACAATAAAAGGAAAACAACAAGCAGATTCATGCGTCGCCAGAACCCCAACTCTCCAGTTTCAAAAGCAGCTCTAATAGCTTTGTCTAATTCATATAACTCCAACAATAAATACTTAAAGAATACTTTTTACTTTCAAAGTATGTAATGTTGAACCCCAAATGTTGATCGGCCAAAAGAACTGGGAATTAATTATTCCCAGGAACATACTTTAGGGAGATAAAAAGAAGTTTTCCTTATCATACACTAAGCTAGGGTGGGTGGCGCTAGGCCACATTTCAAAGAAAACAGGTAATAATTCATTTAATTTTCACATTCGGGAAAACAAAAACATTGAGTTACATAAATAAAGCTTCAAATAAGACGAGATGGAAATAGTAAACCCGAAGAAACGTGCATTTCCCTATTTGAAAATACAACAAAACGCAATAGTCGGGGGAGAAATTGCGAGACAGGTTTGCTGTGGAAGGAAGAGGAAAGATATTTTCCTACAGTTATCAAGTGGCAGAAAATAGGTTGAAAATATTAGAGAAGAGAATAGACAGAGACAATGAATTTGCGGAAGCCTACTGCAAGAAAATAGAACACTATTTAGAGAAAGGATATGCAAAAAAGATGGCTGTCAGTGGTAGGTATCCGGATAGCTGGGATAAATTCTACTTACCGCAATTTGCTGTTTATAACCCAAATAAGCCAGGAAAGCTTCAGGTTGTTTTTGATGCAGTGGAAAATTCAAAGGGAATTTCTTTGAATGATGGACTTTTAACTGGACCCGATCTATATAATTCCTTATTAGGAATGATATTTACAATTAGACAACATAAAATTGCATTCATCGTGGATATTTAAGAAATGTTTTTACAAATTAAAATTATAGATGATGATACACCATTTCAGTTATTTTATGGAGAGGAAAAGATCATAAGGTAGCTCCGTCGGAGTACATGATGAATTCAATGATATTTGGAGCCAAATCATCACCCTGTTCGGTGCAATTTGTTAAAAATAAAAATGCTGATGAATTTTTATTGCAGTATCCCCAGGCAAAGTCGAAGCAAATAAGACAAACCATTCTATGGATGACTACTTACGGGGTGGTATTTAGGAGCCCTAGACAGGGCGTTCTCTCCCATCACTATGGTTTCTTTGCAATTGTTCTTATGAACTGCAGATTTATTAAATATACCTAGGTTTTGAGTATGTGTGAGTAAGATTAAGTTAGGTTAAGTTAGACTAAGGATGTTAAGTAGATTACTAAATACATAAGGTAAATGTATTATTGAGGGGCAAGAATTCCAATAATCCATGCGCTTGATAGCTGCAAGACGAGTTGTTATCTAGCCTCCTACATAGTTAAGTAAATTAAAATACGTACATATAAAAAGACATTTTATTTAACTTATTTGGGGGCTAGAATTCCAACAATCCATGCGCTTGATAGCTGCAAGACGAGTGGTTATCTAGCCCCCTACGTAGTTAAGTAAATTGAAATACGTACATCTAAAAAGATATTTTATTTAATTCATCGGGGGGCTAGAATTCCAATAATGCATGCGCTTGATAGCTGCAAGACGAGTTGTTATCTAGCCTCCTACATAGTTAAGTAAATTAAAATACGTACATATAAAAAGACATTTTATTTAACTTATTTGGGGGCTAGAATTCCAACAATCCATGCGCTTGATAGCTGCAAGACGAGTGGTTATCTAGCCCCCTACGTAGTTAAGTAAATTGAAATACGTACATATAAAAAGATATTTTATTTAATTCATCGGGGGGCTAGAATTCTAATAATCCATGCGCTTGATAGCTGCAAGACGAGTTGTTATCTAGCCTCCTACATAGTTAAGTAAATTAAAATACGTACATATAAAAAGACATTTTATTTAACTTATTTGGGGGCTAGAATTCCAACAATCCATACGCTTGATAGCTGCAAGACGAGTGGTTATCTAGCCCCCTACGTAGTTAAGTAAATTGAAATACGTACATATAAAAAGATATTTTATTTAATTCATCGGGGGGCTAGAATTCTAATAATCCATGCGCTTGATAGCTGCAAGACGAGTTGTTATCTAGCCTCCTACATAGTTAAGTAAATTAAGAGCCCGCGAGGGATTTTTCAATATTTAATTTTTTTTTCATATTTTTGCAGATTTTTGCCTATTTTCGAAGTCATCTGTGTCGATAATAGCACGTCAAAAAAAAAGTTTGTAACTCTGCTTTTTTAGATACATGCATTGTCAATGCCACATTTTAAATTAAATATTCAAAAAAATATTTTTTCTTACTTTATAACTGTTTATAAAAGATCAGTTTTCAAAAAATCGTCAATGTACCACTGATTTTTTTCCATCTGTCGTCATATACGAAAATAAAAAAAATATTTAAAAATATTTTGTTATAGGACACATATCAACCTATACCCCCACATTTATATTTTTTTATAAAATGCGCAAATAATGAGGTAAAATAATTTTTAAAAACTACGTAAATCGATGTACTTTGAAATCGATTTTATGTATTAAAAAACAAGTATTTGAAAAAAATAAAAATAATGTGTATTAAAACAATATTTAAACTATACAAACTGATAATTAAATAAAAATAATTTTGTGATTTATTGTGTAATATTCCATTTTTATCTGTACCCAAAACAGATAAAAGCGATTCCATTTCCAACTGCTCTTCATTACGCGAAAGTCAGTCGCCACAAGAGGTTCTTTCGTGACGCTCTGTTCTGTAAAGTAGTATTAAGAATACATGCATGTATTGGTTTTTGTATAGAATACGTATACTCTGGAGAAAAGAAATTCGACCACTGAATTTGGACGGGGAAAGTGAATGAATCTTGTCAAAAAGATATATTTTAAAACGATAGTGGCCAGGACACGGACTGCCATATACTTGTACCTTCCTACGTTTTGCCTTGTTTGTGTGCAAAAAATAATATCCGTGGACCCAAATATGAATACAGTGATCACTCGGTTTTACGAATCAATTTTTAACTGCTTTTATGTTTATTTTTATACGTGGGCTTTCGAAAAATATTTTTAATGTTATCATTGAAATCAATTACTAATTATTAAGTTCTGCTTGATATTTTTAATGATTTTAATTATATGCGTACCGGCAAAAATTGTTGATTTGGCGATGACTTTGGTAGGCAAAACTCCCATTACTTGTAAACAATAATAAATGAAACTTTAATTATTTTCAATTAGCTTTTATTATTCGGAAGTTTTATTCCTTTTGACCATTTTTACTTAGTTTATTTAATTATGAATACATTATGGAGCAGATGAATGAAGAAAAGAGTATAAGGAGAAGGAACGAGGTGAATGTGTATGGTAGAAGAAGTCGGGGGGAGAATGGCACGATCAAGTGAACCAGCGCCCTAGGGGTGATTTTTCACCAATACGGCATTATACAAATCATCCAATTATTATTATTAAATGGTTGAGATTCAGAACTGTACCTAACTGTATAATATTTTTCGATATCTCTGTATCTGGCAGTAAAACCATGTAAAAATTAAACATTTTGTTAAAGCCCATCAGTGCTTTTACAATATAAAAATTTCCGTGTTGTCTTACTTTTTCGAAGAAGGCATGTATATTATCCGTCATAATATTATTTTATTTTTCAAAAGCGAGTGTCAAGTTACACACGAAATAGGGCTGTCCAAATAAATGGTTAATTATTATTATTCATAATTTAACTAACTAACCATCACGCCGTTTCTCCGCAGAGGTAGGCAGAGAGGACGGACCGCCAAACAACTCGGTCTTGGCACACACTTCTTGCCTCGTTCACATTCATACATCGTCTCATATATGCTTTTCTATTATTCTGACTCTTGACATCATCCCACTCAAGTATCTGATTCACTTGGTCGTGCCATGTCTTTCTTGGGCGTCCCCGACTTCTTCTACCATTTGCGTTATATATTATCCTTACACTCCTTCCCTCGTTCATTTGCTCTACATGCCCAAACCATCAGAGCGTTCCTTTCTCAATCTTACTCATTAGGCTTATATCAGCTTTGCATTCTTTGCAGATCTCTACGTTTCTCACACGATCGTACATGGTTTTACCACAAATACGCCTAAGGGATCTCATTCTACAGCATTCAGTCTACTTTCATCATTTCTCTGCCAGTTCCATAACTCACTGCCATATATCCATTAATAGAGTTACCTGCATTCACCCCTCTTTCAATATCTCTATCAGCCTTCCCATCTCTCGTAAACGTATTTCCCAAATACACAAACTCATCCACCTGCTCCAAGTATTCATCATTCACAACTATGTTGCACATTGTTTTCGTATTCTCTCTTTCTAGCATATGACTTTAGACTTACTTACATTCATCATTCACTCCAGAGCCCTTGAGGTGATTTTTCACAAAAACGGCGCTATACAAATTATCCAATTATTATTATTATTATTATTCATACATACTTCGTTCATCCTAGATACGAGAGACTGTAGATCTTCTATACTTTGAATCTCTCGACCCATCGCCTTACTCCACCGTTGAAGGGATGAATCGTTACGCCTGGATACACTGAAACCCAGATTCCTACCCATCCCTAATAATCCCTATTTCCTTTCCGGAACTTCATCTCCTTCTTTTCCTTAAAATAACCTCCACACAGCATTCCTTAAGATGACATAGTGATGATGATAGTGTGATTTGATCTAAAAAACCAAAATACCATTTTATCAAGTACAGTATCACAACAAGATGACAGGATAGACAGTCTTGAATACATGCAACAAATATGTAATATTGAAATAAGAGGCGTTCCGGAATCCATCTCCAATAACTATATGGAAGTCATCAATAAAATATCTAAATTTCACAATGTTTCATTATAAGTACCTATTTTTTTACATTAACTCCACACAGGAGTCCCTGAGGAAAATAATTTTCCTCAGGGTCTAAGTCATCTTAGGGGATTCCTATGTAGAGGGTGTTTTGAGGAAGGGAAGGATAGTAAGTTTTGGGAAGGAAAAAGCTATGAGGGGTGGGTAGGAATCTAAGGGGTTAGTGTGTCCAGGAGTGACGGACGTATAATCCATCCCTCCAACTGCGGTGCAAGGAAATGGGTTGACAGAGTCTGGCTGGAAAGATCAAAAGTCCTCCCTCACCCAGTCTCTCGCGATCCGACCCGCCACGCAGCAGGTGAGCAGGCGCATCCGCCGCCAAGACCTGTAAAAACCTCACCACATGAACCCGGGCACCCTTGCTTACTCAAGTCACCAAACTTAGCGAACCATTTGGGGAGACCTATGGCAGAGGTGTTGGTTATCCAATAAATGGTTCCCGAGGCGGTGGTACCCATATCCGCCTCCAAATTGAATAGTTACTGTAAAAAAGGTTTTGGCTTTGATTTTAATAAATGTAGTTTCCAAGATTGTTTTTTTATTCAAATTTTGTGGCAGCCCTAGAACGTTAGTCCAGCAACAGTCCAGCAAAATACAAAAAATGACGACATCGTGTGTGGCGGTTTCCAGTGTTGTAATCTAATAAAAAATATCCCATAATTATTGGTATTTATATTTTTTGTCGTGAATATTATATTTTTGGACACATTATATATTACATAAATTGAAGCAATAAACGTCTAATATGAATGTCGCGATGAGGAGAAACTGATTTATTTTAGATGTTTGTTAAGTTTTAATCAATGTGCGGAGTTAAATTTACAAACACAGAGATTTCTAGTATTAACATCGCAAAAATCACACATTTATCTTAAAAGCTGAACAACATAAATGCGGCGTTGAATTAATTCGTCGATTCTAAAAATTTTCACATATTTATTTTTTTTTTTTTAACAAAATAGGGAATTTCGGGGAAAAATTCCCCAACATATAGGGAACATGGACATTCGACTGAATTAGCAATCCGCCAAAACTGTCAACGATATTTTTAATATACCATTTTTTATTTGTTCGGGAGTGTTCGTTTGAACTTCGGATTTCCGAGCGGATGAAAGGATACAAATCAGTTTAAGCAACGATTTTTGGCGGAATTGTCTTCAAAATGTGCTGAGAGCGACGCAAGCGACAAAAACTATAACTATTTTATCCAATCTGGAAAAAATCGCTAGGCCTGCTATGCTCTTAAAATACGTACATATAAAAAGACATTTTATTTAACTTATTTGGGGGCTAGAATTCCAACAATCCATGCGCTTGATAGCTGCAAGACGAGTGGTTATCTAGCCCCCTACGTAGTTAAGTAAATTGAAATACGTACATATAAAAAGATATTTTATTTAATTCATCGGGGGGCTAGAATTCTAATAATAATCCATGCGCTTGATAGCTGCAAGACGAGTTGTTATCTAGCCTCCTAAGTTAAGTAAATTCTAATATAAAATCCATGCTAATTTGTACAGCGCTCTTGAGGCGATTTTTCGCAAAAACAGCGCTATATAAGTGATCCAAATTTATTATTATTATTAAATAGAGCATCGGGCAGAGCAGGCTCTTCCGCTGTAATTAGAACAGCGGTTAGAGCAACAAAATAGTGGGCCATACAAGCTAATCCCACACAAAGGATCTTCGTATTAGCAGCCGTTGGCAGGATAGACTCTCCCGGCACAATTAGAACCTCAGATTGTGGAAAATTGGCAGAGTGGAGACTTACATGGCATCAACCACCCTTTACTATACCCTACGAGAGACGCACTGTCCAAGTTGGAGGCGTACCGACAGTTTGCAAAAGTGGAGTATTCTAAAATTGCATCTGCTCGCTGTCTGCACGGTGCCAAAGCTCCTTTGAAATTCTACGAAGTTACCGACTCCACGGGGTCTTCTCAGGCAGACCAGCCAGACCAGGTGCAACTGGCGACGCCACACCTTGACGACATATACGAGGAGCAGGAGCGGCATAAAGATGACCGGGTACAACATGGTGGCTGCAATTCAACCGAAGATATTCAACATCAAGATGATGCAGATTACGGTGAAGAAGTTGGTGATACGAAGGTGACGAAATTTTAGTGAAGGCAGCAGCAAGAAAGAGACTCTTCCGCTGCACTTGGAACAGCAGATGGAGCACGGCGGTAAGAGCTACTCCCGACAAAAGGATCATCACATCACTATCCCTTGATAGGGCAACCTCTCATGCTGCAAAATCTAGCAACATGACGAATAGGAAGATCGAATACTTTGACAAGAGTCAAGACGTCATGAAGAGAAAGGAAGCAAGTTGCACCTGCAAAAGGTATGCACCTGCGGAAGACCCTTGCTGAATGCGAGTTGGCAGAGCTACTCCTGAAGAAAGAAAAATAAAATATTATTACTATCAGCTGGTTTATTATATCGCCGTTCCGGAAGAACAACGACGCAACTGCAAAAATTGGTAAAACATAATTAAGTCCATAAATGGTCTCAGAAAACCATTGGGCACACTGGCTAACAACGACATAACTGTAGTTTCTTTTCGGACCGCCAGAGGGTAGTTACGTCGTTGTTGAAATATCAACTGTTTGTTATCTTCCTTCAGGGCAACAACGCCATTGTATATTTGTATATTCTGTCATTGTATATTTGATTTACAGCAACACCCACAGGCTTAACTCTGCTTTACACCGTTGATGAACCTAGTAATTCGTGCATTACACAGTATGAACTGTACTTAATGACATTGTTGACCGTAACGTGATGGTCATTGTTGATAAAAAAAAAAGACACATTTTCAATTGTACTTCACTGTTTTGGAATTGTGAACCAAATTATTCAGTAGTAGCTACCTACGTTAAGGTGTTAGTTTGTTAACTTGTATTGTTTAATTGATCTGATGAATACTTAGATAAAAGTCTTTTGACAGCGTTGTGGTTTGGTAAGATTTGTAAGAGAAAAATGATTAGTTGTGTGCCATTGGTTAAAACTTTACTATACGGACGTTCTTTGAAAAATGTTGAATCAATTAAATACAGGAAAATAAATGAGCCAATCGCAATTCGGCAGTTATGTGAACAAGAGTCCATAACTATTGAACAGAGTGGCTTATTTATAGACCCTGAACATTGTTTTTTTGGAGCTACATTATGGTATACACCTTATGGTTTGTCCGGTAATCACTGTATAGTCGAAATTAAATGCCCATCTTCTGCAAACGGTATGTCTGTTGAAGAAGCGATTGAAAAAGAAAGTAACATTTTGAAAATTAGACAACAAAAAGTATAAAGCGTAAACTAAAATCACAATTGGTATTTCCAGGTGCAATTACACATTAGTAATAAAAGTCATTGCATTTTTGCCGTTTGGACTGGACTGTAGACTTCCCTCTAAAAGTTGAGCGTATACTTCCAGATGACTGAGATGAGAGTTCTGGGATTGCATTCTTCCCGAGCTTATCCATGCTAGAATAACAAGGTTTCTGCTCCTGTAGACTTCCCTCTAAAAGTTGAGCGTATACTTCCAGATGACTGAGATGAGAGTTCTGGGATTGCATTCTTCCCGAGCTTATCCATGCTAGAATAACAAGGTTTCTGCTCCTGTAGACTTCCCTCTAAAAGTTGAGCGTATACTTCCAGATGACTGAGATGAGAGTTCTGGGATTGCATTCTTCCCGAGCTTATCCATGCTAGAATAACAAGGTTTCTGCTCCTGTAGACTTCCCTCTAAAAGTTGAGCGTATACTTCCAGATGACTGAGATGAGAGTTCTGGGATTGCATTCTTCCCGAGCTTATCCATGCTAGAATAACAAGGTTTCTGCTCCTGTAGACTTCCCTCTAAAAGTTGAGCGTATACTTCCAGATGACTGAGATGAGAGTTCTGGGATTGCATTCTTCCCGAGCTTATCCATGCTAGAATAACAAGGTTTCTGCTCCTGTAGACTTCCCTCTAAAAGTTGAGCGTATACTTCCAGATGACTGAGATGAGAGTTCTGGGATTGCATTCTTCCCGAGCTTATCCATGCTAGAATAACAAGGTTTCTGATCCTTCATATACCTTAGACGCAATAGTATGTAAAGAACGTCAATTAGGAAAGCGTTGTTTAGATATCCACCAAATGCTAGTTGATTGAATAATTATTGTCGTTTTTTATATTAAATTATTTTTAGTTTTCCTAACTGATATAATAATAAATTATGGTTTTTATATTAAAAAAAATAGTTGAATCTTATTCTTTTTAAATTACATAATTATTTGTTTTATGTAACTTTTTGTAAAGAATAATAATAGATTTTTAAAATGAGGGATATTTTATTTACCTTGCCAATATATTCAGATGTAACTATGATCACATATTATGAAAATGATGCGTAATTGAATACTGTATTGTTTTGACATCTGTCAATGAAGAACGTCTCATACGCTACTGCCTACCGTCTAGCAGTTAGCAGTGTAGTTGATTGTATCGAATAATTGAATACTGTATTGTTTTGACATCTGTCAATGAAGAACGTCTCATACGCTACTGCCTACCGTCTAGCAGTTAGCAGTGTAGTTGATTGTATCGAATAATTGAATACTGTATTGTTTTGACATCTGTCAATGAAGAACGTCTCATACGCTACTGCCTACCGTCTAGCAGTTAGCAGTGTAGTTGATTGTATCCAATAATTGAATACTGTATTGTTTTGACATCTGTCAATGAAGAACGTCTCATACGCTACTGCCTACCGTCTAGCAGTTAGCAGTGTAGTTGATTGTATCCAATAATTGAATACTGTATTGTTTTGACATCTGTCAATGAAGAACGTCTCATACGCTACTGCCTACCGTCTAGCAGTTAGCAGTGTAGTTGATTGTATCGAATAATTGAATACTGTATTGTTTTGACATCTGTCAATGAAGAACGTCTCATACGCTACTGCCTACCGTCTAGCAGTTAGCAGTGTAGTTGATTGTATCCAATAATTGAATACTGTATTGTTTTGACATCTGTCAATGAAGAACGTCTCATACGCTACTGCCTACCGTCTAGCAGTTAGCAGTGTGATTGTATCCAATAATTGAATACTGTATTGTTTTGACATCTGTCAATGAAGAACGTCTCATACGCTACTGCCTACCGTCTAGCAGTTAGCAGTGTAGTTGATTGTATCGAATAATTGAATACTGTATTGTTTTGACATCTGTCAATGAAGAACGTCTCATACGCTACTGCCTACCGTCTAGCAGTTAGCAGTGTAGTTGATTGTATCCAATAATTGATCAATAAGCTTCATCGAAATCTGATGAGGGAACGTACCCGTAATACCACGCTTGGTTAGTATGAGTACGTTCCCTAAGAATCACAAAATCATGAGCTCCTTCTGCAATAGGTAATGTAATTTACCTACAACATGCACATTCAACTTAAAGATACCCATTATTAACACTTAAAGACTCGCTAATGGGTCTAAAGGACCCAGTTCTTCATATTTTGTGTAGTAACTTTAAAATTTTGACGTTTGCAACGTTGTCACTCTTAGTATCTTTCAACGATAGTGTAGCACGACATACGATGACCTAAGTCGTCAGTTAGCACGCTGCATATGAGTACAACTATATTTTAAAAGGTGTGTATGGGTCCGCTGGACCCGGTAGCGACTAAATATGCGTTTACGTAAATTCCCCCTTAAACAAAATCCGAGGATGCCAATAATCCCTGATATCACAATATTATTTGATGTAATTTTTTCAGCTTCTTGCGAAATCCCGTTTAATATTTACAAGTTTTTTTGTCTTTGTCTCAAAAACACAAAAGTGGGAGATTGCTGCTGGTGCACACCTCAATTCATGTATTGAAAAACCTGTTATGAAATGTCGTCGCATATCTGCCCGGGAACCTACAAGGTCAAATGAATAATGATGCGAATAAGGTTTGAGTGTGCAAAGCCTTCTTGATAAAAGATAAAAGATAAAAGGGGTAAGCTCAACAGCCAAGAGGATAGATGATAAAATTTTGAATTCAATCAGAAATCACATAAACTCGTTACCTCGTGTTGAGAGTCACTATGTGAGAAAAGATACCCCGAGAGAATTCATTGACGTCTATTGCAGAAATGGTCTGCAACTAATGAGATACCTGCAAATTATGACGCTTATGTGCGATTATTCAACACAGAATTTAATATTGTATTTTTTTGCCCAACAAAGATCAGTGCGACCAATGTGAAGCGTACAAAAATGCAGTTGGCGGTGAAAAGACGAAACTTGAAGAAACCTACCAACGACATCAGGAGGAAAAGGAATTGATTTAACTAGAAAAAGCAGCAGATAAAGAAAAGGCCAAAAAAGGAGAAATCAAATTAGCTGTTTATGATTTACAAGCAGTATTGCCAGTACCAATGGGGCAGACATCAGCATTTTATTACAAATCACGACTCAACTCTTTTAATTTTACTGTAAGTATCTGTCAACGTTCAGTAGGAAGTTTTTAAATCCTGGATTAATGGTACCATGAGTGGCATCTATTGGTTTTTTATCCAACTTAATTAGTCTAATCATATGTCGGTAATTCCGGTTCTCTTCAACGCCATCAGAGGCCGCCAGTAATAAAATTTCCTTTTTAATCGACAGATTAAATAATTTATACTAAGAGTGGGGACTATATTCTTACTAATAAAAAGGCTGTTTTTTGGTTTATTTGTCCTCTTTTTACCCTAAGGATCTTGTAAAATAACACTAGGCCTTTCCTAGTAATTTAAACTCAGAGTAGGGAACCGGGCCATAATCATATTAAATATGTGTTAACGCGAAGAGGAATAGGTATAATATTAGTACAAAACAGCATCAGAGCAATCTGGCGGACAAAACTGTCTCTATCATTCATTTTGAGATTATTTTGTTTTCAAAAAGTTTCGTTAAAATCCGAAAGATGCCACTAGAAAAATAAATATTATATTTATTTCAACATGTCACACATCCTATCACCGAGTGGTCACGTCACAGCAGGATTCGGGCGGCTAGGGTTGCTATGGGTTGCTACCAGATGCTACAGCGCACGTGTCCTACTACCTGCACTCCATGAAATTATATTTTTTCGTTAATTTTATCACCATAGCAAAACTTGGACGTGGTGGTCCTTTACAACGACATGTATTTTATATATTTTAGCGGCAGGGAGGAAGAGGACGGGGCACAGAAAAATACAAAAAGATAACGGTCACAAAAGGGACTTTTTCTCTTTCATATTTTCGTTGCAAGGGCGTTGTTTGTCCGGGTCTTGGCGACGGATGCGTCTGCATACCCGCCTCCCAAATTATACCTTGACCGTTTTTTAGATTAAAAAAAACATTTATGTGAATATCGCACAAGAGTGCCAACTGCTCCCGTCTAAAGTCAGTGAGACTATGGCATCCCCAATGTTGTGAGGCTGAAGGTAGCGGGAAGGGGAAGGAGATGGGGAAGAGGAAGGTGGGGAAGTACCTCAGATCTGGTCACCAAACACGTCTAAGGCCATTTCAAGTAACGCTTCAATTCTGTTCGGTGGTCTTACACCAGGGCGATACTGGCATCTTCCACTCTGGAACGTGCCGTAAGTATGGTATTAGTACTTAGCACATTTGACGTAGGTACTATAAATACTTCAAAATTCTTTTTTTACGACACAAACAAACATCAATGAGAATTCTCTTTTTGAAAAACGCACTCTTAGACTCAAACATTTGAAAGCTCACGACCACGTGGCAATGGCATGATTTGTGCACGGTATGTTACCTAAATGACCCTGTTGAAAGACCACGTTTCCGAATTCAGATTGTTATATATATAGACCTTATAAATACCTAGCGATCGACCTACATAACGAAAATAAATAAAGTAACTTTTTTATTTTCATTGTGAATACCTCATAAGGGGGCATCTACAAATTACGTCACATGAATTTTATGATTTTTTGACCCCCCCCGTCCCTGTCACGCATCGTCACATTTGGCATTTGACGGCTGGCGTGGTCTAGCGGTCAGGCTCTTCACTCGCAATCTGAAAGTAGCGGGTTCGAATCCCGGCATGGCAAATAAATTTTATTCGATTAGTTTTTGTTATTTCAAAATTAATTCATTGAAAATAATATATAGTATATTTGCGGCACGTTCCAGAGTGGGTGATACTCTCAGTATCGATCTGGTGTAAGACCATCATTCAGAATTGAAACGTTGCTCGAAATGGCTTTAAGCCGTGCTTGCAGACCTGAATAACTAGGTACTTACCCACCTTCCTCTTCCCCATCTCCTTCCCCTCCCCGTTACCTTCAGCCTCACAACATACCCCAATCGGGGATGCCATAATCTCACTGGCTCCAGACGGGAGCAGACTCAATGGCACTCTTGTGCGGTATTCATATAAAAAAATTGTGGGACCCCCTTCCCTATAGTGTGACGTCACAAACAAGTCAAGAAACGTAGTGAACCTCTTGTTGCTGGTTATCCAATAAATTTGGGAGGTGGGTGTGGGTGCCGCTGCCCCGGCACCATTTATTGGATAACCAACACCTCTGCCATAAGTAACCCCAAGCCCCAACTGCTCCCGTCTGGAGCCAATGAGACTATGGAATCCCCAAATTGGGGTATATTGTGAGGCTGAAGGTAGTGGGAAGGGGAAGGAGATGGGGAAGCGGAAGGTGGGGAAGTAGCTAGCTATTTAGATCTGGTCACCAAACACGGCTAAAACCATTTCAAGTAACGTTTCAATTCTGTTTGGTGGTCTTACACCAGGGCGATACTGAGAGTAACTACCTACTACGTCCTGTTCTTCACTATTTTCATTATTTTTATAATAACAAAGCAAATAAAATTATGAGGAAATGTAAATAAATTTAACTCTAATTTACCGACATGTGTGATTGATTCAAATTTAAAAAAATGTTTTAAACATAATGTAGGTACATACAAATAAGGATTGTATTAGGACAATAGGTACCTAACTATGGACCTATTTGATAAAACCACAAACAAAAATATAAATATGTACATTTATAACCTTTTATCGTACTAAGCCATTACACATCAAGAAACTTTAAAAAATCAGTCCACCAAAAACTTTTTTTTTATAATCCATCTATTTCAAAATGTCCTTTGAAACCTACAAAAAAACCCGTAAAAAACTAACAACGGATCATGATCACATTTTATGTTTCCGTCTAATTCGTCAGAATTAATTGTTAGCACGGAGTTATGTGTCAAGACAGAGATCCTATACCTACTGATTTATTATCGTTTATGATGTTCAAACACCATTGACCATAAAACGAATTGGTACCTGCATGTATAGGCAGATGGATGAAATTGTCTCTCCAAAAACGAACATAATAATATCTTAGATTCTCACCGCGATTGATTACTGCCATCTTTTGAAATAATTTGAAAAAAGCTTTTAGTTTCAAATCTTACCGTAAACAGAAAGATAAATGGGCGCCACACGACAGAGGGCTTTTGCTAGTAATTAAAGTTCTTGGTTTTCATTGTTAAATAGAAGTTTTAAATTATAAAATTGTCTTTAAAAAATGGAAAAATATAATACCAACAATTTATCGTAACGTTTTTTTAAATAAACGAATCCAAAGATTTGTTATCAGCGTTTAAAAATACACGAAAATTGGTGTTTATGAAAAAAATAATTAAAAACATATTAATTTATTTTTCTTTAAATTCCTTTACGAGGTTTTAAAGAAAACCCCTGAAGGTATACTTTGAGAATATTCAGCAATTAAAAATATTTTTTAAAACATACGAAAAATGGTCAGAATAAGGTCGTATTTCTGATTTGGTTTTGATAAATGCTAAGCCTATGTTAATTTTAAAAATGTATAAAAAATATTTTTCTTATTAAAAACATCATGTTTATCGATATGCGTAATAATATAATCATTATTTCAAATTAAAAAATGATTACACTTGGCCTTAAATAAGTCTTGTAAATAAATGATTCGATACAAAAATCAGTGTGTTTTTACATCTAAGAAAGACCCAGCATAAAAAACCGTAAAAACAGAAGTAATGCAGTGCTTTATGATACAATACCCGGTGAGTTTATTTTTATTTTTTTACAGGTAACCGAAATCGGAAGCGACAAGAGCTTGTGCTTCTTTTGGCATGAGGGAGTCAGGCACAGGGGTGTTAACGAGACAGGAACTGGTGTATTTCACTATGCAAATGAGGGTGACACAGTTCATAGCATCATTGAGAGATCTTTGAGAAGAGCAAAGAAATCAGGAGCGGTTTACTTACCTGATCAATACATTTCAGTTATTGGAAACTCAAAAAAAAAAGGGGGAGCCTCTTTAAAGCTTTCTGGTAATATTTTCATTTTAAAAAGGTGATTTCTAATGGCTGTATTTCAAGTATAGGCAAAGAACAGTTTACCCTAATTTTAAGTATGTACGTGCCTAGCTTTATTTGACAATTCGATGCGAGCTATTGAGCTCGTGCCTGTAAGTTTTTTGGCTTTGAATAACTTCAGGAAGGATAGTATTGTATTCTTCACTCTACTTTATTTCTTGTATGAGAGATACAACACTATGTATTGATACAACACTATCTGGAATTGTAATGTTATAATTTTGTTTTTTTATTATTATTATTTTTCCACATTTTTGGTTGGCGCATGTGATCACAAACCAACCACAGTAAAAGATCTTCATCAGTGAATGTATTGTGATTGTTATACATTATCGACTCATTTGTTTACTTGTGTATGGTTTTCCAGTCTCTATATATGGGTTTAATTAATAACATACATAATATGTATATACGTATGTATATATTATTACAAGATGATTTCACAGCCATCGTGTCTTCAATAATACTTGTAGTGTTGGGGAATATGCTCGGAGAGCAGCGGAAAATTAGATACAAAAATTCTTTATAAAATTGCTTTTACTGTTACAATTTATTTTCAAGAAGAAATAAACTAATATTTTTATTCATTCTCTAAGTAAAACTCCAAAGAAAAAATAACAAATTAAAATTACATCCACCATTTTCTTTCCGCCAAAATTTCCCGTTAAAGTGACCACGAAGGGATGCGCAAAGAGGATGTACCGCCGAATAACAAAAATATAAAACATATTTTCATTCAAATGCACTAAGAAAAATCGGCTTCTCTATATTCTGCGTATACCAGTGCATGTGTACAAAAAAATCGACACTGAATAATTCATTTGATATTCATACCAACTTATTATTAAAGGTATTTTTGAAGACGATTTTAAGTTTGAAATTGGTAAATAATGCACAAAAAATCATAATTTTATTTCGGGGGGGCAATAAGGAACTCCAGTCCATTTTTTTATTTTTTTTAATGAATAAAATGACCTTCTAACTTAAATAACTGCATATTTATTTTTATTTTGAGAGTTAGTTTTAATAGTTAAAATAATTGTCAAAGTTTTAATTTTTCAAGATCCCCGAAAACCGACGTATGTGTAGTGAATCGTGTGATGTCATCACTCTCGAAAAGTTACTATAAGATCGGGCAATCAGCTGTTCAACTGGCGCCATTTTGAAATTCAGAGTTCGAAGTATTCTCCCTAGAGTAGAATTACTATTTTTTTTGTGCAGTAGTTTTTGAATATTTTCAATAAAGACCGTTTATTTATAGGGTTTTTTTGGCCCTCCTGAACAATTTAATAAATATGATAAGTGTTGTGACCATCAATATGGTTACTCCTTCAAGGACTCTAGTTTTATCACAGTATTGACTTATTCATTAATATTTTGGAAGTAATATTGCGAAAGACAATTATCAAAGAAGTAAATAGATTAAACCGTAGGGGCCGGCAAAAAATTTCAATATCATACTTGATAGTGATTTTTTTTTGTCCTGAAATAGAGGTAATATCCGAGGGTAAAACGAAAAAAGTGTGACACTGCAAATGCAGTGATTCATACTGTGCATGGGCACCATTTTTCAATCCTGCAAATGCAGGGCTCGGGCCCCTAAGGGTTAATGTCTTTCTGAAAAGGAAATTTACAAAAGTTTGGCCGATTGTCTAGGTTCAAATTAGCTATGTAAATGTAAATGCATACATACATATAAATAAACAAAAAAACAGTGTAACAACAATCTGTTAAAACTAAAAAAGAACATTGGTCAAGTAAGACAATACATAATAAATTGATTAACTAAAAAGGCAATTTAATTTTATGATACATATGCACATATTGATGGTCTAATACCAAGTAAATATTAATCTAAGTAATAAAGTTAAATTTTCAGTCATATTCTCAGAACACACGAAAGTAATATAACAAATATATTATATTTTAGATACACTAAAAGCATTGTGATATTCATCACAATATAACCTTTAAAACTAGATAAGTGAAATTGTGAAAAAATGGTTTTATCCATCAAAAAAATAACTAATATGGACAAGTACTGATTATTATTGCATCTCTATTAAAAAAATACATATCGCATACTCCATTTCCAGAATCTTTTACTAGCCAAAGATGGCCATTGTTGCTGCTGGAAGAACTTCTGGTTTTCATTGAATAGAATAAGTGTTGGGGCGCTTTCTAACCCCGCACGCGGATAGGGCATTATTACAATTCATGCAAAAATATTACTTCAATAGATTTTGTAGAAACTTGCAAGTAAAAAATTGCAATAAAAATAATAAAAATTGATTTAATCGAAAAAATTACAGTATCATGGTCAACACCTTTACTGAACATCCGCATTTAAATATATTGGGTTTGTCGATAGAGCGTCTATAACCCTAAATAATTAATTTTTTTTTACATTACGTGAACCCGGACACCCCTGCTAAGCCACCAAACGTAACGAACCACTTTGGGTGACCTATGGCAGAGATGTTGGTTATCCAATAAATGGCTCCCGGGGCCCGTACCCGTATCCACCTCCCAAACGTAACGAACCACTTTGGGTGACCTATGGCAGAGATGTTGGTTATCCAATAAATGGCTCCCGGGGCCCGTACCCGTATCCACCTCCCAAACGTAACGAACCACTTTGGGTGACCTATGGCAGAGATGTTGGTTATCCAATAAATGGCTCCCGGGGCCCGTACCCGTATCCACCTCCCAAACGTAACGAACCACTTTGGGTGACCTATGGCAGAGATGTTGGTTATCCAATAAATGGCTCCCGGGGCCCGTACCCGTATCCACCTCCCAAACGTAACGAACCACTTTGGGTGACCTATGGCAGAGATGTTGGTTATCCAATAAATGGCTCCCGGGGCCCGTACCCGTATCCACCTCCCAAACGTAACGAACCACTTTGGGTGACCTATGGCAGAGATGTTGGTTATCCAATAAATGGCTCCCGGGGCCCGTACCCGTATCCACCTCCCAAACGTAACGAACCACTTTGGGTGACCTATGGCAGAGATGTTGGTTATCCAATAAATGGCTCCCGGGGCCCGTACCCGTATCCACCTCCCAAACGTAACGAACCACTTTGGGTGACCTATGGCAGAGATGTTGGTTATCCAATAAATGGCTCCCGGGGCCCGTACCCGTATCCACCTCCCAAACGTAACGAACCACTTTGGGTGACCTATGGCAGAGATGTTGGTTATCCAATAAATGGCTCCCGGGGCCCGTACCCGTATCCACCTCCCAAACGTAACGAACCACTTTGGGTGACCTATGGCAGAGATGTTGGTTATCCAATAAATGGCTCCCGGGGCCCGTACCCGTATCCACCTCCCAAACGTAACGAACCACTTTGGGTGACCTATGGCAGAGATGTTGGTTATCCAATAAATGGCTCCCGGGGCCCGTACCCGTATCCACCTCCCAAACGTAACGAACCACTTTGGGTGACCTATGGCAGAGATGTTGGTTATCCAATAAATGGCTCCCGGGGCCCGTACCCGTATCCACCTCCCAAACGTAACGAACCACTTTGGGTGACCTATGGCAGAGATGTTGGTTATCCAATAAATGGCTCCCGGGGCCCGTACCCGTATCCACCTCCCAAACGTAACGAACCACTTTGGGTGACCTATGGCAGAGATGTTGGTTATCCAATAAATGGCTCCCTCCCAAATTGAAATTAAAAATTAAATTAGTTTTTGCGAAACCTATGATTGACTCCGACTTGCGATATGGAGTCAGATGGAGTTATATCATCATCAGACGCATCCAGCTGACTCCAAGACATAGCCGAGTTGGAGCCATAACCCTTTCGGTGGGTTTTCTTCTTGCGGGGTCGGAGGTAACCGAGACCCATATTCAGGACGGCGTGGGACGAGGCGCTCTTGCAGCTGTCCTCGGAGCTATAGTCCAGTTCCATCTCCGACAGGGAGAAGGTAATGAAGTCATCGTCGGGCGATCTGAAGGTTCTACTTACTGTGTCGTTGAGACGGCGAAGGTCGACGGCCAGGTTGGCGGCGATGAGACGGTCGGCGAGGTAGTCCGGGCTGCCGTCGTCCCTGCGTTCAAACAGTCGCAGATCGTACGTGGTGATCTGTAATATTTTTAGATGTTAAAAAAATAGGCTTTCAAACCTACGACTGTGCAGCAGTATGGGTGAAAGATTTTTACTTTCCATTTACATTTGTTACTTAAATTTTAATCTTTCTGATACCGGTTTCGACACATCCATGTCATTCACTAGCAGACTTAAAACTAACTTAATATTTACACAAGTACAGAAATGATTAGATTTTATTGGGTGGGTTAGTGGGAGAGGTGATTTTGAGGGAGGGGAAGAACGGTGCAAGGAGTCAACATAACATGGGAACATTGTCAATAAGGGTGATTTACAGGGTGCTATTTGACAAAATAATAGCACCTGCGTCTAATCATTTCTGTACTTGTATAAATTATAAGTTAGTTTTAAGTCTGAATGACGCAAATGTGTCGAAAACGGTGGCAGAAATATACACGGAAAGTAAAACTCTTCAAAACAAAATGTCTAGAAATTGTTACATAGTTGATGCCCAAGAAATATAAAAAAATAATAAAAATTGGCGACTTGCATTGTGCGCGAGGTTTCCTACTAGTAATGATTCATGGCCCATCTCCATTGTTTCTAATATCTAAGGGTATGCTATTGTATGTGTCGAAGAGGCTGATCAAAACGAAATGTCACAGTAGATGTTCCGTCATCGGTTTCCGGTCTTGATCTTACATTGCACAGGAGTTAGAGTTAACTATATCGTCAGCATGTAATGTACTTTGTCCGTCACCATCTCGAGCGAATACACTTGACTCCATTATAAAAAAAGAAATGACTCTCTATGAATCTGGGGGTCAATGGGAAAATATCTTTCATTCACTTACAAATCCTTAAAAGGAATACCGCCCACAAGTGTGGAAGCCGAAAGGGCATTTTCTGCTGCTGGCTACATTGCGTCTAAAATTCGCAGTAGTTTGGCAGAAGACAGTTTGGACATGTTGTTGACAACTTAATAATTAAAGTAACATATTGGATAATAATTAAAGCAACGTGTTGGAGTACGCAAGTGCTGTATGGAGTCCAACCTACAAAGTTCATATTCAGCGAATAGAGCAGGTTCAAAAACATTTTATGTACCACCTGGCGTATTCCGATAGGCGAGCTCGATCACTTCCTCACTACACTGATAGACTAAAATTCTACAATGTACGCACCCTTGAACAGAGAAGACTAAATACAGATCTAAACTTTCTATTCAAAATTGTAAATGGTTTAATAAACTGTCCTTTTCTACTTCATCAAATCAGGTTCAATGTTCCTAGAATTGGTTCACGACTGGTAAATTATGTTCCGTTAAATATTAAAAAATATCGAACTAAGCTGGGGTATGACTCAGCTGTATCGAGAATGTGCCGTAATTTCAATGAGACTTATAAAAAACATTCGATTAATTTGACAATGTCAACATTGGCCAACTTCAAATCAAATCTTAACAAGCTTTAAAGCTCCCTATTACGTTGTTCTATAAACTTATGAACCTATAAACTCATTGTTCTAAAAACTTGTTCCTTGTAAAACTTGTTAATTATTATTTTGTAATGTATATTATGCGTTTGTGTGAATGAATGTAATGTATATGTAAGTATTATATTATCAATGCTGTGTTTGTCTTTAATTAGTGATAACATCAACCATGTTCAGTGTAATTGTATCTGTGAAAGCTTTGATGTAAATCACTGTTGACAAACCTAATAAAAAAAATAAAAAAAAATAAAAAATAAAAAAAAAAAAATTAATAAAAAAAAAAAAAATAAATAAATAAAAATAAAAATAAATAAATGCGTTTTTATTTGTCGATTTTTTTTATTTTCTTTGTGTATTTTTTGAACAAGATTTGTTTTGTTTTTTATTCAGAATTTGTTACTGTTTTTTGTAAAGAAAAAACGGTGTAATTTGATTGATCTCATACTAATAGTAACTCGTAAATAAATGTGCAGTTATAGTCGAACAGATACCAAATGCACTCCCAAAATTTCACACGGGGATTAACGTATAGTCAAAACTCCGAAAAACCCAAACTCGAAAGGCACTCCACCATTATATTATTAATGTTTTTATATTTTTCATTTCTTATTATTTATACGTCCCTCGAATTCCTATTTTCGAAAATACATTAAACTGGATTCTAAAAACAATATTTCAGACGATACCTAATAATTACACGCTGCGAAACAAAATTTAGAAATTCCATTGGCGATTATTCCCGTGAATTAGGCGACTAAAGCCTTTGGAAATTCCATTGTTATTTATATCATGCTACTTACTATAAAATCAAACAATCAATGATTCCACATTCAGTAATAAGTACTGTATTGACTTCATAAGATCAAAACCCAGTCCATTACTTTATGTTCGATTTAATACCTATACTTTATTAATGTCATTTTGACTCCGTTTATTTAATCGGTGTGATTGTAATTACATATTGTGTGATCTAATATCAACGATACGAATTGCAGTCAGGTGAAAAAACGATAGTTCATAATGTTATCAAGTTTTTGCAAAAAATCCGTGACAATCCAGAATACATCAAAACATTGAACTTCAGGCATTTACATTTATTGGCAGCAGGACTGATGACATCCATACATTTATTGGCAGCAGGCTTGCGGCCTCAACGGGATTGGAAGATTTTAAAAAGGATGTTGTGCTTCGCAGTGTGATGGATTTTTATGACAATTAACAATATCCCACTCTTGCAAATTTTAACAAAGTTCTGGTAAATAAAATATTTTTTTTGAATCTCATGAGTCATTGCGATGTATTTTGCATGATATTGGTTTAAAATTCAAAATACGCAAAGATGGAAGAAATTATTTAATGGGAAGATTAGACATTGCTACAGCGCGTGTGGACTTTTTGAGGAAAATTAATCAAAATGAAAATGAAATAGCGACGGACGGCAAATAGTCTATTTGGACGAGACTTGGGTGAATCAAAATCACTCGATTACACACATGTGGCAAAATAATGAGGGCAATGGGAGTTAAAAGTTAAAAGTGCCAGTTGGAAAAGGAAGCCGGCTCACATTTTGCATTGTGGTTCAGCAAAAACGGGTTTTATCATGGGGAGTAAATTTATATTCCGTACGAAAAAGGTTATGTCTAATAAAGATTACCATTCTGAAATGAATTCCAAAGTCTTCAAAAATTGGTTTGAAAATCAGTTTGTGACATTCCTCGAAGAACCCTCTGTAATTGGAAGGTAAAATAAATATTTTTTAATCACAAATAAAAAGTTACCGATGTAACAAGTTCATTGTATTGTAAAAAGTATGTTGTTTAATGTTGATGTGCACATTTAGGTATTTTTGTCTTTAAAAAAATAAATTTGTAAAATCCCAGCTGGGGGTAAAAATCAAATATTATTATAATTTAAATATCTCATAAATTGGTTACCGCTTTATTAATTAGCATCTGATAAAACCTGTCTTAGAATTTTCTGGATTCTGAAATATATATGTAATATGAGTTACCGGTCACCTTGTAGGTATTTTTAAACACCTACGCATTTTCATTCAATCCTTATTCACACTTAAATTCAGTCCCGAACATAATAAAAACATTTTGTTTAGTAAAATTAATTTTAAGTCGTGAACCTTCTCGTGTTGCTTTACCTGTAAATTTTATTACTGACTTTGGACTTTGACCGTTCACTTAGTTTCTGTTTGACTATAGTTGATTAAATCACTATTTTTGTGTGATAAATAAACAGTGTAATTTGATTGATCTCATACTAGTAGTAATACTTAAATAAATATGGAGTTAGTTGATAATTCATAGGGTTTTGGTGATAAATAAACGGAGTAATTTGATTGATCTCATACTATGTAATACTACTAATAGTAATATGTTAATAAATGTGTAGTTAGTTGATTAATTCATTCTTTTTTGTTACAAATAAACGGTGTAATTTGATTGATCTCATACTAATACTACTAATAGTAATACGTTAATAAATGTGTAGTTAGTTGAGTAATTCATTCTTTTTTGTTACAAATAAACGGTGTAATTTGATTGATCTCATACTAATACTACTAATAGTAATATGTTAATAAATGTGTATTTAGTTGAGTAATTCATTCTTTTTTGTTACAAATAAACGGTGTAATTTGATTGATCTCATACTAATACTAATACTACTAATAGTAATATGTTAATAAATGTGTAGTTAGTTGAGTAATTCATTCTTTTTTGTTACAAATAAACGGTGTAATTTGATTGATCTCATACTAATACTACTAATAGTAATATGTTAATAAATGTGTAGTTAGTTGAGTAATTCATTCTTTTTTGTTACAAATAAACGGTGTAATTTGATTGATCTCATACTAATACTACTAATAATAATTCGTTAATAAATGTGTAGTTAGTTGAGTAATTCATTCTTTTTTTGTTACAAATAAACGGTGTAATTTGATCTCATATTAATAGTAATATGTACGTAAATAAATGTGGAGTTGATTAATTCATTGTTTTATTTGCCTTATATAAATGATAATATTTTCAATACGCGGGATCCCACAAATACCGAGATCCCGCGGGATTGAAAATTCGTAGTCCCGCAAATACCGAGATTGAATTCAGGCTGCGGGATTGGAAGTCCTAATTGTATGATAGAGAATTCTAATTTCTATTCATCACCTAAAAAAAGACACAGAGGCAAACACTTCACACAGTCGTAGAACCAAACAAATAGACACACTAAATATATCATATTATCAAAGTGTAATTCTACCTTTGCAGAAAGAAGCTTTGAATTTTTAGCAGTAAAGCTATATAACAAACTCCCACACAGAATCAAACAATTTAAAACAAAAAAAAATAAGTACAAGGACATTAAATCTTGGCTTAGGGAACTATCGGAAAAAGAACTTACTAGTATATTAAAAACATCATTGAAGTTTCTGAAAAAACTTTACCGATCTTACTCAAACCGTGAAGAAGTCGCTGAAAACTTATCTAAAACAGAGTCCCCCTCAGCACAGGACCTCCTAGTGAGGAGGACTACGAAAATAATAATGTGTTAATACGTACATAAAAATTAATGTTTCCTATTATGCTAAACCATTCATCTGATTGCGATGAAACTTTGGGGATTTGCTATATATAATACAAACAAACAGTATTCAATGTACTAGAAATGGCCAGTTGCAACTCACCCTGTCCACAGTTTCAGTTTGCGCCACCTCCGCCACCAGATATTTGTCCTTGACGTGTCCCATGAAGGCCTGGCAGGCGGCCAGACCCCAGCTGGGGCTGCGCGGGGCCGCCCCGGCCAGGCGCCCCCGCAGCGCCTGCGCCGGCAACCGCGTAAAGTCCAGGTGTAACATTCGCATGGTGCTGGCGGCCACATCGCTCACCGTGCCGTAATCTATGTAGAGAATCTGAAACATTTTTTTTATTTAGTACAGGAAACACTTAAAAACAACAAAACCCAGGCGTCTTTGTCACCACCATCAGAAAGGGGCTGTATGAAGAGATTTCGATAGTCCAGTTGATTATTCAACCTTGAGAAATTTGAGTTTAGTATGCACTTATGTTTAAAAGTGTACCTTCTAACTGGTACAATACTCGGATTACTCATAAACACCACCAACATCTATTATAATGCACAAAAACTTGCAGTGAATTGACCCCTTAGGTTAATTTGTTCGCTTTTCAGAACAACTCATATAGGTCTCATAGAAATCGTTGTGTCTCCCTTACTATCATGATCAGAAATATGTTCTTAACGGTATTAGAAAGAGAAAACACCTGCTTTTTATTCAATTATTAAAATTAACCAAAAAATAATTAAAATGTGCCTACACCGTTATGAAACCAAAGTTCCGACCGCAATTTGAAAAAAAATTTATGAAATTTTGAAAATTTTTTATTAATTATTTTTACATGAAAAGACAAAAAAAAGGTGAATCGAAAACGTTTCGTTTATAAAATACATAATATAAAATATCTAATAAAATATGTGTGGTTTTATTTTTTTTCATCATCACTAATTTTAATTAGAAAAAACATAAGGTGAGGCATTTTTTAAACTTTTATATTAGCATTTAAAAATTTTATATTTCAAAAATTAGGTTTATTTTGAATAATAAAATTTGAAAGCGTATTTCATCACCCTTAAAAAACAGTTTTCAGTTTTCGGATGCGTTCAGAAATAATCCATTTATTTAGATTTAATGCAAAGTGGAAATATTTTGACCTTCAGACCTGAGGGGTTAAACACAATGTTGATGTTTTCTGGGTCACCTGTAGGATATTTCAAAATGTTAAACAAATGAACTGGACCGTTATGCTTCAAAATAAATTAAATAACATATGGTCATCTTTCCAATATTGCTTTATTGTCTCAAAACATAGTATTTGGAGATGTCTGACTAATCAACTGGACGATCGGTTTGTTAAGAGGGGTCTTGGTGAAAGCTGGATTAAATGAATGAGGAAAGACAGATGCTGGCAGCTCGTGGTGGAAGAGAGGACCCATTCTCAGAAAACTAATAAACTGTCAACACATTTTCCGCTCATGTCCTTGTCAGGTTATTCATAACCTGAGAATATTACAATTATTTGACAAGTATTTTAGTAGAATCTTGCTTACAGGTTATATGTACGTGAATAGTTAGAGTATGGATAAATTGTACAAAATAAGTCTGATATAATATCAAGAAATAAGTCGGGAGGAATGCAGATCCGGGCACCGTCTGGAAATTTAATAAAAAGGCACTTTCTAGATGAGAAAAGTGTGGAAAAGCAGAATAAAACAAAAATTAAGGCGCGCTCGGCAAAATTGAGGGAGATACAACCGTTCAAAGTATTTAAAATTTCACTTTACAAACTGATATTGACAGTTCGCCCGCGTCCGCCCGCCATTTTTTTATAACCTAATACGCTAAACATGGTTTGTGATAGAAAAGAAAGTGCCCCCTTCGTAGCGCCTGCTCGCGTCACGGCAAAAAAACATCCCAGTTTTCAAGTGGTTTAGCGGCTACGCTAGGTTTGTGTAATATGGTTTGTGATTTTGGCGTACTATTAATTCTGTATTAGGTCTGGGATCCAACATAAGCAATGAAAACATGGCGAACGAACTGTCAATATCAGTTCGCGAAGTGAATTTTTAAATACTTTGAACGGTTGTATCTCCCTTAATTTTGCCGAGCGCGCCTTAATTTATTTTTTATTCATCTTCTCCACACTTTTCTCATCTAGAAAGTGCCTTTTTATTAAATTTCCAGACGGTGCCCGGATCTGCATTTCACCCAATAAGTCACCTTTCTCACTAGTCAGGTGGTAGGTTGTAGGATTATCTTACCTTGACGGTATCAAAATCCACATTTTTAATGACGAGCGCGCGGTGGTAGCGGTTGACGTACGGCACGGCACACAGCTGTGCGATGCGCGCCGCGGCCCGCACCATCGGCAGGGCTGACGGGTTGCTTGTGTAGTACTTGCTGAGGTAGGAAAATAAACTCTCGCTTAGAAGAGATGGAATTTATGTACATATATGTAAAACATTACAGACAAAAGTTTTATTCAATTTTTAAAATTCAATGGCCCAAAACACTGTATTATTTTATTTATTTTTATGCTTGGGGTACAGATCTCTTTGGGGATAATAATGTTCCCTGTAAATAAGAACACTACGGGATTACAGGCGTGTTAGCTAGATGAGAGCTAGCTAAGAGAGAGCAAGTACTACTTTACAATAGGGAAAGCGCTCGGGTCTCTTTGAACCATTTTTCCAACTAAGGCGAGGCTTTTTTGGGTTGAATCATGGCTTTATCACGGTTTATCCCGAAATCAAAAAGGCAATCAATGACATGATTTGCAACTTTATCTACACTTGAAGCAACATTTGGCCAGAAAACCTTTAGAGACCGACTAGGATGGGAGAAAGAGGTGATAGAATTTTTAGCGGCGGAGTTCTATGATAAGGGAACGAAGAACTAGTGCCATGACTCACCAAGTGCATCGATTGTAAAGGGGACTACGTCAAAAGACAATTGGGTTGCTGTAGTCTCCCTAGTATCGCTAGTCAAGAGCCTTACTCCTAGACCTCGGAGGCAGTCATTGGGCGTACTTGACTTATTAAAGAAACAAACGGTACGGCTGAAAGAGAGAGGCACTTACTCCATGTCATCCATGAGTGTTTCGAGGGCGAGCGCGCAGTCGGGGGAGTCAAGCTGGAACCAGAAGTGCGAGGGGTCGCGCACCTCGGCCAGCAGCACGTCCAGCGTCTGCCCCAACACCAGCGGGGACAGGCGGGGCAGGCACACCCCGTACGGGGCGCACTCGGGCGGGTACAGCGATGGGTCCTACCACCAAACACAATGTTATATTAACCCATCAGGTTGATTTGTTAACTTTCAGATATAACTCATACAAGTCTCATAGAGATCGTTGTAACTGAGAAACGTCATCTAAATGGTGTTAGAAAGAGAAATCACCAAGCTTTATATTCAAATCTAAAAATTAACCACAAAATAATTAAAATGTACACCTTTACGAGTCCAAAATTTCTCATGGCAATTTGAAAAAAAATTATGAAACTTAAGGAATGTTTTGTAAATTATTTTTACATCAAACGACAAAAAAAATATAAGTCAACTCACATTTTTAATTTTAATTAACACAAACGCTTTATATGCAAATCTAAAAGTTAACCATGGTAGAATTAAAATATAGACCTAAAATGTTATCTCTCTATGAATTTTTTGTTAATTATGTTCGAATTTTATTTTCATTTATTGTTATCATATTTTATTTCTTTTAGATTTTTATTTAATCTGTAAAATATTATTGTACTATATATAATAAAAACTTGAATAAAAATAAAAAAATACAAGATTTCCGACTGCAATTTGAAAGTTTTCAACCATTGTAAATTTTTATTCATTTTTTTTCCATGAAACGACAAAAAGGTGGGGTGACGATAACTTTTACAATACATTTTCCTAATAAAATATGTGTGCGTTTATGTATTTTTTCATTATTAGTAATTTTAGTTAGAAAAAAGTAAGGTGAGCCATTTTTAAAACTTTTTTATGTTCGCATTTAAAAAATTATACATATTTAAAAAATGTTATTTATTTCAAATTATAAAATTTTAAAGCGTATTTCATCATCTTTCAAAAACATTTTTAGTTTTCGGATGCGTTTAGAAATACTCTAGGGTTCTGCTCTAGTTTCCTCACCGCAACCTGAGGAGGTCCCCAAGGATCTCATCTCAGCCCCCTCTTATTCAATTTTTTTATGAATGATGTTAACAAAACTATTACGCGGATGATGAAGATTGTCAAAATCATTAAGTCTGAGATGGATTGTATAGAGCTCCAGAATGGCCTGAACTCTGGTTAATGTATATTGTTTAGAAAATCACCTTCTTTTGAATGCAGACAAATGCAGCATTATATCTTATTCTCGAAAGAAACACACAATATTGTATCCCTACATAATTAATAACCTTTTGAACGTGGAAGATATTGTGGAGTTCTGTTACACATATTCTTTTTCAATCTCATGTCGAGAACACTTACTGTAGATTTAAGTAAGACGATGCACTTAATCAGCATTGTTTATATTAGATATATTGTTGTGTATTTTTCTTTTTTCTATTACGGTCTTAAATTTCAATGTCGTTATTTTTTGGTCAATGACATAAATATTCTTTACATTGTTGTACATGAATTTATAAAGACTTTTTTCTTATGTTGAACTCCAAAATGGTAGCAATTAGTAAATTTCTGTCTGTCGGGTATTTGTTTAAAATTGACTGCTTCACATTCTTTTTAATGTACTACACATTTACATTACATCTGCTATAAAAAAATAATATTCCACTTGAACTGTCAAACAAAAGCAAAAAAACAAAAAATAAATGCTATGTGACCTTTACAGAAACGTAGTCACACGAAACGCACACATATAATAACAATTAAGTTAGTTAAAGTGACAAGGGCAGTAAAGTCAGGCAAATCATAACAGCAAATCGATACGATTTACCAGCAAAAATATATTAATTTTCAACTTGAATGTTACATTGTATGTGAAAACCTTACTAATTAGAAATTGTCAAAAAATAGTTCATGGAAAGATGTATACATTGCTTCCAAAGAGGGTAGTTTATCTGTTGTATATACTTGTTTTAATAATAATATCTCAACGAATTTCGGTGTTTTAAATGTCCTATCTTATTTTTAAAGATTTTTAGAAAATGGAGAAAATGACCTTTTAGATTTTTGTATTTGAAATAAACTACGATTTCGCCACACAGATGCAGATCTACCGAAGTTCAATATTAACAACATAATAATAAAGATTTTATTATTGCTTACTCGTTAATACGGAATATTTTTTATTCAAACAGTTAGATTTAGCTTTATTATCACGAAAAGTGAGTATTTATGTCGGGGGAGACCAAAAAACATGCATTTAACCTTTTCCACGCGATCGTAACAACAGTTGATACGGCAAAAGCCATGCCTCACACGCGCCCGTATCAGCCCTTGTTACGCTAACTTCGACTGCCGATATAACAGCGCTACTATGTCACAGTATTTTTTCCCGCTCGCTAGGATATTCGTGTAACTATCACGATGCTGACATATTCAGGCATATTTCGAAAGTAAAATTTTTTTTCGTAAAAAACATCTATAATCAAGTGAATGTGTCCTCGTGCCTCGTGGTACTTGAAATATGACATATACATACCGCGTATGGGTATTGAAAAAACGGAGTAGATCAACGCGGGTAAAAAGTTAACATTTTAATTTTGATAAAATTAATTCGCTCACGCGGTAACGCCATTGTTTATTCATCATTTTTATTTTAACACCAATCAATGCTGCCAATCATAGAATAAATATTTTTGCATAAAACAAAGTGAATGCATTATTGATAAGTTTGTACCTGTATTTATAACAATAGAACATGGAAAGAAATGTATTAGAATAATTACACAAACCTGATAGATAAACCCTGCTTTGCCAAACAAACCATTCAAAACCTGGGATGTTTTTGAAAATTATGATGAAATGCGAGTTTATTTTAGAGAATTTATTTTATAAGATTGGTACTTCTGACAAATGTCATATTTGATTGTCTATTAGTTAAAAAAAAGGAACATTCCGTATTATCTGTGCATCAAACTTCGACAACACAAACGTTTCGTATTATCCGTGAGGTGGACTAACTGCATATTTACCAAGACTTTTTTTGCCAGTTAGTAGGCCCACGATGCATTATGCAATTAAAAATCTTAAAATTTTGTAAGCAAATACATAAAGATACATTTTTTAGAGGACTTGGCATTTGGTTGGCTCAAGGACGCCCGTATGTGATCCGAGGCAGCTGAGACTTTTGTACAGTACGCATAAAATAAAAGCTTACGAATCCAAAGCCTGGCAGCGCGGCAGTTCCAAAGATATCCATGTCGCAGTTGGCCGGCTGCTCCTCGTCGATGCTCTTGGTGAACTGCTGCGATCCCTCCTTGTAGCAGTCCGGGATGACAGCGCTGGCGGCAAACACCCGCCAGTCTCCCAGCTTGTTGGGGCGGACCACCTTGAACATGTCGGGAAGGTCGCGACACAGGGCCAGCACCATCTGGTAACTGACCGGCAAGTCGATGTGGAACTTGCGTTCGTAAAGAGATAGAATTTCTAAGGACCAGATACCATCTTTATACTGCTCTAAGAGGTTTTTCAAGTTGTCGATGATCTTTTGGTTCACTCGGAGCGTCGACTGGTGGGTCTCGGTATTTTTGGGCGGCTCGGGGTCTGAGAACAAAGTACACATATATTGTAAAAAAATGCCAGGGAACATTTCTTCCTCTTCTTGTGCAATGTGGGTAGATGTGCATAAATGAGGAGATAATATTTGTAGGATATAATGTTAGTGTAGGGCTTTAGGAAAGTTCAACAATGTTCTAACCACGCACAAAATTGGAGGCTTCTGGAAGCAGTGCAAATAATGCAATGCAGAAAAAAATAAAGGAAAATGGGTGTTCAAATGTTCACGACATAGAAATGGCATCTTTTAACAAATAAAAAAAATCAACCCGTAAAAACCAAGTTTTTTTTTTTGATATTGCAATACATATATTTTCAAGTCACTTAAAAATTTAAACTAAATTAAATTTTGGTTTGACTGAGAATTGAACCTTCCTACACAGGAACAAGAGACATCCATGCTACAAACTGAGCCAAATGCAGATTGGATAAGAACAGTATATTAAGTGGTGTAATATCATTGAATTTCAGAATGCGCATGATTGCCACCAAAAATTGATAGAATGCATTGTCATCAACAAGTCCATCTGCCGAGTTTCTACTCGACCGGATGTCGGGAAGTGGGTTAATTTGCACTTCCAAGATTCCACTTCATTTAATCAAGAAAGCAAAATTGAAATGAAATGATTTCTTAAAACACTAATAACAATGCATACCTCTGTTTGTCTTATGTCCAATTCTAATGTGGGATGAAATAAGTTTAATAAATAGTTTAATAAGTAATAACAATGCATACCTGCTTGTTTTGTGTAGTTGATTGGTGCAGGTTTCTCCGGAACACTGTAACTAGTATTGCTGTAAATCCTGCTATTTTGGTGTTGGCTTCTTTCATTGGTGTTTGTGTTGTAGGAACCACTTTGTGAAGAGTAGTTATTAGGTGGCTTGTTTTGGTTATTACGGTAGGGTTTTCTCTCAAAGCCAAAGTTTCTGTTCCCATTAGTGTCAGGTTGGTAATCATTCATCCTAGGCTTTGAGCGGAATTGCACTACTTCGGCATCGATGCCTCGTGATCTTTTGACTTGGCTGAAAAAAAAATCACTTTAACTGGGATGGATGTAAACCATCACCTTTGGACCACCAACACCCCTGCCATAGGTCACCCCAAGTAGTTCACTAAGTTTGGTGACTTAGCAGGGGTGCCCAGGTTCATGGGTTGAGGTTTATCTAGGTCTCAGTAGCGGATGCGTTTGCCCACACAGTCTCCCCCATCCACGGCCAGATCGGGAGAGACTGGTTGAGGGAGACCTTTTGACTTGCCCAGCCGGACTCTCTCGACCCATCGCCTTGTTCCGCAGTGGGAGGAATAGATTCATACGTCCGTCACTCTTGGGCATACTGACCCAGATTCCTGCCCACCCGTCATAGCTTTTTCCTTACTCTTCTTCCTTTCCCTAAAAAGACTCTCCACACAGCATCCCCAAAGATGACGTAGGCCCCGAGGGAAATCGTTTTCCTCAGGGCATCCTATGTGGAGCTAACGTAAAAAAAAAATCCAGTGCTGTCTCAATCACCAGGCGTGATGCACAAATGGGGTGACAAAAGGATTTCCGAAATAGTGAAAATGGGGACACAAACAATAGAATATGTATCTATCTTAGAAGAATATCCCCTTCATCAGTTTCCTGGAGGTACATATGTGCTGAAACCAAGGGCTGAATAACCTACACGTATGAACTAAGCACGCTACTTTGACCTCGACCAAAGATTTCCATTGCAAAACAAAGTACCCGTCAGCGACTTGGTTGGCAACGCATCGGGTTCCACCCAACAAGCCACATTTCAGCTTATTGCAATGGCACTAGGAGATTTTCAAATACATATTGTCAGGTTATTCGTAACTTGGGAATTTTCTTTATATTAGGTAAAATTTTGAATGAGAACACTTACTATGATTTATTCAGGGAAGTTCTCTGCTTTACCACTAAATCATTTAGTGACTTGAGTGCCTTGGGAACTATGGGCACGAGGAATGGATTGTGCGGGTTGCCTTCAAACTGGAAACACCAAATATAAGCATCATAACTTTAGGTAAACAACTATCGGGATCGCTTATAAATATTTTTTACAAGAAAAACCACAAATTACAATTACATAAAATGAAAATTTGCCTCACAATAATTTCTATCCATTTACAATTCTGAATGAAAATGGACAGCCATTTATAATAATTTCTGTCCATATTCATTTTGGTATTATTTTATTTAATTTCCAGAATTCTGCCAAACTAGTGCCTACCTAATTTTTTGAGATCCTACCTAATTCATAGGGATGGGATGGTGTTTCGAAAACCATGTGAAAATTACCTTGATGAGTTCTGGTAAAATATCCATATAACAACAGAACCATTGTTTTTTTTGCAATTTTTTCTGTTTACCAGATAATATATCTTATTACATAACACAATAATATCGGTAAGAAACTTTTCCAGAATAGCTAATTAACTAAAAAAAAAGATTAAAAAATATCCCATTTTGGAAATGTCAAAAAATATATTCATACAAATATAAACTGATTTTTTTGTTTCTACACAAACCTGAATACATACCTAACATGAAAAAACATAATTCAAATTAGTTTTCAAAGAAATAATTACCTTTATACTCATTTGAAAATGTAAAATATTGTTATTTTCGCCATTGACAGCTGCCAAAAGCCACCCGCAAATTTCATAGAAAATTCTTTTAACCCGTTTAATCACAGGAGACCATATTTGAACCCAACGCACATAGGTTTCTTAAAAAACTCCCTAACTTCCTTACTATCATAATTAGAAATATGTTCTAACCGGTGTTAGAAAGGAAAAACACCACGCTTTATATTCCAATCTAAAAAATAGCCACCAAAAAAGTAAAATGTACACTTTTATGTACGCAAAGTTTTGAATCGCAAATTGAAAAAGAATTTGAAATTTCGGGAATTTTTAAAAAATTATTTTTACATAGAGCGACAAAAAAGTGGGAAAAATTTCAGTTTAGGGGCGAAATTCCTAGAAAATCAAACTAGTTATTTTTATACTAACTATGGGCCGGGGGAATCCGAATCTGAAAGAATTATGCAGCGGCAAGCAATATTAACTGAATTACACGACTTTAAAATTTTCTATAAACACTAAGGAAAAACGTCATTTTTAATGAACTGACATAACAAGTCATAGAAAAACAAGAAATGTACAAAAACATGTGCCGGCAGTGTTACCAACTCTTAAAAATATTTATCCCTATATCAATAACGTAAAACTTTCAGACGTTTGTGTAACATGGTTTGTGCCCCTTTATACCGCCTGCTCGCGTCCCTAACCTAACCTAACCTAACGCTAGGTTTGTGTAACATGGTTTGTGCCCCTTTATACCGCCTGCTCGCGTCCCTAACCTAACCTAACCTAACGCTAGGTTTGTGTAACATGGTTTGTGCCCCTTTATACCGCCTGCTCGCATCCCTAACCTAACCTAACCTAACCTAACGCTAGGTTTGTGTAACATGGTTTGTGCCCCTTTATACCGCCTGCTCGCGTCAATTTTAAAAAACATCCCTGTTTTCAAGTAGTTTAGCGGCTACGCTAGGTTTGTGTAACATGGTTTGTGCCCCTTTATACCGCCTGCTCGCGTCAATTTTAAAAAACATCCCTGTTTTCAAGTAGTTTAGCGGCTACGCTGGGTTTGTGTAACATGGTTTGTGATAGAAAAGAAAGTGCCCCCTTCGTAGCGCCTACTCGCGTCAAGGCAACAAAACATCCCTGTTTTCAAGTAGTTTAGCGGCTATGCTGGTTTTATGTAACATGGTTTGTTATACAAAAGTGAGTAAAATTTATAAAAAATAAGTACTTAAAATATAAACATGTTATTTTACGTTATTGATATTACTGCTGCAACACTTAATTTTGTGTGGTAAAAACATCTATGTTATCTTGTTTTCTATGATCTTCGTACTTCGTGTGTCAGAATGCTTCCAAAACGGCTATTTTCGTGTGTGTGTGTGTATAGAAAATTTTAAAGTTGTGTAATTCAGTTAATATTGCTTGCCGCCGCCTAATTCTTTCAGATTCGGATTCCCCGGCCCATAGTTAGTATAAAAAGTTAGTATAAAGGCCCATAGTTAGTTTGATTTTCTAGGAATCAGAATGCTTCCAAAATGGCTATTTTCCTGTGTGTGTATAAAAAATTTTAAATTCGTGTAATTCAGTTAATATTGCTTGCCGCCGCCTAATTCTTTCAGATTAGTATAAAAATAACTAGTTTGATTTTCTAGGAATTTCGCCCCTAAACCGAAATTTACCCAAAAAGTGAGGTAACAATATGTGTTTGTTATACATTTGTCTAATAAAATATGTATGTGTTTTTATTATCAGTAACTTTAGTTAGAAAAAACGTAAGATGAGCCATTTTGAAAACTTTTTTATGTTTTTATGCAAAAATTTTATAAATAAAAAAAAAATGTTTTTTTTCAATTCTATAATTTGAAAGCTTTTTTCATCTCCTTTCTAAAGCCGGGTCCATTGCGCGTCATTTGCCTTGACAGTCCCATAACAAGTCAATGATTGTCATCAGTTTGTCAATAAATATTGTCAACTTTTGCTGTGTTTCGAGTTTAGTTGGGCTTCCCATGTTCGACGGAAAACATTCCCTAAACACTCCATCCCGGGTAAAGCGGGAAAGATGGCGGGGGCCGGCGGGGGGGGGGGATTCATTTTTTGACAGATGCCACGCAATGCGGTCGTGTGTGGAGAATTAACGGAACGGCATTTTTTGGTTACGTGCAATGAGCGGGCATAATGACTAGTTTAAAATATTATTATACTTACGTATAATATTATAATAAATATATTTGATAATAAAATTATAATATAGTAACAAATATTAATATAATTATTCGGTATCGAGAAACGCCCGGAATATTCTCCGCGCGGGAACGTGGATGCGTAACATGTCTTTGTACAGTGCCCTTGAAATGATTTTACACAAAAACACAAATTTCATAAACAACCATACATTATTATTATTTTATGACTTTGGGTCTTGCCGCGACCGATGTCCGACAATCGTCAGTTGCAGAAGAATTTAAAGTGCGTAAATATTTACGTCAAAAACAGAATAATTATAAATATTTGATATTATATTATAATTTTATTATCAAATATTTTTATTGTTATATTATATTTAGGTATAATAATATTTTTAACTTGTCATTATGCCCGCTCATTGCACATAACCACAAAAGACCGTTCCGTTAATTCTCCACACACAACCGCATTGCGCGGCATCTGTCAAAAAATGAATTCCCCCCCCCCCGCCTGCTTTCCCGCTTCACCCGGGATGGAGTGTTTAGGAAATGTTTTCCGTCGAACATGGGAAGCACAACTAAACTCGAAACACAACAAAGGTTGACAATATTTGATGATAAATTCATTGACTTGTTATGGGACTGTCAAGGCAAATGACGAGCAATGGACTCGGCTTAAAACAGATTTTGGTTTTTGAATGTGCTCAGAAATATTTCAAATATTTGCATTTTATTGTAAAGCGAAAATATTTTTGCCATCTGAAAAAAATGCCAAATTTTTGAAGGGTTAAAATCATTCCCAGTAGCTACAATGATGAAATAGAATATAGGTCGTAGATTGATATAGGCGCAAGCGATTCTGACCTTATCCTTCATGCAGTCTCTTACAAGGGTTAAAATTGCATTGAAAAAAAGGAAAGTATTTATTTTATTTATTTCAGCATCCCCTAAGGTGACACAGGCCCTGAGGTAAATTATTTTCCTCAGGGCCTCCTGTGTGGAGCTAATGTAAAAAAAAAGTTTTCAAAATTTGTTAAATTGTAATTTTTCTACCTGAAAGATATCCCTACACTCATTGGTCAGAAATGCTATCAAGTCTTTGTAGCCATATTTTTGGAAGGGTATGCGTCCGTCCCTCTCCTGGTCGGCGTAGTCCCGCTTCAGGTTGTTGACGTCCATACGGGAGGAATTTGAGCACACCAGGCTCAGCAGGATCTTCTTCAGCTGCTTCAGAGATTCCAAAGTGGCCTCGTCCATTTTGCTTCTGCAACAATCAGTTTAGTTAAACAGATTATATGTTAATTTTCTTATGTTAATTTTTTGTTATCTTATGTTAATTTTTTGGTGGTTTTATTTAGTTTTATATAAAAATGGACAATAGTTGTGTTTTGTAACGCTTAATTGGATCTCGATGGTTTTGTTCTGTTTTACATACAAAGGGGCCAGAATTGAAACCTTTAGGTGAAATTCACACTTGGGTGCCTACCCTGGCTGATAACTGTCCGCTGACAGCCGTTGTCAAGGAGACGAAAAAGTGTATTTAGTCTTCTCATCGTAACGCTTCTGTCAACATCTTGACAAGCTAACAGACTCGCAAAGTGAAATTACCGCCGGTACTTCTTCTCAATCGTTACAAAACTGACTTGCAACTGCCTGCGATCCAGACAATAGCCAATCAACCACGAGGGATCCCCAAACCGGGCAAGATCGCCAAACTATCGTAAGTACCCTTGTGAAATTACCTTTGCTATTTGCTGCAGTAAACGTACCATATCGAGATCCATGGGCATAGCTCGTATAGAGTGAACATTCACACTAAACCCGTGGTGGTGCCATCATCGCGCTAACCTATCAAGTTGAATTCTCTAAGAAAAACGTTAATTCAAATAAAAATTATTAAACTACTAATTATAACTCTTTATTCCTAATTTCTAATAACAAGTACTTATTTCTAAACAGGTAAAATAAATATACTATCGAATGAAAAAGAAAACGATTTAAGAATTTTGGGTGAAAATTACCTAACTTTAAGCTCGTTGTTACAAATTTTAACCTAACACTCTCCGGGTTAAAGGAAATTTCATTAAAAAAATCTCCCGTCAAAAATTCTCCAGTCTTTCAAAATAAATATAAATTCTACTTTTGGGCCTAATCTTCTCATAAATGTAATATCAACAGTAATAGGGGGTAGCAAATGTAAAATCATGCAATGTCCAGTGTTTAATTATAATGTATTAAAAAACATCCGTGTGCAAAGACGAGTCGTACTTCTCAAAGTCATAAACTTTCTAATAGTGTTTATCAGAAATGATCTGCCAGATAAGAATGTTTTCTGTATTTGTTTATTAATAATAAAATTAGACAGAGCCTAAGACATCATAATAAATTGAAAAGCGCCCTCGAAGTGAGTAGTAGTAGACAATGGAGTTAACCCTCGTGTCAACCTGGTGTGTGAGGGTGACTAGACAACTCAGAATGAAATCATTAAAAGTGATGCTATTTTAATAAAAACACTCCACAGGAGGCCGAGAAAAATAATTTCCCTCGGGGCCTAAGTCATCTTTGAGGAAGCTGTGTGGAGGACCGTTTTGAGGAATGGAAGGAGCAAACCTGCAGTCGTTGTAGGAGGGAGGAAACACATAGGCCAGCAAATCATTCCACAGCCAAGCTGTTGAACTCAAGAACGAGTCATGGAAATAACCCGTTCAAATGTGACAAATGTTGGGCGCGCTTTTGGCGTGTTTCCGGTGCCAAAGGGTTCAAAGAGCTAGTTCCTCATTGCATCTTCCAATGAAGTACTGATAGTAAAAGGACGGGAGGAATGCAGATCCTGCCAATGTCTGGAAATTTAATAAAAAGGCACTTTCTAGATGAGAAAAGTGTGGAGAAGCTGAATAAAAAAAATTAAGGCGCGCTCGGCAAAATTGAGGGAGATACAGCCGTTTAAAGTATAAATAAAATTTCACTTCGTGAACCGATACTACACCATTTTTTCACTGTTATGTTGGTATCCCAGACTTGATACAAACGAAGCTAGATACAATTGTAGCCGACTTCGTGGGATACATGAGGCGCGTAATTATGAAATTTGTCTAGCGGGCTTTTTTTCAATGATTTTTTGAACTGTTTTTCACCTTCCAAATTAAAGTAACCTAACCTAAGGCTACGCTAAACATGGTTTGTGATACAAAAGAAAGTGCCCCTTTATAACGCCTACTCGCGTCAAGGCAAGAAAAACATCCCAGTTTTCAAGTAGTTTAGTGACTACGTTAGGTTTGTGTAACATGGTTTGTGATTCAAAAGAAAGTGCCCCTTTATAACGCCTACTCACGTCAAGTCAAGAAAAACATCCCAGTTTTCAAGTAGTTTAGCGGCTACACTAGGTTTGTGTAACATGGTTTGTGATTCTGGCGTACAATCTCACAAGACGAAAGCTAATTTTAATTTTACGTAATCGAAATTTAGAATGAAATATTTTCCACTTCCCCCAATGCAAATAGTTGCCTTTTAATGTAATTAAGGTGAATCAAAAGGTTTTTTAAAAAAAAAGTGCATATTAACCGTTGCCAGCGATCTCCAAAAATTACCATTATTAATTCTGTTTTTCATAATTACGCGCCTTATTATTTATCCCACGGAGTCGGCTACAATCGTATCTAGCTTCGTTTGTATCAGGTCTGGAATACCAACATAACAGTGACAAAATGGCGTAGTATTGGTTCACGAAGTGAAATTTTATTTATACTTTAAACGGCTGTATCTCCCTCAATTTTGCCGAGCGCTCCTATTTTTTTTTATTCAGCTTCTCCACACTTTTCTCATCTAGGAAGTGCCTTTTTATTAAAATCCCAGACATTGGCAGGATCTGCATTTCACCCCGGAATTTGGCTACTTTTTTCTTCATAGATTTCCATGACATCGTAGGTATAATGTCTAGCTAATGTAATTAAAAAATCCAACCTAAAACCTGTATAGAATACATACGAAATAGGTTCTTAGGTTCGGTTCGCGCAAGTAACTAGTCTGAAGAAAATAATAATCAAGCTGCTCTTCAAAGCAGTAGAAAGAAAATAACTAATAGACGAGGGACAATATGGACATCGGCACCTACAACCTACACTAATAATAAAATTGTTGTATTGCCAAATAAAAAAAAACGGTAAGCACCTGTGATATTATTTGTTTACCATAACTACTTTATTGATTGATGTAAGTCTATTATTACGTACTGATATAATACGAACTTGTATATTTTATAATATTACTACATTCCCGTGCACAAAAGCATGCCAGGCCTATAGTAGTGAAAGAAGCAAATGTAACATGTTGCGAACACTTACCAACAATTTGAGTTGTCAATAAACGATGAGTGGCAGAAATTAACTATAACATTCCATACGTGCTGGGGAACTAATTTTTACTTATTAAGCGGCTCGAAAACAATAATATCTCGAATATCTCAAAACGCACGCCGTACTCACTTGTTTACATATCCAGAAAAAAGACAAAAGTTGATCGGCGAACGGATGCAGCCATAGACATCATAAAAGGTTTTATAAAAAAATATATAAATTAGATTGGTCGTCTATGGTCATTTACCATAAAGAGCTTTCGACACGATCAAGCGGCTTGACGACAAGCACGTATTGTCACTCCAGCAGCTTGATGAACACGTCAAGCCGCTTTAAGCACCCGTCAAATATCAAAAATATAAGTTTCGCATATAATACAGTATAAAATGACAGGTTAAGTAGAACAAACAACAAGATAAAACTATAACTACCTACTGGCAATTATCAACCTACCTTCATAAATTCAAATTTCTGAATTTGAAACAAAAGAAAGCAACACAAGAACATTTTCATATATTCCTACCCTGCTGTCGAGTCCACATCATTTTATTTAGTTGTTCTCATTATCATATTTATACTGGGCCATTCGATAATAAACAATACCTTGTCACAACAAACAAATAAAGAAACAATCGGGTATGGAAATATGCTTTACAAATACAAATACAAGGAAAAGAAAACGAGAGAAAAAGACACAATACGGAACAAATACAGCAATAAAATTAATTTTTATTTCTAAATGTAATTCAAAAATATTATTTTAAACCATTACTTTGAAATTTTTATTAGGCTGGATGTTTTAGAACAAATCTGGAAACAAATTGTATAATTATTAATAACATTTTTTTTAAATACACCTCTAAAATTTATTTTCACAAAAATCCCTATTAGTGATTATAATTTTTTTTATTATTTGTATTGATTTTTTTTGTCTCCGAGGCCCATTAAAAATATATGAAATCGCATCAAGCGTGGGGCAAGCAAGTTAACGCTTGGCTCAAGTATCAAGCAAACATTATAAGCGACAAAAGCAAAAAACTACGTGCTTTTTTCAAGCCACTTGATCGTGTCGGAAGCCCTTACGGAACGAAAGAAATCTAAGGAACTAGTTCAAGAAATCGAGTCCCTGCAGCTGAACTCAGAATCATTTGAGTCCGTAAAATGAGTGAAACCAAGACCATTGCCTGACGACGCACCTTAAACAAGGGCGTAGCGAGGTACGGGCAGGAGTGGGCAGCTGCCCCCCCCTAGAAGGTGCAGGAATGCTCACAAACCGTAAAGTAATATTACGTCGGTAACCTATTGTTTGTGAGAATCAATTTAATTTTTATTATTACCTTTTTAGTTAATTATGATTAATGAAGCATCAAGAAAACGTGCCTATCAGTTACATTGCGCTGTTATTAAATCAGTTTTCTTTTTTTTTACATGAATACCATATAATACCATAGTCCCACTGCTCCCTTCTGGAGCCAGTGGGACTATGGCATCTCCAATTGGGGTATGTTGTGAAGCTGAAGGTAGTGGGGAGGGGAAGGAGATAGGGAAGAGGAAGGTGGGGAAGTACCTGGCTATTCAGATCTGGTCACCAAACACGGCAGAAGCCATTTCAAGCAACGTTTCAATTCTGAATGGTGGTCTTACACCAGGGCGATACTGAGAGTATCTTCCACTCTGGAACGTGCCGCAAATATACTACATATTATTTTAAATGAATGAATTGTAAAATACACAAATTAATCAAATTAAATTTATTAAATGAAAAAACACACTTTGTAAAACACCACTTTTTATGAAATTACTTTTATAAAAAGTGGTATTTTACAAAGTGTGATTTTCATTTAATATATAATGTCACACCACAAAGTGTTTGCTTCCTTCAATCAAATTAAATTTATTTGCCACGCCGGGATTAATGTCGCTACATCCCAGTACAATGTTCAATATGATGTCGTTAATTGATTTTAAAGAAAAAGCACAAAGTTTTTGCCTATACTATGATTTACTTAATTTTAATCAAGAAGCCAAACTATGGTATAAAAAATGGCAGAACAAGGGTATGACCAGAAAAGATCTCGAAAAACCAGATTTTACTGAAGAGTTTAAGGAGGCGAACATTTTCTTTCCCGCAACAAAAAAAAGCAATACTTATTTCCTTGACACAACCTTGCACTACATGTAAAATAGAAAGGTCCTTTTTGTCCTGTCCTGTGTTAAAACATGGCTGAGATCAACGATGACTGAAAACCATTTGAACGCAGTAGCTTAGCGAGGGGGGGGGGGGGCAGACCGCCCGGGGTGCCACCCGACGGGGAGGTGACACTACTAAGGATATTATCACAAAAATATTAAATACGCTGTTATTTATATTTTCGTAGCTCTATGGCTCCCCGTGGAATGTCCCGAATCGGGGAGAATTTTGTGCCTGGCGGTCTTTTTATAGACGAAAATAGCCTATTTTTGAAAATTCCCTAGCCTCTGGGCTTTTCGTAAAAGCCTCCAGAACTCTTGCCCTAAACGGTCTTCCAAAAATACACAAAAAGGATATCCCAATGAGACCGATTGTCAGTGATATTGGTGCACCTACTTACAAACTGTCCCAATACCTCTCTAGACTACTGCAGATGCAAACTGGTAAAACTGAATCTTGGATCAAGGATTCCACAGATCTGATCAGTAAGCTAAAAAAGGTCAAGACTGAGGAAGGCGATATCCTAGTCAGTTTTGATGTAGTGTCCCTTTTTACAAATGTGCCTCTAGAAGACTCCATGACAATGCTCAGGGAGATCTATGAGGACGACATTTGCAAACTTTTTGAACACTGTCTCAAAACGGGATATTTTGCATTCCGAACTTTTTGAGCAAGTGGAAGGAGTTGCGATGGGTAGTCCGTTGTAGCCAGTACTTGCCAACTTTTTTATGGAGAAGTTTGAAGAAGTGGCACTCGACACGGCTTCAGCTGTTCCCAAGGTATGGTGGCGTTATTTTGACGATGTCTTCGCCATCTGGCCTCATGGAACAGAGAAACTGAATGAATTTCTGAATCATCTTAATTCACTCCACAGTAAAATCAAGTTCACAATGGAAGTGGAAAACGATGCGAAAATCCTGCCTTTTCTAGATGTGGAGGTGACGCAAAAAGATGGTAATCTAGGACACACTGTATATAGAAAACCAACGCACACAAATCGGTATCTACATGCCGATTCGCATCACCACCCGGCGCAGAAGAGAGGACTTATCCATACGTTGTTGACGCGAGCGACCAGAATATGTGAAAAAACTAAAATTGGAGCAGAACTTACAAAGCTGACCGATGCGCTGGAACGCAACGGTTACCCAGCTAGTCAGACAAGGCAAATCATAAGAGCCATTGGAGGGGACCCACCACTTTCCCAACGGCGTTATAAGGAAACATATGGTTTCCTCCTTCACCGCACACCTCAAGACTCTACTCTTTTTTTTTGAACGAAGCTACATTTATTTGAACGACTCTAGACCCTCCAATGTCCATGCATACGGGGTTAGTAAGCAGTATGCAAGTACTTACATTAAAATTATACAAAAGATAAATAGAAGTAGCAACCCGTGGAATAATTCTTCTGAAATAGGTAACATCAATAAGAGAAATCAGTGTTAGTAAAAGAAAAATAAAAATAAAAATAACGGCTAGACCAGTCGAAGAAACCTTCTGTAAATAAAATAAGTAATGAGGAAAAAACAGTTATATGATTATGTTATAATGTAAGTAATTACTATAATAGCGGAAAGAAAATAAAATATATAAAAAGAAGAGCCAGAGAAAGTATCCCATTGACCACCGGGCAGTCCCAATGAGAATACGTATAGCTATCGGCCCAACCGCAGACGATGCTCGAAGTCCGCGCCCTTTAGCCGGTTCCCCGATTTTGCCTCGAAGAAATGCACTTGGGAGAGAAGGGGAAGATTTTGAAGACCTTGAGGAAAAGATGAGCGTCGGGTTACCGGAGGGGGGACGGAAGGACATCGAGACCGCACGGTTACGCCTCAGGCCTACGCATGACGATGGGGGAGGCGCGGGCGGATCGCGGGAAGACCACTCTGGTGTGTGTTCGTCTGGCAATGTGCATGGACAGGGTCTATCCCACCCCCTTTCTATGGGGGAATGACGATACATAACATGTTCAGTTCAGTTGCGCCACCAAAGAATGGAAACCAAAACTAATACAGAAAAATAGAAAATAATAAGAGCATTTATACATGTGAAACATAATTACAGAATCAGTTCAGAGTGATAATATATCGAGCATTAGTGTCATCACTAATATCGATCACCAACACCAACATGACCTGTCGAGGTAAAAACATAAATCATTGTTAGCAGAGATCAGAAGAAAAAAAAATAGACAGATGTTATCAGTATTTTATAGGTCACATAAGTTATATTATAGATAGTTCAAAGCATATTCACTAAATAAAGAGTAATAGAGGAGGACCGAAGAAGAAGACGGGAGCAATACGTGTGGCACCTGAAACAAAGATGAATTTAATCTAGGTCGGCGACTCTAAGTACAGGCCATCTCTCTACCCAGGACTTGACAAACTTTTTCAAGCATTCAAAATTCTCTTTGTTCGACACAAGGTCAGCATTCCACGCTGGTCTTGTTATTCCGCGCAAGCCATCCAACATTTCCTCTCGTGCTTCCTTCATCAACTCGCAGTGCCACAGAATGTGCCTGGCGTCCTGATTAGTATCACCACATGCGCAGTTTGGGTGAGGAGAGAGGGTCAAGCTATGAAGCCGACCCCTGAATTCCCCATGCCCAGAAAGCATCTGCGTCACATAGTGATCTAGTTTAATGTATGCCCCTTCCATTCTGAATTTAACTGAAGGGAAGAAGGAGAAAGTCCATCTGCCCTTCGTCGACCTATCCCATCGCTCTTGCCATACACTCAGCGTTCTCTCGCGCATCGCTTTGAGCAAGCCAGGGAGGGCCACGACTCCTCCCGGTGTCAGCTCGACTCCCAGGTGGACAGCAGCCCTGCCTCTAATAAGTTCCTTTTTGGTCAATATTTCCCTAATTTCAAGGTCAATCGGCAGAATGCCGGCCAGAACCGGTAGTGCATCTGAGGCCACAGTCCTATAAGCGCCCAAGAGCGCCAACAGGGGAGTCCGCTGACCCCGTTTAAGAGCAGAGTTTATCAGAGTTTATCATAAGAGCCAAATCTACACCAAACGAAGACAGCTAAACAAGAGTTAAAAGGCTGCGCTTTCCTGCCTTACGTTCACAAAGTGACAGACAGAATCGCCAGGCTGTTGAGAAAAGATAGCATCAAGGCTGTCTTCGGTGCCACAACTAAAATTCAAGACCTACTGAGGTCTGCAAAGACTAAGTTTCCTCTGGAAGCAGATGGAGTGTATAAACTCAGCTGTTCCGGATGTGACAAGGTTTATGTAGGCCAAACAGTGCGGACGATCTCCAAAAGGATAGCAGAACACTTTCGTGCTTGCAAACTCGGCCACCCTGATAAATCGGCAATCGCTGAGCACCTAATCGAAACCGGCCATTACTTTGGATTTGTTCCTGAGGTCTTGGGAAGACCCAAAACTTATAGAGCACGCCTAATTACGGAGGCAATTGAAATCTACAAAAATCCTTTTAATATTAATAGAGACGACGGAGCTAAGCTCAATAGCTCTTGGTATCCGATGATTGACGGCTACACCAAAGCTAAACGCAAAAAAACATGTCTAAGTATACAGTAAGGCCAGCTCGTGGTAAACAATTTTGTGTTATAACTTTATATTGACTAAATTCGCTTTAACCAGTGTAATTCTAATTCTAGTAAAATTCATTTAATATTATTAGAGCAAAAAAACCATGTCTAAGTATACAGTAATGCCAGCTCGTGGTAAACCATTTTGATTTATATTGACTAAATTCGTTTTAACCATTGTAATTCTATTTCTTAAATACTTACCATTGTGATTTCTAATTTTAGAATTCATTAAGAGATGGAGCCACTTCTGTCGGCATCTCGCAAACGGACCTGCCCCTGACTAGCATAAATACCACATTTTAATGAACTTTCTATTCCGTTCCGCGGCGACGACGCCACTGCTTGTCACGATTATTTTGTACTGGTGAAAGTTAACCATTGTAATTTTTTTTTTTTTTTTCTTAAATTCTTACCATTGTGATTTCTAATTTTAGATTTCATTAAGAGATGGAGCCACTTCCGTCGGCATCTCGCAAACGGACTTGCCCCTGGCTAGCATAAATACCACGTTTTAATGAACTTTCTATTCCGTTCCGCGGCGATGACGCCACTGCTTGTCACGAGTATTTTGTACTGGTGAAAGTTAGTGGTGCTGGCGACACGGTATCGCTTCGAAGTAAATAAGCACACACACAGCACTTCACGACTAAAAATTACACATCTACCGGATCTGCCGGATCTGCCCTGATGATGGACACTGCAACGATGACCGAAACGTTGGCTAAAGAAGGAGGTAGTGCAACACGGCATAACACTTAAAACTTATTCGAGTGTTTTTCTTGTTTATTTTTACAAAGTTGTACCAGTTCTGTGATCCCCTTGCGAAATTTTGAGAATGCTTTTGTTATCTGTTTTACTATAACCTATAATATAACTCTAAATAACGACAATAATGTTTGACGAAATGCGCTGTAAAGAATGAAAATGAATGGAGGAGAAAACCAAGGACAAGAGATCATCTGCTGGACGAAATCAGTTTTGGGGTTGGTACTTGCTAACTACATACCATTTAAACAAAAAAAAACGAATGATATCGCATTATTTACCTGAGCCACATTTTTGACAGTTATCATCGCGCAGGGCAACACCTTGTGACTAAAATAATTCCTGACTGCCTACCTGTCATCGCATTTCACATTTTGTCAAAGAATGTAGCATAATTAATAATTGGGACTTTTTTCATATGTTTTTTCGACGATTATTTTCCAATTAGAAATAAGTGTCAGTGGACGCGGCAAGAATGGCGGCGCCGGACATGTCCGTCAACCCGACGGAGCTGCATGCCGAGATCGAGAGACTCTCGCGGGAGCTCGATCAGGCCAGCAGCGAGAAGAGGCAGTCGGCGCAGTACGGCCTGGTGCTTTTGGAGGAGAAAAGTAGCCTACAGGGCAAGTGCGAAGAGCTGGAGACGCTGTACGAGAACGCCAAGCACGAACTGGAGATCGCTCAAGAGGTGCCTCCAATTCTCTCTCATTTACATAATTTGCACCATTAGACCGCTCATTCAGCGTAATTAATACAATATTTCTCTCGCTTACATGTTTATTTTTGCCATTTGTGTCAATGTCAAAATTTCCTGTTGCTTATGGTCAACTTATAAAGTTATGACATTGGCTTTTTTTGCGCAATTTAAGCTTTAACCTGTAGTTAATAAGCCTCGAAGAATGACACCCATGGTAACCGTATTTATATGCAGGTCTCGCTTACGACAGGTGGGCAGTTATTAATTGACCGCTTTGTAGTGAACAAATGCATTGTGGGATCCGTCCAGGTATCGTGGGTTAATTCCTCTGTTAGATAAACCCTCCATCATTGCATGAGAAACTTTTTCCCATGGTGGAAGTAGTCTCTTTTTGAAGTTGTTTCTTTTAGATTAAAGATTTTTATAGTTTATTGTTCATCTTTATCTTTATTAATTCTATTGCAATTAGTTCCATACTAACCCGGTCTCACTAAGAACACCCTTGTAGAGAGCCGGTGCAGTTCAAAACAGTGTCCAGAGCACAGTGTCCAGAATCATGCAACTTCAACATCTTCTTTGAAAAGTCATTAAAAGTTATGTAACTTCAACATCTTCTTTGAAAAGTCATTAAAAGTGATGAAAATGATTATGATTGTCTTTATTTAATGCAACTTGGAGGTCACATTCTTTTACAGATTATTGCATTCCTTGCAACTTTCTTTATTGCCATTAACATTCCTTGCTAATTGGCATTCCATATATTACTGTACTCAACTTAAAACTCAGTAATTACACTCTGTCATCACTTTCTGTCATGTTTCAAACTCCCACAGCTCCCAACTTGACAGAATGATTATTTGCGCCTTTTTTTACTTACTTCCCAATTGAAGAAGAGTTCCAACTGTCCGGGGCCAGTGGTTCTATGGCTCTAAGTCTGAAGAGAGTTGGGAAAGGAAGGAGATGGGAAAAATGAAGATTGGGAAGTATAGGTATCGCAAGTTAAGTTGACTTCATCACAGTACTCACACCATTGTATTGCAAAACTTTCATACAGCGTGTTTCGGCTTTAAAAAAACAAAACAATTAATGATTATTTCACAAATGAGAATTCGAAGCCAAAGCGTGTTGAAGTCGGTCACATAAAACTTATTTTGTTTCACAACATCGTTATTGAAATACAAGACCCAGACAACCAGTCTCTCTCGATCCGGCCGCCACCCCATGAACCCGGGCACCCCTGCTAAATCACCAAACGTTGCGAACCACTTGGGGTGACCTGTGGCATAGGTGTTGGTTATCCAATAAATGGTTCCCGGGGCGGCGGCCCCTGTACCCGCCTCCCAAATTGACAGAATAAGTAAGTAAGGGAACGTACCCATACTACGTGACCAACTTTTTGCAATTTTTAAATTAAATCCGTACACAACGCCATCTCTGACAGTTGCGCATCAATAATTGCTTCATTGTGTAATTTTTAACTTAATAAAAAAACTGAATTTAATTCAACAGTTATTGATTCTGAGGCGATACGAAGTTTATCAGTTCAGCTAGTCTACTAATAAAGATTCAAATTAAAAATAATGAAAACTATTTAGTATTTCAAATTTAAAAATTAGTAATTATTTCACTTGCGATATGTAAGTACGCTAATCAAATTACGAACTGAATGAATAGGACACACCGTAAGTGCAGCCTTAAGGGGTGTCGTAAAAACCTGCCTCTCTTCTAACTAGTTACAATAAGTGGGCGTAAGCAAGACAGAGAGCCTTATCGGGTTAGTGGGCGTCGCTTGATGTTCACACAGATAGACCAATACATCAATTCTAAGCATTTTTATTGCTTTCAACTTAAGTTACTTTACCTATACCTGGCTATTCAAATCTGGTCACCATAAACGGTTAAAGCAATTTCAGCATCATTTCTATTCTGAATGGTAGTCTTTCAATTTAAAACCTGTTCAGACACGAATATAAACCGCGAGCAAATATCTGTTGAACCGCGAGCGCTTATGTTTCGTACCGTTCACACGACGCTATCAAATATTTCTTCCTAAGGTAGGAGAGGGGGTCAGATGAATTAGCGAGTGGCCACGAAGTGCACATTTTTTGTACTGAATCTGTCAACTTGACATTCACCGGTCGAGGCAGCTCCGTAATTAAATTGACCCCCTCTCCTGTTTTTGTCGGAGTGGGGGGCGCTTAACTGTTGGCATATCGCCTCAGGAGCGGTTACGGCGCAAGATGTGCATTGTCTATGGTTGATGTGCGCATAAAGCGCTTGGTGTGAACGGTTTGAAGGGATTGTATGGAGAGCGATATTTGGCTTGCTATGATCTTTTATATTTGGTAGCTCTGTCTGAACAGGCCCTTTGCACTCTCCACGTGGCTTTAGAAAACCACACAATGTTGGTGCAATTACATACATGTGTGAAATGTTGTTGTAATGAAAAGTGTACAAGTTAACTCTTTCTTTCTTCTTTGATAATAGCCAGTCGTGTCAGGATCACGTGGTGCGCGCTCTGTCTAGTCTGTTACCGTGCCACCGGAACACAATGGTGTGCGTATCACATCACATCACTAGGCTCTAAAACCCAACTCCTCAGTTGCGACATGTGATGGAAAAATATGTACTTTTTGTTGTAGGTATTTGAAAAAATACATTATCAGACAGCGTAATAAAGCCTACATTTTTACACCAAACTTGGGGAACATGCTGTTACACTCTGCATTTCTTCAGATTGATTTGCGGATAGTTTGAAAAGTCGGCTATCGTGGAGAGCATTCATTTCCATGTTCCCGATGGTTATCTTCGCCACCGACAGCACAACTTGTTCTATCTTCTGGTCTGCAGGACTAACTTGCCAATGGTCATGCCGGTCGGGTCGGTTGGGTCATCTTACTGTTGAACAGAATTAATTCGGATGGTTTGAAAAGTCGGCTATCACGGAGAGCATTCATTTCCATGTTCCTGACGGTTATCTTCGCTACCGACAGTATAGAGTGTTCTAACTTCCGGCCTGCAGGACTCATTTGGTCATGCCGTTCGGGAGAGCAATCTTACTGTTGAATAGAATTAATTCAGATATCTACATATTTAGCATTAGTGAAGGTTTTTTTTGAAGTCCATAAATTTTACACTTTCTATCTAATAAAAGCTGCCTTTAAAAGGCTTAATGCTTGTATAGTTTGTGTAACTACCACTTATGTTCAATGTTATATATGTATTTTAAAAACACATTGAAATGTAAAATTTTGTAATGTTTTGAAAGAATAAATAAACAAATCGAAATTGAAAAATTGAATTGAAAGATCAGGAATTGTACAAGATCATATTTTAAATTAAAGATTTAGTTAAAATTGCATGAAAAGCAATTAAATTCGATTTTTTAGGCTTGTCTGGATATCCGCATTACCGCTGCTTGTGTTTTGTTCTGAACCTCTGGGTGACCAACACAGAAGCTTCTCTATAAGCCTGAAATTTGGTGGTTAGATGGTATTGTGGCATCCTTCAGCATGAGGAACTGGAGGTAAACAGCAGGAGACTGAAATTAAAAGTAAACACTGGCTCCTGCTGCATTTGATGATGGTGACATTATTACATATTGGCTGTTAATCTAACTGCTGAATTGTTTTATCTTTCAGGCTCTGACCAAGTTCCAGTCATCACAGAAAGTCACAACAAAGACTGGGATCGAACAGGAAGATGCCCTCCTCAATGAGTCGGCCGCCATGGAGACCAGTCTCAACATGCAGATCTTGGAGTTGGAGAATGAGAACAAACAGGTACCTGATCTAACCCAATCTAACTTAACCTAACGTATTCTTGAGGGTTTCTTCATTGTTGAGGATCATGACTGGCTCACGGTCCTGCACGGCCTGCCGTCTGTGATATTTCATCGCTACAACTTACATTTCAGTGATCTTGCTCTGCTTCTCCTAACCTAACCTATTCTTGAATAGTTTCTTCATTGTTGAGGTGACTCACGGTCCTGCACGGCCTGCCGTCTGTGATATTTCATCTCTACAACTTACATTTCAGTGATCTTGCTCTGCTTCTCCTAACCTAACCTATTCTTGAATAGTTTCTTCGTTGTTGAGTTGACTCAAGGTCCTGCACGGCCTGCCGTCTGTGGTATTTCAGTAATCTTGTTCTGCTTCTCCCGCCTTTTTCTTTGCCAGCGACCATGAGTTTCTTTACGTTCTAGTTCTCACTTTACATATAGTACTCAGTTTACATAGCCCGTTGTAGATGACTAGCTTAACCACTTAAACCTCGTGCCTATTTTTTCAGAAGGTCAAAATGTTTCGGCATTCCAATAAAATCCGAATAAATGGAGTATTTCTGAAGGCATCCGAAAACTAAAACTGTTTTAGAAAGGTGATGAAATACGTTTTCAAATTTTATATTTCGAAATAAACATATAATTGTTGTAATACAAAATTTTTTAATGCAAACATAAAAAAGTTTTAAAAATGGCTCACTTTAGTTTAGTTTGAATACGGAATTTAGTTGATTTTTTTAAGGTGTACAGTAGTATTAGTCAACAATATCGCCGACGCCAGGATACACAGTCCCACCCAGTAAAAACTGCCAATAGGACATCTCTTATATTTAAATATATTTGGGTACAATCAATCTGTAAGTATGACAAGTATTTATAGCAGTTCAACAATAGCAACATAGTATAAAAAACTTTAACAATAACTTTATGGGTTCACTGAGAAATGGGTTATACCTGTCGGTTCTCCCAAAGAAACCTGATTGTTCCCTTATCCCTTAGTTTTACCAAAAAGGTTTTAACGAGTATTTTCTCCTCTGGGTTAGGTTAACTCAGAAGCAAACGGTTTACGAAACGTCTCTTGGGTCAGTTGAGGTAGCGCGGTAGGCACCGGGAAGCAACTGGCTCTGTAGAGCTAAAACATGACTGTAAGCTGAAGTAGCCAAGTAAAAGCATCTTTTGCCCTATTAGTAAGAGACAAAACGATGCAGGAATAAGAAAGTATTGGAGATAGTATATATACTCGGAAATCTGCATAATAATTAGGTGGTAAGTTACAGTATACCAAAAATTTTCAAGTAACTCTACCAATTGTTATCAAATATGTTCTACCACTGCCAGCTCCAAGGTCTGAAACAGCTCTAAAGCCAAGTTACGAATTTTCACCATTAAATTATTTTCTCATATCAATACATAATCATCAAGAACAATGTGACAAACTTTATTATACATGGTGCCTGGAAACTAGTGGTACAATTAACGCCATAACACAGGGATATCCCTAGCATGGCGGATGAAATAACACAAAAACTAAACAATGTACTATATTCAAATAATAAGTAAATGGGAAACTGATAGGTCATCTGGAGTCTATTTTGTGATATTACATTTTTTGATTTGAGTTTTCGTTTTTGAGTAAACTGAGTCTAAATTTGTAATTTTTAGGCCAAATTTGATAAAAAATCGGTAGCTTTTCATTGTCTTTTAAAAAGCCGGCACCAAAAGATTTTTTAACCCTTTGTGGCTGAAAAAAAAAAATAATCTAAATGTTCAAAAATTAAAAAAAATTGTACCACTAGTTTCCGGACACCATGCACACATATGGTTGAATTTTTCATCATGCATTTCAAAAAGTATTGGATCGATCCGTGATAATAAAGTCGGAAGGCTATAAAAAGATAATTTATATCTCTAGAAAAAGTAATCGATAGCAAAACATGGGTAGGGCAAATTGGAAAGGTGGGCTGGGTGGGGCAGGGGGGTGGGGGGGGGGGGGTCAGGAAACAATAAAACTTTCATTATCATAAAAGCCCTACCCTTTACAACGGCAACCAACTGTTTACATGTGGTAATAAATTTTCTACTAATTTTACTCATGGAGAATCATCTGCCAGTGAGGATATTTTTAATATTGTTCTTAGTCACACATAGCGATGAACTTGGTGGAGATATCAATTTTAAAATAATCTAGCATAAATCATTTGAATGAAATGTCTCCTATCCCTTATTCGGATGTATCCCATAACACCTTGATCAAAAGGACTTTATTCATAAAAACGAAAATACAAGTTTATTCATCAAAATGGATATGGTTACCTTCAAAATACTCTCTGTCAACTGCAACGCACTTACCCAGCATTTGATCCAATACTCGAAACACCGCCCCTACTCAATTTTCAGTATGTCCATCCATCAGAGTCGTTTCCGATTTTTTCATAACATTCTCTCGGGCGCTGTAACGCGCTCTGCGAAGCGGTTTTTTAAGTCAGTTGAACAGGAAAAAGTCTCAGGGAGCCAGATCAGGTGAATTCAAAGGCTGCTGGATAGTATTTGTGTTGTTTTTGGTCAAAAACTCACGGACAAGCATTGTGCAACGGTGCGTTATTGTGGTTCAAAATTGATAATTTTCAGGCTTATGAAAAATCGAATGCGCAAAGTTGGAGGTATTCAGTACAGAGTAACTTTTATAAACATCAAGTTATAACGCTGAAATTTTGAGGGAAGTTCTTCTTTCGTATGGTGAAGTCCACCTTTGAGAGAGATGTTCCCTCAATATTCAGGGACAATATTTTCAATTGTTTCCCGATATTTAATGTTTCCCCTTGGCCAGGAGACCTATTGGTCTTCGGCCCCTTACGCAGTGGCATAATTATTTGTAGTCGGAGGCCCTCTTAATATTTGGTTGCCGCCTCACTCATAGCACTCATTACCTTACACGCGCGGTAACAATATACGTGCTGGTGACATCGCAAATAGCGCGGCGGACACTACCTGTGCATGTGGCGGTTGGCTTACTGGAGGAAAGTGTCAATGACAGATGTGGTAACCTAACAAAAAAAAGAATTTCATTTGGGCGAATAACAGTGTCACACGGTGGTCGGTCTAAAACTTTTTGATCAAGCTGGTATGAGTGAGTTTTATTTTTGGTCATTTAAAAAAAATATATTATATATTATCGTAGATTAACTAATAATAATCTTACATTTTTAATAAAAAGTGACCGACATCAATCCACGCAAATGAACCAACATCGAAAAACAAATGTGCATGCGAAAAAACTGCTTCCTTCCTCCGACTAAAAGTGTGACGTCGGTATTGTAGGTATGTGTTCCAAAACTTCGAGAAACTCACGTAGATGTCCGTAGTTAGCCACTACATGTCAAATATTTTCATTAAAAATGACAGTATTTGAATTATAGCTGCGGACGTAACGTTGCGGCCATACTCATGGTGAGGTTAAATAAGTTTAATTAGGTACCAACCGACAAAACTTTCTTACTTATCTACTATTACTATAAAGAGGAAAGATTTGATTGGTTGTTTGCATTGAATAGGCTCCTAAACTACTGAACCGATTTGAAAAATTCTTTCACCAATAGAAAGCTACGTTATCAGCAAGTACATAGGCTGTATATAATGGTAAGGTCTGGCGTTATGAAATTTGTATAAATGAAAATGTGTGAATATATATTTTAGCGGCAGGGAGGAAAGGCAGGGGGAAGGTGGGGTTTGTGGAGAGGTAAGACACGAGGGAGGGGAAAGGTGGAAGGGAACGGGGATGCACGGGAAAGGACATGCAGGGAGAATCAATTTATTTCTTTGAATGGTAGCAACGCATGCCGGGTACCAGCTAGCTTTAAATATTTTTATTTTACAAAAACCAACATAATCTGTTTCCGAGTTACAGAATCGGATTTTTCAGTGTGTCCACCACATTATTTTTTGTTTTCAAATCTAAATCCTTTAATTTTTAAACTTTAACTTTAATTTTTATTTTAAAAACTCTCTTTTTATAACTTTTGAAGATTATTCCGATCAATTTAATATCTCATTCAAGTAGAATATAACAATAATAATCTAAATGAAAATATGAAAGAGAACAAGACACAGAAAAACAGAAAAAAGACAATGGTTAGACGAGAGGTCTGGGTTCGAGTCCCAGTTGCGAACATTGTCTTTTTTTCTGTTTTTCTGTATCTTGTTCTCTTTCATTTTTTCGTTTAGATTATTATTGTTATCTTCTTCTTCGATGTTAAATCCTTATTTCGTAACACATATTTTTTAAACATTTTTTTTTTCTCTGCTAGCTTTGAAGAAACATGCTATGTAGTAAACTGCCTCTGTGGTCGAGGGGTAATGCTCTCAACTAGCACTCCAATGGTCACGGTTTGAAATCCCGGGTGCGCTCAGTATCGCCCTGTAAGGCCATCATTCAGAATTGAAACATTCCTCTTCCTCATCTCCTTCCCCTCCCTACGACCCCAATTGAGTACGTACTCCCTACGTACCCCAATTGGGAATGCCATAGTCTCACTGGCCCCAGACAGGGCAGTTGGGACTCTTGTGTGGTATTCACATTAGAAAAGTATAATATACAAGTTTTTCACAAAATTATTAAATTGAATTTTAAACTCTAAATAATATAAGATTTATAAGTAGGTACCTACATAAATACCTACCTACTTAATTATAAGACATGTTTTACGTAACATTTAAAAAAAATTCTGTACAATTTGTCCAAAGAAACATCACTATCTCAATTACAATACTTTTTCATACTTTCTTCAGTCAGGTAGGTACTATAATATTGTAAAAATTCAAATAAGAAAGTAAAAAAAAAAAACACGACAATTTCGCATTTGAAAAAAGATTCTTTAATGACCCATTAAAACGGTAACCATCTTGAAACAGAAAAGGAAAGTACAAATAGACGAAATACCAAACGGTCGAGTTAAAACAGTCAAAAAAGACATTTGTACAAAACATGCTCAAAAGCTATCATATGGCATATATTATTTATTTTTAGTTAATCTATTTACAAACTGCGTGCTTTAATGGGTTAACAATCTTCCAAAAGCTCCCATGCTTATTGTAAACAGCCCAGTGTGTTTGTGTAAACACAGAAAAAGCTGCCATAAGCACACCAGACAACTCCAACACGCTGTTCCTAAAATAAAACCAAGTCCTTGAACGTCAATTTAAATTCATTTTCACGGATGATCTCAATTCATTCAATATCAACATCCAGTGGGACAGTCCAGTGTCCAGTCAGACAGTTGATTGTCAGAGCCAATTGAAGTAAGACAGACTGCTGATGTCAGATAGATTGGCATTTGTTCCAAATTTCATACAGCACATATGCACAAAACACATTGTATATCATCCTTCCAATGTGTCAGCTTGTGAAATTAATATGAATGTATGTTTAGTATCAGTTATTACTGTTTGTACAAATTTTAAATTGATAAATTCTGTGTCAATTTGTGCTTCATCATATAATTATTAATGAATTTTGTTTAATTGAATTAAAAACAGACAGTTTTTTATCATGTTAAAGACAGTGGAATGATGTTAACGGAAGTGATTGAAAAGTGTTTATTATTGTTTAAAATAAGTGTAAACTCATCAATTTGATGAGTTAATGACAATGGTAATTATATTTTATGGATGTTAAAGTTTTATAAACCACTTAACCTCTTATGGGCCAGGCTTTGGCTTTTTCCGGAATATTTGAATAAAATTTGAATTTGAATCGAATGTTTTATGGATTAATTTCGTTCGCCACCTCTGGGATACCGGGTGCCGAATGGCCCCCAACAGGTTGAAAAGCATTGAAGATAAGGATTACCCTAAAAATCTAAATGAAAATATGAAAGAGAACAAGAACAGAACAATAAAAGATAACACAGGGGACCATTTTTCTAATAAAAATTGAATATTTATTTAGACTTTTACAAAAAGGTCAATAGGTATTCCATATAAATAAATAAATTAAATCGGATATATTTATCCGAGACACTATCTAGGTTAGAAACCAGTTCTTAGAACACTTGTTTCCAATGAAAAAGGTAGTTGCCAATAATTGGGAAGAAATTATTGTTCATTCTAAAAATTGAAATATGAGATTGACAAATGTGACGTTCAAATAAGAGGTGGCCTTAGCCGAATTGGTAAGGCGTTTGTCCCGGTAAGACAAGAGGTTCTGGGTTTGTGTCCCAGTTGCGACGGTTATCTTTTTATTTTTTTGTGTCTTGTTCTCTTTCATATTTTCATTTAGATTATTAGTGTTATCTTCTTCTTCAATGATAAATGTATTACATTGATGGGAATAACCTTCAAAATTTATAAAAAGAGAGTTGTTCTAATAAAAATTTCTTAAAAAGCATTAATTTGAAATCAGACACCCATACTAACTACCATAGGTTATTTTCTAAGTTTTGTGACTTATCAGGGATGCATGGGTTCCTGAGCTTTGTGTTTAACTTGGCGGTGGATGCATCTGTCGACCGATTGCGTGGCAGGCCGGATCGGGAGAGGCCTGAGAGAGATGCCCGGGAGAGGTTGAGGGAGAACCTTTGATCCCTTCAGCCATCTCTGGAACTTGTACCACACCACAGTAGGTTTCATACATCCGTCACACTTGGACTCATTGACCTCCAGATTCCTACCCACCCCACATACATTTTATCTACCCAGAACTTCTTCTCTTTCCTTTATTTTCAAAACCCTTTACACAGCGTCCCTTAAAATGACAAAGAACCTAAAGGAAATCATTTCTCATTGCCTTCTGTGTGAAGCTAATGTAAAAAAATCATTATACGCATCACAACCAGAGTTGAGTTCAGTGCAGTACTTACAGAGATGCATTGCAGCATGTTTCAAACCTGTTATTCAGAAAGAAATTCCAGTTATATAAAAAAAAACATTTTATTTTTTCAATAATCTAAAAAAAAACACAGCACATAAGGGTAAAAACTTTTTAAATATTAATATTTGATCACTTACAAGCGTAAAAACATGACTGTTATGCTTGCCTAATCACGGTTTGATCAAAAGCCGAAACGGACCGAGAATCAATGATGCTGATGGTCGATAAGATCATTAACAATCCAGAATCAATTCAACTCAACACCTCTATAAAAAGTCACAGAAAGATGTGAAAAAAAAAATTGTAAATCCCTCTAACCTAATGTAACCTATTTAACCAATTTTTTCATATATTTTTTTTCATCACTTTTAATGACTTTTCAAAGGTGTTGAGTTGAGTTCATTATGAGTTGTCCGGTAACCCATCATCACATAAGACAAACGTGACCTAAAAATTGCACCATAAAAATTCTACATTATTATTATTAGGTGTATGGATAAGTTATTTTTGCACATGGACAGAATAGCGTCTGCTTCCCCAATACAAGTGTTAATCACTTCACTGTGAGGTCATCTTTTACATATTATTAACCGCTTGACTTTTTCAGACTGAAGTGTGCCAATAATGATTGATTACAAGATGCAAAAATAGTCACCACGTAACAAATATTTGTTTTTATTAAGAATCAATAATTAAAATTGGATAGGATTTAGTTAGGACGGGTTGTTTCAAATAAATTCAAATATAGCATTGTCAATAAGTGGCCGTTTAGCTTCATTTTGTTTTTTTTTGACAGTTGAAAGTTCCCCGTTAAATGCCGATTCTAAGTTCATTGCAGCTTTTGAACAAATTGTAAGAGGACAGCTATCATGTTATTAAGCTTGACAGCCTATTACTTTTTTGAAAAAGCTAACATCCATGTAGAATCGGTTTTTAACAAGACCTTTCAATTGTCAAAAAAACAAAATGGCGCTGAATGGCCATATGAAAAAAAAGGAAAAATAGTCCATAACCTAGCCTACCTTAACCTATTTAACCCCTCACTCCTCGACCGTATTTTGCCGTGGGTCAAAATATTTCCGTTTTGCAAAAAAAGCTAAATAAATGGAATATTTATAAATGTATCCGAAAACTAAAAAATGATTTGGAAAGGTGATGAAATCTGCTTTCAAATTTTATAATTCGAAATTAATAAACATACAATTTTTGAAATATAAAAATTTTGCATTCAAACATGAAAAAGTTTTTAAATAGTTTTAAATTTACATTTTTTCTAACTAAAGTTACGTGTATGTATTATAAATGTTAATGTCAACTCACTTTTTTGTCGTTTTATCTAAAAAATATTAATAAAAAATTCTCAAAGTTTCATAATTTTTTTTTCAAATTGCGGTCGGAAACTTTGCTTTCATAAAGGTGTACATTTTAATTATTTAGCAGCTAACTTTTAGATTTGAGTATAAAGCGTGGTGTTTTCTCTTTCTAACACCGTTTAGATCATATTTCTAACCATAATAGTAAGGGAGACACATGATTTCTATGAGACCTATATGGGTATTTTGATTTAGAAGTGTCACTGGGAAAGAGCTGTCTGGCCTTTATCCTGACAATGAATTGGTGCATGCAATGTGAGCACTGAGCACTGAGCACTGAGTCAAGTGGAGTCCCCTCGCCCACATGTTTTCAATTGAGTGATTTCATTATGGAGACACTGGATACACTTACTGATAGCTGAATCACGCCGTAGACATTTTTAATAAGGCCCATTGTTACTTGTCATTTCATGTGTATGTACTTCTTTCTCTATATCTATAGTTTAAGGGATCTGGTGAAATAAACTCTGAATGCGAGAATGTAGAGAAAAAACGGCATTTATGCGAATTTGTTCGCTTTTGTAATAGCTCATGTAGGTCTCATAGAAATCGTTGTGTCTCCCTTACTATTATGGTTAGAAATATGATCTAAACGGTGTTAGAAAGAGAAAATACCACGCTTTATACTCAAATCTAAAAGTTACTGTCACGGTCAGAAATGTGATATATATATATAAATATTTCTTTATTCATTGCTTTGATGGTTATATAATTTGTGGATTTTTCGACGGTGTTAAAAAAAGAAAACGGTGTTGGAACGAGAAAACAACACGCTTTATATTCTAATAATCTAAAAATAAACCGAAGAAGAATTAAAATGACTTCTTCCATCAAACCATGATTCCGAACGCAATTTAATTTTTTTTTTTAATTTTATGAATTTTTTGTTAATTATTTTTATAAGAAAAAAAAGTCGGGTGGTAATAATGTTTATAATACGTTTATCTACATACATATTAAAATGTATGTATGTTTTTCTTTTTTTCCATTATCAATAATTTTAGTTAAAAAAACGTAAGGTTTTAATGTTTTTAAATACAAAAAGGAGTTTTTCAAATTAAACTTGATAATAATAAATAAAAAAGTTATTTGAAAAATATTGTTTTCCTTAAGTAAGTTTGTGTGTAAGAGGAGCTTCAATTTAAAATGTCTGAATATGATTTTTAACAAGCGTGAGCAATAAAATGATTATTTAATTTCCCCGGCCACACTGTCACTTATTTGAAATTAAAATCACTTGACGACGGTAGCCTACTGAATTAATAGTGTTAGCTTCTGAGCTGCAATACAACTTACCTGCTAATTCTTTCATTTGACTAGAAGATATAATTCACTCGTCTAATTATCTTGGTTAAAGTGAATCGTCAATTAATTATGCGGGAAAACTTATTGAGGCCAGTATAATTATAAATATATTAATTAATTAATCTCTCACCACTTTAACGCTACATAGTTGAATATATTTCGATACCCAAAATTATTAATTTATAACTAACCCCTCAGGCCTCAGCCGTATTTTGTCAAAATATTTCCGGTTTACAATAAAATCCAAATAAATGGATTATTTCTGAATGTATCTGAAAACTAAAAATCGTTTTTGAAAGGTGATGAAATAAGCTTTCAAATTTTATAATTCAACATATAATTTTTGAAATATAAAAACGTTTTGAAAATATCTCACCTTATGTTTTTCTAACTAAAATTACTGATAATGAAAAAAAAATGCACACATATTTTATCAGGCAAATGTATTATTTATTTTCGGGAAATCGACAGTTTACATTTTTCCAGTTTGTACATGTTTTTATAGCCAAAATAAAACCAATTACGGATTTCCTCCATGTGACTTTACCTCTGATTAAACAGCATAATAAAAAATTATAAACTTTATCATCAACTTCTTTACTAAGCATTATGTCATTCTCGAATTGAATATGGAATTATAGGATGGGGATCTACTACATATAAATACATACACAACCTGAATATAATTCAAAAAGGAATCATAAAGACCATACTGAAAGTACCTATTAGAATGCCTTTGATTGAAATTTTCAATAGCTTTGACGTATCAAATGTACAAGGAATATATGCCAAAAATATATTATTGAAGCTATTTAAAAAAACTGAATCCTCTACTAGACCGCGTATTCATCACACTAAATCGTATAAAAATGACATAAAAATCATTCCAAGTTATAAAACCACATTCGAACAAAGAAACTACACTTATTTTGCAACTAAACTCCATAATATTCTTCCCCAAGACGTAAAACTAATAAAATAAATAATGAGTACTTTAAAAATATGACTGAAAGAGGTCAATGAAAACACTATAATGAAGACACTAAAAATGACATAGAAGACAAATAAACTATAATTAAACAATTTTAGTCCGCCTGGGCACAGGAACCCCTAGTGAGGAGGACTAAGAAATACTATAACTTTACCTAACATAATCATTGTATTTTGTTTACTTATAGAATTATTTTATATAGTCACTTAGATAATTAAAAAAAAAACCCATTTTTTTCTCATTTCATGTGAAAATAATTAATAAAAAATTCCCAAAGTTTCATAATTTTTTTAAAAATTGCGGTAGGAAACTTTGAATGTACATTTTATTTATATTGTGGGTAACTTTTGTATTTGAATTTGTTTGTGTTTTTTTTCTAATACCGTTTAAAACATATTTCTAACCATGATAGTAATTTCTATGAGACTTATATAAGTTACTAGGTGGTACCTGGTATGCATTGCTATGCCATTCAAAGAAATAAATTGATTCTCCCTGCATGTCCTTTCCCGTGCATCCCCGTTCCCTTCCACCTTCCCCACCCTCCCCCTCCCTCGTGTCTTCCCTCTCCGCAAACCCCACCTTCCCCTTGCCGTTCCTCCCTGCCGCTAAAATATATGAAATACACACATCTTCATTTATTCGAATTTCATAACGCCAGAGCTTACCATTATATACAGCCTATGTTACTCGCTGATAATGTAGCTTTCTATTGGTGAAAGAATTTTTCAAATCGGTTCAGTAGTTTCGGAGCCTATTCAATGCAAACAAACAATCAAATCTTTCCTCTTAGATAAGTAAGTATTTTTAATAATTTAATGTTAAATTATTGATTTCCGAAACTTTTCCAATAGACTTCAACATTAAATATAAACCGCTACTAACAGACTAACCGCTACTGACAGTCGCCAACGTTGCCCGGCATTGTGGCATCACCGCCGCCAAATTCACCAATAAAGACCAACATGTTCTTTAGGCGGTAAATCGAGAATGGCGCATTTTAAATTGTCATAGAAAATTTAGGGTGAGGTTTATCTATGTCTTGGTGGTAGATGTGTTTGCCCACCTACTACGTGGCGGGCCGGATCGGGAGAGACTGGTTAATGGATACCTTTTGACCTCTCCAGTCGAACTCTCTCGACCTATCACCTTGCCCTGCAGTGGGAGGGATGGATTCATATGTCAGTCACTCCTGGAGACATTGTTTCCAGGAGTGACTGACACCTTTTTTTGCCTAGAACTTCCTTTCCCTAAAAATACCCTCCACTAAAATTTAATTACGGCAAGTAACATGGAATAAATGAAACAAAATGTTTGTTTAATTCTGTTTGTTTGAATAACCTCTGAACTTGTTTTGTTTGTTCATTCTAATGTGATTGGGGACCAGTGACCAGTGGTGACCAATGTTTTGTGTAGGTTTATATTTATTACCATTTTTTCTTATAAATTTTAGAAGAAATACCTACCTACCTACTTATCATTTTGAAGAAGAAAAAAAATTGTTACAACAAAGCTGATAATTTAAAAAATCTTAGGTACCCTTGTGGTGGTATTTTTTCACAGCCGAGCTGTTGAGTTCAAGAACGTGTCGTAGAAGCAATCAGTTCTTATGTGACAAATGTCAACCGTGTACATCGTGCACCGGTGCCGAAGGGGTCAATGACGGTAGTTCCTCAGAGAATCTCCCATTGTAATTCCGGTAGAACAAGGACAGCATACCTACTTGACGCCTGTGCTCTAAAGATTGCAATCTGCTTTTTAAGATGGGGGAATCTATCAAACGGACCGCCCATTTCTGCACAGGGTCAAGGGTGTTTTTCAAGTATTTTGGGGCTCCAGACCAGATGTGGCTGCTAAATTCAACAATGGGGCGCACTTGCGATTTGTTCAGGGTAACTAGTTGTGCACTATCTGCAGTATCTTCCTGTACAAAATGCCCAGCTTCTGAGAGATTAACTTGACTGGCAGAGATGGAAGTGTAATTTGTTTGTGTTGGGGACCCCTGTCGTAGATAACTAAAGATGTCAATTGGATGTTACATTTACTCTGTTGAATTTTCATTGTACATAACTTGCAGATTAATAATATTAAAAGCATTTCATAGTATTTAGTATTGTGAACGGACGTGATCGCACAGCACTGTGACATTTACCTTAGATTAATTCCTTAAACGGGTAATTCTTCTGATGGATCCCTCTACCCTAACGGACAGATTGCAACCTTTAGAACAAATACATCAGGTGTGAATATGGTGCCTTTTCTCCCGATATTTGAATGCTCTGAAGTATTATCATCATTGATTCCTTCGAAACCAGTACAACCAGGATACATGCCCAAAGTTTAAACACGGTTGACATGAGAGTAGTTTGTTTTTACAACTCGTTCTTGTGCTTAATAGCTCGACAGGAAACAATTTGCCAGCACCTATGTGTACTACCTTATACAATCACTCTTCCCTCTCCTTTACACACCTTTCCCAAAGATGACAAGAAGTTTCCCTTAACCCACCCCTCAGTCTAATTTGTTCGCTTTTAGGAACAACTCATTAAGGTCTCATAGAAATCATTGTGTCTCCCTTACTATCATAGTGAGAAATATTATCTAAACGGTGTTGGAAAGACAAAACACCACGTTTTATATTCAAATCTAAAAGTTAACCACAAAAGATTTTACCTTTTTACCTAAGACTTTTATGAAACCAAAGTTTTAAATCTAGAGTTGAAAAAATTTTTTGAAATTTTTGGAATTTTTTATTAATTATTTTTATACGAAATGACAAAAAAGTGAGGTGATGATATCATCCATAATAAATTTGTCTGACAAAGAGTGTATTTGCTTTTATTTTTTTTTAATTATTAGTAAGTTAAGTTTGAAAAAACTTAGGGTGATCCATTTTTATTTTAATTTTTTTATGTTTGCATTCAATATTTAAAAAATTACATGTAATTTCTAATAACTAAATTTAAAAGCATGTAAGTACGTAAATGAGTTCTAATGTTGTTTGTTGTTTCCAGTTGCGCCAAGAGCTGGAGCGCGTGGTGGGTGAGCGCGAGCGTGCGCTGGTGGAGGGGGCAGAGTCGGCGCGGAGTGCAGCCGCCTCGGAGGGGGAGCGTCGCTCGCTGCGAGCCGACGTGCGTGAGGCACGTGCGTGTGAGGCGCGACTGCAAGCCGACCTCAGCGATCTGGAGGAGGAGAATATAGCGCTTCAGAAGCAGGTGGCGGCTCTCAAGTCTTCACAGGTGTGTTCGCTGAATTTATTACTTAACTCTTATGTGCCCAGTCTATCGTGCGACTTTTCTGTGCAAGATCGGAATGTTCGTAAAATGGTTAAAAAACTGAACTGCCTTCAAATCGGGTTGCGTGGCGATGCTAAAAGTGAGTGAGGTTTGTTAATTATAACACAATTGTAAAAGTGTGTAACAAAATATTCAGTTTTGTAAGCAAGCCTGAACTTTTGTTTACAGCGGGATTAATGAGGTCCCCAGGGCAACGCCTGAGGCCTTAATCAATCAGCCTTTATTTTAAAATCATATATTAATCATTCAGTCTGATATTTGAACTAAAAATAAACATAACATAATTGTCACTCCTTATTTCAAATAAATTATTTATGCCTTTGGAAATCGTAATCGTAAATCGCTTCGTAAATAATATTAAAAAAAATAGTAGGTATTACCTATTTGAACATTATTAACAAACTAGCTGACCGTACGAACTTCACCTCGGAATTAATAACTGTTGAATTAAATAATTTTTTTTTATTAAGTTAAAAATTATAGAAAGAAGCAATTATTATCGATGCTCAGCTGTCCGTGTTTTGTTTTTGTCAGTATCAGAGATGGCGTTGTGTACGGATTTATATTTTTTTTGATTTTCTTACTTTCCACCTACTTACGGGAAATTTTCTAAGGAAGCGGGTACGGGTGCCGCCGCCCCGGGAACCGTTTATTGGATAGCCGACATCTCTGACATAGGTCACCCCAAGTGGTTCACTACGTTTGGTGATTTAGGAGGGGTACCCGGGTTCATGGGGTGACTTTTGTGCATGTCTTGGTGGCGGATGCGTCTGCTCACCTGCTGCCTATCGGGCCGGATCGAGAGAGACTGGTTGAGGGAGGCCTTTTGACCTTTCCAGGCGGTTTCTCTCGACCAATGGGTCGAAAGAGTCCGGCTGGAAAGGTCAAGGTAAAATGTCAATTTCGGTCAAGGCAATGGCCTTGCACCGCAGTTGGACGGATGGATTCATTCCCGGATACACTGACCTCCAAATTCCTAACCACCTATCATGCCTTTTTCCTTCCCAGAACTTCCTATCCTACCCTTCCTTAAAAAGACCTTCCACACAGCATCCCCTAAGATGACATAGGTCCTGAGTGGAGATTACGTAAAAAAAAATGCATTTCATTTCAGAGATTTATTATTATTGTATTTTTCCTTTGGAGGGGTGCAGAGACATGCGTTCACGGTTTGTCTCATTTTCGACTATTGACATTTAGTGTGTAAAAAGAGAGGCAGCATTATATGATTAAGAACAAAAGCTAAACAATCAACGCATTGACATTTGACGTTTTTGAATTTTTGGAATTCACGCACAGTTAAATATTATACCTATCACAATACTGCTGCAGTTCTTTCAAAATATGAGAATTCGTCCCATACAAAATGTATGAAAAAATTAATTTTCTTCATAACTCTCTTTTTCGTGATTTTTATCCGGGGCGGAGACAAATCCAACAAATCAAAGATCATCAAAATCGGTGCAGCCGATCTCGAGTTATAAATAGTGTAACTAACCCGACTTTGTTTTATATACATATTAAGATAACATAAAATTAAAGATAGAAAATAAAATCATTTTTTTTAACCGGTAACGTGCCAGGAACTCGAAAACACGGGCCTCATTTGCGCATGCGCGAGAAAATAATTCAAATATTTGAAATAAATTGTCTCTGAAAAACTTTTGGTCTGCGATTTTGACCCTCATATGTACGAATTTGTATGAAAAACAGTGTCTAAATCGCTTGCGCCATCATTATTCTTGGTAGTCTTAAAGATTTCAGTCGAATTGCCACACTGGATTATTTTTAAGACGATTTATTCTATGATGATGCGCTGTCAGATTTTGGCGCGGAATTAACGGTCGCAATTACTGTGTGTATCGCGAATAAAACGTCGTAAAATTTATTAATTTACGTAATAAATGCAAGTAATGTGGTTTTAGTGGATAGTTTATTGTGTTGTGAACGTGTTGCAGTCAATAAAATATACCATAGCTTAAAATTTATCAACAAAACATTCAATTCAAAATTCAAAGTGGTGCTTTGTTAGGGCAAGGGGAAGGTTGGATGCCTCTTCACCCCCGGCTCGTCACAGGTTAAACCTAATTTGTTTAGGTACACTTAACAAAAAATATTCTTTCATCCTAGACTGTCTTGCAGACCTAGATGTCCCTATCTGACCCCCCAAACATATGAAATAAGAAGAAAAAGACTGACAGGGAAACGCTTCGCGCAACTTGGTTTGTTCTCCTCGACCTGTCAGCTGGCAGCTCTGTCTCTTCCTTACTCTGTGGTTAAAATCAATTATCTCAAAATCATTTCCCTCAGAGCCTGGGTGCTGCTTTGTGGAGGATGTCCAATCCTTTATCCTATAATTATGTTGTAACTGTGTGTTGTAGGTTGAACTAGAAGGCCTAAAGCACGAGGTCCGCGTACTGCGCGAGGAGGCGGGGGAGCAGCGCGCCGCAGCGGAGGAGCTGGGGGGCCTACGCCGCATTGCGGAGCGCCAGCTGGCCGAGGCCCTGGAAGCCCTGGCCTCGGAGAGGGAGGCCCGCAGACAGTTGCGCAGAGACCTCGATCACCACCAGGGCAGGGACGCCCTCTATAATATCACCAATCTGGCATACAGCATTAGAGGTACTTTTCAATAACCATTACAAGATGAAATAACTAGCTAATTTGGTATCAATAATCATTAAAAGATGCAGTAACTCTCTAATATGTTATCAATAATCATTACAAGATGCAATTACAATCTAATATGTTATCAATAATCATTACAAGATGCAATAACTATCTAATATGTTATCAATAATCATCACAATATGCAATAACTACCTAATGTTATCAGTAAACATTATAAGATGCAATAACTATCTAATATGTTATCAATAATCATTACAAGATGCAATAACTATCTAATATGTTATCAATAATCATTACAAGATGCAATTACAATCTAATATGTTATCAATAATCATTACAAGATGCAATTACAATCTAATATGTTATCAATAATCATTACAAGATGCAATAACTATCTAATATGTTATCAATAATCATTACAATATGCAATAACTACCTAATGTTATCAATAATCATTACAAGATGCAATAACTATCTAATATGTTATCAATAATCATTACAAGATGCAATAACTATCTAATATGTTATCAATAATCTGCTTTTCCTCCTCTATATTGTGGCCATTGTCGTTATGACACATACCTTTCTCAGTTAGCAGAGAAATTCCGTTTGCATGAGCTCTCATCATCATCTCAGGGTCCTGCGTGGGATAAAAAGAAAGCTACTATCTGATGTAAATAAAAGAACTCACATTAAATAAAATGTACTTGTTATTATTGACAAGCAAAAAAAACATAATCTACATAAATACCTTTGTAAACTCAAAAAAATGTAGATAGAGAGAGAGAGAGATAATTCAGTTATTTTAGTAGAATCCACTCCAAATGATCATTCGTAGCTTGCGATAGTTAATATGGCGCACCTCTTCTAACCTCAGCGACAAGGGCTCCAGATAGCTGGAGAAGAGCCCCAGAGCTGCCGCTTCGCAAGCCCATGACACCGTGAAGCATCCAAGATTCCAGTCCATCCACAAAGGCCCGCTAGACTTTAAATGTCATTTAAGAAGCGCCTGCAATCTTCATCAAAGTTGTCCTCGGTGATATTGGATTGTACGTGGCTGTTTTATATAACGTCATAAGCTGTAAACACGCCCTACCAAAACATTTATGTAACAAGCTGTGATCAGTAAATTTCGATGGCTATTTATCGGTGGGTTGTTTTCATCGTCATTACGAGCGTCAAACAATATTTCTTCACAGCACTAATTTGAAGGTGTAGTTGCATTATATTGCAAATTTACACAATAATTTACGAGTATCAAAACTCCTTACAAATCAAACTTCCGACCAAATCCATTGTTATCTCATGACGTGACCCTTACAACCGTTTCTGCTTTTTTTTTCAAAAACAATCCAGCAACGTCCAGGCAATTTGAATATATTATCAGTCGTTCCAACGCCACGCCGAAATTAATAATACTCATTCTGAGCAAGAACCGACTGAAACCTTACCATTAAAATAATTACGTTACAGTTTGTGTATTTGTATTGTATCGTTATTATTATGAAGGAATACTATTGTTATAAACCTCAGGTATGACAGAAGACCAACCTATCCGTCTTTCTTTTAAATGTGAATACCGCACGAGAGCCCCAATTACTCAGTGGGACTACAGTGTCCCCAACTGGAGTATATTCAATTCAATTCAATCATTTTAAAAACATTATAAATAACTATTTTAAATAGTTTTTAAAGAGAAAATGAATCAGAGTGAGTCAGGAAAACAAATAAACATATGAAGCACTTGTCCGCAGCATCCTGGAATACAGCTCCGTTATTTGGGCCCCCTCTGAACAAAACCATATCCTAGAAATAGAAAGAGTAAAAAAAAGGTTTATGCGTTACCTGTATATGGGGGAATATATACATAGTAGCCATTCCTGTATCCATCGTTGTTCTTAACAGGAATGCTCGATCTTAATACCTTAGAAGCCCGCCGAAAAATATTTTTGGGGAAACATTTTTTTAAGCTAATCTCCGGTACTGTACTGAATACACCTGTGTTGAAGGAGATTAATCTATATGTCCCTATGGAGAACCTGAAAAATAAATAAATAAATAATAAATAAATAAATACATTCATAAAAGCCGTTTTTTTTTTGTCCTGTAAATGCAATATTTTTCTAGATATATTTCTATAAAAAAAAATTTTCAATACTGTGTCGCAAAGGCTACTTATTCCCGTAGAAAAATAACTTCAAAAATGACTATTTCCTTCAAAATCTCTATCAAAACAGACTTATTTCATTTCAGCCAATAGAAGCAGAACTTTTGGTCCTGTGACAAAATGGCCAAAAATGATTTGCATGAAAGTTGCTGTCAGTTTGTTAAAATCGGCTTATTATAAGACAGTTAGTTGCAAAACAGACTTACTCTAAACATAAATATTGAAAATATCTTATTATTTTTCCATATTTGTTTATATTTTATGATTCAAATTGAATATTATTAAAGTAATCTATTACTACATAACAAAACAGATAGAAAAGAACATATTTGACACCTATGTCAGTTTTTTAAATTTTCCCAACAAAACGTTCTAGTGGAATAATTCAGTTTTGCAAAAGTACCCCGCAGAGTACCTTTTCATTATTATGTTACTTATATATTGTTGTTTTAATCTATAGGCATGTCAGAGGACGCCAACATGGGATCGGATGGCGAGGAGGATGTGTCTGCCCTGCGGCGCATGCAGCAGGACCTGCAGGCGCAGCAGGCGGGCGGCGAGGCCGGAACGCCCTCCGATCCGCGACACGTCGACCTCTTCTCTGAGATTCACCTCAACGAGCTCAAGAAGTTAGAGAAGCAGCTGGAGGCAGTCGAGAATGAAAAGGTAAACATGATTATTACAATAACATGACAATTATTAAAAAAAATGATGTCATCTTTCAGTCCAAACGGACATTAGAATGCCATCTATGATGCGTTTCAATAAGCACTAAACATTTAGTACAACTTGAAATAAATAGAGGCAGGAAAACCATATTTGAGATATGGAAATAATATTGGATTATTTATATTTAATTTGTGACAAAAAAACTCAAAAAATACATATTGCGGTGCTAAAGCAGATGGCAATACACTGCTGGCAAGAAATTGCCATAAATAGTTCTCATTTACCAGAGCCTTTACTGTTGTTTCTTGAATAATCGTTTCCCCACATTTGTCATTTATTTCTTCCAGTCCCAAATGAATTTCCTGTTATTCATTTCATCAGCTTGAATCTATAGAATACATGTACATGCATAGTTTGTGTGTTTGAAAATCGGAATGTTACATGGTTTGTTTCAGTCCGCCCTTAGCGTATCTCTGCGCGAAGCCCGAGAGGGGGAGGAACGCGGCGCGGGAGAGGCTCGCGCGGTGAAGGCGGCGTTGCTTACGGCCGCAGCACGATTGGAGGCCCTGCACACCATGAGGAAGAACATGGCTGCACAGGTAACTAACCTTTAAGTTAGCAGCGGTTGGTGATATTCATTGATCAATTACATTCATATGTACATCGGGGTTCCAGGATAAAACAACATTGAAGAAAAGTGAAGAAAAAGAATGAACAAACCTATCCTAATCTTGTCATTATCAGGGTGCTACATCTTAATATTAATCTAAAACATTAGCTACCCTTACCTGTTATTTATTCATGTTTAGTTTTATCTCGTTACCAAATCTCAGATGTGTGTAACTAAAATCAATGCTAAATCCTGATCGATTTCTACAAATTTTTGACATTTTTATCATTTTATTGCAGTAAAAAATATGTAAAATGTGTTGCCAGATGAAAAAAGTTTATGATTAGAATATTGGTTGAAAATTTGGGGTAGGAACTTCTTATAATTCAAATGGTTTCTATTTTATAGCTATATATTTTTTTTAAACTTATTGGTTTTGACAGGTTATTACGGAGGGAAAATTGAAAATATTTTTTCAAACTGGGATATACAAGATGCGGCAAAACAAAAAATGCAGTTTTGAAGGGCAATGAAAAAAAGGCTTAACTTACAGAAATGGAGTTTATTTTATTTGCGACTTCTTCCTGTAGGGCTATCTGCAGGAAAAAGTTTTTAAACATTGGCCTCACACCTTGAAAGAACTTAAGGATTGAATTCGGGATGAAATCACCGTTACGCCCATCGAGATGTGCCAAAATGCATCCGAAAACTTCAGAAATCGCCTTCATCAATGTATCGCTGCTGGGGGCCATCATCTTTCTGATTTCATCTTCAGGACTTGATGCATAAAACGGCATGATGTAACAAATAAAATAAAATAAACCCCATTTCTATAAGTGGCGCCGTTTTTTTAATAGCCTTTCAAAATTGCACTGTCTGATTTGCCACACCCTGTATAATGAATAATTTGAAGTTTTGCATCTTCACTATGTAAATGGACGTAATATTATAAACATTGCATTTAGCAGAATTCAACCAATAATAATAGCATCTACATAAATAGATCAAAGTCCATTATTATCCCATTTTGACATATATTACTCATGGGCAGGGTTATTGTATGTTTAGGAACAAACGGCAGACTTTGGCAGCTGGTTCCAGATATCAGGTCCAGAGCTTGAGACATTGCGGGCGCGCCTGGCCGAGGCGGAGTCCCTCGCCACCATCCCCGACCTCGCTCGCCAGCTCAGCAACGAGCTCGCCAGCGTTAACAATAAGGTAAGCCACTATTATTCTGTGATGACTTTGGACTTTGTGGAGTTTTTGCCGATGCAAACTTTCAATGTATCGTAATAATAATTTCTTATCCAAGTTATAATTTTTTTCTTTTATAACGCTTCCCCGTTAGCAATGCCATCTGTGGCAATGTTTTGGGAAGGGTATTTTTAAGTTAGGTAAGAGTGTTCTAGGGGGAAAGCTGGAAAATCATTCCTGACCCGAATTGTAGAACACAAGAATGAGCATAAAACCAATCCACTCTCATGCAGAAAGGTCAACCGTGTACAAATTGGACAAACTGTTTTTTCATCAAGGGCCAGGGCTGGGCAAAATACATGCTTTGCTGTAATTGAAATACAAATTACAAAATACTTTTTCGCATGTATTTAAAATACGAAATACAAAATACTTTCAAGTCGTGTATTTAAAATACAAAATACAGTATTTTAACCATTTTTTTCTTTCAAATACAAAATACAAATTACAAAATACATTTGGTTTTGGTAGAACCTTTGGTTGCAATAAATTGTCGTAAATGCCCTTATCTAAGGGTGCGTTTCCATAGAAGCAATGTTGAGCAGAGTGAAACAGAGACGTGCAAAAATTGACCAATTATATTGCTCAAAAGACACATCTCATCTCCGCTACACCGCAGGTGTTAGGTAATATAATAATAATATATTATTATAACACGACATTTGTATACTGACCGACCGAAGGTTCGGTTTCGGTTTCGTCAAGGTTCGGTAAAAAAATCTAGTTTCGGCATCAGTTTGGTTTTGGCAGAAAATCTGCCGAACCTTCGGCCGCACCGAAACTCTGCATTTGTGAATTATCGCGTGCTGTTTGACTGACTTCGGGTGAGTTCGTGGCTCGTATGTCATTTCGGCTTAGAGGTTATAATCTCTGGCAATTAACTTATGCGTAAATACAATGGCAAATAAATATAAAGGGTAGGTCAAACTCACGGAAGAGGTGCAGGTTCTTCTGGAACGTAATTCTTTTCTTGATGAGACCACCATTTAGTTGCAGTTCACTTTTTTTAAACTGAATTATTGTTAATGCTAATAGTTGCTAATATTGTTAATGCTAATAGCTGCGACAAGATAGTTGCGGTAGTTTTATGGAGTTAGGTATATAACTATGACTGCGTCCGGCGGCGATGATTGTTAACACACAAACTTCGAGCACCGAAATTACTTGCGATTGCTTGCGATAGTGACAGCAGGGAATCATAAGGGGAGCGGGGGAAGGGAGATATTCATTGCCATAGGAAATAAATAATATTTAAATCCAAAATAAACACAAAAGCAATCCGCCGAGCGCAACCAATATTATTGGCGCTAACATGCCCCTCAGCCTTGACAGGATGGTCAAAATAAACCAACATGCGAAACGAAAAGAAAATAAAAATAAATACTATTAAAAGATAGCAATTATGTATATATGCCTACTTGAACTAAACTAATTAATTATTAGGTATTATAAAAATGGCAAGAAACATGAGATTAATAATGAGCGTGTAAACTTGGTTTACGAGAAACCTTGTTTTGGTTGCGAGTTACGTTGCTTTGCTTGAGAGTAGGTGCGTTTCCGACTAGTACGTACCCTAAACTGGTTTCGATTGCACTCGGTAATGATTGAGTGCCCTTTACCTTACCAGGTAAAAGGATTTGGCCAAAAACATTGGCACCAATGATTGCATCGATGACCCCTGGGATGTGGAATTTGTCGTCGGCGAGTGGCAATTCATTTAGATAAGACAACGCACTCATATCTATAGAAGATGCCGGCAATTGGGTTGTAATGCGATCCACTACCAAAGGTCGAATGGAGAAAGATGTTTTATTATTATAGCGAGACTCAAACTTTAAATTAGTCATTCCTTTAATGCGTTGAGAAATATCTCCAATGCCTCTAATGGTTGTATGATTGCGATCTGTGAATAAGGGTAATCCAAGGCGTTTGCAACAGCTCGTTGTAATAAATTCGCTTTGTGATGCGCTATCAATTAAAACGCGTATTTTCTGATAATTATTCCTGGAATCAAGAACACTAATAGATGCGGTACCTAATAAAACGGATTGATTTGGGGAAAAAACGTTTGCATCTCCATTATTGAGAGTACATAATGTTACATTATCAGATTTACTCTCAGGTTTGCTTTTGGGATTTAAATTTCGCTCCATATTACGAGAAAAATTGGATGAAGTGTCATCAAAATGCAATAACGAGTTATGGTTTTGATTACAATATCTGCACCGATTTTCCGATTTGCATGTATTGGTAGAGTGCATTGTACTTAGGCAATTTCGACATAAGTTTTGTTTTTGAGTTATCTTAAACCTACTCTTAGGTGATGCGTTTAAAAATGTTGGGCATTTAAAAATGAATGTATGGTCTGACAAATTACATAACGTGCACTTATAGTGTTTTGCTTTGTTATGCGTTAAACTAAGAAATGCGTGGCTATATTGTGCTTCCCGTAATTTTTTTTTCTCGAACTGTTGTGATTTCGATTCTGATAATCTTGACGTTCTATGTAGTATTTTGGCTTGTTCACGTAAAAATGTTACGAATTCATTGTACGACGGTGCCTCTGATTTTCTGACCGATGATTCGAATGCTACAGCTGTTTCTTTGTCTAGTTTTTGAGTCCCTATATAAAGAAAGAAACATTGTAATAAGTTAGGAATTTTTAATTGTTGCAATGCTGAAATTGATGAATGAAATTGGTCTATAAAAGCTTCTAAATCCACTGCAGTTGGTACTGTTATTGGTTTTATATTCAAAATTTTATCAAAATAATAAACCGCGTTCGCCCGGGTATCTTCGTATTTTTCCGTTAATGCCTTCCATATAAGTTGGTAATTTTCGGCTGTGGTTGGAATTCCGGCACAGATATTTAACGCTTTTCCCGACAAAGTACTTATTAAATAATGAATTTTTTCCGTGTCGGAAAGATCTATATTTTCATGAATTAATTTTTTAAAAGTATCGTGAAAAATTCTCCATCCCATTATATTTCCATCAAATGATGGCAAAGTTAATTTTGGCAACTTAACATTGAGATTTGATTTATCTAACTTCGAATGCGTTTCAGATAACTCACTTGTATTGTCACATGTCTGTTTTGCGGTTAACTGGATTACAGAATATAAATCATCAAATGATTGTTCCATTTGAAAGTTAGGAATAAAATCTGAATTTATTTGCATTTTTAAATCATTAATTTTATTTACTAATTGAATAAACTCTTTTCTGATCTCCAATAGCAACGCTGCATTGGCACAAAATATGTTTTTTGAATTAGATGATTTCAAACCCTTTATGCTATCATAAATTCTCTGAATCCTTGCAAATTGTGAATTCTGCCTCGCTTCTAATAATTTAATGTCTCGTTCCATTTTGGAGACGTCTGATTCATCCGGCATATTGTCAATTTATTTGTTAATTATAATAGGCTGAAGATTATTTCGTGATGACGTACGTACGACCTATCTCAACTACCCACGATAAATTTATATGCAATGAAATACGTGCGTAAATGTTTTCAAGTAAAAATGCGCGCTGGTTCTTTTAAATTACACATCCGGCTCGAAGGACCATAATGTTTCGGCTTAGAGGTTATAATCTCTGGCAATTAACTTATGCGTAAATACAATGGCAAATAAATATAAAGGGTAGGTCAAACTCACGGAAGAGGTGCAGGTTCTTCTGGAACGTAATTCTTTTCTTGATGAGACCACCATTTAGTTGCAGTTCACTTTTTTTAAACTGAATTATTGTTAATGCTAATAGTTGCTAATATTGTTAATGCTAATAGCTGCGACAAGATAGTTGCGGTAGTTTTATGGAGTTAGGTATATAACTATGACTGCGTCCGGCGGCGATGATTGTTAACACACAAACTTCGAGCACCGAAATTACTTGCGATTGCTTGCGATAGTGACAGCAGGGAATCATAAGGGGAGCGGGGGAAGGGAGATATTCATTGCCATAGGAAATAAATAATATTTAAATCCAAAATAAACACAAAAGCAATCCGCCGAGCGCAACCAATATTATTGGCGCTAACAACCATCATCAACTGAGTTCGTTGGCCGGTCCGGCGTGCTTGTATTGTGAGTTTATGTGATCACAAACTTCAATTATTTTTATTTATTTCATTCTAATTTTAATTTTATTTAACAAGTGTAAATAAAAATTAAAATCTAGTCTCCTTCAACAGAAGCGATCTTCCGAACAGTCCCTCCTTCGATGTGCTTGGTGTAAGGCCCTCCGTTCATGGAGATACTTACAATCTACGTAATTGTGACGAAACCACAAGTACCCTGTTGATATACATACTACTTTTTAATGCTAGTCTCCATACACGGCGCTATCCGAAATATACTATTTAGTCACATGAGAACGGGTCGTTTCTACGACTCATTCTTGAGTTCAACAGCTCGGCTGTGGTACCCGTCCTCTATGTTTCCTCCCCCTTCCTCTCCCCAAAAAGACCCTCCATACAGCATCTTCAAATATGACATACGCCCTGAGGGAAATTATTTTCCTCAGGGTCTCTCATGTGGAGTTAATGTAAAAAATGTTGTGATTGTAAACGCAATTAAAATTATAATACTCAATTTATGAAGTCCTTACTTTATAGTGAATATAAGTGTAAAAAATACGCCGAATTTCAGTAAACAATAGATTTTTAACATGTCTAAAAAAGTTTCGGTTTCGGTTTCGGCCGAAACTGAGACAGATATCGAATATTCGGTAGAAAATCCTGTTTCGGTCGGACACTAGTTATTTCACTTCAAGTGCGCTCCACTGTAATTAACTTAAAAATAGTTTAGTATTCAGTCAAATTATTCCTATAGTGCTTGATCTAATACTATGACACAAAAATGTACAATACAAAGCAATGACAAGCATTACATAATATGATACAAATATGATAGAAAATGTACAATAACAGTGCTATTATAGCACAGGACGTGTTCCCAACTCTAAATATTAACACACATAACATATATCTTTGGATTCTAGCGTTTTTAGTCTACGTATTATCTATGTCAGTTTATTTTTCATTATCATTATTAAGATCGCTAAGAGTGTTTGAAAATGTATTTTGAAGCCATAAGTATTTGAAATACAAATTACAAAATACCTCAGCCCCAGGTAATTGAAATACCAATTACAAAATACATTTTTAGGAAGTAATTGAAATACAAATACAAAATACGTATTTGTATTTAAAATACGTATTTCAAATACTGCCCAGCCCTGTCAAGGGCATACCTATTGATTCAGTAAGAGAATTAAAATACAGTGAAACCCTCTTAAGAAGTTCCCTCTCAAGAAGTTTTCATGCCTAAGAAGTTTGGTTTTTTCGGTCCCTTGAAGACTGAATGACCCAATTTATCCCACAGTTTTATCTTCTGGACGTTGGCTGATTGCCACTCAAGCTTCCACCTATCTTCTGGGGTGAGAGGAGTTCGAAGGAGTCTTTCTCCTTTCGTCCAGAAGGGTTTTCGAGACTTTAAGCGGCATGCCGGGTGAGAAACGACATCATCGTGCAAGGGTATTTCGCTTTTTTGCAGCGCCTTCTTGTATTCCCTCAGTGTTGCAATCTCTCGCCTGATATTTGGCGGGGTTATATTTGCAAGTACGGGGAGCCAAGGAAGAGGAGTCGATTTTAAGGTTCCGCTGATGGTTCGCATTGTGGCATTAAGCTGAACGTCGACCATGGAAGTGTGGGCGCTTCTGGCCCATACTGGAGCACAGTATTCAGATGCTGAGAAAACCAGGGCAATGGATGCCGTTCTGAGCGTGTTGGCGTCGCATCCCCAGCTAGTACCAGCCAGCTTATTGACTAAGTTTAGTCTTGTCCTGGTTTTTTTGTCCACTGTTTCCATGTGTTTCCGGTAATTCAGGCTCCTGTCCAAAGTTATTCCAAGATAGCGGGGATGGGGGTCATGGTAAATATTTTTTCCATCAAACTGAACACAGAGTTTTGCGTTTGCCTGTGAATTACTGAGATGGAAAGCTGTCACAACTGTTTTCGACCCATTTGGCTTTAGTCGCCAATTGAGGAAAAATTCTTCCATAGCCTTGAGGTCAGAATTAAGGATCTCTTCTGCTGCATTGAGGGTTTTGGCTTGGACTGTGATGGCGAAGTCATCTGCGTAAGCAAATTTTCTGCCTTCAGTGTGAGGAAGATCTCGAGTATAGATATTGAAGAGTGATGGGGCCAGCACTGAGCCTTGGGCAAGGCCATTATTCAAAACCCTGAAAGTACGGCCAGTTAGTAGTTGCTCAATAAGTCGTACTGTGTTGCCATCCTCTATGGTGTCGTAGAGCTTGACAAGGAGGCCTTTGTGCCACACCGTGTCGTAAGCCGCAGAGAGATCAATGAACGCTGCCGCAGTCTTAAGCCGTTTCTAAAACGCCGATCTCGTGCAAGACCCCACTGAGAGACAGCCTGGGTTCTCATTGCCTCGCAAACTCTGGACTGCCATCAATAGAATAAGGTGCTCCCATAGCCATTGTGCTCACATGATGCATAGATGGGGCCTTAAAGAGTCGGCGACGTGTGAATGCGGTGCGGTGCAGACCACCGAACATGTGGTCAACGAATGCCCGCTCCATTCATTCCCCGGCGGGATTTATGAGGTCCACAGGGCAACGCCTGAGGCCCTAGACTGGCTCGCAGACCTAGATGTCCCCCTCTGACCCCCCACCATACGAAAGAAGAAGAAGAATCTTCTGGACCCTTGGAAAACTTTCATAAGAGGGTTTCACTGTATATCTTTATCAATGTATCCCATTCCAGTGCCTAGAGCTAGAGTCTCGCTATGCCCGCGGGCAGCGTGCCCTGCGGCGGGCGGCGGCGCTCGGGGGGGCAGCGGGGGCGCGCCTGGCGGCCGCCACGGAGCAACTGGCGCGCCTCTACCACCACGTCTGCACCGTCAACGGGCAGGAACCCAGCCGAGTTCTGCTCAACCACGAGAAAAACACCACCGGTGAGCTGCCTCATTATCACAAGTCCTTCTTATTAATTGGGTCCTGTGCTGCTTGGAGAGGCTCACTTCTTTAAACTTCTCTCTCTTTACTAATCTTTCTTTTTACCTTCACGTTTATACCAATATTATTAGCATTCAATTCGATTTCTTCATTTTAACCCCTCAGGCCTCGGGCTTATTCTGTCGGAAGATCAAAATATTTCCACTTAGCAATAAAATTCAAATAAGTGTATCTGAATGTTTCCAAAAATTAAAAACTGTTTTTTGAAAGGTGATAAAACAAGCTTTCAAATTTTATAAATCGAAATAAGCGTATAACATTTTTGAAATACTTTTAAATAACTTACGTTTTCTCTAGTTAAAATTATTTATTGATAACATTGGAGGACCCACCACTGGAATAGGTAACAGATGGTTATCCCTTCAAGGCTCTGACAAGGACTCTAATTTTTTCTATATAAACGACTCTACATTTAATTAAAACTAAACTAAACCCCCACAATCCCTGCATACAGTGTTAGCAAGCAGTATGCAAGTGCTTCGTATGTCGTTATATACTGATAACAATAAAAAATAAAAACACATACACATTTTGTTACACAAAGAATGTATTATAAACTTTATTGTCATCTCGCTTTTTTATCGTTCAGGGCCATCCATACTATTAAAATAAAAACAATCTATTGGTTACGAAGGGGGCAAATTATATAACTGCATCCCAAACGACATTAAAAACGAAAATAAACTGGGTACATATAAAAAAAATTATTAAAGTTTATTCTTACTAAAGTGATGACATATAATAGCGCTGTATTGTTATATTTAGTTTAGTTTAATGTGTTTAATTATTTCTAGTTAAATAAGTGAAAATGTAATTTTCTTTTTACTGGAATAAAAATGAATAAAAAATAAATAAATAAATTAAAATTACTATTAATTAAATTACTTTTACTATTCAAACTATTAAAACTCTTGTTTAAACTATTAAAACTTGTTTCCAACATGACTTTTTTTTCAAAATTGTTAATAGTACCAATAGACGGTCCTGATTTACTCAACCAATTACCTTCCATATATCAAATAGAACTACTCTTAATTGCAACAATAACATCAGAATAGAGTTATTTAGATTCTCGCTTGTACCTAGATTGCACGCAGTTGGCAATAATTTTTCAGAAATAGTAAACGTGTTCAACTGCACGGAATATAGCGAACTTTACTTCTTGATTATTATTCCACTAATTTATTCTGTGTATCATATATTTTATTGTAAAATATTGAACCATTCCAGAAGCGGAGTGCTCCCTGGAGGCCGGCGTGGACGTGGGACTGGAGCCCGACCTGGCGGACGAGGAGGGAGTGGTGGAAGCTGCGGAGACGGCCAAACAGGTGGACACCCTGCTGGACCAGATCGTGCATCTGCACGCCGCCGTCAACAGCACCATCGACATGGGCAAGGCCAGGGCCGCCACACAGGGTAATTATACTCCCGCATTTCTTACTCTTACTCCAATTTCCATGGTGGACAGGGCTCTTCCGCTGTTCGCTGTTCTGCACTGCATGGAGAGCCAAGTACTTCCTAGTAGCGAAAGCCAGTGATACTTGGTCACTCAAGCACATTGGTGAACTTCTTCTGCTTCTGCTGCCAAACACTTTGCTATCAGTTTTTCCAGGTTGGAGTCCTCAGTTGGCGAACACCTATCGTAATATCTGCTAACACAATAGAGTCTGTTTCAAGAAACTAGTATCATTGATCTTATCTTCTCCACACAGAAGGCCCTGAGGAAAATAAAAATCGCTCAAGAATCAGAAGATGCTGTGTAGAGGGTCTTTTTTAGAAAAGGAAGGAGAGGAAGTTCTGGGAAGGAAAAAGGTATGACTTACGAAGGAATCTGATAGGGTCAATGTGTCCAGGAGTGACGGACGTATGAATCCATACCTCCCACTGCGGTGCAAGGTGATGAGTTCAAAGAGTCCGGCTGTAGAGGTCTTGGTTAGGTCTCCCTCAGCCAGTCTCTCCCGATCCAGCCCATCATGCATTTGCCACCAAGACCTAGACGTACCAGGCCACCCCTTCTAAGTCACCCAACATAGCGAACCACGGGGTGACTGACCTATGGCAGGGATGTTGATTATCCAATAAATGGTTCCCGGGGCGGCGGTACCTATATCTGCGGATGTGGGCCATTTGAATAAGTGCAGAATACCCGTTCCTTGATGGTTTCCTCTTCTCGTGGCAGTTGGCACAAATGTGGAAGAAATAATTAACTACTCATTGTTGCCGTTATCAGCAGACTAAAAATAACCCTCGACAATAGTCAGGAAAACACACCAAAGGCACCCCAAACATTTGTAAATGATTCACATTTGTCACATGACAGGGTCATTTATCGACTCTGTGTTTCATCCCTCCTACAATATGGGTCTCTTCAAGACCCATGTTCCTTTCCTCCACACAACATCCCCAAAATCGACATAGGCCTTGATGAAATTTATTTTAAACTGTGTGGAGTTAACTTTTAACTGTTGACATTGACAAGGCTTCACTTTGCTGATGACCCACCCGTGGGACGGGTTTTAGTATGTACTATTTACTCCCTTCAACATTTTGTAAAACCATGAAAGAATCTGATACGTTTTTAGATTTTCACGGCCAAAAGTATTTTCGTCATTGATTTTTGGGGTGTTATGCCGTGTTGCGCTACCTCTTTCTTTAGCCAACGTTTTGAACATCGTTGCAGGGTCCATCATCAGGGCAGATCCGGCAGAAACGTTGGCTAAAGAAGGAAGTATCGCAACACATAACAACACCCCAAAAACAAATAACAAAAATGAAAAAATCTTTTTAAAATCTTTTTTCTGGATGTCTTTGTTAATTTGTGGTGGAAATATATTATTAAGTGTATGCATGCCATCTGACAGACTCCCATGTCAGCAATTAAAGGTTAATGAAAAAATGTCATTTGAAATCAGCACTGACATTTATTTTTCATCATTATTTAATCCTTGTCACTTTAAGACCGCTATTAACAGTCCCTTTCTTACAGCCATTTCCTTAGACTTTCTTAGAACGTCACCCAACCAGCTTATATTTAGTTACCCTCTCACGCAGTGAATTGGCCAACACTAACGCTGTAACTATTTGTATGTTCAGGTGCAGGCAACACGGAGGTAACGCAGGAGCTGTGCGATATGCAGGAGCAGGTGATCAAGCTGAAGAGCCTGCTGTCCACGAAGCGAGAGCAAATCGCCACACTCCGCACGGTGCTCAAGAGCAACAAGTCCACGGCCGAGGTGGCGCTGAACAACCTCAAGTCCAAGTACGAGAACGAGAAGAACATCGTTTCCGAGACAATGCTCAAGCTGAGGAACGAGTTGCGCCTGCTCAAGGAAGACGCCGCCACTTTCTCAAGTAACTACTGTTTTATTTGGTATGGTAGAAGAAGTCGGGAAAGTCCGAGAAAGACGTGGATGGCAATTACTTGAATCGGGTTTGTAAGGTCTAGTTTATGTTATATGGAGCGGCGGAAATAAACCTACAACTTTTCAAAATCATACCTAAACCATAATATTTAACCGCTCGAATGCCGTTCGTGCGCCGGCGTGTCGGGCGACTTTACACGCGATTTTGACCCTTATGTATAAAGAAAGTGTATGAAGAACACGGTCAGAATCGCTTGCTCTATTATCGCCCTTTACCATAGAGAAAACCGCAATACGCCTGGTCACTCCATATAATTTATATTAATGATTTACCGGAGCGCGGGAACGTGCGCAGTTCTTGCGCATGCGCGGGAAAAATTCTTTGGTCGTCAATTTTGACCTTTCTATGTACGAAATTTCTCAAGGACGCTGTCAGAATCGCCGGACATTGGGTGTCATGGCTGCCGCTTTTTGCGAACGCTAATTGGTTACAACCAACCCCATTTACTCCCGGCATTCAACGAGTTAATAGCAGAAATTAGAAATGCTGTAAGCAGCAATAAATCCATTTATGACACGCATTTTGAGAGAATTTTTTTCTGAAAAATTAAAAATAAATTGAATACTCTATTTAAAGAAATTTTAAAAAAATGTTTAGTATTCTGAAAGATCTATTTAATGGTATTTTATAATAAAATTTCATAATTATAGGTCTACAAAATCATGAGATATGATTTTAAGAAAAAATAAAAAGCATTCTTTTCGTTCTCCTGAACAATAAACATTTTGTCCTTTACCGCATTTCATTTTTCCGTTAGAACAGCGGTTGTCACACTGTTCCGGTCAAGGGCCACATAGGACAACGTGAGGCATGCAGGCCGCACACTTATAAATTGGAGGGGGGGGGGGGGGGGGTGAATTTTTGCACACATTGTAAAAATTATTACAATACGTACAATAACAAAAATTAACCAATATTAACGTTTACTTTGCTTTATTAGTATGTGATTAGCGTGTTTTTTTTTTTGTCTTTTTAGACCCTTTTTTACATGCCCACCGTACCATCTCAACGCCCCCAAATTTTCTCTGGGTCTTTTACTGCCCCCCTGAAAGTCTCAAACGCCCACTAGGGGGCTTTATCCCCCACGTTCAAAACCTATGACGTACACTATGTGCGCGTTCAAAACTGACTTAGGATGTGTTAAAAACAAACTGGGCATTTTAAAAGCAAATGTCAATCAATTAAAATCAATGTTTTAAAATCATAAGGGCAAATATACACTTAATATTTGGAAAAAAAGAAAAAGCATATTAATATAAATGTACATAAAATATATATTAAAAAAAATAAAAGAAAGCTGCAGATATTCGTGCGGGCCGCAGTTTGACGACCACGGAGTTACAGGGTATAATAATCACCCGCAAAGTTTAGCGGGATAATCATGGAGCATGCTTCTGCTGACTAATTATTAGTTTGGCTTTCTGAAGGCATTATTGAGTTGCAAAATAATACAATATAAATAAATAATTTGTGTATCTTAAAAAAAATCAATTCAAATTTTCTCATCATATTGAAGCTGGAAAGGATATAGATTGACAATGTTGTTGTAGAAATAGTTTGAATGTGTATGTGTGTGCAGGTCTGCGCGCCATGTTTGCGGCCCGCTGCGAGGAGTACGCCACACAGGTGGAGGACCTGCAGGCGCAGCTTGCCGCCGCCGAGGAGGAGCGCCGCACCCTCAACCAGCTGCTGCGCCTCGCTGTGCAGCAGAAGCTGGGCCTCACGCAGAAACTCGAGGAGCTAGAGGTAACCTGTCCTTCTTCATCACTGAAACTTATCATTTATCCACTTTTACACAGATGGCTGCGAGGAGTAGGCTCCCTAACAGTAGATTTTTTTTCACAGTGCCATTGCAGAGCTAACTATTGTGACATCATCTGATTCAAAGTCTTATGGGAGCTCTTATCACTTCCAATTCCACACAAAGTATTTACTCACGTAACATGTTAGTTAATTAGTTGCAATGATTACTAATCTTGGACAAAGGACACTATTTGTAGTACTTGTTGGGGACATACACGAGGTACATACACTAGGGACAAAACGGAAATGTAATGTTCTTTTATTGTGGCCTTACTAGCCCACAAATAATAATAGAGATGTACACGTAAGTTCTTTCGTCTTTATTGCAATGTACAATGAATTCAATAGTACTGTATTATTGTCTACGTAGCGAGTGATTACTAAGGCTGCTAAAATGGTTCTGGCGAGCTCCCACGGACGAGACCGCTGTCTGACCCATGAGACGTTCGTCAAAGTTCGGCGGAACCCGAACGTTTCCGAATGATCCACTATATGGATAATTACATATACCACAGGAAAGAATGGGGAAAAGTCAGGAATGCCCATTTCTTCCTCCTTCGGCTTCAATTTCGCTGCTTCATTCACGTTAATCACCGCAAATATACGAGCTCACAATGGCTTTTATCAGTTTCGACAAGGTCGTACAAGAGGCTCTGTAATCACACCCACAATAGGTGTTGATAGGATGGCTTTTCTTTTCCAACTGGATACTGTGACATGAGATTACTCTAATGCCTAATGACATCTTTTTTCAGCCCGATTCCAATTAGAGACCAAAGTCAACATTTTTCGCTTTACGCGATATTATTATTACGCATGACAGCAGTTTCGCCTTCTGAAGGCATTAATGAGCTGTAAAATAATACAATATAATTTTCTCCTCACCTGCAAAAGAAGGTAGGTCTCTAGCGCCATGTCTTCCTTTCTAGCTGCATGGCAATTTAGCCATTTATCTTTTCTAGTGTTGATATTTTGACCTAAATCAAAGAAATATGTGTATTTAAATGTTTTTTCTATTTTCCAGGTTGACCGTGAGCTGCGTGGGGTGCGCAGAGCCGGAGGAGTAGGTGCAGGCGGCGCCGGGGGTCCCCCGGGTCGGCCCGGCAAGCCCCCCGCCTTCAGCCGCCCCGGGGCTCGCTTCTAGCGCCCCCTTCTCTTCCACTACCTCGCCACCTTCTTCAGGGCGGTCGTCAAGCTGTAGACACCACACACACAACACTTTTACAGTTTAAACAAACACACAGGCTTGGGAAGAGAGCAAGTGACCTCGAATAAACCCTTAATTTCTGTATTCATTTATTAAATTACTCACTAACTTACAGACCTATTTAGAGGGTCAAATACAAATACCATTAAATTCTGTATTATGTGTGGCCAAAATATACTCAGAAAGAAAACATGTAAAAAATGTTGAAAGCTCAGTTTCGGAACCAATTGAAAACTACCTGGGTTTTCCTCCAGGATCCGTATTGGGTCCAGTTTTATTCATAATTTACATAAATAATAGTGTCTTAAGTTTTTTGATGCATAAACAAATTAATTGTTCATCCCGTCCCCTTGCTCATCTCGTATGTAACAACAAAATGCTCATAAGCAAAAAGGCTGCTATTGCTAAAGTCATATTTTGAGAAATGAGAGAAAATAATGATATTGAGACATGCATAAACGCACTTTTTGTAGTATGATGTACTTCAGATAGTGCATTTGAAGATGTCTTAGCAAAGTCGATTTTAGTTTGTTTTCGATTGACATGTTGAAAGGGAAACAAAAATCGGATGTATAATTCTTTCAAGTTTTCTGGACGATTTTCTAGGCTATAATTTTACCACACATAATACGGGATTAGTTAATGTTTGGCCGAGCATTTTTGACTTACTTAAAATCGGCAAATTGATGGCCTTATTCTTATCGAAATAATATTTATTATCACTGTTGGACAAGTACGGATACTCCGCTCTGAAATGGTTAAAAACGCAATACATAATAATAATAGTTGTAAAATGAGGTGTTGATCTCAGGAGTGTGGTGTTTGGCGAGGTGTGATGAATATAGACTTATGCCGCTCAGTGCGGCTGTTATACCCATGGAAAAATATTGCCTTTTACTTAGGAAAGTAATGTAAGATGAATGTTTTGAGTTTTTGCTTTTTCTAACAATGGAGATCATTGATAATTGATTCGGTATAATAATTGGTAACCAACAAACATAGAACTGTGAACTTTAATATCAAATAATAAAGTAGGTTTATGATTTGATAAAAAAATAATAACAAACTGTTGCATGCTGAACGATTTAAAAGTTCACTGTGGGGAATGTTAGATTATTTACTAAAAAAACATGTGACCTTTTAAAATATTCCATGGTGGGTGGATCTTGAAAATAAAAACAATACATTTTATTTTTACCATTTAAAAGTAATTAAAATTTGATTTTGGTTCAAAAATGATTATTCTTTGTATTGAAACATTGCCTGAAATGGTTTTTAGCTCTGTTTAGAGGCCAGATCTGAATAGCTAATAATATAATTTACAAATTTTCCAATTCCCCATCTCCTTCCCCTGACCTTATTAACCTCACAACATTCTCAAAGTTGGGAATGCCATTGTCTTATTAGCTCCGGACAATTGAATTCTTGTGAGGTGTATATTAAGTAAAAAAATATTTAAAATACTAGTTTTAGAAATTAATGATAAATAATATAATTAGCCAAATATTAGTCCAATGAGTTACTGTTTTTCCAAAAGTGAAGTTCACAGTTCTGTGTTGCTTATTTCTTCGCTTTCTAATCGGCCAACATTCCTTTGTTCCCTTCATTGATGTATCGTTTGATTTGGTGAAAACAAATTTCTAATTCATATTTGCACTTTTTTACATGTAAGAAATTTAATTGACTCAAATGACAAATCAATGGGAGCAAATTGCAAATTAAATAAATACCGCTTAACTTTGAATAATACATTAATGGTTCACGTACCTAACTCAATATGTATCTGTTTTTATTTTAAAAGTTATATATGTAAATATTTGTTGTATTTAATATCTCGTATTATGGATATACTATTTTAAATAGACATTTCAAAATGTTTAAGACAGGTTTTATTACAGACAGAAAATAAGACAGGCAATCAGGTTCCCAACAATATTGTCAGGTTATTCGACTTGAACTTAAATAAGACAGGCAATCAGGTTCCCAACAATATTGTCAGGTTATTCGACTTGAACTTAAATAAGACAGGCAATCAGGTTCCCAACAATATTGTCAGGTTATTCGACTTGAACTTAAATAAGACAGGCAATCAGGTTCAATATGTAACAATATTGTCAGGTTATTCGACTTGAACTTAAATAAGACAGGCAATCAGGTTCCCAACAATATTGTCAGGTTATTCGACTTGAACTTAAATAAGACAGGCAATCAGGTTCCCAACAATATTGTCAGGTTATTCGACTTGAACTTAAATAAGACAGGCAATCAGGTTCAATATGTAACAATATTGTCAGGTTATTCGACTTGAACTTAAATAAGACAGGCAATCAGGTTCCCAACAATATTGTCAGGTTATTCGACTTGAACTTAAATAATGTTCTAATTTTATGTATTTATTATTTATTTTCCTATACATGTACAAGCTTAAAATTGCATGAAAAACATATCGCAGTACATAATTATAATATGTACCTATAATTTTTTTAGAACAAAAACACAATAAGTTTGAATATGTAATTTAAAACTTTTAAAATGTATATACATATATGTATTGGTTATATTATGTATGTATTTATGTACATATAATGGAGCACATTTCTTCTCCAGCACCTTTCGAGGTACGTTAACATTATTATGTCGCATGTTTCTATTAAGTTAACTTGAAGCCGCAACGCAAACAGTTGTCGGTGACATAGACAATTATTATTGGAATCGCAATGTAGTCAAACCCTAGATTGTGTTTAGGAAATAATTGTGCAAAAAATAGGTTTTTACTAAAACCTGTGGGATTTATATGATAATATTAATATGTACTAAATAATGCAAATGTCCATCCAAGAATGTCCCGCTCGGAAGGGGGGACGAGTTAATGTTAAAGTTGGGGGATATTTAGCGACCAAAGCCAGTCGTGTTATATTTTCTACCCGTTATTATTGATTGACTTTTCTCGGCCAACGATAAATATTTTTATGTATCCTCTCTCGGATATTATTTTTCCTAAACTCTATAAGAAATAAATCTACAATAATTCTTGGAAGGAAGTATTTTATTGGGGTGAATGAATAATTCCACAAGAGCCGAGGAAAGCCGACTCTAAGTAGACTGGAAGTAGGGCGAGTTTTCCATGCCGCTCATCGAACATTGGCAGCTTTGCAATGTTGTGTCCGATTTAATAAAAGGTTGTTTCAATGTTAGTGTTTTTTGAAATTTCATATTTTATATAAAAGATAAATAAAAATACAACTCTTTGTGAAATGTATCTTAATATCGTCCATATTTTAAATGTTCTAAACAATGTCCGTCTCGTTAGAATCTTATCTTTAATTGTTTGTTGGTGTGAATAGTGCAAATCAAAACACGTTGTTGATCTTTTTCTATGATGCTCAATGCGCAGGCTCGCAGGACATTGCGGTATAATCCTGACAATGCATTAAACGTTAGAATGAGAGGTGTGTTTAATTGAAATGTCCCGTGAGTTTAGTGTTGGTGAGGTTTTCAGAAGTTGCATTCACACAGCTCCGTGCATTCAGCTGTCCATATCTCGAGGCTGCCGCCCCCCGGGCCCGTGTTCCCGAGGAACATTGGCTTTACAAATAACGCAGTCGCTCTCACAGTGCGGGGAAACCGGGCCTACAAGCTCAGCTCCCCTCGTGAGACCATTCCGAGCCATATTGAATGCCGAGCCCCCGTCTAGCCGTCCCCTAGTGATGATTGTTTAACTGAGCTCATTACAATTAAATGTATTTAATCTTAGTCCTTGTTGAAATTCAGTTGACTTCTCTTAGAATCCCGTTTTCTTGAAGAAAATTAATAGATGTTATTTGACGATGTTTTACACAGAAGTGCATGTGTTGTGCAGCTCACTTTTCTATTGTGTATTTCTCTACTAATGTTGCCATTGTTTTGTTTGCGCAGATGGCTAATACACATGTTATTAAACCTCATTTTGTTGATTATTCTATGCACTGTGATTTTTCCTACGCTATTTGTCTGTATATAAGATATAAATGTTTGTCAGGAGATCGGTAACGATGTCAAGCACAAAATAAGAAAAGATTGTTGCCGATGTTTCCAAGAATCCTTTTGTAAGCTTGATATTCTATTGTATTATTTTTTATATTTCGTGATATATGTATGTATTATTGTCTTAAATGAAAATTCCATAAATTTGCCATTTATTTTTCACTAAGCACCAAAGGAAAATATTTGTGCCAAGTTACCTTGATATCCAAAGCCAGTCAAAACACCCAACTCGTGGAATCTCTCAGTTTATTGACAGATGGATTCCGCAGTAACTCAATGTTAAGGAATGGCTTCTTTTTGATTTGGAAAAGTATTGTTTAAATTTGTTGCTAATGAGATTTTATTCTTCTGGCTGCTTAGCTTTTCATAGTAACGACACTTAACACCCGGCTCACTTGCGGTGGTGATCTTTTGGTAAAATGGCAGAACTGATTTATAAACATTAGCTAGAATATTCCACATGTACTTAATAGTAACTCCCCTAGTATGTTATGATTATTTCCCAAGTTATTTTAAGGGTAGAGGTTAGGTTAGGCCATTTAGATGGAGGTGGAATTAACACATTTTGTTTTGTAGCGTTATACTTATTAGAGAGTAGGTAAGTTACTGGACACCTCAGTTGTAATATTACCAGTAGAATACAAAACTCTAAGTAACCGAGTTAAACTCCCGTAGCTGCCTAGAGATTTTATATTATTCTTAGGAAAATTAATTACACTCTTTATATTATCAAAGAACATGTCCCAATCTGGGTATTGAGATTTTCATAATAATATATTCACTCACATTGCTGAATTACTGGACTTATTCAATATTGACTAGTAAGTAATTAGGTAAACAATTCTTTAACTGTCGAGACCATTTCAACTTCATTTTTGTGAGCTTTAGCAATTGATTCTAAAGCAATCCAAATATAATATTGACGGTAGTGGAGTTTCTTTGCAGTTTTAATCAATAGCATAATTTTATTTCACTAGTCTACGGTTTTCTTCAGTGCGGGAAATCACCTTTTAACTGCGGCTGCTTTTAGAAATACTCAGGGTTCTCTGCGCGAGTTCTCTGCGCAACGAGTTATAGTCAGCCTTTTATTTATAATACTATGTAAGTGCATAATTTTTTATATGTTATTTCGCTAAAATTCTTAACGCTAAGTTTTAGGTTTTAGCAACGAGTACATTTTATTTATGATATTTAAAATCATGTTTCTTTTATATTGATGGTTTTTGAGATACAACAGCTGCTTTGGTTTATGTATATTTATAAATCGCTGAATTTTATTTTATTTTATGAATGGATGTTGCCGCATTTTGGTAATTATTTATTCAAGTATATTATATTTTATTTATCGTTTTATGACGTGAGGGATGTCTGCAATTTAAAGATTATATATGAAAATAAAAGAATATTAACATTGTCATTATAGTTTTATTAATTATGTCATATTTACACATCCTTACTTATTATAAGTACTTAATAATACATAAATATACAAACATACAACACAAAATAAGTCTTTCGTAACACAATATCGTTACTGCAAAAATTAGGTAATGTAACTTATTTGACATTTTCCACATATTGTCAAAAAGTTTAAACATATATATGTTACTTTAAAAGCCCGTATATTGGTAAATCTTAGGATTTACTGGAAAATCTTAAGAATTACCGTGGTGCTTTTACAGTAACATATATAAATATTTTTATAAAGAAAAATAAATATTTTTCTATTAATCCATAAAGTCTGCTTGCTTTTCCAGACACCAATGCAGAAGACCAAATAAGATACAATAAATTAAAATAATAATATCAAAAAGCAAACATTGTGACTTTCAAATGATGCTACTACTAAAGAAATATACTAAAAATTTCATTTATTAGCAGCAATTGTCCATTTGATAGGATTGGTTACATTATAAATTAAGACAATAAATTAATTAAATAAATATTTACGCCATACATTCAATAATTTTTGTTACGAGAGCAAAACCACACTTAACAATTAAAATACTTTATGTTACATGTACGCACACAGTGTTGGCCAGCTCTAAGGAGCGGCGCACTCCCAAAATTTCTGCTAATCTAAAAATTCCCGAGCGCCAATAAAAAATACAAAATTTCCGATACGCCTCATCACAGTTGACAATATTCGCTTTGGTTACAATGCATACATAAAATATAGGTAGGTACATTTCTATATTAGTGCACGCATAACAAAGCAGATCGTTGTGTACCTATATTCAGAGCGGTGGTTCGTTTTTCAAATTGATCACAGAATTTACGGGAATCCTTCTGTAATTCTCTAATGAGACCAAACCGTGGATAGGTTGAATTCTTTGCAAATTTTAGTATATCGCGGAAGGCATTTGAAAAATTTCAACCACGTCAAAAGGAATGGTTCATTCTGTGCATATTAAACGGGACACGTTTGTGTCACATTATTATCGAGATTGTGTTTTTTATTTAACATCTACTTTTTTGTCAATCGACCAACGACAGCACAACACACATATGACAGTATGTATAAGTATATTTCATTCGAGTTTCGGATGCGTCGGGAAGATGTTTGGATGTGTGACAAACTTTATTTTTAACTCGATTTTCGTACCAATCTACATGCAGTTTTCTGGATAAACTGTTGATTGAATTTGAATTTACAAATGCTGATGGGTCATTATATATATTTTACAATATTGTGGAATACGGGATGCTTTTTCAGAGTGTTGCTAAAACTTGTCTTCACAATTCCTGTGATGTCGGTTCAGATGGAGCGGTGTTTCTCAACTTTAAAAAGAATTTAATCTTTCTATTTAATCAAGTAGTAATAATTAGTAGTCGTAATTAAATTTATTTTAATTAGAGTAGGTAGTAGGTAGGTAGGTGTCCAAGATTTTTAGCTCTTTGGTTATCTGGAACATCATTCCGTTTATTTGTAACAAATTCCCATCTGAAGTTGATGCAAAACATGTCTGACTAAACGAATTTTAGTTAAGGACGGACGTGCATTATGCCTGTAGTCCTGTATTGAAGGTAAAGTAAGACGAGTTGACCAAAAAGCTGGGCCACGATCATTTCAAAGCAATTAATGGTTATTTCTATGGAAAATAAGACACAATATCAAATTTTAAAAAGTGCACACTAAAAAGGGCAATGCTGTAAAAGTGCAATAAAATATTACAATTCCTGTTTTCTGCGATTCATTTGATGCAGATGAAACCAGCTTGTATTATGGTGACACGGGCTGGCTCAACCAACTGGCATTCGGATTTAAAATTCACAGTGCATTTAGAAATATTGCTCCCGTTGGCAAAATATTAGTTTTTGTGAAAAATCATATAGTTTCGAAAACATCTAAGAAGAACATTAATAAAGGCAAGATAGAGGGTCACCGAGGGCCTGGTAGGAGACAAATGTCTTAGCTGCGAAATGTATGAGAGTGGACCGGCATTAGAAGTGTGGAGGAGCTATTCCGGGCAGCGCAAGACAGAGACACTTTCCAGAGTGATCGCCAAAGTCTTTTTCTTGGGCACACCAAGAAGAAGAAGAACGTTTGTTTCTTTGTTTTAAAGATAAGATGTATCAACTTCTTTGCGTGAGAAGTTCACGGGAATAAATATACTTGTGAATTTTCCGCTGTAACTCCATCATGATGAAAAGAGATTTATAAAAATTTTAAAGATGGATTTCTAAGCAATTGATCGCAAGGACCTTTTTGACGTGGAAGACCACAATTAAATCCAGGAGGGGTCAGATCCTGATGGTTTTTGCTATGATGGCGTCATAGCTACAACACATGCGGCAAGTGAGGTGTTCATGACCCCAAAATCAGGCACGTAGGGGAGTTCAGTGCCACCGCCGCTGGCAGGGATTAGAAGTGCACAAAATGAGGTAATGTTCGAGAGGCTTTTTGTTTGTTTATGAAGGATAGTATAATACAAAAAGTGTGTGAACAAACCATCGAGTTATATATAGAAAATTGACAGACAGTGAAAAACTGACTTTGTAAGGAAATAATAAAAATAAATACAAATATAGTATACATAAATAAAGTGTTAGAATATGGCAACGTAAATACAATTATCTTAGGTTGGCTATAAGGTATCTATAAACTTTGTTCTGTGGTATCACTGTAAATACAATTATCTTAGGTTGGCTATAAGGTATCTATAAACTTTGTTCTGTGGTATCACTGTAAATTTACAGGAAGTAAAGTGTTAAAACTGTCAGCATTATTTTTGTATCTATCAGTTCAATAAAGTGATATTTTGTGACAACAGAGACTATCATTAATTTATTATCACTTCATAGATTATTTAATTTTTGTGTAAAAACTAAATAAAATCCCCATAAGTGTTAATCCCACATGGGCACCGCATGTTCTATTGTGGCTAACTCCTCCATCACGACAGAAGCAACATTTTCTGCTTACTGTGGTGGTAGTAGATTTTCAAATATTGTCAGTTTATTCATAACCCGGAAATGTTTGACTTTCTTTTAAAAAATAGTGAACATTGATTTCAATTCGGCCTCAAAATAAAGGTTTGAGTTAATTATGAACATGGACTTCAATTTAACCTCAAAATAAATATTCAAGTTAATTATGAACATAAACTTCAATTTAATCTCAAAATAAAGGTTTGAGTTAATTATGAACATGGACTGCAATTTAACCTCAAAATAAATATTTGAGTTAATTATGAACATGGACTTCAATTTAACCTCAAAATAAAGGTTTGAGTTAATTATGAACATCGACTTCAATTTAATCTCAAAATAAAGGTTTGAGTTAATTATGAACATGGACTGCAATTTAACCTCAAAATAAATATTTAAGTTAATTATGAACATGGACTTCAATTTAACCTCAAAATAAAGGTTTGAGTTAATTATGAACATGGACTTCAATTTAACCTCAAAATAAAGGTTTGAGTTAATTATGAACATGGACTTCAATTTAACCTCAAAATAAAGGTTTGAGTTAATTATGAACACGGACTTCAATTTAACCTCAAAATAAAGGTTTGAGTTAATTATGAACATGGACTTCAATTTAACCTCAAAATAAAGGTTTGAGTTAATTATGAACACGGACTCTAATTCTGCCTCAACAGAAAGTTATAAGTTACCTAATTATAAGCAACAATTTAAGCCAGAAAAGTTGTAAATTAAAATTAAAATATTTTAATTCTGCTCAAAATAAAGTATGGAACTTGTTATGGATCAAGTGAAAGTTAGGAGTTAATTATATTTTTTTATATTAACTCAACACACAGGAGGCCCTGGGGAAAATAAATTCTCCCAGAGCCCAATTCAGGAAAATAATTTCCCTCAAGGCCTACGTCATCTTTGAAGATGCTGTGTGGAGGGTTCTTTTGAGAGAGCTCGAAGAGAACCATGTTGTAGGAGGGAGGAAACACAGATGCCGGCAAATCGTTCCATAGCCTAGCTGTTGAACTCAAGAACGAGTTGTAGAAGCGACCCGTTCGCATGTGACAAATGTCAACCAGTGCCGAGGGGATCAATGACGCTAGTTCCACGGAGCATCTTCCGTTGAAATACCGATAGAACAAGGACAGCATTCCCACCTGGTGACCAATGGAGTAAATGAATGAACTCCAATCATGCCAAGAGAAACTTTTCAGTTAATTACAAACATGAACTTCAATTCTGCCTGAAGGTAAAGTATCGTGTTGATTGTTAGCATGAACTTAAATAAATAAATAAAATTCTGCCTGAAGATAAAGTGTCCAGTTGATTACTGTAGTTTATATAAGAGCTTCCAGACTTCTCCGCAAGATGTCAGGTATATAAAAGCTTTCTTACTAGTTTGTAAGATGTTAGCAGGGAATTCCTTCTCTGCATGACCGGCGGAGGTGCTACGATGGTTACCCTGCCGAGCTCGACCTCCCACTTTGTAAAATTCAAATAAGTCCGGATTGATGACAAGAACTATTATTCGTTGAATTCAAATCCACAACAAAGTGTCGGAGGATCTCTGAAGTGTAGGAACACAATAGCTGGTGCAACCGTAGAAGCAATCTGTGTTGTGGATTTTGGTTGTCACGCAATACAACAACAATATTGACAGGGAGCGAAAGAGCTAACTCACAGGACGGTGACTTGCATTTTTTTTTTCTTCGTGCAGCGAAGGGAAAAGGCGATTGATCTCGAGAACCGAGGAGGTCTAGACAGTGTTGCAAACTTAGTGGATTTTCCACTAAAACTGGTGGTTTTCATACTCCGTTTAGTGGCGAAATATTTATTTTAGTGGCTGGTGGATTTTTTAGCGGTTTCGAAAATTTTTGTTTCATTACTAAAACTACAATCAGTCAGCCACTAAGCCACTTATATGTTTAATATTATACATATTTCTTCATTCTACTTTCTTTAATTTTAAATGGAATTTACGTTCACTGTGTAGGCAGCACCGATCTACTAAAAAAATGCGCAGTATCTTTGTACATGGGGATGTTGAGAGACTATTTAGTAGTATAAATATAATAAAAAAACAAACAGGAGAATAGAAGGAAGTTAAATCTTTTAACTGCTATATTGAGAGTACGCTGTGGTTTCAGGTTGGAAGGTAAATGCTGCAATTATTCTGAAATTCCAGTAGCCATTGTAAATCAATTCGGTACTAAAGAGTCATATCAATCTGAAACTGACAATTATGGTGCAGTCAAAAAAACACGACTCATTTAAAATAGAGCAAAAATCTCGCGGGCATTTTTTAAACAGCATTTAAAGAAACACTGTGAATTTTTTCATATATATAACTTGTAAAATAACTGAAACAAATGTGTTTATAATAATTTTTGGAGCATACTTTGCAATTTTTTTCTATCGAGGGAATTTTATATAATTTGTGTTTCAGCGCAGGCAATGTCTAGATATTACTAAAAACTTGGGAAATATGTAATAAATCGGTAGAAATCCGGGTTGCGGGCCCTTAAACTTTATTTTAGTGGAAAATTTAGCCGGTGTGAGTGTAGTACTATATTTTTAGTGGTTTTCTGGTGGATTTAAAGGGTGAATCTGGTGGAGAGCTGGTATAACCGTTGGCAACACTCCGTCTAGGATCCGAAATTATAATTTTTTCCAGGTTCATCGTAGAAGCAGTGGCGGCTCGTGACTTTTTGGTGTGCTAGAGTGCTGATATTAAAAAAAAATGGCATTATTGATGTTGTTGTAGCCGAAAAAAAATTTTTTTTTTTTTGAAAATCAGTTTTTTGTATGAAAAATTTCAGGTTAGTTTCAGTTTGGTGGTGCGCCGCACCGATTTCCTGAAAAATCTTCATACAAAACACCGATTTTTGAAAAAAAAAAAAAATTTCTCGCATACAACATCCATGATGCCATTTTTTTAATATTAGCACCCTAGCACAACCAAAAGTCACGAGCCGCCACTGCGTAGAAGACCAGGAATAATCGGAATCATTAATCCATCCGGAACAAATATTCACTACCAAGGGGGCGGTGAAACCAAAATTATACAAGGAAGAAAATAACATCCGTTATTAAAATATTATCTACGAACGAAGACTATATGGACAAGAGATCTGAAGAGATCCGGAGATAAGTTTTTGCTATATTTTTGTGGGGGAAAGTTGTGCAAGTTTTTATTTTATCGTTATTGTGGTCTAGTTCCTTTTGGAGATATGGAGGTAGGCAGAATCCCAACTTCAATCACCGCATTGGAGACTGGATGTTATTTCGGTTAACGTTCAGTTCTTCGTCATAAATGATGAGAAATCAAGTGCAGATAAAAATCGATCTTTTTTTTAAATCTCTTGGAGTCAGAAACATTAACCTTACTGATATTTACGTTTCCTGTCAAAGGTACAGATTTATCTTTTGGGAAGTTGCTGGCACTTCCCAATAAGCATTGCAGTTAAAATCGGACAGTTTTTAAGGAACGGGAAATGTTTTTCTCAGCGAAGTGGGAACTTGGGAAATCTATCAAGGATTTTGGGGTTAGATAAGGTTTTTTATCAACTTACTGTCAATTCGAGTTGAGATTAGAGAAGAATCTCGCAGACATTTTCGCAATTGGGTTACTGCCAGGACTTACAAACATGAACTTTAATTCTACCTGAAGAAAAAGTGTTGAGTTGATTACAAACATGAACTTCAATTCTGCCTGAAGATAAAGTGTTGAGTTCATTACAAACTTCAATTCTGCTTGAAGAGAAAGTGTTGAGTTGATTACAAACATGAACAAAAATTCTGCCTTAGATAAAGTGTAGAGTTGATTACAAACATGAACTTCAATAATTCTGCCTGAAGTGAAAGTATTGGGTTGATTACAAACATGAACTTCAATAATTCTGCCTGAAGAGAAAGTCTCGAGTTGATTACAAACAAGAACTGCTTTTCTGCCTGAAGAGAAAGTGTTGAGTTGATTACAAACAAGAACTGCATTTCTGCCTGAAGAGAAAGTGTTGAGTTGATTACAAACAATATCTGCCTGAAGAGAAAGTGTTGAATTGATTACAAACAAGAACTGCTTTTCTTCCTGAAGAGAAAGTGTTGAGTTGATTACAAACAAGAACTGCATTTCTGCCTGAAGAGAAACTGTTGAGTTGATTACAAACAATATCTGCCTGAAGAGAAAGTGTTGAATTGATTACAAACCAGAACTACATTTCTGCCTGAAGAGAAACTGTTGAGTTGATTACAAACAATATCTGCCTGAAGAGAAACTGTTGAATTGATTACAAACAAGAACTGCTTTTCTTCCTGAAGAGAAAGTGTTGAGTTATTACAAACAATATCTGCCTGAAGAGAAAGTGTTGAATTGATTACAAACCAGAACTACATTTCTGCCTGAAGAGAAAGTGATAAAGTTTTGAGTTAAATACAAAGATGAAGTATATAGTTGAGAACCTTTCTGGAATACCAGACGAAATAGGGCTAGGCTAGGTGTTATATTATCATAAATAAATGAATAAATCAATAGTTCTGAATATATTTTCCATGGAGGCCCTACCAACAGAGAAAATACAAATGGTCCTCTTACTGAAAAGCAAGAAATTTAAAGAAGGAACAAGGTTTTTGCGAATTTGTAACAGAAAACTCGCATAAAATAGTGCTGCATGGAACAATAGTTACAGAGCTGTACACAATATTGCCAGCACAAATGCTGTGTAACAATGCTCGCAAGTGGACCTTGGACTACTAAAACGCTGCTATATAAGGGGCCGAAGACTGACAGGTCTCAGGAAAATACCAAATATATTAAGGAACATTTAAAACTGCCCCGTAATATTAGCCAACATCTTGTTCAAAAGCAGAGACAGAAAATTCTTCTTAAAAAAACCTTAAAGCTTTTTAAGTATATGTTGTACATATACTTCTGTCTTATAATGTGTTATTTTAAAATGCCTTAAACTTCTTGATGGCTGACGCTAAATTTTCCCCATGCGGCAGCTGATTCTATTTTCAAAATAATTTACTGGTTTTTTGCGAAACGTTTTTGTAAAATGTACCCGTCTTACCAGAAATTATTTACAAAATAGTACATAATTTACTATTAGTAGTTTCCTTAGAATAGTTAGTTATATTCAGAGAAAAGATTTTTTAAATGGTATCCTTGAGGATACACTAGCGAAGAAGAGGTTAAAATAGACATTTTGTACTGTTTTTAAAATAATAAAAATTGAATTAAACTGAAAACGCTATTGTAAGAACAATAAAATTTTTTCATTGGTTTCAATGCAATATTGGTGACGATGTGTGTTCAAAAGAAGTTTGATGAGGATTCTGGAGAAATCGAAAGCTAGAAGTTTTGAATTCCCAGAATGGTCGTACAAAGAAACCCTCTTTAAGTTTTCCAAGGGACCGGAAAAAAAACTTCTTAGGCGGGAAAACCTTGTAAGTGGGATAAATTGGGTCATTCAGTCTCCAAGGGACCAAAAAAATCAAATATTTTAAGCAGGAAACCTTCACTGTTTTTACTGACGATGGTCAGGAAGAGAAAATTGTAAGGAATTAAACTGAGAAGAGATCTCAAATCGAACATCATTCAATCAAAAAAACTCATAAGAGGCCCATTTTATAAATAAAAGTATTTAATGTCAGGGTGACACAGAAAACAGATTTAAAATTTCCCTGATTCCAGATTTTCCAGAGCAGTGATGAAGAACACAAACAGCTGATACATATGTGTATTAAGGTGGTCCAGGCCTACATAGTAAATTTTTTTCTTCAAATATAGATTTTCAATTTGGGAGACGGGAATGGGTACCGCCGCCCCGGGAACCTTTATTGGATAACCAACACCTCTGCCATAGGTCACCCCAAGTGGTTCGCTACGTTTGGTGATTTAGCAGGGGTGCCCGGGTTCATGCATGGGGTGAGGATTGTCTAGGTTTTGGAGGCGGATGACCAGGACACACTTATCCCCAGATTCCTACCCACCCCTAAAACCCTCTTCCTTCCCAGAACTCTTCTCTCCTTCCTTTCCTTTAAAAAACCCTCCACACAGCATCCCCAAAGATGACATAGGCCCTGAGGGAAATTATTTTCCTCAGGGCCTCCTGTGTGGAACTCACGTAAAAAAAAAGCCACCCATTTAATTTGTTACACCTACCATTCCTATTATGTGTAAAAAATTTCAGCCCCCTATCTTATACACAAGGGGGTGCTCATCGAATTAGAAGTTTCTGACAAAAGTTCTGGATTTTAAGTAAAACACGTAATTTAAGGTTTATTAATATTACAAGTATTTTCGTCACATAAGTATAAAACGTATTTAAATTTGAAGAAAATTTGGTAACAAAGCAATAATTAGCATAATATTAGTCGCAATCTTTCAAAACTATGTTTGTTGACTCCTTTTTTAATGTTTCAGTAGAAACGATTTTTCTGTTTTGTTCAACGATGTGAAGTAAAAATTGCTTATCTTCCTCATTCTTAGTAGTGAGTATCGTGTAATCTTCAAATAATTTAACACCTCTCTCCGCTGTATCATTAACACGCAAATTTTGGACTCAGCTTTTGCCCTGAAGGTAATCAACACTGTTATTCCAAGTCTCAAGGAGGTAATTAGAAGAAAGAGTCGTTGATATCAAGAACTAAGAGCGTTTTCAACGTTCTTTGTGTTGCAAAAGCTTCTAATGTAACCTCTGAGGCCAGCTTAGCAGAATCACCTCGTACTGAACGATTACCGCCATCAGAATTTATTTTTTGAACAATGGCCTGTTTCTCAGCATCACCTAGCTTCTCAGAAAACAAGGTAAATGCGACTAGTTCATCTAATAAATACCATAAGTGACGCTCTAAGACACCCCTAGCTGCTATACTGATTTCGGAATCAATGGCTTCGTACAATTTTAAGCTATTCCAAAGTATTGAGTCATTTACTGGTGCATTTGCCTCCAAAGACGCTTCGATTCAAACTTTGGTGTAGATGACAACAAATCGAACAATTTGTTTTTCTTCTCTCTTGACTAGTTTAAATCTTGTTAGGGAACGTACCCATACTACGTGACACGTTTAGGGGGGGGGGGGGGGGCTTCAAAATGTCACGCTTGGTACAAATGAGCGGCGGCGGGCTTAGGTTTTTGGTCACCGGGGGGTTAAAAATTGCAAAAAGTTGGTCACGTAGTATGGGTACGTTCCCTTACGATCAAACGCACTGGTAACATATTGGGTAAATATGTAGACAGTAGTAGACAGCTCAACGCACTACAAACTCATCCTCTAATATGGTAGCATTACTAGAAGTGCTACTGAAGCTGCACTCAACTTCTAACTCTTGTCTCGACACCACCGAAGGTGAAGCATTACTTTTAGCAGACATTTCTTTCAATTCTTCAGATCTTTGTTTCCGTTTTAGAGAACTTTCTTTGACCTTTTCTAGTTTCTTGTCAATTGAGGTCATAATCATCTTACGTTCTCATCTTTGATCGATGAGAAACGCTCTGTCTTCCGCAATTTTTATCAAATTCAAAGCGCTTGCATGGGCAATATCAAAAAGTTTGTGTAGTTCTTTTTTAAACAAATACTCTCCTTTTCTTTGTGCTTACTTTAGATTTACTCCATACTTTTATAAGTTCTTGAAGAAGTACATGCGCAGAATCTTTCACATTTTTGGAATCATTTAATATGTAGTGATAACGGAGTAAAACTTGCCGAAGAGTAGGATGTTGGTTAAGCCTCATCAATGGCTCAATATCTCAAACCCCAAGTAGAAAAATTTCGTATTTTTTTTGAGTAGATGAACATATTTTACTACACTGATTCACTTCAGTCTACTAAATAAGTATCAAATACTGTTCATATTTGTCTATAAAACTCTTCAGTAGTTTATTTTAATGTTTATTTAATAGTTGGCAAACGAAACTGGCCCGTAGCAAAACGTAAAAATTAAGCATTTTACACAAAAAATTCAAAAACAACACCTCTTGAGCACCCCTTTCTACTTGAGCTATCTCGCTGAAATTTTACCATGTTATTTCTATGAATACGTGTAACAAATTCACGGGGTGGCCAAATGAAAAATAATAAAAAAAAAAAATTTGGACCACCTTAATGTGTATATATATATTATTTTATACGGGGGCATGTTTTTCAAAATATTATTTCAGAAACCACAAATATTTAAGTATTTTTGTTGCTTTGACAGAATTTGAATAAATTAATATAATTCGAAATGCATTTTTTGAAATTTTTGCCAGTCATTAAATCCAAAATTATTAAAAAAATTCGTAATACAAAATTTATTTTTGTCCGCACATGAAAATTTGTCCATTTAATTCGAAAAGATTCAATTTGTGCAAAAAGATATCATAATATTAATTCATAAATCTAAATCTTAAAGGCCAGTGTTTTACAAAAACAGGTAAAATGCTGAAAAATTTCCATTACGCGGTTATAAATCATCCTAAATCTGACAGACCGGCCGCAACAGTAATCGCATGAGAAATTTCCATTTACTCAGAAATATATTGTAATATAATACCTGTAATATAATAATTGTAATATAATACCTCAACACAGGCTTGTCCTAGTGAGGTAACAAATTGTATTGTAAACATTTTTACCTACAGTGTAAAGAAACAATAAATAAATAAATAAATATTTTGCGAATTTAATTAGAATTAGCAGTGAAAATTTGATTTACACAAAAACAAGTCATCTTATTAGGAATTTAATTTAATTTAATCCACCTGAATTTGAAGGGACATTCGCGGAACTCGAATTTTTCAACAATTTTTTTCTTCTTAAAACTCAAGTTTCTAAAAATAAAACATTCCCCGATATCCCAAAATTATTCATAAATTCTCTGATATTTCCCGGGTCGGTAAAATTCCCGGTTTTCCAGGTCTGTGGCAACCCTGCCTGAAAGTAAGATAGAAAAGGAATAAGTTTTTTTTAAATACATAATGTCAAATTACACAATAAAGTTATTATTAAGTTCTGCTAGTTTTTAGTTTATTTTTTAATGAACCGTTGCTGCTATTACATAGCTGTTTCAGTGTTCAAAGCTATTTTATCAAATCGTCAAAAACAAATGAGAAAAATGTATTTGCCTATAGAAACAGATTTACTTCAAAGAAGCAATCAAACTGTGCGAGTGATTTTATCACTTTAAATTAAAACTTATTCAAATTTAGCGTCCAATGTCAGTAGTTAGACGGATGACTTATTTGACATTCCACGGGCTGTCCACCATCACATTGTGACAGTCCGTGAGTAATATAAATTAGCGTCCAATGTCAGTAGTTAGACGGATGACTTATTTGACATTCCACGGGCTGTCCACCATCACATTGTGACAGTCCGTGAGTAATATAATTTAGCGTCCAATGTCAGTAGTTAGACGGATGACTTATTTGACATTCCACGGGCTGTCGACCATCACATTGTGACAGTCCGTGAGTAATATAAATTAGCAGTATGTTTACGTCATGTCAACATGCATTGATAATTGTCTAGTGTGGTTTACAATGATAAATAAAATACAACATAGTCAATATAAATATTTTTAAGTACTACACACTGTGTTAAAGGCGTACAAAATTTGGTAAGCTGCTTTACAAATAAATATGATATTTTTAGGAAGAGTGTGTCAAAGGAATTAGTTATTGTGTAACAGATTACATAATATAACAATATCATGGTTAGGAAATTAGTAAATATATTTTGAAATAAGGTAATAGCATTCTTATACATTATTGTGCTCCTTCAGTTTTAAAACATGTTTTATAATAATATTATGGTTAAAAAATCATGCGATAAAGATTTAAAAAACTTTCATACAAGATATATCAGTCATTTTAAAAATTTTTATTAATAAAACACATTTATTACCAAAAAATACAATCACATTCTTAACATTACTAATTTGTTAAACATTTAAAACATAAATATGTAACTGTTTTTGACATTACAGTAGTAATATTCTTAACATTTCTAAATTACTTGTGCACAAAAAATGATACATACCGCATTTACAAGCTTGTAAATTTGTTGTTTTTTGGCCATTTGTTCAACAATACAATATGTAGCACAAAAAACCTACATAAATTTCCTTGCAAGCTTCTTGCAAATTCTAAAAAATATTCATAATTTTATAAGCAGGCAGTAAATACAATAATTATTCTCTTAAAAATATTTTAAACATTCATTTTTTTGTTTCGCTTTTCAATAAACAAAATAATACCATACATAATATTAGAAACCTTAATTATAGATTTAATAAATGAAACTAAGGTTAGAGCAAATGCATTGTAGAATATCATAAGTAATAGTAAATAAATCAGACTTGTATAAAACACAGATTGGGGAGCGCCATCGCCATCGCCATCAGCAACTAACACTAAAATACCTTCTCTGGTTAGTTAATACTAAAACATACACACCATAATAAAATCTCTTCCGACAATAAGAAGATTGTATCTGGAGGTAAAACCAAAATACAGGAATTACTACAGCCAGTAGCACTAGAATAGGTTTCTAGAGATAATGAATTCCTAAGCATTCTCAAGTTGAACCAATCTCTTCTCTAGATTATAATGATAATCGCAGAGATTAAAAACGTTTCTTACAAATGTCAAGACAATGATCTAGTGGCATCTTGTTCAAAACACATTTGGATTTTGGTTTGTACTTTAAATTTTTCACCCTTTATGTGTTAACAGAAACAAAAAATATAAATATCCGCAATGTAAGAAACCAAATTTCTTGTCATATTGGCTAACAGTGTCTGTATGGGCATTCAAAAAATCCACATAATACATGTGGAGAATACATTCCCAAAGTTGTAGCATCAAATTCCACCTTGAAATATAGTTAGGAGCGGTGCGCGTCAAGCAGGTAGAATGGAGAAGGGAGCGGCCCGGTTTTAAATGAAAACTTAAAAGCGTTTTTCTCAAAAGCATGTTTTTCTAGTTGGCTGGAAACATAGCTCATATGATTCACTTCATTCAAAGTTTAAATTCAATTTATATGCGGATGAACCTCGGCTTATAAAAAAATTATTATTGCAGGACAATGTTATTGCAAAATTAAGGCTGAATTTTATGTCAAATTTTATTTTAAATCCGCCATTTTTGCAAACAACTTTTTTTTGCAAACTGGTTCATGCGCAATCTACATTCATGCTATACGATTTTTTTTTGAATTTCATGTTTCAGATAAACATTTAAAAAAAACTCAGCTGGACCAGACTTCCCCCTTAAATAGGGCAGTTTCGGTTCTACCTTGTATTGTAATAAATATTACCGTCAAGAAAGGATTGAATTTAAACGGGGGCGAAATCAGTGAGATTTTTAACAGGCTGCACCATGTGCTGGGGAAAGTATTCCGAGAGTTCTTGGAACAGCTGGCAGCGGCGGTAGTGCTTTTCATAGTCATCACACTTGTCTTGGAGAATCTCATCCTGGATGGAGGCAATCATATTGGCAGTGGAGGTTGGTTCCTCGTCTTCTCCGGGTAGCGGGACTACGGAGGTGGAAGACTCGTCAAGGGAGTCCATGCCCAGCATGGTGGCGAAGAGGGCCTGCTGCTCCGCGTCGGGGTACCTGGCGGTGCACTCCATGGAGTAGTCTTCGTTCTTGGGCTGCGACTCCTCAGGTATCTCTGGGTCCCGGCGGACCTCGGCTGTCTCCTTGTTCTCCAGCGGCTCCAGGGGAGGGTGGAAAAAGAGGGTTTGCTCCTTCTCGGTGAATAGCAGTGTCGCCAGCAACTGAAACTGTTTTAAATTCTATTTATTATCTACCAATAACACCAATAAGATTAATTTATTAATTATTGATTCCACTAAACATTTTCAGTTTTTTTTTTCATGTGCCTATTTAACTAGAAATCACCAATTTTTGTGCTGTTGTTTCTATTATTAACCAGTCATTTGCCCTGTCATCGGCCTTGCCATATTTCCTATGAAACTTCCCAAATAATGGAAAGCATCACTTTCAAGTAATATTTTATGGATTTATTTTGAGCTACCGTATATTTTATTTACCAAACACATTCCTCGAACAATAAACTATCTATAAAAACAACATTACTTGCGCTTATTTGATAAATTGATAGGCTTTCGATGTTTTTGTGAACCACCACGCTCGGATTTTTGACAGTTCAAATCGCGGCAAAATCTGACACCCAGATGCGGTAGATAATTTATTTAAAAATATTCTAGTGTTGCTGGGGGGAATGAAACCTTTGGCTATGTCAAGAACGATATTGGCGCAAGCGATTCTGACCTTGTCCTTCATACAGTTTCTTTTTACATAAGGGTTAAAATCGCATTTAAAAAAAAAATCAAAACTTGATCCGCGCTCGCCGGCGCGGTTCCGGTAGAGGAGAGATTAAACATACTAATTTTGGTTGGAGGTGCATAATTTAAAGTTGTATTCTGGCATAGAGTATAACATTACTGATAATTATAAATCTTATCAGACAAGCGATGATTTCATTTTTAAATTAATAATTCATTATGTAAATGTTTGACAGACACAGTGCTTGATTTGATCAAGTGGGCACTCTGACGGGCCGGTCATATTGCCATTTCATTCGTACACACATATTCCGTGAACGGCTCTTCTCATCATAAGCTGTGCTACATTTTTTGTTGGATTAGTTTGAACATAACGTGTCTTGTATTTTTACAAACATTCAAAAGGTAAATTTCTTCAATTGAAAGGCTGAAATGATCTGATCTGAAATGATCATCTCAATTAAATGGTTGTACCTTTTTGTTTAGCAAGTTAAAAAAAAGCAATTATCTTGTATTGAAGTATCGAGTTGCTACCTGCTTCCATCTTGTGTTCATTATATATTGTCAATTCTTGATTATAATAATAATACCGTAAAATCATATTATATTAAAAAAAAATTATAAAGATCTGTAATGGAATCTTTTCGCACACATGATAAAAATTATTACAATACATACAAAAAGTGATTACAATATGTACAATTTTTACATCTTTTTTTTTACCTACCCACCCCTCACTGTGCCATCTCTACATCATCTAATTTTCTCTGTGTCTTCTACTGCCCCCCCTGAAAGCCTCAAAAGACCACAAGGGAGCGTTATCACCCACGTTGAGAACTTATGACGTACACTATGCGCACGTTCAAAATCGTTATTCGTTTTTTGGAGTGTTATGCCGTTTTGCGCTACCTCCTTCTTTAGCCAACGTTTCGGACAATGTTGCAGTGTCCATCGTCAGGGCAGGTCTGGCAAATCACACATCTGCCGGATCCGGCAACATGGCGTAACACACCAAAAACAAATATATACTTTTGACCGTGAAAATCTAAAAACGTATCTGACTTAGGATGGGTTCAAAAACCAGCTGGCCATTTTAAAATCAAATGTCAATCAATTAAAATCATACGTACACAAAATATTTGAAAAAAAAAACGGATAATATAATTGTACATATATATTTAAAAAGAAAACGGCAGATATTTGTGCGGCCCGCACAAATATCCGCCGCGGGCCGCGATGACCACAGCCCTAGCTGGTTGCACATGGTTCTATTTGCATGTTTAGATATGTTCAAGTAAATATAATATGTAAGTAAGTATATGTCCTATTTGAGGTTAAACGTCACGTACGTTATAATCTACGCCTTCACTATTCAAAATATTGAGGTGAATTGTTTGCGCCCATACATATTTAATATGAACATAAATAAATAGTTTTGTCGAAAAACAAACCCAAATCTTTCAAGAAAGGATGAACATATTGAATTAACAATATTGGATTGAGTCACCGATACTAATTGAATTTTTCAGCCTTTCTTGAAATATTTGGATTTGTTTATGGACAAAACTATTTATTTATGTTCATATTAAATATGTACGGGCGCAAACAATTAATTCACCTCAATATTTTAAAGCAAAATGTGCAAAAAGTAATAAACCAAAAATAATTTAATTGGCGCCATCTGTGAATGCGTAGGTAACGTACGTGATGTCTAACCTTAACCTGTTATTTGACGGAGACGCGCGGATACGCGCGTATTGTGTGCATGCGCGTAAAAAAATTCTGTGTTTGTCTGCGATTTTGACCCTTTTATGAACAGAATTAGTATGAAAGACAAGGTCAGAATCGCTTGCGCCAACGTTTACCCACGTCCTAGAAAGAAATTTCATTCACCTGGCAACCCCAGAATATTTTTAAATGATTTTATCTGTGGCATCAAAATGCGCAAATTTGCTGCGAATTTTATCTGTCAAAGTCGATGCATGTTCTTGACGAAAACATTGTAAAACCTTTCAATTTACGTAATTAACGCAAGTAATATTGTTTTGGTACATAGTTTATTGTTCTAGGAATGTGTTTCGGTCAATAGAATATACGATAGCTCAAAATTAATCCACAAAACATTTAATTCAAAATTCAAAATCGTGTTTGGTTACGAAATTTCCTTATTTTTACTGGTTTTTTATGGCCTTTGACGGGTTAAACATTTTCTTTTAAACATGTTCAATTAAAATACTTTATCCAAGATTCATTATGAGAAATCGTCTGCAAAATTTGACACCTCATTTCTCAGATAAAGGTAAAGCGAAGTTAAAACCGTATCCAATTGAAGTGGAAATGTATGACGATTTTTTTTTTTTTTTTTTAGTTTTCTTTATTCATTGATTTGTTCATTACATGAATTGACGTTTTTCGACCACCATGCTAGGCTCATGCCCGTGTTAAATAAAACAAAGTAATTCTTTTAAATTTAGTTAGTATGACTTGACAATTAAATTAGCAGTAGTGATAATGAGGAGAGGTAACCTGCTTGGCCTCCTCTTTGCTCTCGTGGTCGGTGGCCTGGTGCAGGCGTGTCTGCAGGAAGGTGAGAGCGTCACGGGAATGGCCGGCGCGCACCAGCTCCTCGTACTCCAGCCGACGTAGGCTCAGGCGCGCTCTTTTCCACGCGCAGTCTCCACTCAGCCTGCAACACATTTCAATTTAGTTTCATACCATTTTGTTGATAAGAGACAAACATTCCCAGGTTACGGAAATTCGGAAAATATTTGTATTATTTTTTTATGTGGTCCCAATCGCCTGGAGCCAGTGTGACTATGGCATCCCCGGATATTTGTTTATTTGTTATTGGGGTATTTTGTGTGGCTGAAGGTAAGTGGAGAGGGGATTGTTATGCTAAAATTTCTATGACAAAAACTTGTCTATGTCAGATCATGAAACGGAATCTGACTGCATTCTGGTCAACAACTTACATTCCTAATAAATGTTATCTAAAATAACTAAATGTTAATGTTCGTAATAAACATTATAGGGATGAGGCGGGGAAGAGATGGGTGAAGAAGTATTTGGCTATTCTGATCTAGCACTGGGAACCTTTATTAAATAACCAACACACCTCTGCCATAGGTCACCCCAAGTGGTTCGCTATGTTTGGTGATTTAGCAGGGGTGCCCGGGTTCATAGGGTGAGGTTTGTCTAGGTCTTAGAGGCAGATGACCAGGACACACTGAACCCCAGATTCCTACCCACCCCTTAAACCTTTTTCCTTCCCAGAACTCTCTACTCCTTCCTTTCCTTAAAAAAACCCCTCCACACAACATCCCCAGAGAAGACATAGGCTCTGATGGAAATTATTTTCCTCAGGGCCTCACGTGTGGAGCTCATGTAAAAAAAAAAGTCACCAACGTGACTAACTAAAGTCATTTCAAGCAACGTTTCAGTTCTGAATGGTGGTCTTACACCAGAGCGATAATGAGAGTATCTTCCACTCTGGAACATGCAACAAATATACCTTACAAATTGTTTTAACTTTTTACCCGCGTTGATCTACTCCGTTTTTTCGATACCCATACGCGGTATGTATATGTCATATTTCAAGTACCACGAGGCATGAGGACACATTCACTTGATTATAGATGTTTTTTACGAAAAAAAATTTTACTTTCGAAATATGCCTGAATATGTCAGCATCATGATAGTTACACGAATATCCTAGCGAGCGGGAAAAAATACTGTGACATAGTAGCGCTGTTATATCGGCAGTCGAAGTTAGCGTAACAAGGGCTGATACGGGCGCGTGTGAGGCATGGCTTTTGCCGTATCAACTGTTGTTACGATCGCGTGGAAAAGGTTAAATGATAAAATAATTGTGAAAACTAAATTCATTCATATAAAATTTCCTTGCGCACGCCTGGATTTGAAGCCTCTCGACCACAGAGGACATCACTTATAGACTTCCATCATTAGAAGTACAACAGGTTGCGTAACACATTTGTCCATTTGGCTATGGGTTGGTCAAAAAGCATTATTCTTTTATTGAAGCAGCAAAACAACAATTTTCAACTTTAAATTTTTTTTTTTATTATAATGACAGATTAATTAAAAGTACAACCGATCAGGTGTAAATTTCAATACGGTCCATTTTTTTTTTTTTTTTTTCCAGTCCATTTTTTTTAATAAATAATGAATGACTTTCTAACTTAAATAACTGCATATTTTTTTATTATTTTTAGAGTTAGTTTTAATAGTTAAAATAATTTTCAAAGTTTTAATTTTTCAAGATCCCCCAAAAACCACCGTATATGTACGGTGAATCGTGTGACGTCATCACTCAGGAAAAGTTATTTTTATTTTCAACAGGTGTTATCATTTTATATGACAGCATAAATATACCAAACCACCCACTATGACTACTACAGGACAGTTACATGGAAGAAAGTATGATACTATTGGATTAATTAAAACATTATTTAGGTTATTTATTATATTATATTATTACCGGAGAGTGGCATGAAATTATTATTTTTTTGGCTTCTGGGATTTACTCAATCTATTAGGTCCCCACAACGCTCAAGTAACTACCCATTTAGCCTCTTGGGCTCCCCTACTATATGAGTCAGGGATCAGTATCGGTATCGGTATTTTATCATCAAAGACGGTGTATTTTTTGTTAGATATATTTCATCACACAAAAATAAATAGTACCGTAAAGTTGATAGAAGAAACTCTAGAGACTGAACACTGGACATACTAGTGGAGAATATTGGTCCCCGACCTGAATACATCAATAAGTAGATAGTTAGTTAAGTTACCTGGAGAGTTCCAGCCTCCAGAAGTCATCCAGCCTCAGACTGGGCTGCGAAGACTGGCCCGGGTTGCCTCCAAACAGATAGTGCACCTTCCCCACCTGATCGTACACCAGCTGGTGGGCGAACCTGAAAACAACCGCACCCACCATTACTGACATGACCAACAAACATTGACCACTTCAACCACTTCATTAGGCAGCTTTTGTTTAGCGGCTGTCATCAATTTATAAATATTTTTATATAAATTGATGACCGTGATTGCACATATTGCCTAACGTCGCCTAACAACCAACATCGTATTGATACAGGGTCACCACATCAATCAACCATGCCAGGCCGTTGATGCATAACTTCTGAATTCAGAATTTACTGAAAACACAATGTAGTTTACTAAGTACACAATAGTGTTTCTAACTTGCCAAATTCTACTTGGACTTGTGACACAATGGTGAATCTATCTATTCAAATGTAATAATGTATGTTTGCTTGTTTGTGTCTAACGTATTCTTTTTTTATATGAATACTGCACAAGAGTCCCAACTGATCCCGTCTGGAGCCATGGCATGCCCAATTGGGGTATGTTGTGAGGCTGAAGGAAATGGGGAAGGGAAGGAGATGGGGAAGGGAAGGAGATGGGGAAGGGAAGGAGATGGGGAAGAGGGAGGTGGGGAAGTACCTGGCTATTCAGATCTGGTCAGCAAACACGGCTGACGCCATTTCAAGCAACGTTTCAATTCTGAATGGTGGTCTTACACCAGGGCAATACTGAGATTATCTTCCACTATGGAACGTGCCGCAAATATACTATATATTATTTTGGATGAATAAATTGTGAAATAACACAAATTAATCAAATAAAATTTATTTGCCGTGCCGGGATTCGATCCCGCGACCTTCGGAGTGCTAGTCAAGAGCCTTACCACTGGACTATGCCGGCCGTCAAAAAACGGCAACCTAAACCATTCATCCGATCGCGATGAAATTTTGGTGATTTGATGAGCATGTGCCCGCAATGGTTTCTATATATAATAGTGAGCTCTGGCGTTATGAAATTATTTCCTATACTGATCAGATTGCGATGAAATGTTGTGTGTACAGCTTTGAAGGTTTCTACATACACTGGTGAGTACTGTCATTATGAAATTTGAATAAAAATTTTGCAATAGGCACGAGAGTTGTTTGAAAAATGAGTGTATTTCATGCAGTTTTGCGGCAGGGAGGGTAGACGGGAGGGGAGGGGAATCCGAGGGGCGAAGGGGAATGAAGGGGGAAGGAGATTCCCGGGACGGGGTCGAGGTAGGAGGAAGGGGGGAAAGTGAAAAGAGGGGGGGAAAGGGGAAGGGGAAAGACGAGGAAGGTGGAGGGGAACAGGAGGCAGAAGGGGAACGGAGACGAATTGGAAAGGACACGCAGGGAGAAACAATATCTTTATTTATTTCACTTTAGTAAAAATATTATTATATATAACGTCATTGGCTGAACCACCTTCACTGTGTGTGGAGGGCACTTAGGAGGGGAGAACAGAATGAGTTACCTGGGACATGGCTCCGACTGCTGCATCTTGGCCCAGTAGTTCTGTCCCTGATTATCGTTCTTATAGATGCACCTCCATTGCAGGCGGGATAGGGAAAACACCCACAGCGAGTTGGAGATCCTCTTGTCTTCTTTGCTGATTCCCTGATACACACAGACACACACACACATATCATTGTTAAAATCAAAAACCTGCTAATACTGTCCTCTTTGGAATAAAATTCATAATAAATATGTATAATATTGTACAAAAATGGTTCGGACCCCTGTTGTGTATTCTAGTAACTAGTCATCAGTTAGTAAAGTAGATACCTAACCCAGATGCCGGTAATTCACACCTGGCGGGTGCGGCAAGCTCCGTCGCAAACAGAGGGTGCTTCGTGGTGGGGATTTGGCAAGGGGAAACCAGGCTACATGCCAGTGTTAAAAAATTGCGCGAAAAATCATTTTTCGCAACTGCAGCACCTTAGAGATCTTATTTTACAGACAGCCCTCGTATTTAAAAAAACCCCATAATTTTAAGCATGTTTAAAATTGGAGGAAAGGTACTCACGGCCAGAACGTATATCTCGTTGAGGTCGGTGTCGATGGTTGCGCGGTGGTTGAATCCAGGCGGGGGCGCTCTGCGCGCGGGTGCCTGGCACAGCGAGCGCACCTTCGGGGGCTCCTCGCCCACCGACACGGCAAGCAGGTCGGCCAGATGCTCCTTGTGGCGCTGGCCCCCAAACACGTACAGGGTGCGGGTCACCTGGGAAAAACAATTTTAAATTAGTCATACATACAATAAGATTATTTATCTTATAAACTTTATCCAAGTACTGAAAAACAAAACTTCTAATATTTGAAAATAAGGTAAGCGGACGTAAGAGATTTTAATGCAACGCTATTAAATCTATACAATTGGATATTTCCACAAACGAGGTATTATGTTGAAAATGTGACGTCACAAGCGTCGCTCAGCTTGGCCAGCATAAATGAACACTGTCAGTGAGCGTCCACGCTCATAACGTCACACGATAGCCCCGCCCCAAAATATCGTTTTAGCGGTAATTCAAAAATGGTAAACTTTTGACTCGCCGTAGAAAATTTATTCGTCAACATAAAAATAAAATAAAAATGCTATAATCATCGTAATTTTTTGAAGCAATAAAAAAAAGTGGAAATACCCAATTGTTGTAAAAATTAAATAAATAAATTTATTCTTGGATAACTAATAGAAGTTTATTATTATTATTGTTAAACAATGAGCAGGCTGCATTCTGCTGATGCGCTCATATCTAATTTCACAATAGTTTGACAGTAAATAAATAGCTTTAATTTATAACTAAGTTAGTCCTTTCTTCTCTCCAAATATGAATCCAATAGAGCTTTGAATTGGTTTATATTAGTTGTATCGATGACATGTTGTGGGAGTTAGTTCCAAGCATCCACCACTCTTATTTGCAAGGAAGTGTTTTCTGGGATTAGATGCAAAAGGCGTTTTGGTAATTTTTTTTTAGTGTCCACGGAGAATTATATTTTTATAAGTAGTAAAGATTCCTTGGATGCCAGGCAGGGGCAGGGGGGCAGCTGTAGTGTCCAGATAAAATTTTGAAAGTCTCGATCAAGTCACCCCTTTCTCTTCTTTCTTTTAAGGTTGGTAATCTTGTAATAAACCTCATTGTAATATTTAAATCATGGAATAAATTATTATCAACAACACTGAATGAAAATATGAAACAGACAAGGACACATAAAATAAAAAAGGAATGGACATAACTGGGATGTATACTTTGTATATGATGGAAAGTAATGAGATGGCAATAGCTCAATTGGAAGAAACACCAGTCCCGATGAAACCAGAGGACCTTTTTTTTTATGTGAATACCGCACAAGGGTTCCAACTACTCCCGTCTGGAGCCAGGAAAACTATGGCATCCCCAGTATGGGTACGTTGTGAGGCTAAAGGTAGTGGAAAGGGGAAGGAGATGGGGAAGAAGAAGGTGGGGAAGTATGTGGCTAATCAGATTTGCTCACCAACGCCATTTCAAGCAACGTTTCAATTCTGTGATACAACGATTTAACACTATAGGAAATCAATACCTACATGATGTTAAAAAATTTAATATCAACTTGGTGAATTGGATCATGTAAAATATTTATTTCAACACATCTTGTATTTTTGTAAAACTATCTAATCGCTGTATTTTTCACTTTTTGTTTCTTGTATTTTTATGACTTGTGTGTATTTTTTATCTAACGTAATTTTATTGTTATTATTTGTTTCTTTTGAAAATTATCTGTCATTTTAAAATTGCACTACCAACATGTAAAAGCCCTCTGGGCGTTAAATAAATAAATTTTTTAAAAAAAGTTGAAAGATTTGAGAGTCACCGGGTGGAAGAGCATAGAGTGGCTGGCGCGAGAGAGGATGGAGTGGTGGTGGGAGAGCGTGGCAGCCGTGTCGGGCAGCAGCAGGCTCCAGCGGTCCTCGGCTATGTGGTACGAGAACAGCCCCGAGTACTGCTGGTTCTCATCCGTCTCGCTGTAAGGACGGAAATAATAACTATATTAGTAAATATCACTTTGGTAGAGTGAGACAGGGAAGCAAGAATGAGAGTGCGAATGTGTGGGCACCAGTTCTAATAAACCAGCATTGCTAATTTGGGGTTACGAGTGACAGGTCGGTGTTGCTTTTGTCCCTAACACCGTAAGGTAACACTGTGATAGTAAGGGAAATACAATGATTTCTATGAGAACTGTACGAGTTGTTCCTAAAAACCAACAAATTAGCCTGAGGGGTTAAGTTAACAACACTGTGTAAAGTGTTCAAATATATGTTCGACAACATCAAGGAAATCACATTAAATATTGAACCAATATTCATAATCACATAAATTAGAAAAACATACAAAAAAGAAAAAAAATTAAGCACTTAAAATCGGGACTTCCGCTATCCCGGCTAAGGATCAAAAGTTAATATGTTGGAACCCCATATTAGGGATTCGGTGTAACTCTTCTTGGATAAAGAAAAACTAGATATGATTTGGTGAACATACCTGTACATCGAGAGAATCTTGCCACCAAAGACATAGAGGATGTGGCGCTCTGAGTCTACGCACATCTGGTGGTCGAAGATCAGCCGGGGGCCTCCGCGTCCCCCCGTGTCCTCGCACAGCTTGCACCACACACCCTCCCCAATGTCAAATACATACAGGTCACTCTGAAAGTAAAGCAATCGGGTCACTCACACTTTTCATTGGCCCAATCGGGAGGAATGCAGATCCGGGCACAGCTTGTTTTTGGCAAAAAACCGTGTTTTCACCGCGTTTTAAGTTGAGAATTTTAATCTGGGAGGTGAAAAAAAGTGCGGAAAGCAATAAAAAAAAAAATTGAATAAGTAATTAATTTTCAATTACGTTAAGTAAAACGCGAACTGACACTATGACAACCCGGCGGCCATTTTGTCACTGATATATTGGTATCCCTGATACAAGGATGAGCAAGATACGATTGTAGCCGACTTCGTGGGATACATGGATAAGGCGCGTAATAGGGTTTGTGTAGCGGGCTTGTGTATGTTATCTTTACTTTAAAAAACAGCCTACGTTTTTGAATGGTTTGTTTGGCTACGCAGGGTTTGTGTAGCGGGCTTGTGTATATTATCTTTATTTTAAAAAACATCCCAGGATTTGAATGGTTTGTATCCATTCCAGTACCTACGCGCCTTATTATTTATCCCACGAAGTCGGCTACAATCGTATCTGGCTCTTGTTTGTAGGTCTGGGATACCAACAGTGACATAACAGTGACAAAATGGCGGGCGAAGTGTCGTAGTATCGGTTCACGAAGTGAAATTTTATTTATACTTTAAACGGCTGTATCTCCCTCAATTTTGCCGAGCGCGCCTTAATTTTTTTTTATTCAGCTTCTCCACACTTTTCTCATCTAGAAAGTGCCTTTTTATTAAATTTCCAAACTGTGCCCGGATCTGCATTTCACCCGCCCAATCAACAACACAAAACTCCACATTTGCAATTCAGTAGAAAAAGATTTTCATAATAGTAAAAGGTATTTATTTATACACATGGTATTTGGAAACTAATGGTACAAGCGGGAAACTGGTTGATTTTTATTTGATCTTTCGTTTTTGAGTAAATCAGGTCCAAAGTTGGAATTTTTTTTTGGATAATCTGAAAACAATCAGTCTCTACATGTTTAACATAAGTTGCTTATTGTGTTTTAAAATGCGTTGAAACCTATACCCGGCTCCAAAAGTTTTTTTAACACTTTAGATGCCAAAAAAAAGGAAGAGTAAAAAAAAAAATTAAATTCATCTGACGTAGATCTACCGGGTTCGTGCTCCTATCACTAGTTTCTTGGAAATCGTGTATAAAGTAGAAATGAAATCATGTAAATCAATTGTAAAATGTACTAATGTAAGGGTAACGGAGCTGCATCTGATTTGGCAATACTTGTAAAACAATTTATTTTCTGAAGCTCAGGGGCCAGCACCGGGGAAAAATAAATGTTTTTTTTTTAAATGCGATTTTAATCCTAATGTATAAAGAAACTGTACAAAAAACAAGCTCAGAATTGCTTGCGCTAATGTCAATCTGGGAGCTACTTTTTATTTGATCATTCTAGCTTCTCTGAATGCTTTTAAATTAATGTTCTATGACATTTGTGGGTCACTTTTCGCATCGAATGGTGGAAATATATTTTCAAAAAAGCATCAAGGTCATTATTTCTTTGAAAACTCCTTTGAATTGTTTTTTTTTAATGTTAGGTATGTATTCAGGTTTGTGTAGAAATAATAAAATCAGTTTACATTTTGGAGAATATTAACATTTTTTGTAGTTAGCTATCCTGAGAAAAACTTGTCATGATATTATCACATGTATATATGTACATGAATAATAAGATATATTATCTGCTAAACAGAAAACAATGGCAAAACAAACAATTGCTTTGACCAGAACTCATCATGGTAATTTTTGTGACGTTTCCGAAATGTCAACAGGTTAAGGGGGGGTAATTTCCAATCAACATACCTCATCACTAAAGACCGGATTATATGCAACAAAAACAGCCCAAAATATGCAATAAATATGCACGAAAATCGATAAAAAGGGCCAAAATACGCAACGTGAAATAATACAAGAAGTCTAATTTTTTATTTTAGTAAACTAATTAAGTTTTCAAGGATAACAATCGTAATTTCGAAAATATCAATTACAAAATGTATTTAACAATGAAATTTACAATTTACCTTTAAAAACGTATATGACAAAGTACTGTTCTAAATGTTCTGTTGACAAATGGTGTCTACGATCGCTTAATATATTTTTGTAAGTGGAAAAGGAGCGTTCTACGTCTACTGATGTAACTGGACAGAATTTAAATTTGGGTGCGATTTTTGAACTTATTGTGCCGGGCAAAATTTCACCTGCCCCGTTGATGAAGCTATCAATTTGGCACAAGGGTTCTGAGTTATTGTTCAGTAAGTTTTCAAACTTTTCTTCGAGTTTACTCGGGAATAGCTTTGGCAACGAGGAATAATTCATAAGGCGAATTTTTTTCATAACCTGAGTAGATTCATTCAACGCAAATCCATGAGTTTCAAGCATTTTCACTAGCCGCGCACTTAGCTATCTGACGTTTATAGTGTCACTATGTGAACGATGAACGAGATCGAGCGTAAATATGGAAGATCTCAAATTTTTTGTTAAAATATGCAACTACCGCTGAAAAGGGTCTAAATATGCAAATATGCATTTGCATATAATCCGGTCTTTACTCATCACCAAGACTTAGCAGTGTCCTTAAATAAATTGGATATAAGTGAAATGTTCCCATTAGATATTAGTGCCAATGAACCCATTCTTTCTGACTGAAAAGTCCACCTTATAAAAAGAAGGGAAAGGAGATCTTGCGTGAGTTTTGCTATGCTTACCTTCATGTTTTGTGTGGTGCGATGTTTGACATCCAGATACCTCCCGAGAAGGAAGATCTGTCTGCGGCCGGAGTCCAGCACCATCTTGTGGCAGGAGCGCGGGTAGGGCCCACTGAAGTGCTCACTATGTCTGGACAAACAACAACGTATTCTATTCATTTATTCATTTTGAACACATTACTAAATTAGTATTTCAATTAGTTTTTAAAACATCCATATAGTGTCCGACCGAACTTTCAGTTTCGGTTTCGGCCTAGTTTCGGCCAAAAAAACGAGTTTCGGCTTTATTTGAAACTACGGCCGAAACTGAAACTGAATTCGGGAGGTTTCATTCTGCGATCGGACTTGTTCGGTGCACTGAACTGCAAGCCACGAAGTGTCATTTTGCTGCGTCCGTGCTCATAGTTGTGTTAGAACTTGATTCACTTGTTTGTATTCGCTCCGGGAACTTTGCGGTAGTTTGGTTTATTTGTTGTAAAATTGGAGTTGTTTATAGGTACTTAACATTATCTCGAAATAGGTAAGTTTTATTTCGCTATTGAAATTATTTAGTTCATGATAGGAAAATATTGGGGAAAATATTTTCATTTTGAAAACATTGAGGAAAATATTTTCTCTGAGGGCCTAGGTCATCTTTGGGGATTCTGTGTGGAGGGTTTTTTTAGGGAAAGGAAGGGGAGGAGAGTTCTGGGAAGGAAAAGGGGTGGGTAGGAATCTGGGGTTCAGTGTGTCCTGGTCATCCACCTTCAAGACCTAGATAAACCTCATCCCATGAACCCGGGCACCCCTGCTAAATCACCAAAGGTAGCGAACCACTTGGGGTGACCTAGGCATAGGTGTTGGTTATCCAATAAAGGTTCCCGGGGCGGCAGTACCCATTCTCGCCTCCCAAATTATTTTGTTCTTAAGATGAAAGAGTATTCTACCTTTTATTTTATGTTATTTGTTAATAATTTTCAAATAGGTAATACCTACCTACTATTTATTTTTTTAATATTATTTACGAAGCGGTTTACGATTACGATTTCAAAAAGCATAAATAATTTATTTGAAATAAGAAGCAATAATTATGTTATGTTTATTTTTAGTTCAAATATCAGAGACAGAATGATTAATATATGATTTAAAAATAAAGGCTGATTGATTAAGATTGACTATTTTTTTCTACAAAAACATGACCTTATATGGAAGTTTCGGTTTCGGCCGTAAAAACTAGTTTCGGTCGGACACTACATCCTTAAGGAAAATAATAAATGCCTTACTGATAAATACGCTTCTAACCCCCTCCCCCCTACACAACTGACAAGCAACCGTTGAAAGCCTAACAACTGCAGAAAATCCAAAAAGGGGTAAAGTGCATTAACTTTGGGAGGTGATTCTACATTATGGTAGGAGTAAAAAAGATAAATAACTTTTTCAGAAATTCCAACTTTTTTTTTCCCATACAAAAAGAGATACCTACTAAAAATCCTTAGTGTAAGGTAGCCAGGTGCTCCCGGCAAGCTAACCCAAGTTAGCTTGCCGGGCGCATTTGTTGCAACGTTGCTTGGTGTGATTTGGCCTGTATCCATGGAAACCGTTTGTAAACATAACAAGACCGAGAATTTGACGTTTATTCAGATCGTATGTTTTAAACCAATGTAAAAAGATAACTGCACTTAAATAACAATTGAAGACACGCTTTTAACGATTAAATTGCTATAAACTAATTGAACACTTAACTAATGTCATCGCTTTTAACTAGTTTAACAAATTTTCAAAATGTCCACCTTCAGCTTGTAAGCAAGCATGTAAACGTAAATAATATTATTATCAATTTGTACGTTGTGGCGTATTTCATTAATGAATGTCTGCCCGTTCTTTGTTGGTAAAGTAAGGCATTTTATCTAATAATTCAATAACAAAATTACGCAGTATTGGCACAATAATTCAATGATAAAATTACGCACAAGTAAACACCATTTTTACAGCTAGGCAGGTTAGGCACGTCTACAACTAAGTAAACAAAAGTAAGTCTGAAAAAACACGCACTGAATGAAGTTGTTCCTTTAAGTCAGTCGTAATAAATACACACTAGATAAAGACACATTAAATCAACAAGTTTTGATTAACAACAATAAAGTTTTTAAAGTGAAACACTACTACGCGAATAAAATTGTTACATTCAAATTCAACACTGACACTGAGCGCTTGGAGCGGGGATTCGGCATTCGGCAACAGTGTAAAATAATAAAGCCGCCCGCACACGCAGGTCTAATTTTATCTTTTTACCAGAAAACTACCCCTAAAAGTTGGAATTTCGAAAAAAGTTATTTATCTTTTTTACTTGTACTATCATGTAGGATCACCTCCCGAAGTTAATGCACTTTACCCCCGGACACCCTGTATATTATTTTAAGTGAATTAATTATAAAATAACACAAATTAATCAAATAAAATTTATTTGCCCACACCGGGATTCGATCCGACGACCTTCGGATTGCGAGTCAGGAGCCTTACCCCTAACTACGCCGCTCGTCAGGTCGCCTCTGGAAGTTTGTGCTCTTTACCTCCGGACACCATGTATCTTTTATTAAAATTTCGAAGTTGTATACCATTTGGACTGTTTATAACATTTGTGGAGCTTCTTACGTTTACTGATAGATTAAATATTACTAAGGATGGGGTTGTTTAAAAAAAATTTAACAATTCATGAAATATTTGATGTTATTTTAACAGTTCTATTTAAGTACTGTTATTATATCAATATAGGCCAGTTGGTTAAAACTGAAATAATCAAAGAACTCGATAGACCTTATACATAATGTGAAAATTAAATTCAAATATTTGATGAATTTTCATTATTTGTTTTTTACCTCCTTTTTTAGCCAACGTTTCGGACAGTGTTATAGGTAAAAACTTAAGTTGGAAGCAATAAGAATGCTTAGAATTGATGTATTGGTCTATCTGTGTGAACGTCAAGCGAAGCCCACTAACCCGATAAGGCTCTCTGTCTTGCTTACGCCCACTTATTGTAACTAGTTAGAAGAGAGGCAGGTTTTTACGACACCCCTTAAGGCTGCACTTATGGGGTGTCTTATTCATTCAGTTCGTAATTTGATTTAAACATACGTGCACCTACATAACGCAAGTGAAATGAAAAAAATACTTTTCATTATTTTTAACCTGTCAAAGGCCATCAAATTCCAGGAAGAGATATCGTATATTTTATTGACCGAAACACATTCTTAGAACAATAAACTATGTACCAAAACAACATTACTTGCGTTAATTACGTAAATTAATAGGTTTTACCATGTTTTAGCCGAGGAACACGCATCGACCTTGACAGATAAGATTCGCGGCAAATTTGACATTTTCGTGCCACAGATAAAATCGTTTAAAAAATATTCTGGGGTTGCAAGGTGAATGAAATCTTATGTGTTTGTAAAGTGCGCGCGTGTAATATTTATTACGACATCACCGGAGTCCTGTTACGAAACGGGATGTGGCAAATCACTAAATGGACAAACTATTGAAATTTTATTCCGCATGTTTAATTATTTTATGAATAATATAAAAAATGGTGGTCAACTTTTAAGCATAAATGACTTCTATGATTTGACGTCTAAGGCAACTGGAATATCACAGACTAATATTCAACAGTTAATCTTTGTACCTTTGTGTTAGTAATCTGTTATATTTTAGATTATATACATATAGATAGACTGATACACAATTTAAATAATTACTGTTGCTGATGATTGCTAACACATAATTACAAAAATTAAATAATCCATAAGCAGCCAAATTTTTAAGTGCAGATTATCGAAATCACACTTCATTTTAACAATTACTACAAGAAACCACTATTTACATAGGTACACAAAATAGGTTAATAGGTTCTTAGTTTAGGTAAACTAAGTAATTCATGCGTAATCCATTCATTGAAACAAAACTTTACAATTGTCAAATCCGTACAAAAAAAATGGCAGCAATGGAGATGTTTTATATGGAAAATTTTTAATTTTGAATGAAAATCGAATTTTAATGCATGTTTTTCCGTCTATCCTGACCGAAACCGATGTTTCTTTTGGTAATTAAGTTTAAAAGTAGTTTGCTTTCTTAAAATCTATGCCTATTAAAGTGTAGCGGCATGTGGCGGCTTGTGGATTATTTACTTTATAGAATATTATCTAAGTATGAATATTATAATAAATTAATCTTTTTAATTAACACAATATTTTTATAACCTCGTGTTATTTATGAATACCCGTTTGAATTCATTCCTGAAGATTATCACATTTAGTTAACAAACTTTATTTTTCTTCCTAAACCTTCAGTACTTCAATAACAATGTTGTAAAACAAAATTAGTTTTATGTTGATTTGAATTCTCAATTGTGAAATAATAGTTAATGTTTTTTTTTAAAAGCCTAAAACGAAACACGCTGTATGAAAGTTTTGCATTTGTGCGAGCACTGTGATGAAGTCAACTAAACTTGCGAGACCATCATCAGGGCATATGTGTCACAGATGATGGACACTGTAACGCTGTCCGAAACGTTGGCTAAAGAAGGAGGTAGCGCAACAAGGCATAAGACCCCAAAAACAAATAATGAAATACCTTTGGCCGTGAAAATCTAAAAACGCATTTGATGAATTGTTAAAACTTTTGAAGTAAAACTTTTTTATGCACGCTTGACTTGGGGAGTAAGCTGGTGAATGTGTGACGAGAGCGTTACGAAAAGTGTGATCAGGCGAGGCGAAAGGTCGGGTTTTTACGCATGCTTGACTTGGGGAGTAAGCTGGAGAATGCGTGACGAGAGCGTTATGAAAAGTGTGATCGGGCGAGGCAAGCGGTCGGGCGAGGCGAACGGAAGTTGAGAGGGAGATATAAGTTAGTGAAGTTTTACTTCAGTCGTGTGGTCTAAATAAAGCACACTCGTTTTTTTTTTTATACAACCCATCCTACCATTAATAGTCAGGTACGCCTCATACATTACACGTGAGTCTGGTAATGTTATATTATCGTGAAAAAAAACTTATGGGGTGAGAGAGATTAAATTAAAAACAGAAACCGTAATGTAATTCTGCCAAAAAAACCTCAATAAACAAATGATCAATGTATTTTGAGGCAAAAATTTAATATTAGTTTCCAGAAAAAGTGCTGAATGAAAGCGAGAATGGAGTAAAAGAAATCTTACCTGAAGATGAGAGTCCACCGTTCATCATTCACGCAATAAGACCACAGATCACTGAGGTCGCTCTCTCCATCCCAGCCACCAAACAGGTAGAGCATCCTGCCGTCAGGGTCCATGCAGAGCTGGTGTCCCCCGCGCTGGCCGGGCCGCGAGGGTGGTGGCGGGGGCGGCGCGGGGCACGGGCAGCCCTCGCCCCCTGACCCCAAGCGCTCCGCCAGCGAGGGGCTGCATGGGATGATGTTGTACCACGCTGCAGAGTACGGCTGCCGAGAGGCGTACCACTCAAAAAGGCCTTCTGGAAAAATAACAAATAAACATTGAAACTCATTAACAGTAAACAAAACAGGCAAATGCTCAAATGACATGGATGATGAACACTTATTGTCACCTCAAAAGACAGATCCACTTGTCAGAAGTGGTAAATATCATTATATCGGCGTCGGATCAGCTGTTCGACGTCCGACAATTTGAAGTTCGTAGTTCGGAGGGTTGGCCGTGGAAGTAGCATTACTTATTTTTTTGTACAGTTTAAAGTTTTTGAATATTTTCAATAACAGAGATAAACTAATAAGAGCTACCTCTATTTTTGAAAGTGAATTATTTATGCCTAAATAATATTTCAATAAATCAACAACTAAATCTCTATAAACAGTATGTAAATAAACCAATAATATGAAATGTTGTTAATACCGACGGCTTGTGTCATACATTTAATACAATGACTGGAAAATTATGGTGAGCAGTGACTTCAGCACTAAACATTCAATAATATCAACTTGACAGTGTGTTTTAACCACTCATTTGCCGCTCGTGCGCCGGCGTGTCGTGAGACTTTACACGCGATTTTGACCCTTATGTATAAAGAAAGTGTATGAAGAACACGGTCAGAATCGCTTGCTCTATTATTGCCCTTTACCATAGAGAAAACCGCAATGCGCCTGGTCACTTCATATAATTTGTATTAATGATTTACCGGAGCGCGGGAACGTGCGCAGTTCTTGCGCATGCGCGGGAAAAATTCCTTTAACTGCGGTTTTGACCTTTCTATGTACAAAATTTCTCAAGGACAGTGTCAGAATCGCGAGACACGAAATGTCACGTGGTGTCATAATGCCGCGTTTTAATTGGTGGTGCTTTTTGCTGGCATACCCCGGCATTCAACGAGTTAATGACACAATTAAAAACGGACTTTTTAATAATTTTTTTAAAACTCTACATTTAATATTATTTAATAAAACTTATATATTCAGAATCAGCGTTTATTGGTCTATTTATATGAATATATTTTTTTAAAGCCATAATATTTTTCACTGGAGTTCCTTATTATTTCCCTCTATTCTGGGGAAATATGTTTACGTAAAATATGCGAAAAATATAACTAGATGTCGGCGAAGGGGTGTGCAGAGAGGATGTATCATCGAATAACAATTATAAAACATATTTTCATTCAACTGCATCAAGGATAAAATTACTTGTCTATGTATATACTGTATTGTGCTGTCTCCCAGTTCACCTCATTCCTTCGAGTTTGTTGCCAGGTCCCTGTTTTCCTGCATTTAAGTAGCCTTAACTGGTCCTGTGCCGTGCGCGCGCCAGCGTGGTTGGAACAAAATTTTCAAAAAAATGATTGAAAAATATTTTAAATGCGATTTTAACCCTTATGTATAAAGAAACTGTACGAAGAACAAGGTCAGAATCGCTTGGGCCATTCTCTTTCTTGACGTAACAGGTACCCGACTTACTTCTAGCCACTTGGAATTTTCTTTAATAAATTATCTATGGCATCAGATCGTCATTTCTTACCGCAATTTGAACTGTCAAACTCCGAGCTCCGATTAACAAAATCATCGAAAAACCTATCAATTTATCAAACAAATGCAAGTTGTTTTGTTTTGGTACATAGTTTATTATTCAAGGGATGTGTTTCGGTAAATATAATATACGATAGATCAAAATAAACCCATAAAATATTACATCAAAGTAATGTATTTACAAAATATGGCAAGGCATGTCACAGCTTAGGGAACGTACCCATACTACGTGACCAACTTTTTGCAATTTTTAACCCCCCCCCCCCGGTGACCAAAATCCTAAGCAACTCGCCGCTCATTTGTATGGAGCGTGACATTTTGAAGACCCCCCCCCCCCCCTAAACGTGTCACGTAGTATGGGTACGTTCCCTTAAGGGTAAGCATTGGTTTTCCATCGGAAGTCCCACTTTGTTTGGGTTCGTCCCTCGGGTTCTCTGAAGATCCTGTGAGGGAAAAGTCCACTGAGAGTCCTGTCCTCAGCTCTCCTCTCCACTCCCCCTAAGTTCCCCGAAGGCCTCTAGTTTTATGTTTGAATGATCCATTTTTGGTCCAGTGAAGGGTTAAGTTCTAAATACAACAAGGCACTATTTGTGACACAGTTCACCAGTACCATTCTGCCTGAACACGGTAGCTCACACCTTGGATGTCAATTGCAGGTTGTGTTTCACTCCCTGAGTGATGGATTCACCACAATCCCCATGCTAATTGAAGTTTAACATCAATTTCAATATCATATCAAGTGAAGTTACCTTTCCCCGCCTCCTGCAGCAGATCCTCGGCCCCGACAAAGTCCCCCTGCTCCACCAGCAGGGCGTACAGGCGCTCTAGTGGTGGTGCCTCCAGCCGCACGCCCGTCTCGCGCTGCAGGGCTGTGAAGGCCGCCGTGTAGCGCTGCTGACGGAGATGCTTCAGGCAAATGCGGATAGTGTCCTGCTCGGCTTGCTAACATCACAAAAATAAACATTTATCAGATAAAATTAATTGGACTACATCGAATATTTTGTGAGTGGATCAAAATATTTCCACTTTACAATAAAATCCAAATAAATTAATTATTTCTGAATGTATTTGAAAAGTTTTGAAACATTTTGAAAAGGTAATGAAATACGCTTTCTAGTTTTATAATTCAAAATAAACATATAATTTTTGAAATATTAAAATTTTGAATGCAAATTTTTTCTAACAAAGTTACTGATAAACAAAAAAAAACACATACACATTTTAATAGACAAATATTAAATATACTATAAATAATGTCAATTCTGTAAAAATAATTAATAAAAAAGTACATTTTTTTTTCATATTGCGATCTGAAACATTAGATTCGTAAAGGTGTACATTTTAATTATTTTTGCATTTTAAGAACGTTTAGATCAGTGGTTCCAAAACTCTTTTGACCCACGGACCCCTTTTGTGGGCGGGCGTTTCGGACTTTCAGGGAGGCGGTAGGAGACCCAGAGAAACACATTTCACCCCATCCTGAATGATCCTGGGGACCCCTGGGGAACCATACGGACCACTTTGGGAAGCACTGGTTTAGATCATATTTCTAACCAAGATAATCAGGGGGAGACACAGCGATTTCAATGAGATCTGCATGATTTGTTCTGAAAACCAAACCAATAGACGTAGCAGGCAGCCAATAAAGAATTTGGGTCCATTTTTATAAAAAAAATTATCACTATCCACATTCAAACTTCAACAAAATCAGCATTTTTTTTTCAGAAATACAAAATACGTACAAGAGAACACATTTTGATACCACTCATCAGTATTGTGTGTTTGAAAGTGTTCAAATAATATCAAAATCTAATCTCTGAAATAATCATTTCAAACGCCATGAGGAGAGATAGCAGAGTTTAGGAGTTGATCATTGATAAATATTATCACGTGGCACAGAAAAATAGATTCCATAAATTAGTGAAAGTGGCAGATCATAGTGCATACATACAAAATTCAGTAGGACATGGTTAGAACGATTATGATAAATAGCTAGACAAGTTCACGGCTATAATGAGCAATTCCCAAATGATATTCTTTAAACCCCCAGGCTAATTTGTTCGGTTTTCAGAACGACTCACATACCTAGGTCTCATAGAAATGGTTTGTGTCTCCCTTACTATCAAAAATATGATCTAAGCCGGTGATATAAAAAGATAAATATCCATACTTTATATGCAAATCAAAAAAATAATCACAAATTATTTAAAAATGTATATCTTTACGAAACCAAAGTTTCGAATCGCAATTTCAAACAAATTTATGAATCTTTGAGAATTTTTAATTAATTAGTTTGACTGATACAATATGTGTGTTCTTTTATTTTTTTCCATATCAGTAATTTTAGTTATAAAAAATGTAAGGTGAGCCATTTTTAAAACTTTTTAATGGTTGCATAAAAAAAATTTCAAAAATTATATCTTTATTTTGAATTATAAAATTTGAAAACATATTTCATCACCTTTCAAAAACAGTTTTTAGTTTATGGATGCATCCAGAAATACCTACGCCATTTATTTGGATTTTATTGCAATGCTCAAATATTTTGACCTTCTGACAAATTAGGCTCGAGGCCTGAGTGGTGAAAGTTATAGTTTAGGCTTATCTCCAAATAAATTGTTGGCAGTTATAATGAGGGTGATTCACTGATACTCTGTACAAATAATTTTGTCAACACAATTTCTAAACACAAATAGAAAGTTGAGTCTGAAAATACCCTTTTCTTAAAGTAATAAAATGACAAACAAAGGTTATGGTTTAGGGATGGATTCGTATTTATGGCACTACCTGGGTAAGTATCCTATCCATTGGCCACTATTTTGTTATTTAAATTCTGCAAAACCTTGCGAAATTTGGGCTTTCCAAGTTTGTTCCCTTTTAACATCTTCTTTTGTATTACTACTCATTGTCAATTTAGTTTTAAAATTGTAAACAATAGAAAAGGTTTATGACTGGTAGGTATAGTTTATCTGCATTTATACCTGGGGTCAGTTTATGATAGTGATGCACAACCTTTTTAGCATAGAGGCCACTTTACCTATTAGGCGGCCCCCAACTTTAAAGTGACTAACCAACCACCACGCCGTTTCCGCAGGGGGTAGGCAGAGAGGACGGACCGCCAAACAACTCGGTCTTGGCACATACTCTTTGCCTCGTTCACATTCATACATCGTCTCATACATGCTCTTCTATTATTCTGACTCTTGACATGGCCCGACTAAAGTATCTGATTCACTTGGTTGTGCCTTTCTCTGGCGTCCCCGACTTTTTCTACCATTCACATTTGCGTCATATATTCTCCTTACACTCCTTTCCTCATTCATTTGCTCTACATGCCCAAACCATCAGAGCGTTCTTTTCTTGATCTTACTCAGTACGCTTACATCAGCCTTGCATTCTTTGCGGATCTCCATGTTTCTCACACTATCATACATATTTTACTACACATATGCCTCAGGGATCTCATTTCTACAGCATTCAGTCTGCTTTCATCCTTCCTCTGCCAGTTCCATGCCTCACTGCCATACATCAGGGTAGGTACCAGTACCTGATTATGGACGGCTAGCTTTGCGTCTTTGGACAGTCTTTTATTGGTGCTAACGGCGTTCAGTCCTCCATTAATGGAGTTACATATCTGCATTTACCCTTCTTTCAATATCTCTATCAGCCTTACCATTCGTAAACATACTTCCCAAATAAAAAAACTCATCCACCTGCTTTCAAGTGGCTTTTTTTTATTTTCATTGAGGGGGGAAGGATTTTTGATTTTGTTCCATTTAGGACACGCACTACGAATTAACTAAAACTCTATAAAAAAATATTCTCAGTCGGGGTTTTTAAGAATTACTGCAAAAATTTTGATTTTTCTCTATAGCCAAGATGGCAGTAAGAAATTGATTTGTGGACTGTATGAATTGGGCCGCAGGTTGTGTATCACTGGTTTGTGACCAGCAAAATTTTACAACTAAATCCAATAATAATCCTGCAAACTAGTGATTTATGACCGAGAGATTTTAAAAGGGAAACAATATGCATAAGCCAGATATAATATTTAAAATGAACAATTTAGTGATATTTTTCTTGGAAGGAAAAAACCAGGTACCTACTTACTGATGGTTCTGTTATAATGTGTATTGAGTGTTTTCAGAAGGAAATTGAGAAGTATGAAATCAAAATTTTCAACACAATCATTGATTATAATTTTTTTTTTTAATAAACATATATACTTTTAACTCATTTTTTAAATAACTAATACCTACTCTCATTTTGAAAATGTGTTATACATTGTAGAATATATTAATAGTAGAAGTAGGGTTTATATGTAGTTACACAAGATTAAAAAAAACCTACTTATGACATAAAGAGTAATGGGTTCAAGTAGCTAATATAGTCAGTCCCTCGTGCTCGTTATAACCGAGTATGACTGAAAACAGATTTTTAGTAAAACAAACCAACACAGCTATCTGTGGTAGAACGCAGTGACAGAAATTCATGCGACGATTGCTAATGAATACATAGAGGACTAACGGAAATATCCTAAAATAACAATAATGAACCCTGGTAACTGGTGGTACGGGCAGCGAGAGCAAGCTAGACGGCCGTACAGTAACTGAGTGCGAAAGAGAACACAACCTCTTGGTGTACAAAGCTTGGTGCTCAAGTCTAGGCATGCAACGGACTAATGAATTTGATATAAGAGTACCGGCGAATTACAGAGCTGATTTTGTGCTTTCAATTAGTCAAAAAAGGACAGATTAAAGTAGTTGTGGAATAACCGAGTGGCAGATTACTGAGAGAGCACATATATTGTTAAATGAACCTGTTAGTGAACTAAATTTTAAAGCGGCACATTACATTTTTTTTGATAATTTATATTTTATAGCCTGACGCTGAAGGAAGTAGGGAGGGAAAGGAGATGGAAAATAGGAAGGTTGAGGAGCATTATAGAATTGGTGCCCGGAGAGAATAAAACAGAGACGAAACAAAACATAATAAAAGAATAAGTTAGCTTAGGTTTGGTGTTTTTTCATTCATGTCATGTGGAGTCCCAGAACCAATAGATTAATACTAACCAAGTTAAATTTGTAGAGCACACTCCTGACGGTGGGGATGTGGTCCACCCCCCGGAGCTCCAGGTACCAGAGGCAGTAATTGAAGGAGGGCCCCCAGGCCTGCTGCGGCAGGATGCTAATGTACTGCACGGGAAACTGCAGGCCCGCCTTGGACTTGAAGCGGAGGGGGAAAATCTCCTGGACATTGTTGTTCTCCAGACCTCTGCAAATTCCACACATACTTCATTTTACAACTGCATGCTTACATACAACTTCCATTCAAATGTTTATTAGTACAGTACTCTCTCACTGACGTGAAGACTCCATTTTGTAAACTTATTAAAAAAAAATAACAAAAACACATGCGACTGTTATTAGAATACATAAAGGACTAACAGAAATATCCTTAAACAACAAAGATCCATCTTTCGAAATCACGGACACGCTTAAAATGAATATTTTTTAGAAAAAAACCTTTTGATTCATCTTAATTACTATAAAAGATAACTATTAACATTCGGAGCGATGGAAAATATTATATTAAAAATTTGAATTACACATCAGATATCAGGCATTTACGATAATTTCTTTAATTTAGTTACGTTGGCATTCCTGACACCATAGCATAACGGAGGGCTATAAGACACATTGTTACCATTTCTATGCTTACAAGGTAAGAACTAGTTTGGCGAAATTCTGAAAATAAAATAAAATACTAAAATGTTTTTCAATTTTATTTCTAGAATTCCTCCAAACTATTGCTTACATACATACGAATTACATAATAATAACTTCTCTTTTTATATATCCGCATGAAGTTGGCTACGATCTAGCCCTTCGTATAGTACCAAGAATAACAACATAACAGAAATTATTGTAAATGGTTGACATATCGTACAACAAAAGCAAATTTTCATTTTATATAAGTGAAATTTTGAATGCTTTATTTTCCATCGTCCCGAATGCAAATGGTTGTCTTTTGTAATAATTAATATGAATCAAAAGGTTCCTTCTAAAAAATATTTGTATTAAGCATGTCCGGCATTCTGGAAAGTTTACCCAATAATTTAACTTTGCTGACTAATAAACGGACATTGTGTGTGAAAGAGTAAGACGACCCAATTTGTCAGTGTAGACGCGCTCGAGTCTGCGCACGCGGTGAACTAATAAATTTGACATAGGAATACCAGCGAATTATAGAGCTCCATCTTGTGTCATCAACTGGTAAAAATGATGGTGGATTACTGAATTATGTTCTGCAATTTATTTATTAAAATATAATATGGTGAGTTATTGCAGGCTGCACCCTGAAGATTGCCCGACTAATAGCCAACCTCAAATCCAACAAAATAATTATAGTGTAGTGTAATATCCATGATGCCTGCGATTTTCAAATATCAACATAATTTGTTTTCACCATTAATATAATATGCAAACACAAAAACAGTGGAAAATACTTCATCCCGGCTTATTGTATGCAAAAAAGGAAGGATTGTAGGAATAAGTACCTACTTATTTACATAAAATGCCCTGAACATAGTAAGTTAAATTGGCAAACTAATGTGATTTGATCGGACTTAGGATAGGTTGTTTAAAAAAATTTGATGGATTCTTCAAATATTTGAAGTTAATTTTCACATTCTGTGTAAGTTCTGTGATTATTTTAGTTTCATGCAGCAACTGACGTATAATGATATAATAACAGAACTTGAATAGAACTCCACAGAACGTGAAAATGAACATAAAATATTTGATGAATTCCTCAAATTTTTCAACGAATCCTTAGTTGAGCATTTTAAAAAAGAAAAGTTACAATAATAATGTTATTAGGTCAGTCTCTGATCCCATTATACATTATTGTGACAATTTTAGAATGCTTTACCTACGTGGATGCTAATTCAAGCATATTTTCTGTATTTCGGGAGGAAACAGCGATCTTTCAGTAAAGGTGGTTAAAATAATTCAATGTTAATTACCCGGCCAGCAATTCCGTGAAATTACTATCCTGCATCCCGCCCACGACGGTGAACTTCTTTAGATTGCATACGTGCGACTTGTTATATTTTCCGAAACAAATTGTTTTGACGATGGCGGGTCTTTCCAGCATAATCGTCAAAAATTGTGGAGGAGTATTTGTGTTTGTTGACCATCTTGACGACTGATCGGTCGGGTCATCAATCATAATGTTTCTGAAAAAGATAATGGAAAACATATTATAAACATAATCTAAATATCATTTAACACATTCAAAATTATGATAATTTGTTATTGACAACATTATTTAGTGAAAACTGGTAGGTTATCAAATTGAATAAGAAGTTAGTGGGTAGGTTTGACGTGACAGCATATATAACTCCGTTAAAAAATAAGATGATTATTCAATAAACAAATGTTAACTTACTCCGGCACATAATTGGAAAGATGTCCTGAGCAATTGTGAATTTTGTAAGTTAGTTTCTTCAGCTCCATAATATCCTCCATGTTTTCTGCTGCCTTCCTTCAGCGAACATGCATAGACAAAAGAATTTGGAGAGTAGAAAAAAACTCAGATAAATTTGTTTTGTTTTCTCGTGGCCTAGGGAATAGGGATGGCCTGACATGTACTTCACTATTTTTATTGCTAATCGATATATTTCGAATCCAAATAAAATCATAAAGTTATTATTAGCCATATGCCAGGGGAAAAACATAGTTTTTTTTTGAGATTGCCTTTGATAACATTTTTTATGTGTTCCGATTAAATTATCATAAATTCGTGACTTGGATTTTCCTTATTTCTTCTCTTTAATTTTGGAGTTTTTTCTACCTCAAAGTAAAAATAATAATCGTAACGTACTAAAAGATTTATAAAATAATGATTATTTATTTATCAACATGGGTCGTACGCAGAGGCTTAGCGAGGGGGGCGGGGGGGGGGGGGGGCATCCCGGGTGCGACCCATGAGAAAACGATCGCAGCGCCATAATTTATTTTCTACACTTGATTGCCAAACTTGTACGTAAATTGAAAAAATAAAATAAACAGTGAGACAGTTTTTCATATCTAATTGGACTTATTTGCGGTACATAACCTAAATAACGTAAAATAAATTAGAAAATACTTTTCTTTGTTCTTAAAACATGTATAATATTTTCTTTTAATTGAACGTAGGTATTCGAATCTTATTTATAATAATATTCAATTGCAATGCCTTGCGAGACGCATACATATTTGAAATTCGCGGGTAACAGAAGTAATATTAATGCTGCTAGTAAATAATAAGGAAATCATTGCCAGGAATAAAAACCATTGACTGCAGTACTTTGTAATTTTGTTGCAGTACCTAAACTATACACCTAAATAACGTAAAATAAATAAGTAAATACTTTTCTTTGTACTTAAAAAACACGTATAGTCTGTCAAAAAAGAGTAGAAAATATAAAAACTGGAACTACTAAATTTGTAGACTGGCAACACCAATTAAACTGTCAAATATTTTTTTGAAGTGCAATGACACTGAATGTATAGAACACAGTAAACCACATTTAAAAAAAACATTTTTTCTTCATGACATAAATTTGATTAAAAGGTGATTTATAAAGCGATTTGCTTTGATTTAATTAAACATAAATTTGCATTTAACAAAAGATAGAAAGAAAGAATCACTAATGGTGAGTTTAGTTATACTACTTTAGATCTGAATTAGTTAAATATATTCAGATCTAAAATTAGACACATGATCTAAAGCCCAGGCAACGCTAGGTACTTTATCTAGTATTAAATAAATATGAGCAATTTCTAAACTGTGCTTTATATTTTATTATAGTCTGTCAAAATAGAGTAGAAAATATAAAAACTTGAACTACTAAATTTGTAGACTGGCAACACCAATTTAACTGTCAAATATTTTTTTGAAGTGCAATGACACTGAATGTGCAAAACACAGTAAACCACATTTTAAAAAACATTTTTCTTCATGACATAAAATTGATTAAAAGGTGATTTATAAAGCGATTTGCTTTAATTTAACATAAATTTGAATTTAACGATAGATAGAAAGGAAGAATCACTAATAGTGAGTTTAGTAACACTACTTTTAGATCTGAACTAACTAACTAACTAACCATCACGCCGTTTCCCCGCAGGAGTAGGCAGAGAGGACGGACCGCCAAACATCCCGGTCTTGGCACACATTCCTTGCCTCGTTTACATTCATACAATGTCTCATACATTCTCTTCTATTATTCTGACTCTTGACATGGCCCGACTCAAGTATCTGATTCACTTGGTCGTGCCATAGATCTGAATGAGTTAATATATTCAGATCTAAAATTAGAGACATGATCTAAAGCCCAGGCAACGCTAGGTACTTTATCTAGTATTAAATAAATGTGAGCAATTTCTTAACTGTGCTTTATATTTTATTACGTTATAGTTATTCAATTGCAAAGGTATAATAATAATATACCTATACGCAATTCTAATTTTGAGATCGGCGGGTATCTATACTGCAATGAAAAAATATTTTTCCACTATTATGCCTTTTTAATTTTTTTATAAAAATGTAGGTTACACAGCTTTACTTTAACACCATGGGTTATGTGTTTAGTATTGCCATTTGATCAACAGTGGCGCCCTCATATATTTTCTACTCTTTTTTGACAGACTATACATTATAGTTATTCTTCATTATGTTAACAGAAAATTTCAAAGGTATAATAATAATATACCTATATGCAATTCTAATTTTGAGATCGGCGACTATCTATACTGCAATGAAAAAATATTTTTTCCACTATTATGCCTTTTTAATTTTTTATAAAAATGTAGGTTACACAGCTTTACTTTAACACCATGAGTTATGTGTTGAGTATTGCCATTTGATCAACAGTGGCGCCCTCATATATTTTCTACTCTTATTTGACAAACTGTATTATATTTTATTTTAATTTTACGTACGTGTCTTATCTAATCTTATTAATAATTATTATTTATAATAATGTTCAATAAAAACCAGTGACCGATTTAATTTTTTGCAGTACTTTCTTACGAAAGTGTTGCCATTCCATTGCACCATATATATTTTTTTAGTCCAACGCCCCCCCCCGCGAGAGAAAAATTATTCGATCATTTTTCGATAAAAATATATCGATTATGTAAATGTATCGATCATTCCCATCACTAGAAGGCGGTCTCCCTGTATCAATAGCGCCGTTTACACGCACACTTCGGAGCGACCGAGTCCCGCGCCACTTCAGGCCGCCGCGCAGAAAAGTCTCACAGTGAACTGCGCTGTAAACCTATCGGTCTTTACTTTTCTGCGCGGCGGCCATAAGTGGCGCGGGTCTCGGTCGCTCCGAAGTGTGCGTGTAAACGGCGCTATTCCGCGTCAAGCTAAGCAAATATATCTATGGACCCGGGTTGCCAACTCGTGAAGAATTCCCTAAGTTGCGGGGAATTTCGGGAAATACACACCGATTTTATGGGAAGAACTCTGATGCGGGGACCCTACAGTATTGTCATTTATGAGTATTGTGAACTGACGTAATGAATACCAATAAAAAGATTATTTCTTGATATCCAACCGTATTCAAAAATAATATTTACCATCATTATTTAAATATTATTTTTGAATACGGTTGGATAACAAGGGTTAAGGTCTATGCCCACTACACCGTTCCATACCATGACCGTAACCGTAGCGGCGCATGCAAAAAAATATTATTTGTATCGATCAGTATGAAACGCTGCCCACTAGACCGTTCCGTCACCGACCAACACCGTCACATACCATGACCGGACTGACGGCGAATTCTTGTCATTCTCGATGACAATATTTTGCAGGTGCCGGTCCGCTCTATGCATGGCACGCGACGGTGTTAGAACGGGGATCATCCGCGTATGGTCCCCGACTTAACCCCGTTCTTACCGCGTTGCCACTCCGTCTCGATGACAATATTTTGCAGGTGCCGGTCCGCTCTATCCATGGCACGCGACGGTGTTAGAACGGGGATCATCCGCGTATGGTCCCCGACCTAACCCCGTTCTTACCGCGTTGCCACTCCGTCAGTTCGTGATTTGTGTTCATTTTTCGTGTTTATATCCAGGTATTTTAATGATATGACACTATGCTTCTCCTGAAGTATGTACACTATGCTTCTTCGTCAGTCCGATACGAAAACACAGGAGAAATGATATAACGGGCACCGATAGAACGGGCACCGTACACCTATTGAACGGGGATGGTACGGACCAGGGCCGTATTTACACTTTTCATTAGTATAGGCCACTTCATTTGCGCCGCCCCTTCCCCCTTCTTAGAAGTTGCCACCTATCATAATCATTCACTTGTAGGCTTTTATTAGGTGACACAAAATTTTAAAAATAAATATTCAAATATGGGTTAAGTAGGTAAAAAATTAACGAATGAATTATTCACAAAGTAAAAGTAACATGAAAAAAGAATTACAATTTTTTACGGGATTTTTTATTTGACTAAGTCATCTATAATAGCTTCATAGTTTATAGTATTCAGTCTGCTTCTAGACAAAGAGTACCTAAAGTTTTTCTTGCAATAATGAAGATATTTGGTATTTCTTCACTCGCTAACTCCTTTCTCCAGAACAGTTTGTGACTGGAGTGCAAAGTGCGACGCGGAGAGCTATATCCAAATTTGGGTAAACGAAGCACAGAGATTGTTTCCTCAAATACTTTCCTTAAAAAGATTCAGTAATGATGTAGATTCAGGTTTCTCTGCCGTCTTATTAGAGGAAATGTGATCTTGAAAGTGTACACATTCCTAACTTAATCTTCTTTTAAATCATTGCACAATATTGAACAAGAGACTGAGCTTTGAGACTGGGACTCTTTGTGTGAATTTTTTTCTTTCTAGTTTATGTACGTATTATTCTCTCTAATTCAGCTCTCAGTCAGGAGGTTGTTTCAATATCCTCATTTGATCTTTCGTCTACATATTTTTTTCTCTGAGGGTTATCTTACTCTCTCTGCCCACTACACCGTTCCATCTATGACCGTAACCGTAGCGGCGCATGCAAAAAAATATTATTTGCATCGATCAGTATGAAACGCTGCCCACTAGCCCGTCCCGTCACCGACCAACACCGTCGCATACCATGACCGGCATAAATATACAAACCACATGACCGGACTGACGGCGAATTCTCGATGACTATATTTTGCAGGTGCTCTATGCATGGCACGCGACGGCGTTAGAACGGGGATCATACGCGTATGATCCCCGTTCTAACCCATTTCTAACCGAGTTGCCACTCCGTAGTTCGTCAGTTCGTGATTTGTGTTCAGTTCTATGAGACGTGCGTCAGCGGGTAGAAGGTAGCGGTAGCGGGAAGCGCATATTGAACGAGGATGGTACGGACACTAATCCCGGTGTATAGATACGGGTATCATACGGTCACTAAACCCGTTACGTACGGGTATCATACATTGTTAGCACGTTCTAGTAGGCATAGTAGGGCGTAGCGTGTTTATTTCGTGGCTGATATGTTCATAGTACGGTCATGGTATGGAACGGTGTAGTGGGCAGACTCCTTAAATTTCACCCTGTTATTGCTAAAGTGCGCTCATTTCAATCTCACTTTCTTCGAAATTATCATAGTTTTCTTGCTCTGGTATAATAAACTCCAGAAGAGATTCATAAATATCAGATACCTTCAGTACATCAATAGATGAGCTGTGAATCTGAGCACTCTCTTTATTTAGTCTTTCCAAAATGGCATTCCAAAATACGATTAGTAACCAAATAAAGGTAGCCCACTGTTGAAGCATTTTTTTGTGAAATATTCGCACCACAATCGCACGACGCAATCCGCGCTCCCGTACGGGATCACAGGGCGTCTGAAGGTTCCTTTGGGGGGAAATAGGTGTGAGGCTTAAATTTTTTTTTCCATAATTCGATAGAACTATTCAAAAATATATTTTGAAAATTTCAAACCAATATACCACGCCATTTAAAAGTTATATGCGTTTGAGTGGGTGTCCTTCAGTCGAACTAGCACTATTTTACTGCCACTCTTATTTTAAAACGCATTTTTCTCGAAATTACTTTTTTCGGATTTGTGTAATCTCTAGCTCCTACAGTTTTTGATCAATCGTTATCAAACTCAGCACGTAGTTTCATCATATAAATCCTAAATAATATCTTTATTTTAACTATTTTTTATGACACATAAAACGTACAAAAGAATGGTAAAAATTCATACTAAATTTTCACATTTTACAAAAAAATATTAATTTTGGATTTTTTTGGATGAAAGAGGTTCAAGAAGAAACACAAAAAAAAACAAAAAATTTAGTTCGGATGAAAATTTTGACCTCCAGGAGTTACATAAATTGTCCAGCCGGATGACGACTTACAATGCGGGGCAGCTGATATCTCCGTTCTTTTTTGAGGAAAATATTTGAAAATTTTAAAATATACTGTTGAATGTACGTGTTAAATGAACCCAAAGTATAAATAAAATATACATACATTCCTTATGTCTTAAACAAATTCATGAAAATCACTAAAAATACGCCGTCCTACACCTATTTCCACTGATCGTCTAAAGGTTTATAGATAGAAAACTCTATCTATCCACAGTGACTTTTTTTAAATCGTACACAAACTTGACGGCTTACCAAAGCGAGCGAGCACCGCCCCCTGAACTCTGCCGCCCCTAGGCCGCGGCCTATAAGGCCTATTGACAAATCCGGGACTGGTACGGACACTAATCGAGGTGTATACGGTCATTATACCCATTACGTACGGGTATAATACGGTGTTAGCACGTTCTAGTGGGCATAGTATGATAGTAGGGCGTAGCGTGTTTATTTCGTGGCTGATACGTTCATACTACGGTCGTGGTATGGAACGGTGTAGTTGGCAGAGACCTTAAACTTTTGAAATCGCTGGACACACAAATATCTTTAAAAAAAACTTAATTACTATAGAAATACTGAATTCAAAATTTCAATTCGCTTTCGTCGTACGAGAGACGGCCATCATAAATATACCGGTTCCGTGCCAACTCAGAATGAAACCAACTCAGAAACACCTCAGAAAGGTCATTAAAAGCTATGAAAAAATCATTTTAAAATAACCGGTAACCCTAACCTAAATTAACCTATTTAACTTTTTTTTATCATCACTCTTAATGACCTTTCTGAGGTGCTTCTGAGTTGGTTTCATTCTGAGTTGTCCGGTCACCAAATATACCATACCAAAGCACCCACCATGACCACCCACTGTAAATTATTTCTGTAATTTTGTTGGTATTGCCGATACCCGATACTGTAACATAACGAAGGGCGAGAAGAGACGTTGTTATTATAGACTGGGAGACGAGATAGGTAAACCCTACGTCATCGAGTACACGGATGATACTACTTTGTAGTGATAATGAACATTTAGAAAACCTTAAAAAAGCTGGTCTGCCGGTGCGCCTCTTGGCAGGAGCCGCGCAGTCACGGAAATAATGAGCGATTTTGAAAAACGACGGAAATTTCCGAACCCCGTCTGTTTCATATCGGTTTCGCTTGCACTGCTGCATCGATTACCTCGAATACAAGATCGAAACTAACGAAAAGCACGTTGTCTAGATCAACCCATTCATGAATTCCTTGGTCTGCCGACCAGCAATCTGGAAGTTTTTTGTGTACGATATTTTAATTTTTTTTTTTTTTTTTTAAATTTTTTATTTTTTTATTATCTTTATTATTTTTTTAATTTCAATATGATTTTAAAAACTTTGAATGCCAGATTTTAAATAAAATAAGTTGTAATGATAAAAAAATATATTTTAAGTGTTCCGATTGTACCCATCGGACGGGATAGCCTTTCGACGCGAAACAACTTACTGGAAACTGGCCGCGGAGCCCATCGCCGCCGTCGCGTGCCCATTTTATTATAAAAATTAAACTTTTTTCCGGCTAAAGTAGGAGGTAGCGCAACACGACATAATATCCCAATAACTAATAACAAAAATTAAACACTTTCACAATTTTCGCATCGATTTTATCGCTTTAAATAAATTGCGCGCTCCTCTAACATTTGTAATTACATATCTCTCCATCTTCTTCTTTTTGAGGGCGGATGCGGCGCGTGATACTCAAAAGAATACATAGTCTACTCTTTCATAGATGGCGCGACTATAATTGTTTTAGAGAAAAACGCTTTATACAGGTTATTCTTTAAAATATTTTAAGTTTTAAGATTTTCACGGCCAAAAGTATTTTCGTTTTTTGTTTTTGGGGTCTTATGCCGTGTTGCGCTACCTCTTTCTTTAGCCAACGTTTCGGACAGCGTTGCAGTGTCCATCATCAGGGGAGATCCGGCAGATCAAATTCTGGGGAAATTTCAAACACTTAAATTTAAAAATATTCTGGGAAAAAACACGGTGTCACGCAAAAGCAAAAGCAATGCTAATAATATTTTAACTATGTTTATTGTACACTTTATTCCCTAAAACTTTATAAATATCATCCCTCACTTCAGATCTACGCACAGGAGTCCCGAGGACAATAATGTCCCTTATGGCCTACGTCATCGGAGTGCTGTGAGGAGGGTCTTTAAGGAAAGGAAGGGGAGGAAGTTCTGGAAAGGAAAATGTTCGCGGGGTGGGTAGGAATCTGGGGGTCCGAGGATCTGAGGATCCGTCCAGGAGTGTCGGACATTTGAAAAAAAAATGCCGGATGTGGTGCAAAGCGATGAGTCGAGAGAGTCTGCCTGAAGATGTCAAACGGTCTCCTGTCTATGATCTCCTTCAACCGGCACTTCTCGATCCAGCCCGCCACGCAGCTGATATAACATAAGTATCACAAGATACAAATAATGTAAAAAAGTAAAAAATATATATTATGTATAAGACAAAAGTAGATAATGGGAACCCACTAATGCACTGCCTGTGCGTGGGTAATATAAACTAATGGAACGTACCCATACGACCAACTTTTTGCAATTTTTAACCCCCCCCCCCCCGGTGACCAAAATCCTAAGCAACCCGCCGCTCATTTGTATGGAGCGTGACATTTTGAAGACCCCCCCCCCCCTAAACGTGTCACGTAGTATGGGTACGTTCCCTAAAGTGCTAAATTACTAAATTACAATAACTGGGTGGTACAAGTAAAAAAATTAATTTCAAAGTGAAAGTTTAAAAATATAGGTATGGTATGTATCTTTGAAAATATTGTAGTAACAAAGTGACACATACAAGTTAGTTTTTTTGTTACGGTTTCAAAAAGATAAATAAAGTTAGTCTTGAAGTTACGGTAGAATTGTATAAGTGAAGCATGAAGGTTTACATATATTATGGTTTATAAAAAAAGTGTTTCAACAACACACAGGCGTCAGTATGTACAAGTTAATAGTTATGAGTCCTCTCCCAGAATAGTCACATTTAGCCTTTCCATCTCTCGTAAACATACTTCCCAGATACACAAACTCATCCACCTACTCCAAGTATTCATCATTCACAACTATTTATATTGATTCACCGCCTCTAGAAAAATAAGATTCTTATCGGTATTCACATTAGGTACCTGCCTATTATAGGTTGTATGTTTGATAACTCGTTATTAACTACTTACAGACAACACATACCTAGTTGTTGATTGTTGTCTGCAGATCTGTTTGTGTGTTTTGTTTTTTAATCAGGAAGTCAGTCAGGCCACTGGCCACTGACATAATGGTATTCATGTGTTGTTATGTAAAAGTCACGTCCAAGGCTAGCCAGACCAACTTTACATACGGAGTAGGGAGAAAGAGGTTTTATTAATATCAAAGAAGCTCATATGCACAGTGTTCCACGCTCACACTGCGAAACTGGGGAAATTCATGAAAAACTTTGGCAAAAAATGTAAGTTAAAAATTTTTAAGAGGGTTACACATTTTTTTATTAGTACTCAAAAAAAACTTATTGTTGTGTGTTTTTTAAGCGTTCGTAAATACATATTTATTATGAATAGTTTGACACTATTTAAAAATCTCATTTACAATCTCCTGAAAAAGTTTTTTGTATTATCATGTATAGGTAATATCCGAAGTTAGTGCACTTTACCCCGGACACCGTATATCTTTATCTTTACATAAAATGAAGTTGCTCCCGCTGTCGGTGCGTTTAGATCTTTTATGGTAAGCCCACACTGCGGCCAACGTTCCAACTTCAAACGTTTGGACGATCGTGTGGAGGGGTGTTCGTGCGTTGGAAGTTCGAGTTGGAAGGTTGGAGTTCGCGTTGGCCCGGGATCGCCTTCGAGGCGATCCCGACGGCCTTTTTTTTTTTTTTTTTCATTTACTAGATTCTTATGTATCTTGAGGAGATGAATCATTTAAATTTACTGAATTTAAAGTTAATGTTCTTTATACAAATAGAACGGCGTCATATGCGCCTTGCAATTTTTACCTCATGTGGGTAATTAAAAATGTTACCTGGCTATTATAGACTTAAAGGCCTTTTGTTTCATCGCTAGGGAAAAATTGTTATCTAAAAACCCTACTAAAATTGCATGTTTCGTCCAGACTCAACATCAATCTTCATCATCAGAGGTCGAAGACCATATATACATACGTGTCTGTTTGTGTTATGTTGGGAGTGGGAAGGAGGCGGTCATGTCCTTTTAATTTGGAGCTCTTCCGCATTTGCCTTCGGGAATGAGGAAACCATGAAAAACCTCATCCGGGAAGAGTCGGCCGACAGTCAACATGAAACTGGGCGGCCTTCAGTTATTTCAGCACGTGAAATCCTGCGTTTTGTGGTGAGGGGTGTATGTGTCTGTTTTTATGTGAAATATATACTTTATGGGAATTTTTTAAAATAAACTTACATAAACATACATATTATACAATATTATCTAGATATATAAATATATATATAAACATAAGTTACGGGGGGGGCGTCTGGTAGTTAGGAATACCTACTGCTCGCTCAGTCGTCCGCGTCTGAATCTGGCTCATGCCAGATGTGGTTCAGGTCCATCAGGATATGTTTAGGTAGTCTATGTGTATATCTGAAAGTAAAGTCACTAGGTGCATTGTATTGACCGATTTCCTTGATAAGTCTATTTTTACTATGTCTCAGAGATTTGTAAAATCGGTCCGTCAGTCGGTGTGTGTATTCAAATAAAGTTGGGATGTTTTCTCTTGCATGCAGTCTTTTTAAATTCGTTCTGATTCTAGTGTTGTATGCTATTTTAATGCAGAGATTTTGTAGCGTCTGTAGTTTCGAGTGGTCGGTGCGAGAAATACTACTCCACACGGGAATAGCATATGTCAGTACCGGTCGGATGAGCGAGTAGTAGATCAGGAGCTTGGTTTTGGGAAGTAGCGGACTCCTTCTGTTGAAGATGGGCTTCATCGCGCCGACTGCCTTTCTGGCTCTTGCGTGCATCTTGGCTATGTGAGATTTCCAGTTGAGACGTGAGTCCATCGTCAGGCCCAGGTATACGACTTCATCTTTCCATTCTAGGACGTGCCCTCCCATTTCGATGTTGACGTCTGGTGTTCTTCTTTTTCGTTTCCTCGTGTACATGATTACTTCGGTTTTCGCCTCGTTAAGTTTGAGTCGCCATTGCTTGTAGTACTCTACGAGAGCGTCGAGCGCTCTCTGTAGGTATATGGCCGCCATGTCTGATTTCAGCGAGGAAACGTAAAGTTTGACGTCGTCTGCGTATATAGATAGCTTGCATCTCTCGTCTCGGGGGATGTCGTGTGTGAATATGTTGAATAGATGAGGTCCGAGTAGACTTCCTTGCGGCACGCCCTTTGGAATCTCACGTACCGATGACAGCGCGTTCTTGATGAAAACTCGGAAGGATCTGTCCTTTAGGTATTCTTGAATCACTCTCGTTAGGTATATGGGCGTGTTTGTTTTGTGCAATTTGTGCAGTAGCCCTTTGATCCAAACGGTGTCAAATGCCTTCTCCAAGTCTAGCAGCGCAGCGGCGATGTAGCGATGTTCGTTAAATCTTCTGGCGATGAATTCCGCTACTCTGGTAAGTTGGTGGGTAGTGGAGTGCCTCTTCCTGAATCCAAACTGCTCGTCTGGCAAAGTGTTGTTTTCTTCGTGGTGTGGAAGCAGCCTGTTGAGTATAACCTGTTCAAATACCTTGCTCAGCGTGGAAAGTAGACTGATCGGCCGATAGTTTGTCGGCTGCTTCTTGTCCTTGTTGGGCTTGGAAAAGGGCAGCACGGTCGCCGTTTTCCAGATCTGAGGGAAGTGTCCGATGATGAGGCAGGCATTGAACAGTTTTGTGATGTAAATGATGGCTTTCTGCGGTAGATGTTTGAGTAGAATGTTGTGTATTTGATCGCTTCCCGGCGCTTTATTTGTCTTCAATCGTCTGATGATGACGGCTACTTCGCTCGGCGTGCTGAAGTGGATATCGGCTGCGCTCGTCTGCTCGGCTTGCTCGAGATTTTGTAGAGATTCTTCTACTAGTCGGTCCGTCTCCGGGTCCGATAGGCCGTCCGTGGCTGCGTATGCTCTCTCAAATCCGTCGGCGAGCGCGTTTGCTTTTTCTTCGAGCGAAAGTGCCAGCCCTGATCCGTCTAGCTTCTCTAGCGGGGGAATCGTGTGATCCTCGCGTCTCAGCGCTTTTGCCATTTTCCATAGGCTGTTGTCCTTTGGCGTGAGTGACGTAACTTTCTTCGTCCAAAGTTCGCGTCTGAGGTCGGTGATTGCTTGCTTTATTTCCCGCTGTAGCGTGTTGTAAGCCGTTTTGAAGTAGCCGTCGCGCGTTTGATGGTGAAGGCGGCGAAGACGGTTTTTCTCCTTAATGAGCGATCATACGTGCTCGGGAAGCTTGATCGTGTATGTGTGTGCTTCTTTGAGAGGTATAAATGTGTCTTGTGCATGTTGTATGATTTCCGTGAGAGTGCTTGCGGCCTCGTCGATTTCTTCCTTCGAGCGCAGAGTCCCCGACGTGAGGTGAATTCGTTCGTTTATCTCTTTCTTGAAACCTTCCCAATCTGCGTCTTTGTAATTGCGCTGTTTTCTAGGGCTCCTTGAAGTTGTCCCTCCAATACTGAAGCTCACGGGCAGGTGGTCCGACGAAAGTTCATCCAGCGTGCGCAGTGGCGAGATCGTTTTAGCGTTTTTCTCGAGTACGATGTCCAGAGTGCTGGGGTACTTTGCGTGTACTGAGTGGAATGTCGGTTTGTCCGGTGCCATTATCGAGTAGTTATGTGTCTGCATATGCGTGAAGAGCGTTTTCCCATTCGCGTTGCCTCTGTAGTTATTCCAATAGTTGTGTTTTGCGTTCAGGTCTCCTCCTAAAACAACAATTGGGCGCAAATTAATTAATTTATCCAAGTCTTCTCTCACCAGACGGTTTTCATTATTGCAGTAGGCGGCGATGAAGGTGTGCGTTCTATCCTCTATGATGACATCGATAATCGTGGCTTCAGTATACTTCAACTTCGGAGTAGGTATTCTTGTAGATGTGATGGTTTGACGAACGAATATGGCGGTACCGCCACCGGCGCCCTCCTGTCGGTCGTCTCGGTGTACTTCGAAGCCGGGCACTCTCAGCGGCGTGTCTTGTTTTAAATGTGTTTCTGTAATGAGAATTATGTCAATATTAGTGTTATTTGCCAGAGCGAGCAGTTCGTCTATTTTATTTCGGATGCTGTGGGCATTCCACAGGAGCACGTTCACCATCTGGGGATCAGACATGGACGGTGGACCTGATGAGATTCATGAGAATCATCGCCTTCTCAAGATCGCTGTTGCAAGCGGCCAGTTGGGGTCGCACGCGGATCAGTCCCTGGAGCAGGGCCATCATCAGTGCGGCGTCATCATCTACTGCGGCTGCCTCTCTTTCGGGCTGCTGCGTGCGGGTGTTCGTGCGGTGCTGCGAGCGGGACTGCTCTTCGTGCTGCTCCTCGTGTTGCTGGGGGCCCGAGGTACCTCCGGCTACGTCGGCCCAGGTGCGTCCATCATTCCTCGTCGTCTGATGCGCATGAGGATGTGTCCTTCTTCCTGGCGCTTCTCGCCGGGAGCTACGCTGGTGTTGTTGGAGCGCGGCAACGTATGCCATCCTCTTTGGGCAGCCCCTGTAGTTAGCGGGATGGGGGCCTCCGCAGTTGCAGCACGTGGCGGGCTCATCCCTGGTGGTCTTGGGGCACTCGGCAGAGGCGTGCTCCACTAAGCATTTCACACATCTCGCGGTGTGTGAGCAGTTGCGGGACCCGTGCCCGAAGTTCTGGCAGCGGTAGCACTGTGTCCCGTGCTGCAGGTGGTTACTTCGGTGTTTCTGCAGGCGGATCCTGCAGTGGCAGAGGTATTTGACTGCCGCCCTCAGCTGGCCCATGTTCACTTCCTTATTGAAGGTGGCCAGGTACATCGGGTACTCTGCTGCGGCGGTTGTCATCTTGACGACCTTCACCGGGGGGAAGCCCTGTTCTGTGAGATCCGCCGCGATCTCCTCCGTTTCGATGTTAGGCAGGCCCTTGATGACCGCCTTTTTCAGCTTTTCCGCCTCTGCCGTGTATGTGTGAAAGCCGCGTGCCTCCGCTCGCAGCCCGTTGGTGAGGGCGCGGTGGTCCGTCATGCTGTGCACGAAGATGTTGATTTTGCCGCCTGACCTGTATTGGAAGCGAAAATTCGGGTGCCCGATGTGGCCCTGCACCGCTGAGGTCACCTGTGTGTGAGAGAGGGTCCCCAGGGTCATCACTACCGGGGGTACGCGGTCCTTCCTGGGTGCGCTCGTGGGTCCTGTGTGAGAGAAAGCAGAATTATTATTATTCGGGCGCTTTGCTTGCGACGCCCCACCGGCATCGCCGCCTTCCGATACCTCACCCAAATTGCCGAAGCGGTTGCCGATAACAACCGCCCGGGGTCCTTGCGGGGACAGGGGACGTTTAACTGTGTTGGTCGGCTTGATCCAACCTTCCTCCTGGCGGGTCATCTCCATCTCCTTGGCGGGGGGCTGGAATCTGGGGGGCGCAACGTAGCCCGAGGCAGGGCCTACTGGGGGGCGGCTGGTTCCGGGGGCGGGGGCGGCCTCGGGCATCTCGGGGGGCGGCAGGGGGATGGATGCCGGCTTGGTTTTCGGTTCTGCTGGCTGGGAGGCCGGGATGGTGATGAGGATGGTCCCCGTCTTAGTTTGCCGTCGATACTGGCGGGCGCCCGGGGGGATCTCGATTGGCGAATCCTCCGGGTCAGCTAGTTCCATCCGCGCGGACAGCATCCGCACGGCAGGTATTTTGTATTTCCTCTTCTGGATGGAGGATGTTGTGTTGAGTCGTCTCGGTGGGGCCAGGTCGTCCTTCTTCTTGGTTGCCAGGTTCTTCTTGGTGGGCTTGGTTGCCTTGAAAAAGGCAGTTGGCGGCGCGGCGGCCTAGTCAAGCCAGACAAAAGCGACTTGGGGGCGAAAAAGCTCTCGTCTCGAAAAGCGACTGTCGCAGGCGGCAGATTTCTATACGTTTATTTTATATACACTTTGATTTATTTTATATACACTATGATTTCTATACGTTTATTTTATATACACTTTCCTTTGTGTTCTATTGTTTTTCTTTCCTTTCATGGCATCATGTATGTGCAAATTCTGTTTGTTTATTTTATTTTTTAGTACACAGCAGCAGTCGAATTTACAGCTTGGGATGGATAATTCCATTATTATTTTCGTGACTATTATTAATTTCTTTTTTTTTTTAAGATGTTATATTGTTCTAATGTTATAAATGTTATATTGTTTATCTGGAGGTTAGACAGAACTCCTTTGTTTGTTCTGTAATGTCCTCTTCCCCATCGAAGGGGTTGGACTTTGGGCCTTGTCCCTGTTAACTTACCTTTGGTTTACCTTTTCGATTCAATCATTGTTATCTCCTTCTGTGCCCGTGCCACCCCCCCGGTCATGATAAGGTTGGAGGAAAGATTGAGCGGCATCCGGAGGTCTGTCCGTCCCCTCTCCGGCCACCCGACGCTTTTCTCCCTAGGGTCTTCATTTTGCAGTCCATTTACTTCTTCTAGGCACCACCGGCTGGCTGGCTAAAGGACGACTCCACTGGGTGCCGTGATGTTGGACTAAAAACCTCATACATTCTCTGGGGGACCGCCGGGCTCACGATGGTCATGACGGTTGTCTTTTTCCGTTTTATGTTTTGTTTTCAACTTATGATTCTTTTTCTTTTTTTGTCTTTACACGCAGATGCCTGCAGTCACGGAGTGTGTGGTCTCCCTCTGTTTATAATGTATTAAATATTTTGTTTTCTCTTTTTATACATTTATGTCTACTAACACCAGTAGTATTAGTTTTTGACCATTACAGTACAGTCCTGTAGGCGCGACCGCATACCGCCACCTAACACAGTATGAGGGGACATTGAAGGTCTAGATTCGTTACATTAAATGTAGAGCCGTTTATTCAAAAAAATTAGATTCTTGTGAGAACCCCGAAGGGGCGACCATAAGTTGCCTATACCGGGGTGGGACAGTGGTGGGTACTTCAATGTCGCAGGCGGCAGTCAAAGAACGACTGATCGATCCCGACGGCCAACTCACACGAACCAGCCTGCCGCAGCTGTCCACACCGTGCCGCGTACTATTAAAATGACTATATTATTACGGAGAGTGGTATAACAATTGTTTGAAAACATGTCGTGTATATAAGTATATGATTATACGTACGTAATAATTGTAGGCAACTGAAAAAGATACAGCGTAGCTACAGCTGTTTCATGTCCGCCATTTTGGAGTACGGAATTCGGGGTTGGAGGGTTGGCCGCAGCGACCACACGATCGGCCAACCTTCCAACTCCGAACTAAGTTCGGAGTTGGAAGGTTGGCTTCAGTCTGGACGTAGCATCAAACTACGCAACTGATTTTCATGCGGTTTTCACCAATAGATAGAGTGATTCATTAGAAAGGATTTTAGGTATATAATTTGTCAAGATTTATGTTAATTGGTTGAAATATATTAATAATGGGAGTCAGTGGCGTAGCTAGCATGAGTGGCACCCGGGGCGGAAGTCACCCCCCCCGGGGCGTAGTGTCACCCCCCCCCCCCCCTATGAAAGTTGACTTGAGAAATTCAAAACACTAATTTCGACTTCATAAAATTGATCCATCCTGGGGGGGGGGGGTGGCTAAAGAACTTTCAGAATATAGGCGATTCCGCCTTTAAAAGACAATAGAGTAACGAAAATATAAATAACAGACCGTGCTCATGTGTGTGCAATATCTAGGTTTTGGTTACGTATATGCAATATCTTGGTCGAGTGGCACCCCCCTTCGGGTGGCACCCGGGGCGGTCCGCCCCCCCCTCGCTACGCTACTGATGGGAGTGGGCTGTCAAGCGGGCAGCGGGCAGCGGGCTGGCATGCGACCGGTGTGGATTTGATTTAACAGATGACGTTGGTTATAAAGGTTGGGTAATGGCGTGGCGTTGTGTTTCGTTAGCCACAGTAACGTGTGTCCGGGTCTGCTAGTAATAATATAAAACTATAGCGGGCGGCCGGCGACACGACAATAGCTTTAAGTATAACAAACTTCACGTACGAAAATGATTTTGCATAAGGCGCGGCGTCAGAGATATTGTCGAAGTCGGGTTCTTAAATTTCATACCGAAGCCGTAACCGTACAGAAGCTAGCTTATTAATACTATCAGATATTTAGTAATTCTACCTAGATTATACTAGTCGAGCTTATGATTTGAGTTGTATAGTAATTCTACCTAGATTATACTAGTCGAGCTTATGATTTGAGTTGTATAGTAATTCTACCTAGATTATACTAGTCGAGCTTATGATTTGAGTTGTATAGTAATTCTACCTAGATTATACTAGTCGAGCTTATGATTTGAGTTGTATAGTAATTCTACTTAGATTATACTAGTCGAGCTTATGATTTGAGTTGTATAGTAATTCTACCTAGATTATACTAGTCGAGCTTATGATTTGAGTTGTATAGTAATTCTACCTAGATTATACTAGTCGAGCTTATGATTTGAGTTGTATAGTAATTCTACCTAGATTATACTAGTCGAGCTTATGATTTGAGTTGTATAGTAATTCTACCTAGATTATACTAGTCGAGCTTATGATTTGAGTTGTATAGTAATTCTACTTAGATTATACTAGTCGAGCTTATGATTTGAGTTGTATAGTAATTCTACCTAGATTATACTAGTCGAGCTTATGATTTGAGTTGTATAGTAATTCTACCTAGATTATACTAGTCGAGCTTATGATTTGAGTTGTATAGTAATTCTACCTAGATTATACTAGTCGAGCTTATGATTTGAGTTGTATAGTAATTCTACCTAGATTATACTAGTCGAGCTTATGATTTGAGTTGTATAGTAATTCTACCTAGATTATACTAGTCGAGCTTATGATTTGAGTTGTATAGTAATTCTACCTAGATTATACTAGTCGAGCTTATGATTTGAGTTGTATAGTAATTCTACCTAGATTATACTAGTCGAGCTTATGATTTGAGTTGTATAGTAATTCTACCTAGATTATACTAGTCGAGCTTATGATTTGAGTTGTATAGGTAATAATCTTGATTCTTATTAGATTATAGCCGTAGTATACATAATTAATTAAAGCTTTGAATTATCATAATTTGAATTGAGATCTTTTGAGTGCAATCTGCGACATTCCCTGTCACTCAAAGTGCTTTGTAATATAGGTATTTACAACTAGCTGGTCCCGGCATGCGTTGCTATGCCATTTAATGAAGAAATTGATTCTCCCTGCGTGTCCTTTCCTATTCGTTCCATTCCTACTCCGCCTCCTCCACCTGCCCTCTCCCCACGTTCGGCGAAAAAACCGACACTACTTGTGGATTGCGGCGCACACGAGTTGAAATGCTCTTCGTGCGCGTAATGTGCTTGGTTCGTGCGCGCAAGGCGTCCACACTATGGGAATTCTGTTACATTGCATGATACATTACGACAATGTGGACGGCAAATTCTTTCATTACGTGTTACATTGCATGTTACGTTACAGCAATCTGTACCCGGCTTAAAACATACCTTTACTAGATAAATGAACAATCTTTTTATAATTTATCGAAATCAATTTATATTCTTTTGTGGAAAAGAGTCAAAACGTCTAAAATCTGAATTAAAAATGACATATTTCCGGTTTTCTCTAGTCTGAAGTTATTGTTAACGTTTTTTTTACTATGTTAAATTAAAGCAAAGTTTTGAATGAAATAAAATCGATATTGAGTTATAATTTTTAAAAGCTGGCACGCAGAATAATTAACCTTTCTCGTTGGAACCGCCCTGTGCGATCGTAAGAACATCTTTCGACGAAATTGAAAATGAAGTGTGCAAAATTTCATCAAGAAGTAGAAAAGAGGATGGCAGTGGTTATTCGAAATCTCGTGTAGACACTAGACCAGTGATACCCAAAGTGGTTCAGGTGGACCCCCAGGGGTCCATGGGACACTCACCGGGGGTCTACGTTGGCGTGATAAAAAAACGGGGGTCCACAAGTTGTATTTGGGGGTCCACGAAAATTTATCTGATTTCGATAGTAAAGAACAAAAATGTTGGCTTGGCTTTACCTATCAATGTAGGCAGATAATACACTACTAAAAAAAAAATAAGGGAGCAAAAAAAATCTAAATTTTGCGATGATTTTTGACAGGCTGTATTTCGATGAAAAATAGTTGTATTGAGACCTTAAAAAAATAATTTTGAAGCTTTAACTAAGCTTTGAGCTACTGTTCTCATGCATTCCTAATAGATAGTGCGAAAAAATAATTTTGGCAATGATATTACTACGAATTTTGGTTAACACAGGTAGAGCATAATTATATAAATAAGGTATTTGAAATTTTTTTAAATGTTTGGTTAAAAACTTTCTGAGCTAGAGTGCACAAAAATTCAAAAAAAGTCGTTTCGAGAAAAATGCGTTTCAAGTTTACCATGCGGTTCGGCACAAACACTCTCATAACACCGGAATAATTTATGAAATTAAAAAAAATAAAAACATTTTTTTGAGTCATCTACATGTTTTTCCCCCTTAAGTCTGTAATCATATTATTGTAATAAATAGAACACAAGAAAATACACTATTTTTCTTTTTATTTATACCACTCCGAATTTAGGGTTGGAACTAGCCGCGATGCAATTTTCCATCGTTAGATCTAATCATCACATTTTTTGACGAGTGTTGTGTAGAATTGTGGTAGAAATGTAGCAGCAGGGGGTCCACCGAAAACAGTAAATTTTTGAAAGGAGTCTATGAGAAAAATAAGTTTGGGAACCTCTGCACTAGACAGTGACCTTCCTCTTGTTTTGACCCTACGAAAAATTTCATACATTTCAAAATTTTCAGAATTTCAATTTGGAAGGCGAATATGGGTACCGTTGTCCGGGAACCAATTTTTTGGATAACCAACACCTCTGCCATAGGTCATCCGACGTGGTTCGCTACGTTTGGGGACTTAGCGGGGGTGCCTGGGATCTTGGGGTGAGGTTTGTCAGGGTCTTGGTGGCGGATGCAACTGCCCACCAAGGCATTTTTTAATAAATTTTGTGTGTTTTGTAGAAGTAATATAAAAATAATATTTTTTTCACATACTTCAATTATTGTTTTTTTATTTATTTAATTTAACACGTGCTAACTGTCTGAATAAGTGTAAAAATAAGCCAAATAACAGTAATTAATCGATTTTTAACATGTCTAAAAAAGTTTTTAACATATCTAAAAACTGATGCCGAAACTTGCCGAAACCGAAACCGAAACCGAATCTTCGGTCGGTCACTATTTAAAATAATATAGGTATAGTATATTTGCGGCACGTTCCAGAGTGGAAGATACTATCAGTATCGCTCTGGTGTAGGACCACCATTCAGAATTGAAACGTTGCTTGAAATGGCTTTAGCCGTGTTTGGTGACCAGAACTGAATAGCCAGGTACTTTCCCACCTTCCTCTTTCCTGTCTCCTTCCCCTGCCCGCTACCTTCAGCCTCACAACATACCCCAATTGAGGATGCCATAGTCTCACTGGCTCCGGCAGCTGAGACTCTTGGGAGGTATTCATATAAAAGAAAATAAAAAAAACACAATTTTATTTTAATTCTACCCAGGGGAAACGATAAAAAAGCTTCAATTAATTCAAAGCATATATTTTTTGGGTTCCATGCCAACTCAGAATGAATTAAACTCAACACCACTTTGAAAAGTCATTGAAAGCTACGAAAAAAATTATTTAAAAATAGCCGTTAACCCTGACCTAAGAGAACGTACCCATACTACGTGACCCACTTTTTGCAATTTTTAACCCCCCCCCCTCCACCCTCGATGACCACGTGTAGTATATTCCACCAACCCCCCCACCCCCTACAGTTTTCACGTAGTAAATCATAAATATGGTTTTGCTAACCAAAAGTTTTAAAAAAATTATTTGGCTAATACTTGCCTTTATTAATACGGCGCTTGCTGCATGACGGCAAGAGTGCATGCATACCTATAATTACAATTACAAGTGGAAAAATATTAAAAAGTTAGTGGAAAAAATATAAAAAGATTTCTAGATTGACTACGTGATAAAAACCTAACCCCCCGCGCCCCATTGTGACCAAGCGTGGTATTTTTTTTTTTTTTCAGGTTCTCCATAAAACAGTTATACACCAAATCATTACGGAGAAGATTGCAAAATATAAGAGAAAAAAAGGCCAAGGGGGCAGTTTCACTATGTTGAGACATATGTCAAAAGATAGTTACTGAACTCCCTATAGGCAATGACGTTATATAAAATAAGAATCGTTAAGCAGTTGAATTGCTCTATTTAAAGGGGCATTCTGAAAGGAAGAAGTTCTCGCTTTCGGAGCATAAAAAAGTGTGTGGGATCTCCCACAAGTATACGCGTTAGGGACATATAGGTTAATCTCCTTCAACATAGGTGGATTCAGTACAGTACCGGAGATCAGCTTAAAAAAATGTTTCCTCAAAAATATTTTTCGGCGGGCTTCTAAGGTATTAAGATCGAGCATTCCTGTTAAGAACAACGATGGATACAAGAATGGATAGTATGTATATTCCCTCATATACAGGTAACGCATAAACCTTTTTTGTATTTTTTCTATTTCTAGGGTATGGTTTTGTTCAGAAGGTGCCCAAATAATGGAGCTGTATTCCAGGATGCTGCGGACAAGTGCTTCATATGTTCTTCGTATTGCAATTCCATTAGTAATTGATCTCGCATTACGAAGAACAAATCCGAGCATTTCGTTGGCGCGGGAGACAATGTCTGATTTGTGAGATTTGAAAGAGAGATTTGCTTCAAAAATCACGCCAAGGTCTCGAATCTCGTTTTTGCGTGTTAGTATAATTTTATTAATCAAATATGGGAATAAAAATGTGTCTTGTGATCTTGTAAATGTGACGACACTGCATTTCTGGATGCTGAATGGTAAATTATTCAGTTCCGACCATTTGACAAGAGAATCAAGATCTTTCTGCAGAAGAATGGAATCTATATGACTTTTAATAGCTCTGAAAAGTTTAATATCGTCAGCGAAGAGGAGATATTTTGAGCGGTTAATGGTCTTGCCTATATCATTAATGAATAAAAGAAAGAAGAGGGGTCCTAGATTCGACCCCTGGGGAATCCCGGCGTTAGTTTTGTATTCGTGAGAAAACTGGTGTCCGTAACTGACATACTGACGCCGATTGAGTAAATAGCTAGCTACGAAAGCGAGAAAATCCCGAGAGAATCCGAGATCCGAGGTCACTTAATTTTTTTAATAAAATATCATGGTCGACTTTGTCAAATGCTTTTTCGAAGCCTGTATAAATCACATCGAAGAAGACCCCCCCCTAAACGGGTCACCTAGTATGGGTATGTTCCCTAAATATTTTTTATCATCACTCTCTACAATACTCGACATCTTTTTCCAGCCCGATTCCAATTAGAGACCAAAATCAACATTTTTCACTTTACGCGATTGCTATATTCATCTCTATTTTCATATCAACGATTTCAATTGTCATCACTGCAAACAACACATGAACCATGCTGCTGTGTGCTGAACCATGTGATGCCAACTGAAATCGTAGATATGTAAATATAGAGATGAAAACAGCGATCGCGTAAAGCGATAAATATTGACTTTGTTCTCTAATTGAATCAGGCTGAAAAACGATGTCGTGTATTGTAGGCATTAGTGATTTTTCAAAGGAGGTTCTGAGTTGGTTTCATTCTGAGTTGTCCGGTCACCATTTTTTTGGTATTCTTCCGCTGCAGCTGGTTTTTATCTGCTACTAATTTATTTATTACTTTATTGGCAAGGCCAAAACGTGACTCTTTACTGTTATCTATGTTTTCGTGACTATCAATAAAATGTTCAGTGCCTATTATGTTTGTTTGTTTATTAATTTGATTTTGAATGCCGGTACTTTCGAAAATATAGATAAGTAACACAATCATTTCTATCTATCAATAAACATTGCTTCTTATCTTATTACATTTATCAATCTTCAAACACTATTATTGCATTCTGGAAGTTAATCAAGAACATTTTTTATTATCTTGGTTGTAAGTAGGAAGGTACTATTTATAGCTTGTGTTTTATAGCACGGAGTTGTTTCAGCAGTAATCGACAGGCACAATTCTATTTCAAAAACAGCCTTCAACTACTCGCGTTTTTCTCATGTAAAAACGTTTACAAAAACGTTTTCGTTTGTAAAAACGGTGACCGGGCAACTCGGGATGAATTCAACCTCCTTTGAAAATTCATTAAAAGTGATGAAAAAAATGGTTTAATAGGTTACGTTAGGTTAGGGTTATAGGCATTTTTTTTTATTCACAGCTTTTAATAATTTTTCAGTTGAGTTGGTCCTGAGTTGGCATGGTACTGTAAAAACATGACTCAAACCAACGTCGGTCGTAGGTACCGCATTAAATTTGCAATTTAATGACAACAATTTGGGAGGCAGGTGTGGGTACCGCCCCACCTCAAGTGGTTCGCTGCGTTTTGTGGCTAATGGGCTCTACACACCATACAATTTCTAGAAACTTCTTGCTGGCCTGCTTGCTGCTGCCGCAGAGAGTCCTTGCGTGCGTTTTCGTTCTAGCGGCCCTTTAACAAACGAGACAGCGCTAGTTCGCTCAACTCCACGCTCTCTGCAGTCACTGCATGCAGTGTCGTGTGTAGGCCGCTTTAGCAGGGATTCATGGGGTGAGATTTGTCCGGGTCTTGGAGGTGGATGCATCTACCCACCAACTGCCTGGCAGGCTGGATCGGGAGAGACTGGTTGGGGGAGATCTTTTGACCTATCCAGCAAAAGACTCTCTCGGAATATCGCCTTACACCGCAGTGGGGGAATGGATTCATATAACCGTTACTCCTGGAGACTAACCCCAGATTCCTATTATTCTACCTCATGCTCTCGTAGGCTAAATCCTATAGATGTATTTGTTTGTCTCTTTTTAGTGTCGCTTTTTCATTTCATCGAGTTTCAAATCACAATGGTGCTAAAGAAGTTTTCCCTTAAAAAAACCATTTATAAATTATAAATTCTCTTATAAGCAGCTTCACGCAGATACCTATTTATCGTAGGTACCTTTTACCTAAATCATAATAATTTCGTCACAATATCGTCATTTCTCGTTTATGTGTAAAAATAAGTACTTAAACAAAATCCTCGTCAGTTTATTGTGTAACATGTATTTAGGAACCATCAGTAGCGGCGTTAGGGTAGGGCGCGGTTGGGCGACCGCCCAGGGCGCCGGACATAAAGCCGCAGGCGCCCCTTTATATTCCCTCGCTCTTTGAGCCAGGCCTACTTACTCGTAAATTCTCTAAATTTAGGAAAAAAAAAAGTTACATTTTACATGAGCTCCACACAGGAGGCCCTGAGGAAAATAATTTCCCTCAGGGCCTATGTCATCTTTGGAGATGCTGTGTGGAGGGGTTTAGGTTTATGGTGGCAACACTAGAACTAGAACGTAGTGTACAATGGCGTGTGTCAATTATTTCAACTTTTGAATTCAGAAACGCCCGGGGTCTCAAAAGTTGCGTCTTGCAAAGAAAATGATAACTGCATTTAAATTTATTTTTTTTAAAATGGTTATTAGCCCGCTAAAATGCATTGAAAATCAGAAAACAAACCTAAAACCTTTTTTTTTTTAATTTTTAATTTTTTTTTCAGTAATCTAACCTTTTAACGTTTGTTTATTATTAAAAAAATGCGTATAACTGACAAAAATGAAAAAAAGTTCAACTTTATGAATACAAGTAAGTCAACAAGAATTCTGATTTTATCCAGAAAAAGTGTTATTTTCCCCTTTTATTTTTTTAACCAACACATCACATATGTTTAAAAAAAAAATTTTTTTTGGTTGTTTGTACTGCAATTATGTAATGAAAAATAAGTTTGGTACAAAATATAAAATATGAACCCTTTGTTTTATTTTTTTTCCAAATCACGAAATCTATTTTTTTCGAAACTTCCGGCCATTTTAGCGGGCTAATAGTGAATAATAATTTCTTTTTTTTTACGTTTTCGAATAGCTACAGATCATATGAAACTTTTGAGACCCCGGGCGTTTAAATACAAGGCCATTTGTTTTCTCTCTATGGAGAGCGACACACGCTGGTGTACAATCCCTTCGATCGGAGCACTGTATGCAGTTCATTTTACCGGGAATCCCCAACCATACAGAAACACATTATCTATCTCTTTTTAACATATTATTTAAAAAGAGTTGGCGTTATTTTTGACGAAGCGGATCACATCCAGCTCAATCTCATTCTTTGCATAAGTGGATGCACTTAAAACAGTTATTCCAATTATTTTTAAATCAAACAAACGCAGTAATCAGACGTTTCACGCTACGTAGCGATGCTCTTGTTCGTCACTCTTGGTTCCGACTAGGTAGTGCCATTAGTTTTATCTAAAAAGTTGAAATATAAATAGTGTAAAATGTAAAAGTAGGTATTTGTTATTTGATATTTTGACGGATCATTTTATTAGATAAGTATAAATATATTTTAACAATCTATACTAAACACTCTCTTCTACTATATTTTCTCTCTCTGCTCTCTATCGATCTCTATAACATTTGTTTGTATGTTTATACGTTTGGGGCGGGGTAATCTTTGGAACTAATTATACTATATTGATGAAATTTTGATACGGAGATAAAATAGATCCCGAGGAAATATACAGATTACCTACTTTTTAATGCGGGAAAAATCTAATTTCGACGGGAACGAGTGGATGATCGTGATTTTTTCGTCCAAATCTACGCACTGTCGCAAAACACAAGCTTGTAAAAGTAAAACATTTCACAAATATTCTGCTGCCATGTCAATGTTACCTACATTTTTGATCTCCCTTCCCATGTTTAACGCTATCCCAAATATAATGCGTTTTTGGTCGTCCTCGCTGGATAGCGTTATAATGAAATTTTATTGTAATCAATTTATTTTTAGAAATGTTTTGACTTACAGAGATTTAATTTGTTGCAGATTTTATTGATTACTACTTAACTAAGTAGTACAAAATGTCTGAACACGTTGATCTAATCAAAAGAAATCTGGGTCAAAATATAGAAAACGAAAAGCAGAAAAAGAAAAGGAATTTTAAAAAACAAAAAAGTTTATGAATATAGATAAATATATCACAACAAATAATCAAGACCTGAATTTGGCATCTACATCTGGAATACAAACGAATTCATCGGTAATGGAGCCTCCGTCTGACAAGTCAGATCAGATAGCTGCTGAAGAGATTGTGGACGAAGTTTTCCGAACTGAGGGAATAAGTTATGCTACAATTACAGATGTTGCTCAGGATGACTCCATTGTTGATGTACAATAAATACAAATGCTAGATGACGTTAGTACTGTTGTACCGAATACAGCGGATCCAGCCACTTGGACACTCATTCGAAATAGCAAAATAATTGATCAAATAATAACCTAGTGGTCCAGTGCAAACTCACATTGATAATTATCCGAAGAATGATACAGGGCGACATTTTTCTAATTCTCATTTCATAAAAAAAACTAGCAAACAATGAAACAATTCATTCAAGATAAAAACCTATCTGCAATCGACAATATCTCAATCTAAATTGACAAACTTGGCAACTTTGTCAATCGAAAATGAAATTGCCGAATAGATCGATTTTGATAATACCTAATCAAAGAATTTTATTAGTTTCAATTTCGCCGATAGAAAGACTAGAAGAGTGAAATTTTATTAGTTTTTTTTTAATAAATAGTTTGTTTTTCTAATAAACGGTTATTTCATCGGTTACCAATTGCCTTTTTTCGTATGGAATTGAATTGCATTTACGGGGCGCCGTGGAAATCTCGCCCAGGGCGCTGATAGTGCTAAAACCGGCCCTGGGAACCATAATAATGTGGAAACTGAAGAGAGGCACGTAGGCTATCTACTGTTAGATCATACTTACCACTTACCACCCGCCAACTTATTTGTGTTTAGCAAGCATCTAGAAAAAGAAAAAATCTTAAATATGTCAAATGATAACGTAAATAAGTGTGCCTGGGGGTATTATAAAATTGTACCGTATGTGTTGTGTACCTACAAGTCACTTTTTTAACGGTATTTTCGAAAGATAACCTTTAGAGATTTTTTCAATAAATAACTATTCGCAAGCACATTAGTTATGTAGGTACCTACATAGATTTCATAAATACCTACAGACAAAAAAAAAACAAAAAAAAAATAGTATTAAAGCCCTATAAGTTGCTATTTTTATTTTTTATTTTTTTTATTTTTTTATTTTAAGTTTTTATTCCAGCAGGACTGGGAGGGTAGTGCAATCCCAGTCTGCCATATTACATAAACAACTATAAAAGAAAAAAAAGTTTAAATATTAGGTAAGTACCTAATTAAAACATAAAATGAAAACAAAATTCATCACACAAATAACAAAAAATAAACATAAAATTAAAATAAATAATAAGTAGACAGAATTAAAAATAAAAGATAAAAAGATATTTTGGGATAGTCCATCATGGAGGTCGCCTCATCATCTGCATCCATCGCTCATTTATTGGGGAACTGAGCCACTCGGATGCAGCCACGACAATGATATTGGTTGAAGTTCGTATCCTGCTCCAGAAACTGGCTAGTCGGTGGCGAAGTAAGGCTGGGAATGAGTGCACCCTCCCCTCGGTAAACATCGTGGAGGCACTGCAGAACCTCGGTAGTTGCATAAGTTGCCTGTATGCGTTATTGTAGCACACTCTCAGTTTGTCCCATTGCGCTGCTGGGTATTGTGTCCACAGTTCAGACGTGTATACAGGGCAGTACAGTATGTCTTGAATAATAATTTTCTGACATCTTCGCTACAGTGGTAGAACCGCCTTGAGAGCATCCCGGCCCGTATGTTAATTGCTCTTCTTTGTCGTTCCATATCTTCTATATCCTTCATGTCTTCGGTTAGGATATGTCCCAGATACTTAACCTGTGAGGCCACAAGCAGTTCATTTCCTTCTAGATATATTGGAGGAATATTTGATGGCTCCTTATTGTGTTTGAAAGCGACGATGACTGACTTTTTAGAATTGTACAACAGGTTATGAGAGTTTGCGTACTCTTCGCATATTTGCACAAGTCGTCTCATCGCTTTAATCGAAGGTGCAAGCAGCACCATGTCATCGGCGTAATTAATGTTGTTACTTCCTTGTCCGCAGATATGACAACCGATTCGTGTATCGTTCAACTCTTGTAAGAGGTCGTTAATGTACACATTAAATAGAGTTGGAGACATATTTCCCCCTTGCCTGACTCCGCTCTTAAGGAATAAAGGTCTTGAAGAAGCTCCTGCCCATTGAATGTGATTTTCTTGTTGTCCGTACCAAATAGCCAGCATATTGACCACTGCTGCTGGAACATCTCGCTTTATGAGTTTTTCCCATTATAATTGATGGGAGACACGATCAAACGCCTTGCTTAAGTCAAGAAAACACCCATAGACTGTGGTTTTTCTTTTTTTGTAGTAGGCTATTGTTTGTTTTACTCCATAAATGGCCATATCGGTTGATGAGGCGCTCTTGAAGCCGAATTGGTTATCAAGGGTAAATAGTTTCTCTTTGACTAGCGCGAATAAGATTTTTTCAAATAGTCTCGAAAGCATTGTCGCCAAGGAAATCGGTCGGTAATTTCCTAATACCGATGCATCCAGCTGATTGGATTTCAGGATTGGTACAATAATAGTTTTGCTCATATCCATCGGCATATGTGTGTGTCTTAGGAGGCTTGAGTACAGGGCGGCTAGAATAATATGAAGTTGATCTCCTGCGTATTTTATGTGCTCAATACCAATGGCGTCGTATCCTGGACTTTTACCATGGGCGGTTTGCTTAATTGCGCTCTCAATCATTTCATGAGTAACATTCATGACCAGGTCATCATTGGCCGCAGGCGGGCATGTCATTATCGAAGGTTTCGTGGTATCTCCTCGATCCTCGCTTAAAGAGAAAAAGTCTCTAAATTCATTGGCTATGTTTTCATCACCCATAATGTTGTTGACGCATAGTGGAACTTTGCTCTTGGCTTTCAGCACAGTTGAAGTTTTTTGCCAAAACTTTCTGAAATCTTTGTTATGCATAGACGTAGCTATGCTATCCATTCGTGCTTTGTTTTCCGAGTGTTAACATTTTTGGAGAGCATTTTTAAAAGATTTCTTACTAGTTTTCCTTTCGTCTGCGAAACGGCCTTCCGTAGGCCTTCCGGCTTGAACCCAGCAGAGGAATGCATGTCTTGAATGGCGGTACAAAGTGGAGACTTCATTATTCCACCCAGGAACAATTTCATACATTTTTTTGGGTTCTTTCCTTCTGAATGCTTTTATGGCGGAGTTTCTTAGTATATGGACAATATTACCGTAGAGAGAATCAAGTTCAAGTTTATGAGTTTCGTTATCACAATTAAGTCTTTGACATCTTACGGCATCTGGAGGTTTCATTTTTAACAATAGTTTATTGGCAAGGGCGTTGTAAGTTTTAATATCATTTTCGGATTTTGCCGTCCATTTTCCAAAGTCCTTTGATCGATTCTGTCTGTTGGAAATAATGGGGGTTAGATTTAGATCTATTTCCACAGTTAGTGGGAGATGATCTGACCACGTCGCATCGGCTGTGATTTTTACGCTCCTCACTGCACGATTCAACCCCTGTGTCATAATACAGTGATCAAGCCATCTGGTGGTTCCGTGGGCGTCACTTACATAAGTAAACGTATCAGAGCTTAAATGCACAATAGGCAGCCCACACTTCGGGTAGAAAAAAACCATCCCCCATGTACATTTACACCCTCAGTTCTCGAGAAATAGAGATTGAATTCTCTGCACTTCGAATAAAACCAATATGATACAGTCAGATTGTCTTTCAAAACTTTCTTGCGATTGTCTGTATTTCCTCCTTGTTATCCGGATCTCTTCAAAACGCGCTGATCCCACAGTTCCTCAACCCGCCTCACAACGACTCCAGATACTAATATCTACAGCCTGTATGTCGGACGAATATCTACAGCTCATATGTTGAACTAATATCTACGAACTTCAGAGTGTTGACTAATATCTACAGAGCGTAGGTTGGACTAATCAGCTAAATGTGTCCAATAGTCCGAAATTAGGGATTTTTACATACATACTTACATAAATTAAGTTTTTTAAACTGCATACGCAATATTACGTTATTCCAATATGCTATACATAATTGCAAATCCAACCTCTGCCAGTGCTGTAGATATTCGTCAACACTTTGGTTCTCATAGATATTAATCAACAGTTTGAGCTGTACATATTCGTCAACACTTTGATTCTCATAGATATTAGTTCGATTTTTTCAGTTTTTGGAATTCCTGTAGATATTAGTAGACGCCGTGTGCAGACAGAGGAGCTCTTGTGAGATATTAAATAGAAATAAAAATAAAAATAAAGTGCAAGATACCGCCGACCCGGGAAGCATTTATTGGATAACTAAAACCTCTACCATAATACTCCAGTCAAAATAGACGAAAAAAGGTGCTAACCTCACATTAATTCTTAAAAATCAGAATTTTTGTATAAGTCTTGATTACGTCATTACTTCATTACGAATGCTGTGTCAAAAGTCCCCATCGATCCCGCTCTGGCAAGGTTTCTTTTTTCGAGGTCAAAGGTCACATTTTTTTGTTTTTTGCGTATATCTCTGAAACAGTAAGAGCTATCGAAAAAAAGATTGAGTAAAAGTTTGTAGATCGTAAAATTCTCTACAAAAATGATATCAATACTTTTTTCTCTACGAAACACCGTTCTCGTTTTATCGCGATTTCAAACCTAGAAAATACGAATATGCACGTATGTGGCCAGTATCCATCATCGGGTCATCCATTTGAAGAAAAAATATTGGAATATTGGTTTTTGTGACTCATACGTGGAAAATACACGATTCTGAGTAAATCAACGTCCATCCCTAATTCATTAGTCGGTTGGCCTTGAGTAATGTCTGCCTGTTACTGCCGGCGCACACCTGCATTTTTGGGATTTTCCATAGGAACCGGCGTAAACCTGCATTTTTCGGATTTTATTTCTTCAGTATGTTCGTAGACACTTCGGTCACAACGTTACCATAGTATTTGATGGTTATACTGATTGCTTGAAAAATATCAAAGCTGCAGAACAACGTCGTCGAGCTACAAAAACATCTTCATCGTCTGATATAGTTTTTGATCGATCAATGACTATTCCAATAAACCAACAACAATTCCTCGCTAATGTTCACAATAAAACTCGCTTGATTTCGATGTTGTGTGAAGAATTCGCAGCTGCCAAAATCCTTGTGAAACAAGCTAATAATGATGCTGATGTCCTCATTATTGAAACCGCAATAGATCAATTCAGTAGCAACAATATAATAATAATAATAACAATAATTGGATAATTTATAAAGCGCCGTTTTTGTGAAAAATCACCTCAAGGGCGCTGTACAATTTATTAGGAATGCTTAGGTTCTAACTGATTTTACTATTTACAAATGGATACAGAAACATACTTACCTGGCAGGTCACTTCCGATAAACACACTTTAATTATAAGTTTATGCTTGGAGAAGATACGGCTTTGCACGCGGAGGACATTACAGTTAACACACTGGACATTGCGTGATTTTACATTATTTGCTACCCTCATCGCTGTTACATTTGTGAATAGATTAGTGGCAAAAGTAGAGGTATTTATTTTAAAATACTGGAGAACTTAGGACTATTGGAGATTAGTGGCAAAAGTATAGTTGATATTTATTTTAAAATACTGAAGAATTTCGGAATCTTTAGGGCTGGAGAATGTTCATGAAATGACCTTCACAAACGCTTACATTTTTTTTATTTTATTTTTTTCTACGTTTTTACAGGTTAGTTATTTACGGTGTCGCGGGCATTGAAAGTGAAGGTGAAAGATTTTGAGTTTATGGATACGACTGTCTGAAAAGGTGAGTTTTAAGTCTAGCTCTAAATTCCGCCGCGTCTGTGATCATTCTTAAGTCATGTGGCCAAGGGCGGATCCAGGATTTTTTTCTGGGGGGGGCACAAGGGGCGGACTGGCAAAAAAATGTTTGATAGAGACAGTTTTCAATACTGTGATGGAATCTCCACAGTACAAAAAAATACTTTCTGGGGGGGGCACGTGCCCCCGTGCCCCCCCCCCCCCCCTAAATCCGCCCTTGCATGTGGCAGTCCGTTCCAGGCTTTAGGTCCTGACACTCCGAAAGCGCGCTCACCGAACTTAGTATCTGGTGTGCGCTTTGGTTCCTTTAACCTTCCGATAGCTGATGACGCTGCTGACCTCAGGGTTGACTGTCGATGATTGGAAATTTCTGGAATACACAATTCCGATAAGTAAGCCGGAGCCATTCCTGAAATGCTCTGAAATATGGGAATATTTTGATAAGCCGGTGATAAGTCTTGCCGCAGCGTTGAAAACGGATTGTAATTTGTTAATTTGATATTTTGGAAGACTTGCATATATTCCGTTGCAATAATCTAAACGTGAAACCACATACGAATTGACTAGTAATTTAGTCGCCTCTGTTGGCAGGTTTCTCCTTACTGCTTTAATTTGCCTTAATTGAAAAAATCCCGTGCTTACGGTTCTGTTCACTTGGGTTTTAAGAGAAAAATCAGCGTCCAGATTGACACCCAGTAGTTTTATACAAGTCTTTGGAGTGATGTCGCTTCCTGAAATTGTTATTGGGGAGTTATCAATGTTATGCTGACGTCTGCTTGTGGCGGTCCAAAGAAACTCAGTCTTTGACGGATTTAGTTTTAATCTATTTGAGGTCATCCAGCGGGTAATTGCTTCTAGACACTCAATTATGCGAGTTTTTAGACTGTCTACTTCCTCTGGGAAGCAGTAAAAGTAAACTTGTTGGTCATCAGCGTAGCAGTGAGATAGAAGGCCAAATGATTCGATTATTTTAGCGACATCATTTGTGAAGAGGATGAAAAGAAGTGGGCCCAGAACAGACCCCTGGGGTACTCCAGATGAAAGGGTTGCATATTTTGATTGGTTTTTCCCTACCTTTACGGCTTGTATACGGTTACCCAAGTACGATGTCAGCCAGCTTTTAACGCCGCCATTTAAACCAAAGGATTCTTCTAATCGTTTAATAAGAAAATCGTGGTCGATTGTATCAAAAGCGGCACTCATGTCCAAGACTGAAAGGAGTGCCAGTTTTCCCGACTCGATAGCAAGAGTTATGTGTAAGAGTGAAACCTTCTATATGCAGATTGGTATTTAGTCAGCAATTCATTTGAGTTTAAGTGATATATTATCTGGGAAGCAGTAATTTTTTCTAGGATTTTGGAAATTAATGGAAGATTTGAAACGGGTCGGTAGTTTGAGAGATCTTCAGCGTCCAATTGCGGTTTTTTTATAAGTGGAGTTACAACAGCTGATTTAAGGGGTTTTGGGAAATCACCCATGCTGAGTGACTTATTGAAAAGATGAACTAGAAAGGGAGATATTTCCTTGCAACACTTCTTCAGTAACCACGTTGGAATAGGATCGAGTGAACACTGCTTGTTCGGTGAAGTAAGTATTAATTTCCTTACTTCCTCGATGGTTGTAGGTTTGAAGGCAGAAAAGTTTCCGCTATTGCTTTTAGTAAAATATGGTGGTGGGGCGGAGGCTGTTAGGTCACGTATTGACTTAATTTTGTCAAGAAAAAATTTGGAGAAGGTTTCCGGAGCTATTTCGGTTGTATTTTGCGCACGTACATCGGCAACGACCGTCTTAATAGAGTTCCACAGACTTCGTGGATTTTGACGCTCTGAATCGATCCTACTTGTCCAATATTCAGATCTTTTCGAGCGAATTAATAGTGCGTACTCTTTTTGAGCCCGTATCCAATCGTCCCGTGAAGTAACGCCTGAGTGTCTGTAGGACCTCTCCAATTTACGCATTCATCTCTTCTGGCTCCGACATTCTTCGTCAAACCAGTCATCAGAACTTCGCAGTCGCCGAGTTTTTGTTGAAGTTGGAGCATATTTATTTAGAAGGGTTGAAAGAAAAGCGTTGTAATATTCTGTCAGTTTGGTTGGTGACTCTGTTTCCTAAAATGGTATCGGAAAGTCCTACAACTCGCTCGAGAAAATACGTAAGTTCATTGAAAAAGTCCGAGGTAATTTGTTTTGAGCCAGGTCGGTACAGGGTGCATAAAATGAATGATGCTCCTGCTGAAAAAACTTGGCATCCCAGGTACTCAAAAGTTACGTACGTACCTAGTGACAACTTTGTCAAACGTAAGCCCTGGCGAGCTAAGATTGCTATTCCTCCGTGATTTACGCTAGAGATGCTATCATCCCCAGAAATCGTGGCTTTAGGTCGGGCTTCTTCTAGTACCGCGTACCCTAAAGCTCGGAGTCGCTTTATTGAAAAAGAGTCGCTGTTTTCATGCCAAGTCTCCGTTATGGCCAGAATATGCAGATTCTGTTCATTTAACACTTCCGCTACCTCCTCTACTTTATTGTTGAGAGATCTGACATTCCAACATCCAATACCTAGTTGACGGCTCTTAAAGTTGGCAAATATAACTATCGTTGTTGGAGAAGATGTAGATTTATTAATAACATTGACTGCACGAACTCCAAGTGATAAGATCATTTACTTTTTAAAACCTGGGAAAGCTCAAATTCAAACAAAAATATATTAGTCACAAAGTTTAACTGCATATCCAAAATGTCGAGCTCATATTTTATTCCTACATGCGATAACTGGCTGCGATACGACATCAGCAATTTTCAAAAGGGGAAAAACTGCAGTATTTAAATTGTTTGAAAAACGTAATGATTTGATAGATAACGCAGAAGTATTTAAAAACATCAACTCTTCAGCAGATGTCATCTTGACTTACGGATTTCGCTTTCTCCTTGCTTTATATGGAGCTCCGAAAAAAATGGAATCGATAGACAAGCATAGATTTTTGAATTTCGTGAAAAATACAAGGAACAATAAAAGAGTGCAGTTATCTTGTCTCCCTCCAACATCTGCTTCTGCTTTATCAACACGTGTTTCGTGTTTATTCTACCAAGTGCAAGTGTGGCTGGGCAATCAACTGAATCCTGAAGACTGGGGCTGGAAATTGATGAATAATAGTTTGGAGCCAATCCGTCCTTCTGCTCCAGAGAAACTGCTGAATACAATTTTTTGTAATTGCAAAAAAGGCTGTACGAACAATTGTGGATGCAGAAAAGTTGGATTGTTTTTGTTCACCAGTCTGTACCAACTGTCAAGGCCACTCTTGCACTAATGCTGAATCAAATGCAACAGAAGAAGATTCTTTCGAAAACGATGAGGATCTAACTCGTCTTAGAGCAGTCAACACAAATTGAGTAAAAAGAGGAAGAAGAGAGCGAAGAAGAAGAGAGCGAGGAAGAAGAGAGCAAGGAAGAAGAAACGAGTGATAATGTAGAATCTGATGATGAATAATGTAAATTTCTTGCTGCTAGAATTGGCCGCACACGCCGGACCAATTTTACCTTTTTACCTGAAAAGTGCCTTTAAAAATTATAATTTCGAAAAAAGGCATTTATCTTTTTTACTTGTACTTTATCGTGTAGAATCTCCTCCCGAAGTTAGTGCACTTTACCCCCGGAAACCATGGAGTATTCCTACCGGGGAAACCACATTAAAAAAAAAACGCTAAGTACACTAACTCAAAGGTGGTGCGGAAATGTGTTCATACCTACCTGAAATCGCGATAATTCGAGAACGGTGCTTCGTAGAGAAAATATTAAATGTATTTTTTGTAGAGAATTTTACGATCTACAAACTTTTACCCAATATTTTTTTCGATAGCTCTTACCGTTTCAGAGATATACCTACGCAAAAAAACAAAAAATGGTGACCTTTGACCTCAAAAAAAAAACCTTGCCAGAGCGGGATCGATGGGGACTTTTGACATAGCATTCGTAATGACGTATTCAAGACTTATACAAAAATTCAGCTTTTTAAGAAATAATGCGAGGTGGAATGTCTATTTTGTGGTTCGCTGCGTACATATAGTGACTTAACAGGGATGCCTGCCCGTGTTTATCGGTTGAGATGTGTTAAAGTCTTGAGGGCGGATGCGCCTGGCTACTAGCTGCGTGGCGGGCCGGTTCGGGAGAGGTCGGTTTGGGTAGATCATTTGACCTCTCTCTACCTATTGTCTTGCGCCGCAGATGGAGGGATAGATTCATACGTCCGTAACCCGTAACTCCTGGACACAGTGACTCCTAAATCTCTTTCCACCCCTCATACATTTTTCCTTCCGAGAATTTCCTTCCTTAAAAAGACCCTCAAAAAGAACTTCATTTCCTTAAGGCTCCACAACCGGGCCCGAAAAGAAGAAGGTGGAGAGATACGAAATTACGAATGTTAAAGGAAAGCGTTTACAGCGACAATATCGATGCAAAAATTGCAAAAATGTTTAGTAAAACACGACTCGTTTAAAATAGAGCAAACATCTCGCGGGCATTGTCTTTAACAGCATTTAAAGAAACACTGTAATTTTTTTCATACATATAACTTGTAAAATAAGTTAAACAAACTTGTTTATAATAATTTTTGGAACATACTTTGCGATTTTTTTCTATCGAGGGAATTTTATATAATTTTATTTTATATAATTATTTTTTTACTTTTTAGTGCATTTTTTGAAGTCGTTTTTTTTGTTTTGTTAAAATTTTTGTCGAAAATAAATTCGTTGGGCCGCTTTCGAAATTTCGAAGGCGTGACGTTGTTAGAAATAAAACACTGCCACTTATGTATTGCCGTTAATTCAAATCTCTCATTGGAACATGGACTTCAAGCTACGTCATGAATTTTTAGCCAATCACTACTCTACCCCCTCGGTGAGCCGCATTTTCTACGTACCTTGGTATCAAATAAGCAATGGCGTGGGAATATAAAAATATTTTTATAATAAACAAAGTTAATAAACAAATAATTTAAAGACCACGACAGAGGCATACCTATGTAGGTACCTCCAATAAAGAAGTACAAGTAATAAAATATAAAGCACAGTTTAGAAATTGCTCACATTTATTTAATACTAGATAAAGTACCTAGCGTTGCCTGGGCTTTAGATCATGTCTTTAATTTTAGATCTGAATATATTTAACTCATTCAGATCTAAAAGTAGTGTAACTAAACTCACCATTAGTGATTCTTCCTTTCTATCTTATGTTAAATTCAAATTTATGTTAAATTAAATTAAAGCAAATCGCTTTATAAATCACCTTTTAATCAAATTTATGTCATGAAGAAAAAAATGTTTTTTAAAATGTGGTTTACTGTGTTCTATACATTCAGTGTTATTGCACTTCAAAAAAATATTTGACAGTTAAATTGGTGTTGCCTGTCTATAAATTTAGTAGTTCCAGTTTTTATATTTTCTACTCTTTTTGACAGACTATATCTCTCCAACGCTTCTTAAAACATTATGAATTATCAATGATCATTTGAATTGTTATATTATTAGATTAGGTGAATAATATAATCTTGTATGATAGTAAATTGTTATATCTTATTGTTTTGTTAATTGAGTGTAATAGCGTACATTATTGATGACACCGGTTCACCTACTTTACTTACAAAAATCGAGTTGCACTTTGCTCTATGGATGTGGATAGCAATAAATAATTTAATAATATTGTTATCTAAAGTAGCTACCTCCGAAGAAGTATTTAATAAGTGCGTACTAAGATTCCCGCTTTCTCCAAACATTTTGTGTACACACATTTATTTTTAGGTTGTTACATATTTATGTGTGCAAATTAGTACCTGCGTCTGATAACAAAAACTTTGAACATTTTACTAAATGGTGGTTATGTAGATTCATTGTACCTAGATTGTAAAATATATTTCAATACACTTTCGGCACAAAAAGCGTGTCGCGTGATGAGGAAATATCACGTAAGTACCTAGGTACCTACTTACGAGAGGCGCGCCATCCACGGAGGAAAAAATTCCTCCGCGGTGTCAACAGATTGAACATTGTCACATCGTAATAATATTACATCGCGTATGTTCGTAGATTCACTAGACAGGAAAAATAATACTATGTATTGTATGTAACGTCATTGATAATAATATGACCAACGCCGCACAACATGTAAAAGATGTCCGCTTACGGCCGTTACACACGACATCTTTTTTCAACCCGAATCCAATTAGACACAAAAGTCAACATTTTTCGCTCTACGCGATCGCTATTTTCATCTCTATTTTCATATCTACGATTTCAATTGTCATCACTGCAAACAACACATGCCGCACAACATGTAAAAGATGTCCGCTTATGGCCGTTATACACGATATCTTTTTTCAACCCGAATCCAATTAGACACAAAAGTCTACATTTTTCGCTCTACGCGATTCTTATTTACATCTCTATTTTCATATCTACGATTTCAATTGTCATCACTGCAAACAACACATGAACCATGCTGTTTGTTGTGATGCCAACTGAAATCATAGATATGAAAATAGAGATGAAAATAGCAATCGCGTAGAGCGAAAAATGTTGACTTTTGCGTCTAACAGGAATCGGGTTGAAAAAAGATGTCGTGTATAACGGCCATTACAATGTATTCGAATTCCAACTGAAATGAATACGCGTAGTACGTATTCATTTTTTTTTTGTAGATAGAAAAATCTTTATATTCCTCGAGAGAACGTTAACTGACTCCACTTTTTATTGTTTGACGGCAGCCGAGTGGACAAATGGGCTTTACTTTTAATCTATACAACTCCATTTTAAATTAAGTAGGTAGTAATACTAAAATATTAATTGATTTCATAAAAGATGAAGGAAAATAAATTCTGAAAATAAAATAATATTTTCTAAATTTTACGGTACCTAGTTAGCGTAGGTACCTACCTAATTATAATAACAATAACAATAGTTACAAATTTAATTTTATTAATGTATTCATATTATTAATTAAAAATACAATAATTATATAAATAGACGTTTTGAACGCATACTGAAGTTCAAGAACTACAATTCTGATTTCGGGATTTCACCCACGCGACCCATAAAAAAATCGTGTCTCACTCAAAAGTACGTACTTTTGGCGATCGCTAAAAAAACGTGCATTGTTTGACTTGGAGGTATAAATGACCCAAAAAACATGAAAACGTGGTAAAAACAATGCATCTGACAACACTGAATGAAAGTGACAGTACGCAACGCACGCGAAGAAAATAGATTACAAAAATGAAGCTCCCACCAAATAAATAATTACTTCAATGGCAGCCGACGTATTTGAGAACTATATTTATGATCCATGTTTAAAAAATCTGGAAAAGTTATTTTTCATGTGAAGTTCGCTAATTATAATTTTCAACGCTAGATGGCAGTGCTAATATGTCCACATCCCAAATAGATGGAATCAAGAGACTAGCTTCCTAGCATCTTAGCTTGCTTACGTGACAGAACAGTCAGTCGGTGCAAAAACAAAAATTCACAATATCAGGATCGCCGGCGCGGATTGGTTGTCTCAAACGTTTGATCGAGCTGCAATCTTGTTTACTTTTGTAAAGTTCTCTTTTTATATGTGATATTCTTCAAATAGTCTTGAGAAAATTGACAACGCATGCGAGACGGTTTAATTCTATTAAGTAATTGGGGTGCACTGTGTCAAAATGTTCGCGTCGCAGAGATTTGTTTCCCTAGGCGTCAAGACAACATGGGCCGAGCTCAGAAGACAAATAAGCAAGACCGTGGCAGTCTCCAACTCGGACTCCATGGCCCCCCGGCTAGACCAAGCCAAGGCAGCCACCCAGCAAAACACTGACGAAGCCCAGGGATCCAAGAAGCCATTCATTTTCAGGAATGAGCACAGGTCAGTGATGGTTTAATTTATTCAGGTGTTTGGAAAGTTAACGACCGCGCGCCGTTAGCCGAAGCCGAAGATGAGCATTGAGCATGTGTGTAATCGAGTCAGCCATAACATTATATTATATGCGTGGAATGTATTGCCTGCGGACAAATTAAAGCAAGCACCTGACATAGCCGGCTAAACAAACGATATTTACAACAAACAAATAGAGAGCGGCTGCTCGGCGCGTGGAGTTCAGCGACGTAAACAAACCGCGGCTCAAGGTCAAATAATATTTAAATTAAACAATATACGACTCGAATCAGCATGCGATTCGTTATTCGCTTTAAAAATCAATTCCTTATCGGAAGCCAAAATAGAATTCAGGGGTCGTTGTTCTGTGTGCTATTTTCGCTATTTTATTAAAACAACATGTTTTCAAATAATTTATCTTTGGTACCTAGGTACTTAGTAACTCTAAATTATTATCTCTGCGAATAAAAAGCACTGTTTGAATGTATAAATAATATTGGTTTTAATCAGAAATAGATGTAAACGGGAATCCATATTGTAAAAACTATTTAAAAATATGGTATAGGTGCCTACTTCTATTTGACCTCTGAGGTCAAGTTAAAGTAGGTTGGTACCTGATATCACAACAGATGTGCTGTTTTGCTCTAAAGATCCGATTTATTGCTTGTTCTTGTAACATGTTACTGATTATATTATACCTAAATAAACAATAGTATTTATTAATAAAATGCAGGTATTTACGTATATGATAATGATACGAGTAAATGTTATTTTGCCATGTAAAAGCCCAATAGAACGTAAAATTAATTAAAAATATATATTATTCCACATGTGGTTTGGTTTATTTCTGTACTTCACTAACCGCCTCAATTTTAGGTACAGATTATGGAAATTACACTTCATTTCAATAATAAGGAACTCCAGTGAAAAATATTATGGCTTTAAAAAAATATGTTAATAATATAGACATAGACCATTAAACGCTGATTCTGAATATATAAGTTTTATTTAATAATATTAAACGCAGAGTTTTTAAAAAATTATTAAAAAGTCCATTTCTATTCGGGTCGTAAAAACCCGCCGTCAAGTTGGCATTATTGAAATGTTTAGTGGTGATGTCACTGTTCGTCGTGTCGTGGCGTCACCGTAAAGTCATTGTATGGGATTGTAAGTATGACACAAGCCATCGTATTAATTTATTCGTTTATTTACATACTGTTTATAGAGATTTAGTTGTTGTGTTTATTGAAATAAAGGTATCGAACAGATGTTCTAGCACAGCATAGCATGACAAAAGGAATGGTGCTGTTGAACGAAATATCGGAAACACTAGATATATATAACTCTTCGTTAGATAGCCTTAAGATTTTTTTGTATAATAATCATCTTCCTAGGTGTTAAGACTGTCAAAATGAGAAAATTGTACAGTAATTGGATAAAAATCTGTTGTACAATATTAAAAAAAAAAAAAAAAAAAAAAAAACTCTTATTAGTTTGTCTCCATTATTGAAATATTCAAAAACTACTGCACAAAAAAAAATAATGCTACAACTAGGGAGAATACTTCGAACAACGAAATTCAAAATGGCGGCAGTTAATCAGCTGATCGCCCGATCCTATAGTAACTTTTCAGGACTGATGACGTCACACGATTCACCATACATACATACATACGGTGGTTTTCGGGGATCTTGAAAAATTAAAATTTTGACAATTATTTTAACTATTAAAAGTAACTCTAAAAATAAAAATAAATGCAGTTATTTAAGTTAGAAGGTCAAGAACAAGTATTTAACCCTCAGGCCTCGATCATCTTCTGTCAGTAATTGTAATAAAATCCAAATAAATGGATTTGTGTACATATCTAAAAACCATAATCTGTTTTTGAAAGGTGATTGATGAAATATGCTTTAAAATTTTATTATTAGAAATAACTATTATTAACAATGCTATTCAAAGAAATAAATTGTTTCTCCCTACATGTCCTTTCCCATGTATCCCCGTTCCCTTCCCGCGTTCCCCTTCCACCTTCCCGCCTTCCCTTTCCGCGAACCCCTCCCCCGAACCTCACCTCATTCGTTACTTTCCCCTCCTGCCACACACACATTTTAAAATCACTCGCGCACCACCTGCAGTCATTTTTATACAAATTTAAAAACGCCAGAGCTTACCATTATATATAGCCTATAACCTTCGCGGGGGTGCGCACAAGCAAAGAATGGACGGTTACCTCGAGAGTGTTTTCTCTTGGGGTAAAAATAATCTCGTTGAATTTAATGTTTCAAAGACCCAATCTTGTCTGATAACGTCTAAAAGGGATCGAAATGAAAATCTAGTCTCTTTCAACGGAAGCAATCTTCCGAACAGGCCCTCCATTGATATGCTTGGTGTAACCCTAAGTGACCAGCTCAGGTATGGGGGCTCCATCGAAGCCAGAGTAAAGTTGGCCTCCCAAAAACTGGGCGTACTGTACAGGGCCCGCAGATACTTTAATAGTACACAACTGCTAACCTTGTACAAATCACAAGTACGTCCCACGGTTGAATTTGGCAGCCATCTCTGGTCTGGAGCTCCAAAATACCTGAAAAATACCCTCGACTCTGTGCAGAAACGGGCGGTCCGTTTGATAGATTCTCCCATCTTAACAGATGTCGGGTGGGAATGCTATCCTTGTTCTACCGGTATTACAATGGAAGATGCTCCGAGGAACTAGCATCATTGATCCCTTCGGCACCGGTGCATAGTCGGGAAACACGCCAAACGCGTGCCCAACATTTGTACACGGTTGACATTTGTCATATGAGAACGGGTCGTTTCTTCGACTCGTTCTTGTGTTCAACAACTCGGCTGTGGAATGATTTGCCGGCCTCTGTGTTTCCTCCTTCCTACAACATGGGTCAATCAACAAATATTGATTTTTATATTTAAGATTGTGAAATAACAAATAATACATCAGAATTAAATAAAGTTTATTTGCATCGAATGTTGTTTCAACTGTACCTACCTACCTACCTATGCTGTTTTCAAATGCAGCAAAAACAATATTATTAACTGAAGTAACGCCGTCATTAACAACAAGAATGTAGGTATATTGTTCAATTACTATTAGTCCTCTTGACCTTTTACTGGCGGCACCTAGTGACTAGTTAAGTACCTACAACACGTATTATTTATCCACAATCTGCAATGTTTATACTAATTCTATTTTTAGAAACATATATTGAATTAGCTTGTTGCATAAATTAGCTAATTGAATGGAAAATGTTGTTTTGCTGTCAATATTCTTGTAATTCTATTATAAATAATTATAAGCAATTATTATTCTAACTTAATTTGCTTCTGTTCTTTTCCCTAAGGGAAGGTAAGATTATAAGTTATCAGAATGGTACGGAAATCTAAATCAGGGTTTCCTCCGACGAAATTTTTGAAAAAAATTCGCTTACCTATTATTATAAACATTGCCAATGAGGGCGCCACGCCCTTGCACATTTTTGTACGCGTCTGCAGTAAGGCACGCCCCTATTGCCAATGTTTATAGCAAATGTTCATGTTTTCGGTCGGAGGAGACCCTGCTTAATGTTTTGTTATGTTCTTTTTTTAAGCTAGCTTTACACTACTAAGTAAAATTTACGACTTGCATAGTACATGCATCCGACTTGTGATAATTAACGCTAACGGAAGTTGTTTGGAAGTTCAACTTGTGCAAGTGCTCATAGCGACGATTCTGACCGTTTACATCTGTAAATTTATTTGCGGTAACATGGCTTCCTGTCAACAACGATCTGCTGCTGTCAAATTTACGCGATTTTGTCAATAAAAACGAAAAGGCCCAAATAAAGTAATGAAATAGAATTTGGCTTGAAATAAATAATTCTCCACGCGCTTGCTGTTATTGTGAGTTCTTTAGTTTTATCCGAATGACTGCTACCTGCTACCTGACAGCAGCCGACTTCGAATTCAAATACGTAATGTTAAAAACAGAAACATTGAGATTAGAAAGGATTGGACCCGTAATTAAATAGAAGGATGCTCATTTTCAGAAGGCTTTTTTCCACCTAAAAAAATATATGATAATTTCTTCGGTTTTTGGAATCGGAAGTTTCTTTCCGTCTAAATTTGTTTTTGTGATAATTTGATAATTTGATTTTTATCTGGTGTTATTTTTATTTTCGGGATACAAGTAATTAGATGGGTAATTATCCACTTAACCTAATCAGATTTTAGGTATAAAAAAAATTAAATAAGTATAAATAAATAGTAGTTTTCTAGGGGAAAAAACCCACTAAAACAACTGTCTTTTTTATTTTTGACATCTCGCAACGACGCATTTTACCATTTCTTACGGCAAGTCTCTCAACATGTCAAACTGTTTTAATAAGCTGTGAGAAGGTGAGATGGCTGGAAGTTGGCGCGGATGCGATTAGACCTGTCAAAAAATTTGCGAATTTCTTCCAATGCATGTTGCTATTTATTGGTTATTTTTTTAACCCTTTTGCAAAAAACAAAAATTGTTCTAAAATCTAGATAATCAACATTTTTGTTTCGAAATATTAAAATTTTAATATTGTTAATCTAAATTGGGTAAATTTTGGGGATCGCTGGCAACAGTTAATACGCACTTTTTTTTGAAAAAATCTTTTGATTCACCTTAATTACATTAAAAGACAACTATTTGCATTGGGGGAAGTGGAAAATATTTTTGTGTAACATGGTTTGTGATACAAAAGAAAGTGCCCCTTTATAACGCCTACTCGCGTCAAGGCAAGAAAAACATCCCAGTTTTCAAGTAGTTTAGTGGCTACGCTAGGTTTGTGTAACATGGTTTGTGATTCTGGCGTACAATCTCACAAGACGAAAGCTAATTTTAATTTTACGTAATGAAATTTAGAATGAAATATTTTCCACTTCCCCCAATGCAAATAGTTGCCTTTTAATGTAATTAAGGTGAATCAAAAGGTTTTTTTTTTTTAAAGTGCATATTAACCGTTTCCAGCGATCCCCAAAAATTAATCTAAATTGGTTAAAAAATGCATACCTGCAAATATTTGAATTAAAATACTTAAAGTAGAATCTCAAAATTTTTAACATTGATTCCTTTTCAAATTTTTTAATAAAACTATCACTTCACTTTTTATCACATTCATACAATTTTATTTTAAAATTAAATGTGTGTTACGTCACAAATTGGCGTGAAATAAAACTGTCACTTATGATCGGGTTTGTAAAATATCTGAACATTGCTCGTATAATCCTAAGGCTGGGTTTACACTCGTAAGTTTTTTCCAAATTACCAATGTAATCGACTATTTTTAATATTTTAAACGAGTCATATTTTATTAAACATTTTCACTTAAATATTATAATTTTTAATATGAGTGCGCTCCCCTTCTTTTTTTGAGCACTTACTAGCAGAACTCACAAAAAATGCCTAAGTTACCTCTAAAATCATGAAAATTGATTTCTGTAATTACATGTATTTTACAATTTAAAACAAAAATTAATAAAATAAAACGTATCCGTACAAGATATTTGCAATATCTTTTGATAAAAAAAAATAATTATTCAGTTCGGTGTCATATTTTGGATTAAAATCCGCCGCGCAGCCGTTCCTTTTAACTCTTTCAATTTCCATTTTGTAGATGTTGCACTTTTTTTTAAATGAATTAAACTTTTTAACTTCAGAAGGGAACAATACACTGGTTCCCTTTTTGAATTTACATGATATCAGCCCATCAACCCAGAACATTTATTTGTTTATCAATGGATCTAAAACATTTCTTGTTTATATGTTAGCATTGAATTTCTAAAAGTTTTAGAATGCCTTTTGGGTTAAGGGTCAATTGGTTAATGGCTATTGCCAGTATCACATTACATAACAGGATGAATGATGTCCAATTGGAAGGCAGTAAGTTGCCGATTAATCAACATCTTGTTGTAACATTGTGTTAATGGTATTACTTGTTTATTGTCTGTTAACTACGAGTACTTCGTTTTTGCTCTAGGTGTACAGATATGCACTTTAAAAAATTATCGTAATTTATATGACAGACCCGTGAAAAATCACTGGATATTATAATTGCAGGATTTGTGAATCTGAAAGTATTTACAAAAAAAGGTGGGGGGGGGGTGTCCAGCAAAATCTCACATTACATGAATACGAAGTGGCCCAAATTTATCTCACCACAGGGGGGTCTAGATTTAAAGAAAAACTGCTCACGTAATTAATGTATGCCCCCTTACAAATTAATTTACGATTTTCTTTAAATTCTCATTTGCTTGGACATTATTGAAAAATTATAAATACCTACTTATGATCAAAAATATTTACAAAAAGTACATAATTTTAATAGTTTTATCATCGCGCCTTTCAGCATTTTTGGATGTAGGTATAAATTAAAGCTAATTTTGAACGTATTAAAATCGATAATGAGTTATAATTTTAAAAAGCTGGTACGCAGAATAATTAATCTTTCTCATTGGAACCGCCCTGTACGATCGTAAGAACATCTTTCGACGAAATTTGGATTCTCGGCCGCTGGCTGGAGGCCATTAAACTCCAGCCTCCTTCCCAACCTCAGATCATGTCGTAACAAATCAGTGCCCCCCCCCCTCCTTGAAGAGGTCACGTAGTATGGGTACGTTCTCTTACCTGCTACCTGTCGCACTGGGATAGGAGTGCTCTTGGCTGGAGTTGTACAATGAAATACTTTATCTGTCACTTTTTATACAAAAAAAATAACACATTAATTTAAAATCTGCATTTATTTAAAATGTCCGTCCCTGGTCATCTGGTCCTATCTTTTCAAAGAATCTTATGAAGTTGTGTGGAGGTATTGTTAAAAATAATTGTTTTGGAATAATTGTACATAACAATCGAAATAGATTTTTCCACACAAACTTACTATGAGATTGTCATCTATGAAGTAGAATAGTTCTAAGAACAAACAGGGTGTTTCATTTTGTGTAAATTTGCAATTAAAGACATGTTATTTTTTTAACTGAGTAAAACCTCAAATTGTAATATTTTAATTAAATGAAGACAATATTAGCGAAACTCGATCAAAAATCGGAAAATAGAAAAATCAAAAAAATATACAGTCAACATCTAGGATTCGAACCCAGGACCTATCCCTTTCCTGGGCGGCTCTACCAACTAAGCTAATATGTCCCTATCCGATTCGGTCATATTTAAGTGTACCATACTTTGACTAAGAAATTTATTCAAGTAATTAAATAGCATTTAGTTCGGGTTTGAATTTTGCAATCATACATTAAGATAGCAGCCAAATATGCATTAAGAAAATAGTAATTCTTAGTCATGGATTGGCCAATGGTCTATAAAATATTTATGGATGCATTGCACTATTCACATTGCTTATTAGCGCGGGCTGTCCCTGTCTACATGGCAATGGCTATTGTGTTGTATTTAAGTACTACATATTCCTTATTTATTTCTTGAAACTTTTATAACTCTTTTCTTTACCAAACTTATCTTCCATCAGCTTATTACCATTTTCCTTTGACTTGCGAAAATACTAATGGGCTTCTACTTCTTTTGTATTTTTTCTGTTGTCTGGTCCTCATTTAAATAATATAAAAATGTTTAAGTATTTTAAATCATTGTTCCTTCCGGAAGAGAACTCAGTTACAGTTGACTCGTCGCTTGAAGCAGACATTCTCAAAAACTATTAATTCTTTTAAAGTTTTAAATGTCTTCACCGGCTACTTCTAAAGGCTCAGCAGACGAGTAAAAATATACATTTTTATTTGATACTAGAATATTATAATTGTAGGATTTGTGATGCTCAATTTTTATTATAAAAGAAAGTGTACAATGTGCGTGCTGCTAAAACTCGGAAACAAGTCCCTATATGATCAAGGGAGTTATATGGTGTGGTAGCCTTCTATCCCCCATCCGTGAAGAAGGATCCCGTTTTTACCTGAAGGGCGTGCTTTTGAAGATATAAGAGCTGGAAGTTTCGCCCTCTACAAATTTCTAGAACAATCCAGAACATTCTGGAATATGTGGAATGTTCGGGAATAGTCTGGAAAGTTCGGGAACATCCCGGAACATTCCAGATCATTGTGAAACATTCCAGACCACTCTCGAATGTTCTAGAACATTGTGGACCATTCAAAACCTTTTTATGGGTGGGGATTACATAGGTGGGGTTGGGGCATTATAGGGGTAAGTAAGAACCCGTGGTGGGTTAGAACGTCAGTTCAAGCTTATATTAACTCCCCGAACAAAGCCACGTACCCCAGTTAGTTACTTTATAAAATATTTGCCTCTGGATCCTATGAAAAAAATGATTAAAAAAAATTAAGTTTTTTTTCCAAAAACTTGTTATTATTTTTTCAATACATAATAATTATTTTTTCACAAATTCAAATACATTAGCTGAAGTCCCCGACATTGCCCGGGCTTTATGGAGAATTTTTCAAATGCTTATGTAGTGACCTTCCTCTTGTTTTGAAGGTCAAGTGTGCAGTGGGGATGTGTGGTGGAATTTTTGTTGTAGTTTTTAATTGCAAAAAAAGTCACCTAACAATAAAATGGCATACATTTTTTAGTCCAGGACGCGTATTTCCAAAACCTACACCGGTTCAGTCGCGGTAGTGACAATTTACATTTTAAATACACCTCTATATTGATTATTTTTTATAACTTTGCAAAAACAAATTTTTTCAAAAATCTATATAGAATAATATTTCCAATGTGTTTATTAGAAATTAATAATTTTATTTCATAATATTAAAATTTTGATATTATTCCCATATATTGTAAGTACACCTCTATAAAGGTTATTTTTTATAACTTTGCAAAGACAAAAATTGTTATAAAATCTAGATAGAATAATCTTTCCAATGTGTATATTAAAAATTAATATTTTTATTTCTAAATATTTAAATTTTGATATTATTCCTGTATATTGTAAATACACCTCTATATTGGTTATTTTTTATCACCTTGCAAAAACAAAAATTGTTCTAAAATCTAGATAAAATAATCTTTCCAATGTGTATTTCAGAAATTAATAATTTTATTTCTAAATATTTAAATTTTGATATTATTCCCATATATTGTAAATACACCTCTATATTGATTATTTTTTAAACTTTGCAAAGAAAAAAATTGTTATAAAATCTAGATAAAATAATCTTTCCAATGTGTATATTAATTATAGAAATTAATATGTATGTTTATTTCTAAATATTTAAATTTTGATATTATTTCTATATATTGTAAATACACCTCTATGTTGGTTATTTTTTATCACTTTGCAAAAACAAAAATTGTTCTAAAATCTAGATAAAATAATCTTTCCAATGTGTATTTTGGAAATTAATAATTTTATTTCTAAATATTTAAATTTTGATATTAAAAATGTAAATGGTCTCTACCGCGACTGAAACAGTATAGATTTTGGAAATACGTGTCCAGGACAGGAATGGCATATATTTTTATTAGTCCAAATAAGGTCAGGAATGGCTGGTTAAGATCTTTCAAGTGCGTGCTGATTCACTCAGTGTACTTGAAGTAATTATCTAGTTGCCAACTCTAAATAATTATTCTTGCAATGACGTTATAAATAAAGTTGTATGCAAATGATATCTAATTTATATTCAACAATATTATGATCTTCTGTGACGTTATTCTACTCCAAAACCTTTGCTCTTTCACCATTTGAACTGAAAAACAAGGATTTAAAAATATTATGTATTTTAATATTTTATGCGCATTGCCTAAGTACAACGCTATTAACCCCTCAGGCTATTTGTTCGCTTTTGGGAACAACTCGTAAATGTTAAAAACGTTGTCTCCCTTACTATCATAATGAGAAAATTGATCTAAACGGGTCAGAAAGAAAAAACACCACAATTTATGTTCAAATCTAAAAGTTAACCACAAAGTAATTTAAATGTACACCTTTATTAAACCAACATTTTGAAAAAATGTGTAAATTTTCTATTACTTAATTATTTTTACACGAAATAACAAAAATATGTTTAGTTTTTTTTTTCTTAGTCGGTAATTTAAGTTTGAAAAACTTAAGGTGAACCATTTTTATAACTTTTTATGTAACCTGTCTGCTTGGTTCAATATATTCGCAGCTCGCAATCCAGAAGCCTCGGTTTCGCGCATAAATTCTGAAACCGTCACTTTGGATCGAGATTGTAAAATATCTTTGCAAGATAGCTTTCATATTTCAAATACAATAGAAGCATTATTTCATTCTCTTTCTGGTTAAAAGAAAAATACATATGTTTGCATGGGTGGAAGAGAGATATATAGTTTTTAACTCTCGACAGGCCAAGATGGCAAACATGACGTCCGTAACCGTGGGGGTCGGCTGATGACCCCATTTTTTTTCTAAACTTTTAAACCATAGAAAACACTTTTTCTTTTTTTTTTATATATTTTTTTTTGTTATTTATGTTTTTGCAGGGAATATTACCTACCTATATTTGACAAAATATTTTTTCCTGCGATCAACGATTTTTTGACATTTTTTTTAAATGTCATATTATGTATTAATCCTTTGCGCAGGAATACCTAAAATACTAAAAATATATTTCATGTATTTAAGTCTTCGATCAAGTATATCTAGATACGGCCTATCTTAGTAAGCAAACCAGTAAAATTGACCCCGTGTAAGTAAATGTTAACAATACAACTATTGTATGTATTCCAGCGCCTCGCCTCGAAGTTCGTTAATCCGATCACAAAGTTCATTCTCAAATCCCATTATGTAGTTTTACCATTTAGCAACCAATCACATATCGCGCGTGACGTATTATGGAGATGAATTTATCAATCCTACTTGGTATAAACTAGCCGTACACGCTCGTAAAGAAAATAACCCGAGAGCGTTCATTGTGTGACAAGAGGTGTTCTTTTAATTTTAAACAAACGTCGAGAAAATACGTCACGAAACCAAAGAAGGGCTGAATTGGGAGAGGATTAATAAATAACATGAAACATTTTAGTTTTCATTTTTAGTTTTTACATTCTGAACAGGTCCTCTAGAACCAAAAACGGTAGGTAAACCTACATTTTTTATTATTGGGCAAAGGTTTTATCTTAGTGAAAAATATTTGGTAAATAAATATTAAATAACCACTTGGAAAGACCCATTGCAGGGGTGTTAGTTACCCAATAAATGGTGGTTATGGGTTTCTCCCAACCGCCTGAAACCAGTTAGACTATGGCATCCCCAATTGGGGATGTGAGGCTGATTGTAGTGGGGAGGGGAAGGAGATGGGTTAGAGCAGCCGTATTTCTATTTAGTCCAGTCAAGGAAGGAGGTGTAGAGTGCGTGAGCAGGAACCTAAGCGATTCCTTCAGAAACTTGTTCAGGGTGCTTAGGGTGTGAACATACTAATAGTCCTGACGTCTAGGTGGTGAGCTAGGGGAGGAAGGGGGGGGGGGGGGAGGGGGGGAGAAGGTCCCAATTTTCGGATGTGCGCTTATATCTCGAAAACGGTGCGTCGCAGAGGACAATTTTCTTATAATAAGTAAAAGCTCATAAAATTATGTACAACTTTTATTCTATACGTAATTTTCTAAATCCAAGCTGAAAATAAATTAAATCCAAGTCTAAGTCCCACAATCTGTTACAAACAAAAGTGATGTGTCAGTAATAAGATAAAAACAGCTTTTTCTGAAAATGACGACATTTTACTAAAAACCTTAAAATTGCTGTAAATATTTACTGGTTAGAGATTAATTTGCATATGTTTATTCTAAAAGGGAATTAAATTCTTTACAACTTCTTTCAAATAAATTTCTTTCATTGATGAATATTTTAGACGATATGAAGGAATGTTTGATTCAAAATGTGAGGTAAAATGATTTTTTTCGAAAATATCTACATTTGTGGAGCGTGAAGTTTCTGTTCCTGCTCACGCACTCTACAACACCTTTTTGACCTTTCATTGACTGGACTAATTGTGGGATATTCCTTCGAAACTTCGAGGCAGAAATCTACCAGAAACGTTTTTTTTTTTTCAAAGTAAGTTTTCAGCTAAAAAATAGTTGATACTTAGTCTTCTCCCACTAGCTCAATCGGAGAGTTATTTGCGGTGTTTTCAGTTTGTTGATGATCGATTTGGGAAACTACCAAACAAGGTTGGAAAATGAAAAGATTGGTACATAAAATAAAGAAATGTTTATTAATAAAACCATGTCTTTTGATATACAAATGCCCCTTTAGAGATATTGCAGCAAATGATTTTCTGACGCTTCTAGGAAAAGTTTTAATCTCTTTATGGACGGATTTGGAAACTTATTTACTGATTTTAAAATTTATTTTATCGGAAGCAGATTTTTAAACAAACCAAAGCTTGTAACAAGAATTAAATTTACGTTACCCATCGCGTTGTTGCATCGCAGCCTGGGCAAGGGACGGCGAAATTTGACTTTGATCCTTTTTTAAAATACATACTAACTAATATATATATATTTTAATCTACACGAATCAATCATAATCTTATTTCATAATTTTTTTTTTTAATTAAGTAAACGCTGAGGAAGTGAGCATTGCTCAGGAAATATGTCGGTTTTTTATAAACAATAAACGTGGTTAAAACTAAGAAAATTATTAATTGTGAAAAAGAAATTCATTCAGCAAATAATACGTAGGTAATGGGCTATTATATTTTGTGCTTAAAATACGAAAAAAAAACTGAGAAACGTTTTTTTAATAAAAAAATAAATTAATGAATGAGCCCATTACCAGTTCGGCCCTTCCCTGTAAAGCGCTCAACCCCCCTCCCCGCTCGCTGAGCGGTAACGCCGTTCTATCTCAACTCCCCGCCACGTGTCGAAACGCGAATGACGTCAGAAATATTGCTTGACAAATTTTAAAAACTATAATGTTATTCAGTTATATGAATGCGGTGAGTAAATGCGATCTGTAACACATATATTTTCTTCTGTATTCTGATAGCTGACTACGTTTTCAAAAATAAAGTTCGCGGCGTGTACCTTGTAAAATATTCGGTAGTGATATATTTTTGTGTTTGAAAAAATTTACCCCCGTCTGTACGGCTGGCAATGCAAATTAGTTTCAGTGTAGCCCTCCAGCCCAATAAAAGATACAATTAAGAACTGTGCCTTCTAAACGGTGCAATACGATGCATATACTTTTTCATAAATGGGCCGTAAGCCAATTTTATTCTGGTTTCGGGAGTTTGAGGGGCCATTATTATTTTTATAGGGCCTGTCTAGATATCCTTGGTCGAAGATTTAAGTAGATATAAGAAGGATAGTTATTTTGGGGTCTACCTTCGGCCCCAGTTGGCTGCGGGAGAGTTAAAATGTAAGGTCGCTCGGGACGTTTTTGGTCTTATGAAAGTATAACGTGATTACGTGTTTTGGGATGTATTTATTTCTAAACAAGCAGACGGGTTAAATGTATGATTTTAATATTTAAAAAAATATATATATTTATAAAATTTTAAAGCCAATTTTATCACCTTCCAATAACAGGTTTTAGTTTTCAGATTTATTAAATTTTTTTGGATTTTATTGTAAAGCTGAAATATTTTGACCTTCTGACAGAATATGCCCAAGTTCTGAGGGGTTAAAACCGCATGAAAGAAGTTTCCACCTTGGAACTTGTTGAAATTAAAAGATTACATAATTTGGTTCTTTGTAAGAAGTTTTTCATTTTCTTGATATACTCGTACCTTACACGAGAGTTTCACCTTATTTTTAATTGACTGAAAAATGAATAACTTTGTTTCAATGCCACTATTTAAATACCGTTTTATAATTTTAACCAATCGAACTTGGGATCGAATTGAGATTCCTTTTGACATGTAAAATAAAATTTTAGATAAACATGCAAAAAAATCTGTGTTGCTAAAAGAGTTATATGGTTTTTTATTTCATCTTTGTTTAATGTTAATTCCATTTAATTTGTATGGAATGAATTGAATATGAACGATTGTAAAGGCAATTTGTGTGTTCTTTAAACCAAAACTTGAAATCCTGATTAGCGGAGGACAGGTTATTTAGAAGTAACTAATAACCAACTCCGCGACTAATAACAAACATGACTTCCAACCATCAATTCAACAATCAACTGATTCATTTAGCTGTGTTGCACTTCCTCCTTCTAAACAACGTTTTGGACAGCATTACAGTGACTCCGTCATTAGGGCAGATTGTAATGAAGTGTATGTTTAAGTACGTACGAATGATACTGTGTTGCGCTCCTTCATCTGCTTAGGACCAATATTTCATATTTCCGTATATTAATGAATGAGGTTTTCGGTGTTTAGTTTTGATGTAACTGTTCATTCCTGTCTATCAAGAACTATTAATTTGCCCTGTCATCCCTATTTTTGTTTTTTTTTTTGTTAATTTCAATTGCTTCCATAATTAGGCGTGCTCGATGCGTTTCGGCTGTTATGAAATAATTTTCATTTATTAACTGTTTATGGGTGAACAGTGAACATCCACAAGTTGGGTAACTTTTAGGGATATTTTGTTTACAATATTTTTTAAATAACATTCCCATATTCAAATTTGGGCATATAAGATAGCCAATATAATGAATATATTGTTTGTCACTTTTTCAAGTAGATTTTGAGATATTTAGATTTTTCTGAATTTGACTGCCAGGGGACTGACGAGGGTGACATAGTACTGACAAAAAACACAATTTCATGAGAAATATTGTTTTTAATTTCAGGTTCCTATCGACCCTCAACTCCAAATCTGTTCCCATGGCCGCCTCTGGCCAGGCCACCAGTAAGGAGCAGGTGCGGGAGTTCTTGGCCGTGTTCCCCGACATCGTGAGGGACCTCACCGATGGCAACAAGCACACTGATGTTCCCGAAGCGCCCAAATGGCTGGCTAAGGTAATGGTTGAATACAGCCGCCATGCGACCAATAATGATATGCAATACATCCTACCAGTATTACAATAGTGGATGGTCTTGTACAGGTTCTGCAGTACAACGTCCCCAGCGGCAAGAAGAACCGCGGCCTGGCCCTCGTGCTCTCCTACAAGCTGCTGGAGGATCCCTCCAGACAGACTCCGGAGAACGTCAGGCTGGCCAACATCATGGGTTGGTGCGTTGAGATGGTAAGCAACCATTTTTTATTTTATTAATTCATATAAAATTCACATTACAATATTCATTTGCATTATCATGACCACAGTACCAGGCTCTTGTCTGTATTAAGGAGGTCGTATACAGGCAGGGCTGGCTGGGCAAAATACATTCTTTGCTGTAATTAAAATACAAATTACAAAATACTTTTTCGCATGTATTTAAAATACGAAATACAAAATACTTTCAAGTTGTGTATTTGAAATACAAAATACAGTATTTAACCATTTTTTTATTACAAATACAAAATACAAATTACAAAATACAAAATACATTTGGTTTTGGTAGAACCTTTGGTTGCAATAAATTGTCGTAACTGCCCATATCTAAGGGTGCGTTTCCATAGAAGCAAAGCTGAGCAAAGTGAAACCGAGACGTGCTAAAATTGACTAATCATATTGCTCAGAAGACACATCTCGTCTCCGCTCCACTTGTAAAGTTTTGTGGTATAGGACTTAGGTGTTAGATTACAATAATTATTATTATAATAACACTAGCTGGTTCCCGGCATGCGTTGCAATGCCATATTTAAAGAAATAAATTGTTTCTCCCTGCATGTCCTTTCCCGTGCGTCCCCGCTCCCCTACCGCATCCCCTCCCCCTCTTGCATTAACCTTCCACCTTCCCTGCCTATCCTCTCCCCTCTCCCACTCCCCCACCCTGCCAACCCCCCTCCCGCGTTCCATATATTTAGTCCCGGTACATTCAGTTTTCAAACAACTCGCGAGCCAGCTATCACAATTTTTTTATTCAAATTTTCAATTTTCACATATGTATTACAAATATTCATTTTTCTATATTATAAGAACAATCAATCAAATCTGGTACCTAAAATAGGTACCTAAAACATAGAACATAGAACCTCCTACAAAGTATTAGAAAACCTTAAAAAAATTAATGAAATAGGTAAAGTCATTCTGAAGTCATCTTTACATAGTATAAAATGAAATCGCTAACTCTGTGTGTGCGCTTAGATATTTTAAATTACGCAACGGATTTTCATGCGGTTTTCACCAATAAATAGTGATTCATGAAGAAGGTTTTTAGGTATATAATTTGTCAAGGTTTTGTGTAAATTGGTTGAAATACATAATATATCTGGCCAAGCGGCAACGGGCAGCGTGCAGCGTGCTAACAAACGGGTGGTATGGATTTGATTTAGTAGATGCCGTTGGTTATAAAGGTTTCGTTAGCCACAGCAACGTGTGGCCGGGCCTGCTAGTTTTTATATATAAATGGATGTCATTTGTATAGCGCAGTTTTATGTTATTTCACTTCAAGTGAAATAACACAAAACTCACTTTAAAATAATCTAGTAATCAGTCAAATTATTCCTATAGTGCTTGATTTAATACTATGATACAAAAATGTACAATACAAAGCAATGACAAGTATAATATAATATGATACAAAATGTACAATAACAGTGCTTTTATAGCACAGGACAATAATAATAACTAGCATGACGTAAAAAAATGTACAGTACATCATAAAGCAATGGTATAAGAGAACTACAAATAATTATTAGTAAGAGTGCTTTTGCAAAAGACAATAGTACAGGATTCTAGCGTTTTTAGTCTATGTATTATCAATGAGTGTTTATTTTTCATTATCATTATTAAGATCGCTAAATGTATTTGAAAATGTGTTTTGAAGCCATAAGTATTTGAAATACAAATTACAAAATACCTCAGCAGCAGGTAATTGAAATACCAATTACAAAATACATTTTTAGGAAGTAATTGAAATACAAATACAAAATAAGTATTTGTATTTCAAATACGTATTTCAATTACAAGTATTTCAAATACTGCTCAGCCCTGTATACAGGTTATATTACAATGTAATAACACAAAATTTAAAACTTGTATGGAAAAATCAAAACTAAAATTAAACTGAATGATAAAATAGACATTTCAAAGAAAATAGAAATAAAATACTCAAATTACATTAAAAAGCAATATTAAAAAACATGCGGAAGTATATTATTAGTCCTTCCTTTTGAAAGAAGTGATTGTTGACAAAATTTGAGTTGTTAGAAAAACATGTATTTCATATAGTTTAGCAGCAGGGAGAGAAGGCGGAAAAGGGGAACACTTTCTTTAAGATGAATATATACGTGAAATCCTATTTAGATACTATTTTGATTAATCTTTACGACGAATCGGCTTACAGTATGAACATAAAAAAATATGCTACGGATAAATTGAAGCTTTAACTACTTTATCTATGTATTGGAATTACAATAAAATTATTATTCCCGTAACAAAAAATATAAGCGTAAACCACTAAAAAAAATGGTTTTCTCAAGACTTAACTATGAAGTAATGTAAGTAACAATTCATAAAAAAAAACCCTTTACGGATAAGACTATTTTTGACTTTATCTATGTTCTAACTTTTTTTCGTTCTTATAAAATTATGCACAAAATAAATAAAAACCACTTTTTCGCTTACTAGCCTCGTGCAAAAAGACGCTCGATTTTAAAATTTTGCAGGCATGAGATTCGACATATTTCTAGCGTTTATATTCCTCTTAAGTGGCATTGCAACGCATGCTGGGCACTCACTAGTGTGTTTATCAAAGATATGGAAAAACAAAAGAGATATGCTATGATGTCCGCTCGACTGTCGACGGACTACCTTACCTAATGGGAATAGTTTGCATATGGAAAGAATTTGTTCATTTAGTTGATTTTTTAAAGGTGTACAGTAGTAGGTTAACAATATGTAGGTAGTTTGAATACGGAAATAATTCAGTTTTTCGGAAATTATTTAGTTTAACATTCGTTTTATTTTTATTTTTTTATTTATTTATGTATGTCTATTCTTGAACACACATTTTACAAATGTTTGCAATGGTTTATATAGTAGTACAAAAAAAACGTTAATATTCGGTAGCTGTATGCAAAAAGATTTTTTTATTGTGTTGGGTGTAAGATAGGTTTGAGAAGGTAAAACTGTGTGTGGGTAATATTGTATGTTTTGTGAACACCTCACTGAAGAACCTGTGCTGAGGTGTTTACGTGTTTATGATTAAGTGTGCCAAGTTAGTTAATTATTCGTTCATTTAGATTATTCGTTAATTGGTTAACAATATCGGCGACACCAGGAAGCACAGTCCCATCCAGTAAAAACTACGGATAGCACGTCTCTTATATTACAATATCTTTGTGTTTTATAAATTAACAACATATAAATATTTGCAATAACAACAATATGTTGTGGTGAATCATAAAAAATAGTGGCAGCTTTCTAAAAATGTGTTATTGACCAAAAGCATCAATCATCCATATTGACAGATTAAGTTCATTACCACATCAAACTAAACTGTGTGTACTACACATTATTGATATTATTGATGATCATGACGGATATTTTTTAATATTTCATGTTATGCATTACGTAGAAAATATCTCCGATCTCTTATTTGCTCAAAGCATTCACACAGATAACCAGCGTGCCAAGGTTCAAGTCCTGGAATCAACAATTTATTTCATTATTGAAGTTTTCTTGTGTAGCAACACTTTGTGTACATAATTGGAATTTTATCAATGTTTTTCTTACATTATTACCGCATTTTTTTTGTTTACAGTTAAAAATACATCTCGTTTTTTGATAAGTAAAATTTATAAGAATCAAATAATTTAGATATGAATTTGATTTTACTTCCACTATCGTTTAAAATGAATCTATTAATTTAATGATAAATCTATTCCAGGGCAATCATAATTGTTTGCATGATATGGCAAATAATACCAAATTAATTTGAAATGTTTATAATTATGCATTAGATAACATTGCTATTAATTAATATTTTCAATTTGAAATCGGATACTTGCTTACACAACTATTCTGCTGTCATTTCGGCCACTAATGCTGGCTTTTTCTTTTTTTTATGTGAATATCTCTCAAGTGTCCCAGCTCCTGTCTTGTAGTCAGTGAGACTATTGCATCCCCAATTGGGGTATGTTGTGAGGATAGAGGCAGTGGGGAGGGGAAGGAGACGGGGAAGAGAAAGGTAGGGAAGTGCCTGGCTATTCAGATCTGGTCACCAAACATGGCTAAAGCCATTTCAAGCAAAGTTTCAATTATGAATAGTGGTCTTACACCATGGCGATACTAAGAGTATCTTCCACTCTGGAATGTGCAGCAAATATAATACATATTATTTTTAATGAATTAATTGTGAAATAACACACATTATTAAAATAAAATTTATTTGCGACCTCTTGACTCGCGAGCTTTGGATTGCGAATCAAGAGCCTTACCCCTCGACCACGGAGGCCGTCAAAGTAGTTTTCTGTAGTTATGTAAGAGCTCTTAGGCCGTATCTATGCTACTCTGTGCTGCACGGTGGATACACGGTGTTTTAGGTTATAAACATGGCTCCTACCCTAAAAAGAAAATGATATGTCAATATTCGAAAAGATATTGTTGCGTAAATTGAGAGGTAAAGCATTTTTTTGGTCAGTAGATACAACCCTCCAGACTAAAATAGAGTAGCTTGTGACTAAGGCCCAGTTGTTTCACAGAATTTGAACAATTTGTCAAATTTCGAGAAATGCGAAGGCCGATAGAGATATTGAAAGAAGGGTAAATGCGGGTAACTCTGTTAAGGGAGGACTAAATGCTGTTGGTGCTAATAAAAAACTGTCAAAAGAAGTGAAGCTAGCAGTCCACAGTGGAGTGCTGGTACCTTCCCTGATGTATGGCAGTGAGTCATGGAACTGGTAGAGGAAGGATGAAAGTAGACTCAGGGTGGCCACAGACCTGGTAAACCTGGAATTATCAGGGAATTTTACCGAACCTGGAATTATCAGGGAAATGTCAGGGAATTTCAAAAATAAAACTAAATTGGTTATTTTGCGATTTGTGAAACCCCAAAGTTGTGTTTTATTTGTTTTACTTGCGACGTGTGTATTGTGTGTAGCAAAAGATATTCCGAAAAAGACAAACTAGATAGGTTGGTATTTTTTTATTATTATTTTCTTAAATGCCCATGGGATATTTTTTTAGTATCAAGTGTGTTTTGTTTTTAATAGATTATTGTGATACAAAGAAATAATAAATGCTATAGATGACGGAATTCCCTTTATTATTTATCTAAAGAACGATATCCCCTAATATCAAACTAAACACATCAGGGAAAAATGTAGAAACTGCCCTGGAAAAGCTGGAATTATCAGGGAATTTTGAAATCCCTTTTTTGTGGCCACCCTGAGACTGAATGCTGTAGAAATGAGATCTGCATGTGTGGTAAAACCATGTATGATCGTGTGAGAAATGTGGAAATCCACAAAGAATGCAAGGCTGATGTAAGCGTAATAGTAAGATTAAGAAAGGGATCTTCAGATTGTTTGGGCATGTAGAACGAATGAATGAGAAAGTAATTGTGAATGGTAGAAGAAGTCAGGCACGCCCGAGGGAGACATGACACGATCGAGTGAATCAGATACTTGAGTCAGTCTTGTCCTGACTCTTAAGGCAGAATAATAGAAGTGTATGAACCTCCAAATATTTTAACTTCAATTGAATTCATAGAATTTTTTAAACAACCCGTCCTTAGTAAATGTGATTTAGAAGTTCGTCAAATATAATTTTCCGGATCAAACGGCTGTTTCATTTGGTTTTTCTATCTAACATACAAGTATATAATTCAAATGCTTTGCAAGTCTGAACTGATGTTGTTTTTCATTAGTTTGAATTATGGAGGCTCTACTCTACTGTATGTTGTTTACACTTTCTATCATACTAAATATGTTGCTGATTTTTCAGTCTTATTTTAACATTAAATTACAAGGTTGTTTCAAGGTTTGTACGAGTGATAAAAACTTAAAAATGGATATTTTGTAGGTAAATAAAAATAGTGCTAATTGTAAGTTAAAATTGCAAAGGTAGCTTTACGTGTTTTCCTCTGTATCTTACATATTATATCTGTATTCTGCACTGATATCGCACTCGAGCTTCTAGACTTCTTTAACATAGATAGGGGTGCCTAGATTCGTGGGGTGAGGTTTGTCTAGGTCTTGGCGGTGAATGCATTTGTCCACCTATACTGCATGTTAGGCCGGATCGAGACAGACTGGTTGAGGATGACCTAACCTCTCCAGCCCATTCTCTTGACCCATTGCACCGCAGTGGGAGGGATTGATTCATAAGTCCGTCACTCCTAGACACATTGACCCCCAGATTCCCACCTACCCCTCATACCTTTATCCTTATCAGAACTTCCTCTCCTTCCTTTGCCTAAAAATATCCTCTACACCGCATCTCCAAAGATGTCATTGGCCCTGAGGGAATTTTTTTCCTCATGGCTTCCTGTGTGGAGCTAATGCAAAAAAAAAAAACAAAAGTACATCTGCCCTGGTAACGCTGTTGTGTGTTGTGACAAAATGTTGGCTAAAAAAGGAAGAAGTGCAACACAAATAATTGAGGCATGTTGAAACAAAGACGGCAATCTTCAATTATTTTAATTTGGAGTAATACGCAAAAAATGTCTTTTTAGTTCTTTTGCCGTACTATGAACAATAAAGCATAATTTTTGTTCATATTTGTTTCCATTAGTTACACTATTTGTATATTTTATAAAGATTAAATGATAAATTATTTATTTATCTTCAATTAATAGATGTAGATTGCCTCTTTTGTTCTGTCTCTCTGATTGGCCCATAGGAATACTGCCGTTTTTGTTCCATACTCTGCAATACTTTAATGGAGATTGACTTTTTTGTTGCAGAACTAAATTTACATTTATTTAAAAATGTAGGATATACTGCTGTTTGTGCTCCGAATCCTTTGCAGCTGTCGATAGTATTTTTGTTTCTCTATAATATTTATAACGCAATTTTGTCATTTCACTTCAAGTGCGCAAATCTATCCATCGCCATATCTAATTTATTTTAGACCAATGGTGGAGATTGCCGTCTTTGTTTCAACATGCCTCAATTTTACTGTTATAAATAAAATGTTTAAATATATATAATACATATTCAAAGTAAAAGATGGAGAGTTAGATCACAGTATTTGGTGTTGTTTGTGTGGTGTTTGTAGACACGGGAAGCACACAACACATATCACATCTAATGTATAAAACAAGCAAACTGCAGACGAACAACTAACTTCAACGGAGGTCACTGATTGTAAATGATATAACAGCTGCAACTGCTTTCAAAATATTGTTTTAACTACATTGTTTGAATACCTGTGCAGGCTGTGCATAATTTAAATCATTATAGGAAATTTATTTGTTCTTATACACTGGAATGATAACTACCAAATTTTAAGTAGGTGATTTTTAATTAATTATAAATTTAACGATTTTTTAAAGTTGTTATAAATCTAGCTGGATTCATTAAATCACAGTTAGCTGTTATATTGATCGTCCGGTTCATTAGTCCGACATCTCCAAATACTAAGTTTTTGAGATAACGAGAAAAGCAATATTTGAATGGTCACTTTAAATCAAATATTATTTACACACGTTTTGTGTTTATATTAAGTATGCTATAAAATAACTCTGGGGTGCTTAATGGTCTGGTACATTAGTAAGATTTTTTTAAATATCCTAGTAGTGACCCAAAAAATAAAATATTTAGTTTAATTGGCTACAAGTTTTAGTGCATTATAATGAATAGATGTTGGTGGTGTTTCAGGGTAATCTGAGTGATGTACCAGATAGGGGAGGGGGTACACTAACACATTTAACTGCATCCTCAACTCCAATTTCGATTTTTCGGAGATGTCTGACTAATCAACTAGATGATCGACATGTTTCCATATTAATATTTGGAGGTGTGATACTAATTAAATTGAATGGCTGAATCGAAAACCCAGAAATCTCCATCACACAAGTGGTTATTGTATAATTTATCCAGAAAAACCCGTTTTACAAGCGGGAAACTGATAAATAACTCTTTTTTTTTAATTTTTCAACAAATAAAGCTTTGCAAAACTTTTGGAGTCAGGTCTGTGGTAAGACATTAAGTATGCAATAAAGGTAGCCCACTGCCCAAGCATTTTTTGTGAAATATTCACACCATAATCACCGGTCCCATACGGAACCGTTGTGCATTGAACGAAGCAAATCCGCGGTCCTGTATGGGCCCACTGGATATCTAAAGATTCCTTTAAACGATTGTGCGCTGCGCGCAATAAAGGTAGCCCACTTCCCAAGCGTTTTTGTCAAACATTTGCACCATCCCGTTCGGGACCGTTGGGCATTGAACGCCGCAAATCCGCGGTCCCATATGGGACCACTGGGCGTCTAAAGGTTAAACAGCTCATATTAAACCCCTTGCAACTTATTTTTTTTCAAATTTGGCTTAAAAAAACTCTAATCAAAAATATATGTAATATTGCCTCTTGTACTACAAATATTATGTAGGTTTGCCTCTTGTACCACAAATATTATGTAGGTTTGCCTCTTGTACCACAAATATTATGTAGGTTTACCTCTTGTACTACAAATATTATATAGGTTTGCCTCTTGTACCACAAATATTATGTAGGTTTACCTCTTGTACTACAAATATTATGTAGGTTTGCCTCTTGTACCACAAATATTATGTATGTTTGCCTCTTGTACCACAAATATTATGTAGGTTTACCTCTTGTACTACAAATATTATGTAGGTTTGCCTCTTGTACTACAAATATTATGTAGGTTCACTAGTTTGCCTTTTGTACTACAAATTTCCAGAAAACATGGATAATATTTTTTTGAAAGATAAAAAAAGGTGAAATGATCTTGATGAAAATACGTATACCCTATAAATGATGTATTTTTGCAGTTCCAAGCTTACCTGCTGATGCTGGACGATATAATGGATCAGTCGGAGACGCGGCGCGGAGTGCCGTGCTGGTACCGCAAGGAGGAGGTGGGCCTGTCCGCCATCAACGACGCCATCCTCGTCCACGCCACCATGTACAGCACACTCAAGAAGTACTTCGCCAACCAGCCCTACTACAAGAACGTCATCGAGATGTTCAACGAGGTACTGTCTCTGTTTCTGTGTTTCACTGACCAACAAACTGCCAGCTCTGGTATGCCTTAGGTCAGCCTTATTTCCATCATGAATTATGGAGTTTTCAAATATCCATTTTACTGTCACGGTCACACATGGGTTTGAGTCCTAGATGTGACGCTATCTTTTTCTGTTTCCAAATTTTCTATTGAGTTTCACTAATATTGTCTTCATTTAATTAAAATATTACAATTCGAGGTTTTACTCTTTAAGTTAAAAATAAATATTCATCCTAGTCTTGCAGAAAAGTCAATAGATGTCACATATTAAAATAAAAATTGATAAAGACACTCTAGATAGCATTTAATTCGGGTTTGAATCTTGCAATCATTCATAAAGATAGCAGCCAATAAAAATATTAGTCGAAGTATGATACAGTTAAATATGACTGAATCGGATAGAGACACATTAGCTCAGTTGGTAGAGCTCCGCCACGTCAAAGCATAGGTCCTAGGTTTGTGTCGTAGAATTTATTTTTATTTATTTATTTATTTGTTTGTTTATTTAGCACAATAATATACATCTATATACATAATTTATCAAATTTTGACTGCCCAACTAGGAGTATTATCCCGTTTTAGGACAGTCAAATAATTATGGGTATGAACATGTTGAACATGATTTGTACAAAAAGAAAGAAAGTTGATGAAATAAAAAGAGGAAATAAAAAGAAAAGAAAGAATATAAAATAAAATAATAAAGAAAGTTTAAAATATAGTTCCTAACTGTTATTTGTTTAGCATAGCAAAAGAGAAAAAAAGTGAAGAGAAAGAATAAAATAAAAATGAAATAACCAATTGAAACATAAATGTAAATGAAATAACCAATTAATAACATAAAGGTATATACAGATAGGTAGATACACATAATAATATAGATTAGAAGGAGGTATCTTTTACATAGTTCATAAATTTTTTGTTGGAATTTTTGTTGTTGTTTTTGGTTTGTGTTTGATTTTATTTTTTATGTAGTAAAAGTTCACTCTCCTTTCTCCCTAATTGTTGAAACCAAGTAGTGGTCAATTTACGAAGAACACCTGTGCTTTCCTTTTTCCAAGCATCAGGCATGAAGTTGTATAGTTTTGGACCTAAGAAAGTGAAGTGTCTTTGAGCGAGAGATGTTTTGGTTGTGAGTGTTACAATTGGATTTCTCCGTGAGTGTCGGGTGTTGTGAGAGTGGTTAATAGATGGGTAAAGGTGGCGTTGTTTATGGGTGTTTAAAATTAATTTTCTCATGTACAGTTGTCTAACATCCAGAACTTGTAATTCTTCAAATAGTGCATCACTGTGATATATAAATGGTTTTTTGAGGATTACCCTTAGTAGTGATTTTTGAGCTTTTGCTAGTTTGTCCAAAACAGTTTTTACACATCCACCCCAACCCAAGGATGCATAGTCTAGAAGTGACCCGCACATAGCATCATAAATAAGTTTCAATTCTTTTTTACGTAAGATATTTCTGATTGTCATAAACATGTACGTGAGCTTTCTAACCTTTGTGGTGACTAGATCCACGTGACCGTCCCATCTAAGATATTTGTCTACTACGACACCAAGATATTTTATATTGTCCACGCATTCTAATTTATAGCAAGTACAGGTAGTTGAGTCAGTGCATTTGTGTACAAAAATATTATATGCTTCCTTGGGTTGGCCGAGGAAGCATATAAAGAAGTGACAATCTTTTTCTGATTTTTCTCTTTTCACGTAATATCATTTTGTACTCATTCATTTTGTTGTGGCGATAATTCGCACTAGAACTTTTTTGTAGTTGTGTTGTATGCTCGCAAAGATACAGTGGTTAGTAATTGGTTATCCCTTTTCTTTGCATACCTTGTTTTTTCTACACATACCATCACCCAATTCCAGCAAACCCCGTCTCTAGTATTTACAGTCCATTACAAGAAGTGCTCCTGAAGTTGTAATTCGAAAGCAGTTTTAGATGCAACAGACTCATTACGTTTTTAATATTCAATAGTGCATTATGATATGTACGTCAGAGAGATCCAAACAATTTAATGATTCAATTACGGATGAGTAGGTAATATTATTGCTTGAAATGATGCTCAGAATTCATAACTCTGAGTGAAATAAATAATAATTTTATTGCGGCATTGAATCAATCGGTTTGAAGGTTGCATAATAATAATATTGTTTTGATTAATTCTTCTTTACTTCTTTATTTTTCTGTTAATGGGAATATTTTTTGTTATCTGTTTGTGACATTTTCTTATGTAAATAAATTTTTCACAGATTGTAATATATGTAATAATAATTTGTTGTACAAGATTCATTTAAAATCTTCATACCTGGAAATATTTCTAAAATACATATACTCAATAGTGAGGAATTCTATTGAATTTAAAAAAAAAATTATGAATAATCTCAACCAATGAAACTGATGAGGTAAGCCTGACCTCATACGTACCTGAGTTTTATCAGGTATGTATGAGGTCAGTAAGTTAACAACACTAAGGCAATTCCCCCAGGGCGCAATGACAACCAATCCCAAAATAAATAATTAGAAAGAATTAAAAAAAAAACATACTTTTGAAATAATTTTTGTACCACATATCATGTGAGAGTATTTAGCGTAGGGAGTGTGGCGAACCCATCGCTCAGGGAGTGGAAAACACAAACCTGCAATAGCCATCCCAAGCCAAGGTGTGAGCTACCGTGCTCAGGCTGAATGTCCTGGGGAACAGCGTCATGAACGGTGCCTCCGAGAAACAAGGTCGCATCTCGGGAGTATTTAGACCTCACTCCAGCACTCAGGGCTCTGCTGGAGTGGACCTTCTATTTCCCTGGTAACTCGTGGGACAAAAAAAAATTGGAACATTCGAAAACTAGGGGCCTTTTGGGAACCTAGGAATGCTGAAGCCACCTCTGTGGATTTCCTTCCTGGGGCCGTAAGAGGAACCAAGAGGAGAAACCGTGGAGTCTTCAAGGAACCAAGGGAACGGCACCCTTCCAGCGCGGGGCCTTTGTGGAACCAAAGAGGAGTGAAGTGGAGAGATAATGTCCTCTTCCCATGTGGGGCCTTCGAGGAACCATGTAGGAGTGAAGAGGAGAAATGAGGCCATCTTGGTGAACTCTTCCTCTGTGGGGCCTTAGAGGAACCAAGGAGGAGAGATGAAGTTCTCTTCCCTCCTGGGGCCCTCGGGGAGCCAAGGTGGAGTGGACTCTTCCCTTGTGGGGTCTTTAGGAAACCAAGGGGAGGTGGACTCTCCGTCGTGGAGCCTTCGGGGAACTAAGGAGTGGAGAGGAGAGATGAAGCCCTCTTCCGTCGTGGGGCCTTCAGGGAACCAAGGAGGAGTGAAGAGGGGAAATGAGACCTGGGAAGACACATTGTCGGACCAGAAGATATAGCTTCATTTCGAATGACAATCCTGGTGAACTTTATAAAAGGGACTGGGTTACTGTCAAAGGAATGAGGTAAAATGGGAGATAGTACAATGGGTCTATGGCCTAAGTGCTCTCGGGAACTATATATATGTAAACCGTCTCCGATTATTTAAAAATAAAAATAATGTGAGAGTATGGCCCGGTATGTCAACAGTCCGTATCCTTGCTATTTACACATATCATGTGAGAATCTATGGCCCGGTATATCAGCCAGTCCGTATCCTTGCTATTTACACATATCATGTGAGAGTCTATGGCCCGGTATATCAGCCAGTCCGTATCCTTGCCATTTACACATATCTTGTGAGAGTCTATGGCCCGGTATATCAGCCAGTCCGTATCCTTGCTATTTACACATATCATGTGAGAGTCTATGGCCCGGTATATCAGCCAGTCCGTATCCTTGCTATTTACACATATCATAATAATAATAATTGGATAATTTATAAAGCGCCGTTTTTGTGAAAAATCACCTCAAGGGCGCTGTACAATTTATTAGGAATGCTTAGGTTCTAACTGATTTTACTATTTACAAATGGATACAGAAACATACTTACCTGGCAGGTCACTTCCGATAAACACACTTTAATTATAAGTTTATGCTTGGAGAAGATACGGCTTTGCACGCGGAGGACATTACAGTAAACACACTGGACATTGCGTGATTTTACATTATTTGCTACCCTCATCGCTGTTAGTACCTATTACATTTGTGAATAGATTAGTGGCAAAAGTAGAGGTATTTATTTTAAAATACTGGAGAATTTAGGACTATTGGAGATTAGTGGCAAAAGTATAGTTGATATTTATTTTAAAATACTGAAGAATTTCGGAATCTTTAGGGCTGGAGAATGTTCATGAAATGACCTTCACAAACGCTTACATTTTTTTTATTTTATTTTTAGTTAGAGTCTATGGCCCGGTATATCGGCCAGTCCTTATCCTTGCTCTGTATGACATTCCTCGCTCCAATTTAAGCGGGCTAAATCTATCGCTCAGGCTTTACTAAGCCGCAGAATAGATCCTATTTTAGACGTCAAGGCGCTAGCGGTCATATTATGCCGGATTGGACATTTACATAAATAATATTTAAATACTTCCCACGGATATTTTCATAAATTGCCTAATTTTACAAGGGGGGACTAATATATTTATCGAGCCATGAGGAATGACGATGTTATTAATTGATAATTAATCTAAAATAGTCTGATAAGGGGATTTCAAAACCTTCAACATCAGGAAAGTTTGTTTTCAGCGGTTAGTTTCATCAATAGTGCACTGACTCTAGCAAAACAAATACTAATTTAAATTAGTGGACTGATTGAAGTGGGGAACTTAATGAAAAATTAACTCGTAAATTAAACCCACCTAAAAATAAACTGCCTTCATTTATGAAAGATTGCGATCATAATATCGCGATTTCGATACAGACGGTAGAGAGCATAGACAATAGATTTGATTTTCAGATAAAGAAGAAACACATTCTTCTATTAAATTCATATACAATACACGTAATATTGGTGAAATATACGGTGAAGGCTTTCCACCTGTATATGGATTATGTTCCAAGCTGTGCAAAGCTCGATATTCCAACCGACCCGATCTTATGATTAAATGATATACTAGGCCAATCTCATTCTTAGTGTTGTTAGGGAAATTTATAAAAAGTAGGTATAAAACACTGCTGCTTTTACTGAGATTCTATGTGCCACAGAATTTGATTAATAAAACTTATATATTCAGATCAGCTTTTTACGCCTTTTCATTTTTAAGCTGTTGTATTTTTCACTGAAGTTCTTTATTTCTGAGCTCTCATTGTAACCTCTATTTAAATTTTACAGTTTAAAATGAAACTTGGCAAAATGTACCTTATCACAACATTTAGCAGCTGAGAGCTGATAAGGCCAAACAGATTTATGGGCGGGTATTTAAAGCAAAGTAAACACTTCATACATTCCTTATCTCCTTTCTTATATTAGACAATAGTCATATTTTGTTACTAACTATATTTAAATTTACTATCTACCAGTCAACCGTCTCAATATTTGCCTTCTTTTGGTAGGGAATTAGGGTAGCTGTGAAATTATAATATTTACTATAATATACATAAATTGTTGTAATTATGACAAGACACAAAGTAAATGCTTTATCTATATAAGTATATAAAAATTTAAATAAGCCTACTTGGGTATATGTATTTATATGGGTAGGTATACGAGATGTCTGTGTGTTATATTAAAATTACTTACCTACACTTAACTTTTCATTAAACTTTAATCAGTCAATTACAATTAGTGAGCATATAATTCTTGATTTTAAAATGTCTCCTTATCCCCCCCCCCCCCCCCCCCCCTTTTTTTCTTCCTTTTTTATTATTATTACTCATTCATTCAATAATTAAGTTACTAGACCGGTTCATATCTCGGGCTTAATTACCAAATGACATTCTATGGACTTACGTAATAGGTACATAACCATGTAATAATTTAATTTAACATACCTTATAATCTGTATTATAATGTACTGTGTATGTCTTAATAAACAAATAAATAAATAAAATGAAGCTTAGGAAATGTTTGAAACTTTCAAAATACCTTCCTTAAACCCCGGCGAAGGTTTCTGGATTATTACAACCACATGACAATACATCTGAAAAAAATTTTTAATCATTGTCAAAAATGCCAAAATTTGAGAATGACTTTTTGCAAAACAATCATTGTTAAACCAAAATTCCATTTTCGAAAATCTTTAAATTAATGAATTTATACAAAGTACTCGCCTAATACTTCGAATCAAATCAAGAATTACAGATGTTTTACCTATGTTAGGTACCAAATTTGATTGATTGTTCTTTTAATATACACAAATGAATTTTTGTAATATATGAAAAATAAAAATTTGAATAAAAAAAATTGTAATAGGTGGGCGCAAGCTGTTTGAAAGCTGAATGTACTGGGATTGAATATATGGAACGGGATGGGGGAGCTGGAGAGGGGAGAGGGAAGGGGAAGGGGACACACGGGAAAGGACATGAATATGGCATTGCAATGCGCCGGGAACCAGCTACTTTAAATATAAAGATAATTATTATATTCTACACTTTAAATTTTCATTGTCTTTCCAAATTGCAGTAAATTGTGTACATAATTGAAGACCTTGGGAAAAAACACCTCAAATGTCTCAATAAATTGCTTTTTATATGGGTAAACCTTTTTTTTTAATGTGAATACCTCGCAACAGTCTCAGCTGCTCCCCTCTGGAGCCAGTGAGACTGGCATCCCCAATTGGTGTTTGTTGTGAGGCTGAAGGTAGTGGGGAGTGGATGTAGATGGGGGAGAGGAAATACTTGGCTATTCAGATCTGATCACCAAACACAGCTAAAGCCATTTCAAGCTATGTTTTAATTCTGAATGGTGGTCTTACACTAGGGCGATACTGAGAATATCTTCCACTCTGAAACGTGCCACAAATATACTATACATTATTTTGAATGAATCAATTGTGAAATACACAAATTAATTGAATAAAATTTATTTGCCCACGCTGGGATTCAAACTCGTGACTTTCAGATTGTGAGTCAAGAGCCTTACTCCTCGACCACGGAGGCCGTCAGTCACTCTTAGGGTGGGTTTCTTCATTTACCGAGAATGCTAATTGTAAAAGTAAACGATCGAAATTTAAAAATTTCTATGCATTTGACCGTTTACTTTTACAATTAGCATTGCATTTAGCATTCTCGGTAAATGAAGAAACCCGCCATTAATCTGACAAAGGTCAATTAGTTTTCACAAAAATAGAAAACACGTGTAACTGTTGAAATAACTAACCAATAACTCACGACAAAAAACAGTAATTTCCATTAAAATGAAACATTAAAAGTAGGTTATTATTTTTATTTGACATGAAAAGCTAATAATGTTTTCATTAATCGTAAACATTATTATTTGTGGATGTTTTTACTGATAATACTTTAACAATTGAAACCAACTGCTTTGCAGGCTTTTTTATGCTACCTATTAAATCTAATGTTTTTATTTTGGGCTTCATTCAAGAATGTTGAAATTCAATGAGTAGAATGGCTCGGCTTTTTGTTCCGCTTATAAATTTCTGTAGTGATTGTTTGCTTGACTTTGGATCCATTGTCAATTTGGGAGGCGGGAATGGATACTGCCGCCCCGGGAACCTTTATTGGATAACCAACACCTCTGCCATAGGTCACCCCAAGTGGTTCGCTATGTTTGGTGATTTAGCAGGGGTGCCCGGGTTCATGTGGTGAGGTTTGTCTAGGTCTTGGAGGCGGATGACCAGGACATACTGAACCCCAGATTCCTACCCACCCCTTAAACCCTTTTCCTTCCCAGAACTCTCCTCTCCTTCCTTTCCTTAAAAAAACCCTCCACACAGCATCCCCAAAGATGACATAGGCCCTGAGGGAAATTATTTTCCTCAGTGTGGAGCTCATGTAAAAAAAAAAAAAAAAAATGTATCCAGGGCTGGGCAAAATACATGCTGTGCTGTAATTGAAATACAAATTACAAAATACTTTTTCGCATGTATTTAAAATATGAAATACAAAATACTTTCAAGTCATGTATTTGAAATACAAAATACAGTATTTTAACCATTTTTTAATGTCAAATACAAAATACAAATTACAAAATACAAAATACATTGGTTTAGGTAGAACCTTTGGTTGCACCGTAAGTGCCCTTTTCTAAGGATGTGTTTCCATAGAAGCAAAACTGAGCAGAGTGAAACAGAGACGTGCAAAAATTGACCATATTGTTTAGAAGACACATCTCGTCTCCGCTCCACTTGCAAAGTTTTGTGGTATTTTGTGGTTAGACAATAATAATTATTATTATTATAACACTAGCTGGTTCCCGGCATGCGTTGCAATGCCATGTTCAAAGAAATAAATTGTTTCTCCCTGCATGTCCTTTCCCATGCGTCCCCATTCCCCTCCCGCATCCCCTTCCCCTCCCGCGTTCCCCTTCCACCTTCCCCGCCTACCTTCTCCCTTCTCTTCCGTCCCGCCAACCCCCTCCTGCGTTCCATATATTCAGTCCCAGTACATTCAGTTTTCAAACAACTCGCGTGCCAGCTAATACCATTTTTTTTATTCATTTTTCATTTTTACATATTACAAATATTCACTTTTGTATATTATAAGAACAGTCAATCAAATCTGGTATCTAACATAGATACCTATTTAAAATATCTATAATTTAAAAAATCCATAGATAATTCTTTTGTTACAAAAAAAAAACAGCTGCCTGCTAAATTTAATTTCATCAAACGCACGAACTGTCAAACGTGCGAAGTTAAAATAGTCATTAAGTTTTCTGAAATTATTCAATTTTCTACATAATTAGCTTAATTTTTCATTCCGTAAGAACCTTAGTAGGTATTAGAAAACTTTAAAAACAAATGAATGAAAAACAAATGGTGTGACCAAGGGAAAAAAGGATTCATTTTTATATACATTTGTATAGCGCAGTTTTGTGTTATTTCACTTCAAGTGCGCTCTACAGTAATTAACTTAAACATAATCTAGTATTCAGTAAAATTATTCCTATAGTGCTTGAGATAATACTAGGATACAAAAATGTACAATACAAAGCAATGACAAGTATAATACATTTAATACAAAGCAATGACAAGTATAATACATTTAATATGATCCAAATGTACAATAAGCTATTATAGCACAGGACAATAATAACTAGCTTGACATTAAAAAAATGTACAGTACATTTTAAAGCAATGATAAGAAATCTACAAAAAATCATTAGTAAGAGTGCTATAGCTCAGAACAATACATAAATATACCAAACCACCCATGGACAAAAGGACAATAGTACAGGATTCTAGCGTTTTTAGTCTATGTGTTATCTAAGTCAGTTTATTTTTCATTATCATTATTAAGATCGCTAAATGTATTTGAAAATGTATTTTGAAGCCATAAGTATTTGAAATACAAATTACAAAATACCTCAGCAGCAGGTAATTGAAATACCAATTACAAAATACATTTTTAGGAAGTAATTGAAATACAAATACAAAATACGTATTTGTATTTCAAATACGTATTTCAATTACAAGTAATTCAAATACTGCCCAGCCCTGCATGTATCACTAATCTAACCCATCAAGTCTATTTGTTTAATTTAACCTGTCAGGTCTCATAGAAATTGTTTTGTCACCCTTATTATCATGGTTAGAAAAATTATCTAAATGGTGTAAGAAAGAGAAAATAACATGCTTTATATTCAAATGTAAAAGTTAAATGTAAAATAATTAAAATTTACACCTTTATGAATACAAAGTTTCCGACCGCAATTAAAAAAAAAAAAACTTTGGCATTTTTTTATTAATTATTTTTATATGAAATGACAAAAAAGTGAGTTAACGATAACGTTTATAATACATTTGCCTAATAAATTATGTGTTTGTTTTTTTTTTTTTTTTTCGTTATCTGTAATTTTAGTTAGAATAAACGAAAGGTTTTTAAAACATTTTTATGTTGCATGAAAAAATTTTGTATTTTAAAAATTATATGTTTATTTCTAATTATAAAATTTGAAAGCGTATTTCATCACCTTTCTAAACAGTTTTTAGTTTTCGGATAAATTCAGAAAAATTCCATTTATTTGAAATTTATTGCAAAACAGAAATATTTTGACCTCCTGAGGGGTTAATTTGCATTTGAAACGCAGACTGAGAAATCATTCAATTTACACGCTGCTATAATCATGAAAATTCAAACAAAAATTTCATCAGCGCATTGCAGCGCATTGTTATTATTAGATTAGAATTGTACGTTTGGCTAATTTAATAGTATTTGCTATTTGCTAACCTATCAATAATTGATTCTCCTCACTTGACAGATAAAATAGCAGCGTTGACCAACATCAACAGTTGACCCCATTCACAATCATAATACATTATATCGTATTTGTTAGAAATCATTTGAAGGGCAGCGCACATACAGACAAATACATAGAAGCTGTGTGGTGGAGTCGGCTGGAGAGGTCAAAGGGTCGCTCCGAACTGCCTCTCCCGATCCGCCCTCTCACTCGGTTGGTGGACAGAAGCATCCGCCGCCAAGACCAAACCTCACCTGGACACCCCTGCTTAGTCACCAAACACCACTCTCGATCTTAAGTTATGGTGTTATGTTTACGCTTGCGAGAAAACTCCATTTTGTAAACTATTTTGAACAAAAAAGTGGCAGATGGATATACGAGAGGGGACCCAAAAGTAACCGGAATTTCGTCATAACTTCTTTATTTCTCAATATTTTTAAATAAAATTTTGATCACCTTTAAAGTATTCTCCATTGACCACAACGCACTTCTCCAAACGCTACTTTCACAAACTTGTTTAAAACCGTTTTTAATTTCACTTATCGGGATGTCCTTTAGGCATTCCAGCGATTTTTGTTTTACCTCCTCCACAGTGGCAAAACGCTTTCCTTTAATGTCCCTTTTCAGTGTGGGGAAAAAAAAGAAGTCACAGGGGGCTAGATCACCTTTGAAAAAAAAATCGGGGTCCTCTTCGAGCTGATTTTGAAGCTCAAAACATGCCTGAAGTCGACGCTCCCTTTACTCGTCTGTGATTGACTTTAGGTGGTGGACTCTGTACTGAAGTCGAATGTGATTCTTATTTTACAAGTTGTTTCGTGCGTTAATTTTAAAAATGATTGCTTGATTAACCTAATTGGTTCATTATCAGAAGGCCGCGACCAGTATTATTTGTAGCGCCGTTGAAGTGTTTATTATACATTATTATTGAGACCGAAATAACCGCAATCTATCTACAAAGGATTTAATTATCCTCTATTTGCCAAGTAACAAGGCAATACAATAAATTATGGAAGATCATTTTCTTACAAGGAGTCTAGCCTGACCGAATTTAAGGAAATCTTGGAGATTTGGAGAAAATTCTGTTTGCTCATGGAAAGATAGACTCGCCTGGATTTGTAATTATTCCATGGTTGGAGCGAATTTATTAAAGCAAAACTGCTTTCAGCCGTCTTCAGTTCAAGGTAAATTGACAAATTCTTCATCGGGAATAGAAGCTTCCTGAGAAAACGAGAGGCCCGAGATTTATTTTAGATAGATAGATAATTGAATTTTGGTCGATCCGGGGGGGTGAGTTTAAATACTTTATTTATGTTTTAGTGTTCTATTTATGTTATAAATATGTACAAATAAATATATTATTATTCCTTATCAATACTGTCTATCATTTTAAATTCTTTTATATTAACCTTAAAGTTTGAACTCCCAAGGCCCTGAGAGAGGATTATTGCTTTCCCATCTGCTAGCCTGGTTAATCAACCAGTGGCGCCCTTTTAAAAATAAAGCTGGCAGATTTTATTACACATTTTCAACACACACCTGTTATATTTATGTACTAAATCTGTACACCCATATGTGTTAAATCCATGTTATTATTTAGTAACACACTGACTCAGTAGAAGTGACCCAAACGGATACCTGGTCGAAAAATGTATTTCCCCATTCTTCCTCTCCACCACAGCACAACTCCCGTTACTTTTGGGTCCCCCCTGTACACTCGCGAGAGTTGCTAGAATGCACAGAGGACAACCGAAATGTCCTAAAACGACAATAATGTACACTGGTATAGGTTAAATGGTCAGTGAGAGCAAGCTAGATGGCGGCATAGTAACTGAGTATGTTGGAGTAAGACAATCCAACCTGTCGGTGTACAAGTCTAGGCATGTGACTAATGCGGTTTACTGAGAGAGTACTTTTAAAGCGCCTTTGAGGTGATTTTCTCACGAAAATGGCGCTATAAAAATCATCCAACAATTATTATACTTTACATACTTTTCATACCATACCTCTCATCTGTGGTTCGCATGCCGGCGGCCACAAAAGTTCTTTGTTTGATGCGATTTTAACCCTTATTTATAAAGAAACTCTATGAAGGACAAGGTCAGAATCGCTTGCGCCAATATTAATTTGGGACCCACGTTCTATTTGATTATTGTAGTGACTCTGAATAATTTTAAAAGAATTTTCTATGAAATTAGCAGGTGTTTTTGGCAGCTGTCAAGGGCAAAATTTTTGATATTTTACGTTTTCAAATGAGTATAAACGTCATTATTTCTTTGAAAACTCCTTTGAATTGTATTTTTCCATGTTAGGTATGTATTCAGGTTTGTGTAGAAATAATAAAATCGGTTTATATTTGTATGAATATATTTTTTTACATTTACTTCCAAAATGGGAGATTTTTTAGTCTTTTTTTTAGTTAGCTGTCTGGAAAAACTTCTTAAGATATTATCATGTAATATTCATGAATAATAAAATATATTATCTGGTAAAAAAAAAATCAATCTCTTTGTTTTTGTATCAATATTTGACCAGAACACATGAAGGTAATTTTCGTACGGTTTTCGGAATAACATCCCACCTTCGACAGGTTAAAATGCAAGGGGATATCATCTTCTACTTGTCTGTTAAACTGCTTTAGCAGGTGTTCAATGAATTTTTCTTTAATTCCAGATGCTTCTAAAAACTGCCACCGGACAATTCCTGGACACGCACTCCACTAAAGATGGCAAACCCGACCTGAGTCAGTTCACCATGAAGCGCTACAACTCTATCGTCAAGTACAAGACCTCGTATTACACCTTCCAGCTGCCGATTGGGCTGGCCATGCTCATGAGCGGGATCGACGATCCCGAAATGCACCGACAGGCCAAAACCATCTTGCTGGAGATGGGACTGTTCTTCCAGATTCAGGTACAATAAATTATAACGTACACTTCTTTCGCATCTTCCCTAAAACATATCATTTATCATATTTCCGCAGGCTTTGAACAATTAGGACTCTTGTATGATGAAAACCAGCAAATTTGAATCTTCATAATAATTTCGTTTTATTTAGCTAATTTTCTCTTCCAATACTTCTGTTGCCTTTTATTACAAACTATTTATTGCTAAGCCTTTCAAAATATTTATAATTCATGTACTACTGGGGTATTAACTATGAGGTCGTCCATTAATCACGTGATGTTTTTTTAGCAACTTTTTAACCCCCCCCCCCCCCCCGGTGAGATTTTAGACTAACCCCCCCCCCCCCCCCCCGAATCACGTGTATTTTTTTAGTGCAAAGAATTTTGAAATTTTCAGAATATTATCACAAAAAATAAATACACGTGATATCGTTTGTTTTAAAATATATTTAATTTGTCAGGATGACTTCCTGGACTGCTTTGGTGACCCGCAAGTGACGGGCAAGAAGGGCACGGATATCCAGACCGGCAAGTGCTCGTGGCTGGCCGTGGTGGCCCTGCAGCGCGCCACCCCCGCCCAGCGAGCCCTGCTGGAGGAGTGCTACGCCAGCTTCAAACCGGAGGATGTCGACCGTGTCAAGGCACTCTACGAAGAACTAGGACTTCCCAACACGTACGCTGTCTACGAAGAAACTAGTTATTCCTTAATCCGTACGCACATTCAGCAAATCTCACGCGGCTTGCCACACTCTCTCTTCTTCAATATCATGGAGAAGATCTATAGGCGAACCTACTAATAAGTATAGTCATCTATTGTCGAGACCGCAACTCGGTTATCGCTAGCCGTTGAAGCGTTAAAGCTTTTTAAATTGTGTATTGTTGTATTAGAAGATGTGTTAACCTTCAATTTGAAACACTTGTTCAATTGTGGTGCCCAATTGCAATTAGGGTCCTGGTCATATAGCAGTTAACATTGTGAACTGTAAAAGTATGGCTTTGTTATTTTAGTTACTACCAGTTGTAGGTCGTACGAATGTTGATTTTAGACTATCTTTACGACGCTATTATGTTTTATCTTCAGGGTCATTGGGGTTATCTAGATCTTTACATTCATACTGTACTGATACGTGTTAGCACAGTTAGTTGCCAGGCAGGTCAGATCTAATCATGTAAAGATCAGAAGTTAGGAAATTCACACTTTTATGCAGAGCTGCATTATAAACGTGTAGTCATTGTGTATTCCATTATATCTTAACATTATTTGTGTAATGTCATCTTCCCGGGACTCACCGTAATTAGGAAGGGGTCTTTTAGGTTAAGAAAAAATCTAATCATTAAGTCCACTTCTGTATGACAAGGAGAGGAAATAAGTAAGTTGGTTGGTCCTGCCAGAAGAGCGATTCTGTATCTTTTGTGGCTACGTAATCTACTGTCAAATTTGTGTGATTGTCTATGGCTTGCAACTGCTTTTTTTATATTTCAACTAGTTTAAAACACAAAATGCAGCAAGTATGCATGATTATTTTTTCATTTAATGTAAGTTTAAAGTTGTATAGCATGGATTTGACATTTGCGAAGTTTTGTTTCAATCTAAATACGCATGAATTGCTTAGTTTGCTCAAATTAAGAACCTGTTTAAGGCAAAGCTTTTGAGGCAGTACACACGTACAGAATATTTGGGAACGAAATACATTTATTATTCCACTAACTGCCGCACATTTAGGCACAGATTATGGGAATTACACTTCATTTCAACAATTACTACAAGAAACAACTATTTACTTACACAAAATAGGTTATTACGTTAAATTTGGGAAAAATAAGTAATTCATGCATTTGTTTATTGTTAAGTTTATTTTGTAGAAATCCTTTTTAATTTAATATTTAGTTCTGCTTCTGTTTATAATAAACTGTTTTTATACATTGAATAATGATATTATTAAATATATAAAATAAATAAAATAAAATAATTCATGCATACTTAGATTGAAACTTCGCAAATGTCAAATCCATGATATATGATTTTAAACGTACAAATAAATAAATAAATGAATAAATAATCATGCATACTTGCAGAGTTTCATGTTTTAAACTAGTTGAAATATGACAGCTGACATGTCAGTCCATAGAAAAAGCAATTGCAAGCCATAGACAATCACACAAATTGGACAGTAGATTACGTATGGAATTGATTCTGTATCCACAAAAGGTACAGAATCACACGGCTGACTACCCGGACCCAGCTCGTGTTGCTTGTGAGCATTAAGAGACATCTCCCTGCGAGTATCCCAACCCTTTCCATGAATGTTTTAGATTCCTTTACCCAGTTTGGGATGCCCGCAGTAAGATATTCTGTCTCTATTGTGATTTTTTAAAAATAATTTGTATTATTAATATAAAATTGAATTAAGTCATCTTTGCCTCAAATTGTTTTAACATTTTTGTATTTTATCTGTTTCGTTAATTAAATGTTAAAAAAATTCAGTTATCAATTCAGTTACCTTTTGGAAGAAGAAAATAATTTCAATTAAAATTTAGTTATGAAATTTAGTGATGATTATTTGCCATTCTTTTAATAAGTCATTTCATTTGGCATTTTATTCCTCTATTATAGTTTCAATGAAATACAACCAACAGTGAAGCAGAAATTCTCAGAAACATTTGCTATGAATTTATTATGTTTTGTGAAGCAATATTTTAAATTAAATAGTTTTAACTAATAATAAGGTTCATTGAGTCAAACAAACTTCACTTTTAAAATGGCGGTTAGTTGGTTTATGGATTCACATCATTTAAGGATTCAAGAGAACTGCTTAAAGTTGCTTCTAAAATTGCATTTATTTTTTACGTCTAATTTCATGAATTTATTTTTAAATTAAAATTTTCAGAGTAATGTCAAAAATAATTTGACAGGTATTATTTCAATACTTTCTTACACTTTTTCCTTTGAATGAAAATATGTTAACTAACCTAACTACTGTTGGTAAACAGTGATAATGTAGTAGGTGTTACTTTTATATTATATATTATTAACATGAACACCTTACTGAAATGGATAAATTTATATAATTTTTATTACCAAAATAAATATATTATACAGTTGAAAATAAGTGTTCTATTTTTTTAAAGTGAAAACTTCTTTAGCACCGTTGTTATTTGAAACTCGGTGAAATGAAAAATAGCGACACTAAAAAGAGACAAACACATACATTTATAGGATTTCCTGTGAGAGAATGAGATAGTATAATCGGTTTCCTCTTGGTGCGGTGCTTCGTAGCCTCCCTACTCTTGTCTACTTTAGTTTTCTGAAGGTTTCACTTGTACCGCGTGTGAATTGCACACTCTGATATCTACCAAAAGGGTGATGAATGTTCAGGAATCTTGGATGGTCACAAATGTTGGAATAATTAAATAAGACCATCAATGGCAACCAACACTAATAGTCATGCAATGTGCCACTTGGTGCCATCAGTAGAGTAGAGTAGAGAGACAGAATCATTTCAAATTCTCTTGGAATCACAGTCGGTAACCTATTGTCCTTATTGATGTATGAATGTGAATGAGGCAAAGAATGTGTGCCAAGACCGAGTTGTTGGCGGTCCGTCCTCTCTGCCTACCCCTGCCTAGAAACGGCGTGATGGTTATTAGTTACAATAACAATTAACAGGTTGACTGCGGATAACGCTTCTGCCGTATTCATAGAAAACAGATGCGCAGTATTTTTCATCATAAATCCAAGTTTACATGCCTACCCTCGATTTAAAAGAAAAAAGTAATTTATTCTCATTCGCTTCTGTTTCTTGTTATTAAGATTAAACGTCACGTCATAGTCTACGCATTTACGGATGGCGCCAATTAAATTATTTTAGGTTTTTAATACTTTTTTGCAAGTTTCGCTTTAAAATATTGAGGTCAATTAATTGTTTGCGCTAATACATATTTAATATGAATTTTGTCCATAAACAAACCCAAATCTTTCAAGAAAGGCTGAAAAATACAATATTGGGTTGAGTCACCGTTACAAAATAGTATTTTTTAAAGCAACAACCACCAGAAGTACTTCAGGTCAGGTACTTTAAAGCAACAACCACCAGAAGTACTTCAGGTCAGGTACTTCTGGGACAACCCTCCTATAAAGAAGGTATAGAAATAATTTTATTCACCGATACAGTTCTTTATTTGAAAAGTGTTGGTACTATACAGGGTGTCCGGGGGTGCATTAACTTTGGGAGATGATTCTACATGATGGTAGGAGTAAAAAAATTAACAACTTTTAGAGCCTGCCGGGCACGATTGTGGCAAAATTGCATGGTTGTGATTGGCACGTATCGTAACAGCGGAAAATAATAAAGCTGGCTGCACATGCCGGTCTAATTTTATCTTTTTACCACAAAACTACTCCTAAAAGTTTGAATTTCGAAATAAGTTATTTTCTTTTTTACTTATAATATCGTGTAGAATCACCTCCCGAAGTTAATGCACTTTACCCCCGACCACCCTGTATATTTTGTTCAAATATTTGACAGATGCTCAATAGATGTCGTAATATTTCAAGTTTTCTAACATTCAAGGTAAATTGCTGATCGTCTTTTGAAGGGCAATGATCGTGGGGCAAACGTATACAATAATTATAATATCCTGTAATTTTGTGTGTTTTCACGGATCCCAGACGATGAAGCAAGCTGCCAAAATTATAATTAAGGAACACGGTCGAACATTGTTGAATCCAAAACTGCTTACGAATTACAATGGATGTAAATACTAAAAAAAAAGAGACGAAATGGTATTTGATGGAATTGGATGATGTATACAGGGTGTCCGGGGGTAAAGTGCATTTACTTCGGGAGGTGATTCTACATGATAGTACAAGTAAAAAAGGTAGATAACGTTTTTCGAAATTCCAACTTTTAGGGGTAGTTTTGAGGTAAAAAGATAAAATTAGTCCGGCGTGTACGGCCAGATTTATTATTTTCCGCTGTTACGATACGGGCCAATCACAATCGAGTCGGGCGCCCGGCAGGCTCTCAGCAAGTAAGATCGTACCTCACACTAAGGACTTTTAATAGGTACGTCTTTTTGTATGGGAAAAAAAATGTTGGAATTTCGGAAAAAGTTGTTAATCTTTTTTACTCCTACCGTCATGTAGAATCACCTCCCGAAGTTAATGCACTTTACCCCCGGACACCCTGTATGTAGGAAAAAACAAGGTATACAAAGAAAAAGGAATGACCATTCACTTACCACTTATCGCCACAACAAAGAAAGATGTGTAAAAACACTTGTGCAACAGAGAAAGACGTTCGGGCATGCCACATTCCTAACTTTAAACTCGCATACTTTTGACGATTTCTGATCAAAGTCAGGCCGGTCTTAATGTTTGGCTTGTAAGATATATACGTACACGAAAAACACCGACAACTTGCTTCTAAGGTAGTTCTAAATCTTATTGTTTTCAAAACAAATTTGCACAGTTTTTCTAAAGATTGTTCCAAATTTTCCAGCAAGGTAATAGTTAGGGACAGGAAGGAGCTGGATAAATGTCATCCTGGTAGGAACTAACTTGGTAGCATATTCTCATTCCAAAACCAAACAGTCGCTTTATGGGTTAAAAAATACACATCATTTTGTTGAGGAAGTATAAAAAAGCAGATTATCAATATACATTTTTATTTGAATGTCTATTACACATGCAGTGCCGTAGCTAGCACGGGTGGCACCCGGGGCCGATAACGTGGTGTCACCCCCACCCCATCCCCTTCCTTATTAAAGTTGACTTATGTGTAAAAAGGGGGGAGGGGGTGGCTAGAGAATTACTGGGTTAAAATGTTAGGCACAAGATTCTCTCGTTTCCATAGAGCTACAGACCGTGCTCTCGTGCATCGGCACCCAGGGCGGGCTGCCCCCCCTCAAGCTACGCCACTGTACACATGTTGGTTGTTGGGTACTTTGTGCTTAGAGTATAAAGTAAATAACATAAGATGGATGCTGTACATTGAGCACGCAATAAACAAACAAACAATGGCCTCCAACAATAAATAATACAGAATCCCATTGAAATAATGCATTCTTTAGGCGTGTTTCATAATTATTATTCTATATTGGACTACAGATTATAGAACTATGAATTCAGATTTCAGAGCAAAATGTCAAAGCTATAACCATTATTTTATATACATATATATAGATAAACAAAGTCGATCGGCCTTACTGACAATGCACTCCGCGGGTGTCTAGTGCTAAAATTACAAAATTTTAACATGTACATAAGGTGATGATCCCCCTACAGTTGGCCCCCCCGGCATACTTATATACAATATGCAGTCAGTTTAGAGAGAATACAGTATACATAACTACTTACACAAAATATACCTAAGTGTCCCTGAAGGGATGTGCAGTGAGGATGTACCATATTTTCATTCAAATGCTTCAAGGATCAAACTACTTTTCTACGGTCCGGTGTATCAGTCAGTCCGTATCCTCGCTCAAACTTAAGCAGGTTAAATCGGCCGCTTAAGCCTCGGTAAGCTGTAGCATAGTTCCTTTTTTAGAAGTCGAGGCGTTAGCAGTCACATGCCCGCACAAGCCAAACTTGATGTTTATGTAAGTAATTGCTAGTTACTGACCGAAGGTTCGGTTTCGGCAGAAACTCTACTAAACTCTACGTTGGTGAATTATCGCGCGTCGTTCAGCTAACTTTGGGTGAGTTGGTGGCTCGTGTGTTACCCGCCATTATCAGTAAAATACTTAATGAATGAGGTCCTTCCTTTATAATGTGAGTGTTGATTATTGACACATTTTTGTTCCAAGAAGTAGTTAACATGTTTGTTAATTTTTATAATTTTGTGTTTTATATAGCAGTAAAATAAAATATTTTTTCACATACTTCAATTATTGTTGTTTTATTTCATTTAACACGTGTAATAAGAATGTTGTGTTGTAAGCGCAATTAAAATACTCAATTAATGAGGTCCTTTATAATGAAAGTGTTGATTATTGATAATTTTTTTGTTTACGTTAGCTCCACATAGGAGGCCCCGAGGAAGATAATTTCCCTCAGGGCCTATGTCATGGGTCAAGGGTATTTTTAAGGAAGGGAAGGATATGAAGTTCTGGGACGGAAAAAGGTATGAAGGCTGGGTAGGAATCGTGCCAGTGTTCGGGAATGACGGACGTATGAATCCATCCCTCCAACTGCGGTACAAGGCGATGGATCGAGAGAACTGGAAATGTCAAAAGGCCTCCCTTAACCAGTCTCTCGAGGGGTAACCTACGGCAGAGGCGTTGGTAATTCAATAAATGGTTCGCGGGGTGGCGGTACGGTTTTGTTACTTTTTATAATTTTTATTTGCTTTATATATATATAGATTTTATTGCTCTAATATTAAAAAAAAAAAAAAAAAAATTTGTCACCTGCTTCAATTATTTTTTTTTGTGTGTGAAAAAAAAACAAACCAAATTTCAGTAAACAATAGATTTTTAACATGTCTAAAAAAGTTTCGGTTTCAGTTTCAGTTTCGGCCGAAACTGAGACAGATACCGAAGGTTCGGTTTCGGTAGAAAGTCCTGTTTCGGTCGGACACTAGTAATTGCATCTCACTGAAATTTACGTAAATTGCATAATTTTATCCGTATGTACGATTTGTATTCATGGAGCGGTGAGGAATATCAATGCTATTAATTGATAATCAATCCAAAATAGTCTGGTAAGAGATTTTAAGTTTAAATGTACCAGCAGTAAGTACGTTGTAATTTCATGAATCTTGCACTGACCTAAGCAAAACATTATTTAAAATTAGTGTACATACTTGCTTATAGCACTGCGCTGATTGGAGTGGGGAACTTTAAACCCATCCTATAAAAAAAATGCTGCCATTTTTGAAAGATTGCGATCTCCCGGTGCATAGGTATGTCCTGTTCCCGGTAACTATGACAGCAGAGAGAATAGATGTACCACTCATTTAGATAGTAGTTTTGTTTTCCAAAGAAAAAAGAAACTCATTCCTCTATTAAAGCCATAGATAATACATGTAATATTGGTGACATATAGGCCTTCGACCTATACACGGATTATATTCCAAGCTGTGCTAAGCTCGACGTTCCAACCAAGCTGACCTTAAAATCAACTGATACACCAGGCCTATACAAGTATACTGCATATTCCAGCATATAAGTACAAAAAATCGACACTGTAAATAATTTCGCTTGATATCCATAGTAACTTGTTATTAAAGTCGATTTTAGGTTTGAAATTGGTAAAGAATGCACAAAAAATATAATTTTATAATAATTATAATTTGGAGGGGCCAACTGTCGGGAGATCAACTGTCGGGTCACTACATAAGATGTGGAGCTGCAAAACCCGCTCTGGAATTTTATGCTGATTTCCGCTTGGAACACATTGAATGAATGTAAATTTAGAAAGTATTACAAACGGTTTTTCGTGACTGTCCTGAAAAAAATTTTCCAGTGCAGATTTTGTAACTCCCCAAATCATGTGGTATTTTTTAAAAAGCACCATAAAAGTAAAAATAGATTACATTGTAGAAGAGTTTCTTCTCTCCATTATAATTCTATTTTTTAATTTCAACTTTATTACAATTTTTTTTTAATTTCTTTCATGGGATTAAATATAAAATCATTTACAATAATATAAAAAACGAAACTTGCACAATTTTTGACAAGCCATACATTTACGGCTGTATCCTAAATTTGGTCTGATTATTTGATATATGTATATATGGTCTGAATAATTATTACTGAATTATGAAGACTGACATTTATCTTTCACCCTATAATATAATAATGAATCCTTTGTTCATATTGCTATTTGTATATCAAACTGCAAAAATATACTTTTCAAAATGCATAAAGACTTTGAACACTATTGCATACATCAATAGTTACAAGTAAATCATTTTAACAAGACCCTTGCTTGTGAAGTATATTGTGTAATGTGTATTTAACAAGATCTGCGTGTAGTGTATGAGTGTATTTAACAAGACCCTTGCTTGTGTAGTGTGTATTTAACAAGACCCTTGCTTGTGTAGTGTATTGTGTATTTAACAAGACCCTTGCTTGCGTAGTGTATTGTGTATTTAACGAGACCCTTGCTTGGGTAGTGTATTGTATAGTGTGTATTTAACAAGATCCTTGCTTGTGTATCGTATTGTGCAGTGTGTATTTAACAAGACCCTTGCTTGTGTATTTAATGTGTATGTAATGTGTATTTAACAACTCCCTTGCTTGTTTAATGTATTGTGTAGTGTGTATTTAACAAGATCCTTGCTTGAGTAGTGCTGTACTGGATGGATCAAAAAATAATTTTAAATAAGAGAGAATTAAAGAAGAGAATTAATCAAATAATGTTATGAAGCTGAAGAATGAAACAAACACATAAAATAATGTCGTCAGGAGAATATTCAGTTATAATATTCTCCTGACGAAGGAAGGGTGCTTCTGAAACCGGTAGAGTGTTTATAAAATAAAATGGTCTACAACAAATTTATATGTGTTTTTATTGTACATAAAATAACATTATTTAATTGAATTGAATCACGAGTCTAAATTTAAATGGAATTGATAAAGGTCGCTACGCACCAACTATCTTAAGGCATTTGCCGAGTAAAAGGGGATGGCAGGCAGATTTCTTTTGAAACTATTGGTATGCACAAATGCATTCAAAGGTGTCCTCTTTAAAATGATTTGCTTGTACCATAGTTTTGAGGGAAGATTTGGGCAACATTAACCACTTCCCAGACAAATTATTTTGAAAAAATATTATTTTATGACATTAATTTAAGCTTAGAATTTTAAAGCATTCAAGCAAATAAATATTTTTTTCCACAAAGGGGATTTTGCTCATATTTGTTTGAAAGCCCGGGAATCGGTTAATTTAAAAGGGTAGCCAATATACGAGTAATACACACATTATACTTTTATACTAAAGTGTTACAACTTTCATATCTTAAAAATAAAGAACACTTAAAAAACTGAGTCCATACAAGAAATATCATTTTTTTATGAATTTATTTTCTCCTTAAAAACAGTATTCTAACTTACAATCCATAATATTTACATTTCACTGAGTAAGAATAAACAAATAATATTATTAATAACAAATAATCACAAAATTTATAGTAAAAATATATAACAAAATTAGCAAACGCCGAAGCGTGCGCACACACACACACACAGTACCAGATTATCATATTTACACGGGGCAATCAAATCTCCATCACTAAACTTATTCAGTTATCATAAGGCCATAGCAAACGGCTGTGAATATCTGTGCAGCCAATAGAATCAAATATACACAATATTATTATTTAATACATTAATGGAGAAGACTGGAAAATATTTGAAACATTATATTTTACAACAGAACATGAGCAGAGCATGGTTTGAAAGCGGGGATTATCATTTTGTTATCTTGCCAATAGTGAAACTTGTTGGATCTTCTATACGGCATTAGCACACGGGGCTAGCCGCCGATGAATCACATATGGATAGGTTTTCATGGAGCCATGTTGTAGATTTCCAAATTCAATTCCTGTATTATTGTAACTTTAGTACGCTCTGTATAAATGAAAAGGATTACTCAATCATCTCCGCTAATTCAATATTTAAGGCCACAATCAAACTAGTCCAACAGCCGACACCTAACCAACCTATTCACATATTACGTTGGGAACTATTGAAATGAGCACCAAAGTATGTTTGATCATCAAAATGCTTAAGTAACCTAAATAATATTTGCAAACTACCACAAATATTAGCGATTACTATGAAACCCGCTTAAGAAGTTTCGTTTTTTCAGTCCCTTGAAGACTGAGGCCCAATTTATCCCACCAAGTGAAAAGTTTTCCGATCCTTTGGAAACCATTGTAAGAGAATAAATTTAATTAATTTTAATAAACACTTTATCTAATTAAATTAACTTTTAATATATTCACCACCTTCATGATGTACATATGCGGTGCTCAGCGGAAGAGTGGCCCAACCCACATCAGCGAAAATATCACGTTGTTATATATTTTTGTCATTTCTATGAAGCCACAGTGGTCCAATTTTAGTTTTCACTAATTTCAAAAGATCTTCGAAATAGTAAAAACTAAAACTGGGCCACAGTGGCATGATGCCAAAATAAATATGACAAAAATATATAACAAGTGATGTTTTCGCTGACTACGAATTTTTGTGGATTGGGCCACTCTTCCGCTGAGCGCCTCGTTTATAATAATAATTGGATAATTTGTACAGCGCCGTTTTTGTCAAAAATTACCTCAAGGGAGCTGAACAATTTATTAAGAATTTTTAGATTCTATCTAATTTAAGTATTTACAAATAGATACAGAAATATACTTCCCTGGCAGGTCACTTTAATTAGAAAGTTGGAGAAGATATGGCTTTGCACGCGGAGGACATTATATTTAAATATACTTCCCTGGCAGGTCACTTTCAATAAATGCACTTTAATTAGAAAGTTGGAGAAGATATGGCTTTGCACGCGGAGGACATTATATTTAAAACACTGGAAATTGCATGATTTTACATTTGCTACCCCCATCACTATTAGTATTACATTTATTAAAAGATTTGTGACAAAAGTAGAGTTGATATTTATTTTGAAAGACTGGAGAATTTGGGCTCTTTAGGGCTGGAGAATGTTCATGAAATGACCTTTACAAACGCTTACTATTAAGATTTTTACAAATTATTTATTTACAATGTCACGGGCATTAAAGGTGAAAGTGAAAGGTTTTTGAGTATATGGATGCGACTGTCTGAAAAGGTGAGTTTTAAGTTTAGCTCTAAATTCCGCCGAGTCTGTGATCAGTGATCATTCTTAAGTCGTGTGGCAGTCCATTCCAGGCTTTAGGTCCTGACACTCCGAAAACACGCTCACCCAACTTAGTATCTGGTGTTCGCTTTGGTTCCTTGTAGCTGATGACGCTGCTGACCTCAGGGTTGACTGTCGAGAATTGGAATTTTCTGGAATACACAATTCCGATAAGTAAGCCGGAGCCACTCCGTTACGGGACTTAAATACCATCCAGCAGAGCTCAAACTGGATTCTTTCAGGACATTTGAGCCAGTGAAGATTTTTGAGATGCTCTGAAATATGGGAATATTTAGATACGCCGGTGATAAGTTTTGCCGCAGCGTTGAAATCGGATTGTAATTTATTGATTTGATATTTTGGAAGACTTGCATATATTCCGTTGCAATAATCTAGACGTGAAACAACATACGAATTGACTAATTTGATCGCCTCTATTGGCAGGTTTCTCCTTACCGCTTTAAATTGCCTTAATTGAAAGAACCCCGTGCGTACGGTTCTGTTCACTTCAGTTGTAAGGGAAAAAACAGAATCCAGATTGACACCCAGTAGTTTTACACATGTCTTTGGAGTGATGTCGCTTCTGAAATGGTTATTAGGGAGTTATCAATGTTATGCTGACGTCTGCTTGTGGCGGTCCAGAGAAACTCAGTCTTTGACGGATTCAATTTCAACCTATTTGAGGTCATCCAGCGGGTGATTGCTTCTAGACACTCAATTATGTGAGTTTTTAGGCTGTCTAATTCCCCTGGTAAGCAGTAAAAGTAAACTTGTTGGTCATCAGCGTAGCAGTGAGATAGAAGGTCAAATGATTCTATTATTTTAGTGACATCATTTAAAAGCTGTATATCTCTCTTCCTCACATGTAAACATATGTATTTTTCTTTTACCAGAAAGAGAACGAAATAATGCTTCTTATTGTCTTTGAAATATGAAAGCTATCTTGCATAGATATTTTACAATCTCGATCCAAAGTGACGTGAGTTTCAGAATTTATTGTGAGGTGCAAATATATTGAACCAAGCAGACGGGTTAAAATAAACACACATTGTTGAGGGCATGGATTATTTAGCAGTGTGCAGGTTAATTTTCACAGGTATCTTATAGCAGAAAGCAACCATGTGAAACTCTCGCATAAAAACACTCTCGGGGAGAACCTTTTAAGTACGTATTTATAAGGGATAAATTGGACCATTTTTAATTTGTCTTCAAGGGATCGAAAAAACAAAATTTCTTGAGCTGAAATCTTCCTTACCTTACGTGGGAAGCTTATAAAAGGAATCACCGTATATTTTATTATAGAATATGATTTCTGGTGGTCGCATTTTAAGATGATGCTAAAAGGAATCATAATCTGCTCTTTCATAGATGACGCTAGTTTAATCATTTTAGGAGAGAATATATTTTGTAAGTTATACTTTAAAATATTAAATACATATGAAGTTTGGTTTTTTCGACCCAATTTTTCCCACATATATTGTATATTGTAGGTTTTCCTGCTTAAGAAGTTTGTTTTTTCCGGTCCCTTGGAAAACTTCAAGCATTTCACTGTATATTGTATATTGTAGGTTTTCCTGCTTAAGAAGTTTGTTTTTTCCGGTCCCTTGGAAAACTTCAAGCATTTCACTGTATATTGTATATTGTAGGTTTTCCTGCTTAAGAAGTTTGTTTTTTCCGGTCCCTTGGAAAACTTCAAGCATTTCACTGTATATTGTATTTTGAAGCCTTTTTTGAAAGATTCGAGTGCGTATGTACTGTCGCAAATTATTAATTGATTTTAACATTTTAAAGCCAAACTTGCAAAAAGTATTCTATCCTAAAATAATTAAGTAGCGCCATCTATGAAAGGGCACATTATGAATCCTTTTAAGTATCATCTTAAGGTTAAACGTCATATACGTTATAATCTAGGCATTTACAGATGGCGCTAATTAAATTATTTTATGTTTTTAATACTTTTTGCATGTTTTGCTTTAAAATATTGAGATGAATTAATGGTTTGCACCCGTACATATTTAGTATGAATATAAATAAATAGTTTTGTCCACAAACAAACCCAAATCTTTCAAAGAGGCTGAAAAATTCAATTTTGTATCGGTGACTCAATCCAATATCATATTTTTCAGCCTTTCTGGAAAGATTCGGGTTTGTTTATGAACGAAACTATTTATTTATATTCGTATTAAATATGTACGGGCCCAAACCATTAACTCAACTCAATATTTTAAAGCAAAAAGTATTAAAAACATAAAATAATTTAATTGGTGTCATCTGTGAATGCGTAGATTATAATGTACATGACGTTTAACCTTAATATTGTATGATCAACCTAATATCCAGCTAAGCAATTGGATAAAGTATTAATTGCTGCACAACTTTTGGTGGCTAAAGTCAAATATTGGAGGCATCAAATCCATATTAATTTGGTGCTCGGTTAAATAGAAGCCTATTAACTAACTATTACTATTATTTCTGTTTATAAGTATTTTTTAAAGATAACGTTAGATAGGGATAGGGTGCATGTTTAAATTTAGTATTGAATTTCCAATAGTAAGACATAATCAATGACTAGACACATTTCCATCAAGTGGGCTCAGTCTTTCACCTTATTTTCACAATACATACACATGTATACATGTTACATAGATACAGCAGGAGGAAGCTTTTAAACAAGAATCTACGCACCAAAACTAAACTATAAAAAAGTAAATTGAAGACAAAGTCAAAGAGAATAGTTATTTTTGTCCAGAAAGATTTCATCTGTTAGTTGTAATTCACAGCGCCCCATTACCTCCTCTCAATCATTACTACATTATTTGTTAGCTGCAACTTTTTCTGATAAAATTATAGCATTTAAAGTGAAGATACAATAATTATAATTAGGAGTTACTTATTTACAGTTACTAAAGGAAGACTATTATGCTGAATGCATTTTAAAACACAAACTAAAAAGTGAGACAATTCTGTGGAGCGGCGACAATAATAAATGGCAGGTTACCAATCAGCCTAGCGATTCTGTATTTTTTGTAGGATCGTTACGTTATTGGATACCGGACTTTATCTCCTGTCAGATTTGTGTGATTTTTACATATTTACTGTCATTTATTTTAGTTTAGATCGATTTAAACACGAATTCCTGATTTAAACATGATTATTTATTAATTTAATGTACGTTGTACGCACATAGAAAAAGCAAATACCAGTCATAAAAATCACACAAATCTGACAGGAGATTACGTCCGTTATTCAATAACGGTCTCACAAAAAATACGCAATTGCTAGGCAGTACAGAACAAGGTGGGTTTTCACCGTCATTTTTTCAAATTCCTGTGTACTATACATTAAGGTGGGTCATTTAAAAATATAATGTTATTTTTAAATTCTAAGTGATAAAAGGGTCCCAATTGGGTTCAAAATGTGTTTAAAATTTTTCAAATTTCTGATACAATCTTCTTCCTCCGGATTCACTTCAAAGTTTTGAAAATTTTCATTTTATGGGGTTATTTCTAATGTATATAAAAGTTACTATGAATCCTTTAAACCTTATTTTTTGTAATCTTCCATATCAAATATAGTATATTTTTACGAAATCATTTACAAAAGTCCCAAGATTGAGACTCACAAAATAATGTCAAAATTTGAGAGTAAGAAGGATTTTTCTGGTATTTGAATACACTGCCTTGAGATAATTTAAATTATATTCGTATATATTTTTAATAAATAATTCAAAATATTCCCTCTATTTTGTGTTTTATTAAAAATGCTTCATTTTTAATGGTTTATCTAACATTTAATAAAGATTTAAAAGGGTGGGTTTTTCTCTATTATGTGAAATTTCAAAGTCAATCCGGAGGAAGAAGATGATATCCAAATATTATTAAAAACATTACGTGATTTTATAATCTCCATTTAACACCCTTTTATCACTATTACACAAATCAAAACAAGAATTTTTTTTTTCCCATCCTACTGTCGTGACCCACCCTACTATACATGTCATAATCTCTTAGAATACTGGCCGTTTCTCCTGTATCCATTATACTATTAGCATATTAGCAATACTCTTGTTCTGAACTCGCAGTTCAGTCGCGTCGTACACTACTGTCACGCCACAGTCCCCTACTGAAATCATCAATCATTGTCCAATTCTCAAAATGTCAGAACTATAATGTTTTCATAACCCCTCAAAACTTAAACCAAACTGATTTACAAAATACAAAACTCCACGCAGATGTGTGGCGGAGCATCGGATATTTGCACATCCCTGCAGAAGGGCCTTAGTATAAAATTCGGATAAAAGTATCGGAAAACAGAAATTTTTGTTCAAAGACATTGTTTGTCTTTTCTCTTTTGCTGTTGGTTAACATTGCGTCACCACACATACTATGCTGGATATAGGGGTTAAATACAATACAGTTCTTAAAGCGGTTCTAACAAATGTGTTAATGGTGAAGCTCTGCTCTTGTACAACTACTCAACACAACCAACCAACCAACCCTATCATACACAATACATACATACAGTGGACTCTAAATCTTATTTGGTTTGTGTTTTCAGTTGCTCTCAAGGATTATAATACAGAAGAACTTCATTGATAATATGACATATTCCCGTTTAAATTAAAATATTGCAGCCGGTCCATCAGATTCAGATACAAAATAATTATTAAATTAGTAGCTATGATGTATAACCGGGAAGATGAAACATTTATCATCAAGACCTATATATCTTACATTATTTTTGTGCAAATTGAATTTTTTCAAATTACACTGAAAGATTTTCATTGTGTGGATCAAAAATTTGAATTACAAATTTCAAATTGTAGAAAAAAAATGGATAAAAAAAAAGTTGCAGTTTATTTTTGGCAAAAATTTTGTTATGGTGGTTGAATTAACAGGGTTCTGCTATATTTAGTATGAAATTAATCCATCGTGATTACATTATAAAATGTTTAAAAAATTGGATATTTCCTATTTCGCTGCCACACGCTTTGAAATGTGAAAGAGTGTGATTATGATTACATATTAGATTAATAACATTATTCTTTTTTTAAACTTTATGACTAAAACTTCAAATTGTAATATTTAATTAAATGAAGACAACATTAGCGAAACTCAATCGAAAATCTGGAGACAGAAAAATTAGAAAAAGATATTGGCACCTCTTTATGGCAAATACTCTACCAACTTGGTAGAGCATTTGCCATACATCTGAAACAAAAAAATCGGAAAAAGATACAGTCACATCTGGGACTCGAACCCAGGATCTATGACTTATTATACTACGACTTTTTATTTATATTAAACATATTTTTCTTTGCTACTATCTTTTTGTAAGATTTTCTGTTTCAGATTTTCGATTCGCTAATGTTGCCTGTGACACGCCTTGCCATATTTTGTAAGTAATTGTTTGCGGAATTTTTGCAAACTATTACTTTGCTGTAATATTTTGTGAGTTTATTTTGAGCTATCGTATATTATATTTACCGAAACACATTCCTTGAAAAATAAACTACGTATCAAGACAACATTACTTGCATTTGTTTGATAAATTGAGAGGTTTTTCGATGTTTTTGTTACCTAAACACGTTCGGAGTTTGACAGTTCAAATCGCAGTAAAAAATGATGCTCTGATGCCATAGAAAATTTATTAAAAAAAATTCCGAGTAGCTAGAAGTAAATCGGGTACCTGTTATGTCAAGAATGAGAATGGCCCAAGCGATTCTGACCATGTTCTTCATACAGTTTCTTTATACATAAGGGTTAAAATTGCTTTAAAAATATTTTTTCAATTATTTTTTGAAAATTTCGCGCACGGCACAGGATCGGTTAATTAACCTTTTCCACGCGATCGTAACAACAGTTGATACGGCAAAAGCCATGCCTCACACGCGCCCGTATCAGCCCTTGTTACGCTAACTTCGACTGACGATATAACAGCGCTACTATGTCACAGTATTTTTTCCCGCTCGCTAGAATATTCGTGTAACTATCACGATGCTGACATATTCAGGCATATTTTGAAAGTAAATTTTTTTTTCGAAAAAAACATCTATAATCAAGTGAATGTGTCCTCGTGCCTCGTGGTACTTAAAATATGACATATACATACCGCGTATGGGTATTGAAAAAACGGAGTAGATCAACGCGGGTAAAAAGTTAAAAATTATTTTCTTTACAGTGATCATGTTATCAAAATTTCAGTAAAAGAACATGGATATACATCCTGAATTTTTTGTACAGTTTAGAAATGCAGTCTTCTATCATATGTTGAAGACATGGGGCAAAGCAAAAGTAGAAATATCCAATTTGTTAAATATCATTCATTACAATATTCTGTGTGAACCATCAATAAAAGCCATCCAAGGAAGATAAAGACATTTAATCATCGGTGAGCAAATAGTAATTGTGCATCGGTGATTGTACGTGCTAGTAGTAGTACTGTTGGTCTGTGTCTACCGGTGCAGCAGAGGGAGCTCCGGGGCTACAAGAAGTCTCCGATGAGCCTCGGAGCCAAACACCGCGGCAACGGTGATTCCCGCCTCGTAGCACGCTGGGATGCGGACGTGGCTGGTGTGGGTGGACCCGCTCCACGTGTGCGACTCCCTTATCACATTCACTACTTGACCTGGAAACAAACAATACTAATTACTGATTGTATTATTTATTTATAACACGGCTCAACGGCCCACAAGTCATATAATAATACTAGCTGGTTCCCGGCATGCATTGCAATTCCATATTCAAAGAAATAAATTGTTTCTCTCTGCATGTCCTTACCTGTGCGTCCCGTTCCCCTCCCGCGACCCCTTCCCCTCCCACATTCTCCTTCCACCTTCCCTGCCTACCCTCTCCCCTCTCCCGCTCCCCCGTCCCGCCAATCCCCCCATGCCGCGTTCCATATATTCAGTCCCAGTACATTCAGTTTTCAAACAGCTCACGTGCCACCTATTTTTTACACCTACAATTTTTTTTTTTCAAATTTTCATTTTTCACATATTACAAATGTTCATTTTTGTGTATTATAAGAACAATCAATCAAATCTGATACCTACCATAGTTACCTATTTAAAAGATCTATAATTTAAAAAATCCATAAACAATTCTTTTGTTCCAAAAAAACAGCTGCCTTCTAAATTCAATTTCATCAAATGCGCGAAAATGTCAAAAGTGCAAAGTTAAAATAGTCGTCAAGTTTTTGAAATTATCTAAATTTTCTGCGAAATTTTCTTAATTTTTCTTTCCGTAAGAACCTTCTACAAAGTATTAGAAAACTTAATAAAAAAACTTTAAGAAAACTTTAAATGAAATAGGTAAAGTCGTTCTGAAGTTATGGCGTGACCAAGGGAAGGAGGGATTCATTTTTATATTTATTAATTACATAGAAGCAATGACATCGATGTTCAACTGCATTATACGATCAAAATAAGAATACAAGGGGGGACCAAAAAAAAACGGGAATTTAATCACAACTTCTTTATTTCTCAATATTTTTACACCAAATTTTGATCACCTTCAAAGTATTCTTCATTGACCACAACGCACTTCTCCAAAGACTTCTTCCATTGTTCAAAACAGTTTTTTAATTAACTTATCGGGATGTCCTTTAGGCCTTCCTTCGATTTTGGTTTTTCCTCCTTCACGGTGGAGGAGGTAAAACAAAAAAAAAAACACTTTCCTTTGATGTCCCTTTTGAGTGTGGGGAACAAAAAGAAGTCACAAGGGGCTAGATCCGGTGAACAGAGGGGTGGACAATCGGTGTCATGCTGTTTTTGGTCAAAAACTGCTTCACGGAGAGGGGGGTGTGTGCCGGCCCGTAGCGCGCAAAGGGACAAACTTGGCAGCAACCCTTCTCATGTGAAAAGCTTCAGTTAAAATCCTCTGAATTGAACTCTATGACATTCCAGACATCTCACAGAGTTGATCAATGGTTCGGCAACATTCTTCACGAATGAGGGCATCGATTTTGTTGATGTTTTCGTCAGTTTTTGACTTTGAGGGGCGTTTTGAACCGGGTTGGTCTTCAATTGACATTTCTCCATTTTTAAGACGTGAAAACCACTCGTCGCCTCTGGTTTTACTTAGAGCAGCATCTCCATAGGCAGTCTTAAGCATTACAATAGTTTCCGAGGCCGATTTCCCCAACGGGAAACAAAATTTCACAGCCGTGAGTTGCTTTCAACAAAATGGAAAAAGTTGTTTTACTAAAAAAATCTCATGGGCGAACCGATGCACTCACAGCGACACAACTTTGCACACTGACAGGAGGAGTGACCCTAACGGACTACACCTGGTCGAACAATGGGTTTCCCCACCCTTCCTCTCCACCACAACACAATTCCCCTTACTTTTGGGTCCCCCCTCGTAGGCCTTCTGCTGTCTGGGCCCCGTACCAGCAAAAATACATGGAATTATTGAACAAATTAAAAAAATTTTTTTAAGGTATCTTTTTATGAGAATGCATGTTGAATACCCGGGATTTATGCATCACATGGATTTGCTCTCTGAAACGCGCTACGAAAGCCTCTAATCTAGGAGCAATGGGACTCTTACAGTAAAGCTTTAAAAATTATAAACTATTACATTGACAGCCCCCTCTTGGAATGCTATAAATTGTTCATACCGAACAACTACCGCCACATTGCCACGACTTGCTCTGTATTCCACATGACAGAATGGACGTTCTGGCCCAGCATAGCATGACATGGTGTTGCTAAATGATATCTCTAGGTCTCTTGACATTTTCAACATTGGCCTTGAAAATTTCAAGAGTCATTTTAGGCAACCACTCTAAAATATCAACTATTGTAAAATTTTTCATTTAAAGTTATGTATATGTTAGGTGTATTGTAATAGGATTACATCAATCTGTAACGCACATCAAAAAAAAAAAAATAAAATAAATAAATACAGTACCCTCTCACCAATACGCCACCCCAAAAACGGGGCAAGTCTTGGGCCTACAATTTGTTTGAATCAAGTTAGCATCACATAATTTGGAGAAAAACACATTTGTGGCGACGCATTATCTTTCGCTATCAGAAAGAACGAACGAGAAATATCTAATATTCGCGCGATACGGGCAAGCTACTTACCTGAGTATATACCTACCTACTGCTGCAGTCGCCGATGAATGATAATATCGCCACCGCCTAGAAAGGTCTAGAGTTTACAAGCCGCCTGAATATTCGGCACCGCGTATGTTCCAGTACCTTCCAGTGTGCACATTGCCGGCGAATGGAACATTACTCCACCGGTCGCGCTGGTATATATAAAGCGACTAAACTCGGCGCTAGCTCAGTCAGTCTCACACTAACATTCGGACAATATCTCAGCATATAACGATCTCCGCACACGTGCTCCTGCAGGCATCTACACACATCCAGGGCAGCTTCCCGAGGTCCACCACCACGTCTCAGCTACAAGGCCCATCGTGTCTTCAGCTCCTGAGATCAGCTACATCCCGTGACTTACAAGGCTTGCGTCACCTTCAGTCCAGGGATCAGCTCACCACTTCATGGCACCCCGAAGCCCACCGTGCTTCGCTGCCATGGAAACACGCTCTGCCTCGCCAGGACTACCTGCTGGTGGCTCAGCTCACCGGGCCACACACCGTTCATCTCCGCGACTTAAAGCGTCGAGCAACGGCCTGGAAGATAGGTCATCTCCACCGCCATGGTGTCGAGCAACTCGCTGACCTTCACCACACCATCTCGTCGACTCATACTTCGACTTGACGCCTTTTATTTCTCGTTCTGACTCCCGCTCCCTCACATTTGAAAGTTTGAAGTAAATTGAATTTGAACAGATTCATTATGCTCCATTGAGTATTGTACCGCACCGCCAAGCGCCAAGCTATTTCGTTATTATCGTTACAAGCTACTTGACTCACCAATGGAATATACCGTCGTTGGATAATGGATTACTGATGTATGACTCACCTAGAACATTCATAGTCCTCCAGCGAGGGTCTCCAGGGACCGTGAGCAGGGGAGAGAGGTCCGTATTACAAGTCCATCTGCTGACTATGTCCTTTCTACGAACTAGCAACACCTTAAATAGATACAAGCAAACAATCAAATTAAAATAAATAATACTATTTTTGTATGATTACAAAATTCCACGTGAATTTATTTGTAACTTAACTAATAGATAGTGTCCAGCCATAGATACAGCCATAGAGTATGGGTATGGGTACTGTCTCCCCGGGAACCATTTATTGGATGACCAATACCTCTGCCATAGTTCACCCTCAAGTGGCTTGCACGTTTAGTGACGTAGCAGGGGTGGTCCTGGTGGCGGATGCATCTGCCCACCAAGTGTGTGGCAGGCCGGATCGGGAGAGACTGGTTGAGGGAGATCTTTTGACCTCTCCAGCAGGACTCTCAGCAGGATTTGTGCCGCAGTGGAAGGGTCGTCCGTCACTTCACACTGACCCCCAGATTCATACCCACCCCTCATACCTTTTTCCTTCCCAGAACTCCTCTCCTTCCTTTCCCTGAAAACGACCCTCCACACGGCGTACCCCAAGATAACATAGGCCCTGAGGGGAATTATTTTCCTCAGGGCCTGTGTGGAGCTAATGTAAAAAAAAAGTGGTTAGAGGCAATGTCCCGGTTAACTTGTCTCACGAGAACACTGCACTCTGCTAACGTGTGTGGTAGGACCAATTTCAATATATATTATTAGAGTACCTATAGCTCTCGTGTGAGACTAGCATAAGATAATGAATTAGTTAATAAAAATTTATTAGTTTATGTATTTCAAAATTTTCATTTTCATTTTTATTTCTATTTTTCTTTAAAATATGATTTTTTTTTCTTTATTTTTCACTTACTTTTATTAATTTTTATTTAGTATATTGAATAATCTGTTTCAATAAAATAGTATTTTTTAATTCCTATTTAAAATATTAAATGTATGACTACCACAAAACGAGAAGTGTGGTAGCCAAAAAAAAACCAAAAAATCTGTAACCAATAAAATTTTATGAAATAAAAATAAAAAATAAAATAAAATGACCGATTCACCATTGGCTTTTCATTTTCTGTATCTAGTTCTCTTTCATGTTTCATTAGTGTTATATTCTTGTTTAATGATTAAATATTAATATAACCTATTTTACCCTAATTGGGGATGATTGTGGGTGTCACTGAATGAGTAATGAAAAGGCTTACCGAATCGGAGCAGAGGTGGTGCCAGAGGGCTCCCTCGTCCACACACTCCAGGGGGTTGGTGAGGTAGACCCCGCGGGGGCCCACCCCAAACACCATCTGATGGTGCCAAGAGTCAGGTGTGCGCGCGGGGTCCAGAACCCCCGACTGCAGATTCAGAGTTACTACCGGCACGGCACCTGAAACTCGTCAATCACTCCATTATGTCAAACTTTAACACACGCGCACCCTTGCACAATATGCATATTATTAAAAGGAATAAGGAACTAACTTACATCAGGCGCATCATTCGAAATTCACCATTTTTCGAAATGGCTAACCACGTTTAGCCAAATGGTTTTGTAGGAAGATCATAAATTAAAGTTGAATAAGTTGGCACATTTTACTCAACCTTAAATAAATGTTATTCTTCAACCAAAATGTCAGGAAATATCACGTAATTAAAATGTTCCTAAGTTTATTTCTTCACAAGACCCCATTCTTCCTAGTTTTATTCGTTAATGCTGGATAAACTATTGTAACATTTTGAATTGCAAAGGACTTTTTTTAAAACAAGCACATGTATCGGTATTACATTGCTTTTTCGCTGCTTATTTTTTCTCCTTTTTATCTAATTATAAACTAACAAACTCGCTTTTACTGTCGGACGCCATGCCACACAAACGTAAACAAAGCGCGTGCAGCGCCTGTATTGGTGTATTTTACAACTATTATCGATATATGTCTAGCTTCCTGATGTGCGTAAGCGAGTAGCAAGGAGGATTGTCGGACGTTTGTCTTCGATCGATACGCCTGGTTGTAAATTTGCCTTTTTATGATGTGCCTGGCTTATAACGGGCATATCGTGAAATAGCGGCAGATTATGATATGGCGAGGCGCATCATGATCTGCCTGATTTTATGATTGGCCTGTGACATATCTATGGTCTACAATGTCACACATTTGATGAAACTCAGGTTTTGTTTGTATTTAAAAGATTTAATTGTTGTTAGGAAATGTACCCATACTATGTAACCAACTTTTTGCAATTTTTATCCCCCCCCCCGGTGACCAAAAACCTAAGCTCCCTGTCGCTCATTTGCACCAAGTGTGGTATTTTGAATACCCCCCCCCCCCCTGAACAGGTCACGTAGTATGGGTACGTTCCCTTATTTCAGTGTTTATGAAATTGAAACATTATTTAGGCGCCTATAATAAAATATATTTTAGAAAATAAATAGTGTTAGGCATTGATGTATAATTGATTGATGGTGATAGATGTATTATTCAGGGGTGGATATTTTGATTGAAATGTCGAAATCAAAACACAACCATATTTATATGTATTATCATTGTTGATTGTAATAATTCTAACATTATAGATACCACAAAGGAAAAACTGCAGTAAAAATATTATGATATGTTTACTCACCCAAACCAATCCAATAGGCCAGCCAGTGTGATAGAGACATTGCCCTCTCGGGCCACGTGCGAAAGTGGCGGCAATGCACGTGCTGAGTTCGCAGGCCAGCCGCCAGCGCCACGGCGTTGCAGCCGGCCAGCGCGCGCGATATGAGGTAGCGGGGGAGCGGCGCGGAGCATGCGCGGGATCTTGTTAACACTGCCGCCAGTATTCGTTCTATCTCTACAGGCTGGTTGAGACCCATCTGTAATAACAACAAAATAATACATAAGCGGAGACATATTACAAGGCCTATGTAAGTTCTCCATATCACTATTAAAATAACATGTTACAATTACCGTTAGCGTACAAGTTATTATTAAAATCACATTCAAGTAACAATTATCAAGTCATTTTAGGCAAGAACTAAAATATATTATTGTAAAAATTTTCAATTTTTTACTTAAAGTTATGTAAATTATGTCATCCGCCAAAGACCCAGACAAACCCCACCCCATGATCCCGTGTACCCCTGCTAAATCACCTAACTTCTTGGGGTGACCTATGGCAGAGATCCAACAAAGGTTCCCGGGGCGGCAGTACCCATACCCGCCTCCTAAATTCATACCATAATTAATTACGAAAAAATTAAATCTGGCATATAACAGCTAATACAATAACAATATGAAAATACACATAATTGAATGTGCAGTTAGTGTTGGGGATTTAATAGTGGTGTGTTACCAGAGCATTGATGACTGCAGTGGCCCCGCAGGCAGAGGTCCCAATCTGCGTGACCTGGCGACAGCACGCCTCTTGCTCCGACCACACCATGCTCTTGGGGACTGCCAGGGGGCGCTCCACCGACTCCCCGACCAAGTCCTGCAACCAAAACAGTGGCCTAAACTCAAAACTACTATATATAATATGGGGACCAGTGGATTTAACTTACTTTCAAATGGTAGAGAAAGAACAAAAGAGATATATCTTAGCTGCTGCATGTTGCGTGTTGTGATTGTCCTATATTTAACTGTCAATATATTTAACTTCATTTAGCACTGAGCACTCCTCATTTATCATTTTACTTAATCTCGATGTATAGACTCCTTTACTGATAACTTTCACTTCTATGTCACCTTTTATTCAAACATTTCAATGCATTTTGTGTCTATGATCTCTTTTGTCTGTGGCCGCGCTGTTTTTCTCTTTTTATGTATAAAACTAGTTGTTGTCATTTTGGCCAGTGATTATTTTCACAATTCTTATCTACAAATGGCATCTCAAGTGCTCAGAATAGAAACAATATCTCATTGTAAAGTAATATTCATCTGAATAAAGTTACAACAATCCCAGTACCAAACAAAGTGTTTTTACTAAAGGCGGGTCCAGAGCTCAAACATTTGCCGCGATTTGCCGTGAAAGTCCATCAAACATCACATCAACATTTTTTGTTTTCCGTCTCCTCTGTTTGTTGAAACACTAAACACGGTTGAAAGATTGGTGCGAAGTTAGCGCGATCACACACAATTTGGCTTGTGGTCTGCGATAAGGATGTGTCGACGCTTAAGCAATGAGCACTTGACGTTTGACGTTTTTGGCGTTTATATCAATGTTAAAATGCATTCTGATGAAAAAGAAATGCATCAGGGAGAAAACACAGATATTTTAATAGATATTTATTTATCAGGAAAGATTTCCGAATAATATCGATTATCGCACGACCTAAAGTTACTATTAAGAATTTAAAGTGCGTAAATATTTACATCACGTCAAAAACAGAATAATTAAAAATATTTGATATTAATTATAATTTTATTATCAAATATTTTTATTATTATATTATATTTAGGTATAATAATATTTTAAACTCGTGATTATGCCCGCTCATTGCACATAACCACAAAAGGCCGTTCCGTTAATTCTCCATACACGACCGCATTGCGCGGCATCTGTCAAAAAATGAATTATTCCCCCCCCCCCCCCCCCCGACGGCCTTCCCGCTTCACTCGGGATGGAATGTTTAGGAAATGTTTTCCGTCGAACATTGGAGCTCGAAACACAACAAAAATTGTCAATATTTATGATGTTGATGACAAACATTGGATGTTGTTATGGGATTGTCAAGGCAAATTTCAAAGCTATGGACCCAACTTTAAAGGGATAACCTATCAAAACATCATCACCCCTAACTGTAGGTTTCCTTGGTCCAAGCAAACAAATCCAAAGGCCGCTCACTTTACACCTGATGGCGGATTGTCGGGAGACCACACCCTGGGAACCTTACGCATTAGCGACTTCGGATATTATCCCTGATTTTATCCATCAGCCTTTCTGCTGGGTATTAATAGCCTCGCCGATAGAAGGAAAACTGCTTTGCTGATATATTATAAAAACTTCAAAATGGTTTTCTGCGTTTAAATTTGGTATAGTCGTCAATTACCGGATACCAATGAGCTTAGCTCCGTCGTCTCTATTAATATTAATTGAATTTTTATGAATTTCAATTTCTCTATGAGTTTTGGGTCTTCCCAGGACTCCAGGAACAAATCCAAAGTAATGGCCGGTTTCGATTAAACGCTCTGCGATTGCCGATTTGTCAGGGTGACCGAGTTTACACGCTCGAAAGTGTTCTGATATCCTTTTGGAGATCGTCCGCACTGACTGGCCTACATAAACTTTGTCATACCCGGAACAGCTGAGTTTAAACACTCCATCTGTTTCCAGAGGAAACTTAGTCTTTGCAGACCTCAGTAGGTCTTGTATTTTAGTTGTGGTCTTGATGCTTTCTTTTCTCAAAAGCCTGGTAATGTTGTCTGTCACATAGTGAATGTAAGGCGGGAAAGCGCAGCCTTTTGACTCCTGTACAATTCTGTCTGCGTTTATTCAATTCAATTCTGTATTTGTAAAAAATTAACTACATAATTTGTAAGCTGGCAACACCAAATTAACTGTCAAATATTTCTTTAAAGTGCAATGGCACTGAAAATACAGAACACTGTAACAGTACTTCTTCTTGATTTTAAGTTGTTTCTTTAAAAACAAAAAAACATTTTTTTTTTGTTTTTAAAGAAAAAACTTAAAATCAAGAAGAAGTACTGTTCTTAAGGTACCCGCTTAATGACATAAATTTGATTAAATGGTGTTTTACAAAGTGATTGGCTTTCATTAAATTTAGGGAACGAACCCATACTACGTGACACGTTTAGGGGGGGGTCTTCAAAATGTCACGCTTGGTACAAATGAGCAGCGGCGAGCTTAGGTTTTTGGTCACCGGGGGGGGTTAAAAATTGCAAAAAGTTGGTCACGTAGTATGGGTACGTTCCCATACTACGTGACCCACTTTTTGCAATTTTTAACCCCCCCCCCCCGACCCCCCAGGTGACCACGTGTAGTATATTCCAAGACCCCCCCCCCTCCCCCTACAGTTTTCACGTAGTAAATCATAAATATGGTTTTGAATCATTTCTCGCTAACAAAAAGTTTATAAAAATTTATTTGGCTTATATTTTTCTTTATTAATACGGCGCTTGCTGCGTGACGGCAAGAGTGCATCCATACCTATAATTACAAGTGGAAAAAATATTAAAAAATTAGTGGAAAAAATTTCTAGATTGACTAAGTGATAAAAATTTAAAATGCTGTTAAGGACAATAAATCCAAAAATTGGTTAAATATGTCATTTTTGAAGTGAAAACTTCTTTATCACCGTTGTGATTTGAAACCCATGAAACGAAAAAATGACATTAAAAAGAGACAATCACATACATCTGTAGGATCTTGCCTATGAAAGAATGAGTTAGAATAATCTCCTTCTTATGGTCGGTCTCCTTTTTATGCGGTGCTTCGTAGCCTCCCCACTCTTGTCTACTTAAGTTTTCTGAAGGTTTCACTTCTACCACGTGTTAACCGCACACAATTTTTTTTTCTCTTTTGATCTGCGAGTTGAAATATTTGTAGGAAAATAAGTGCATCTTTTATGACATGCATTTTAAAGAGGGTTTTTTTTAAATAAAAATAAATTAAATACTTATATTTAAAAAAATGTTAAGTACTATTTTATAATAAAATATCGTAATTATGGGTCAACAAAAATAGGAAATATGTTTTTTTTGAAAAAATAAAAAAGTTTCCTTTCACTGTCTTGAAAAATTAAAATTTTGTCCTTTACAGCATTTCAAATTTCTGTGATGGATATTTTAAACATTATTTTAAAGTTGTTTTGAAAAATGTAAAAAAGAGGTTTTACTGGTTATATGAAATAAGACTTACCTCGTTAGAAGTATCCTGGTCGTGGAGGAAATTATCCGTCCGATGCACAGTCAGTCTCTTTGCCATGGTACAGTGGAACAGGGCTGAAGCCAGGTTATGCCGACCCGCCTCCAGCAGTGAGCTCCGGCCCAGCTCCGGGTTGAGGCGACCCACTTCCAAGGTGAGTCTGCCTGACTCTGAGTGGCACACGGGGGCACACTCCCCCAGGATAGCTGCAGCAGGGCTCCACAGGAGAGACTCGGGGAGTTCACCTACATAGCACCAACAACCGTCAACAATCAACCAACTATACACTTTTAATAAACTAATAAACAAGGAAGGAACTTCTTAAAAACTACTTCTCTAGTGCATGATAGCATATTCTACCTCTACGGATGAAACCAGTGGCGGTTTTCTCTAAATTTGTGCAATTAACTCCCATAAAAAACTAAGGAAATAAGACAAACATGTGTTATAATTTTACCACACTTTAAACAGCGCGTCATTCAAATTCTGTGCTAAAAATACACCCATCTGAATGAAACTCATATTGCCCAACAGCGAGTCCAAAATGATGAATCAGTTTCACATGTGGGACTTTCTATCATATTTCTTAGGTTCATACAAAACATAAGCTGTCTGACAGGAGAATTATTTCAGACCTGCCGAGCGATTCTATCTTTTGTGGGATCGTTATCGAGATAACAGACGTGATCTCCTGTCAGATTTGTTTGATTTATTTGCTTTTTCTGTGTACAACCTACATTAAATGAATAAATAATCATGCATACTTGCAGGAATTAGTGTTTCAAATGATCTAAACTAAAATATGTGTAAAAATCACACAAATCTGACAGGAGATCACGTCCGTTATCTCGATAACGATCCCACAAAAGATATAGAATCGCTCGGCTGGTTGTTTTAAATAGATATAATTAACAATTTAATTGACTGTTGCCAACGTCACCACTATTAAATTCCATGTACTGACCAGGACAAGAAAAAAATTTAGCTTTTTTTTGCAACACGTATATGACCAAATATCAGAAACATTCACTAAAACTAAACATTAGGATGCATGATCTGAGCAACAGGTTTAAAGGTATTATCGATATATTTACAAACTCCATTTATAGAAATAAAAATAATCCAAAATTTCAAAAGCATAGGTAATGTAGTTTCATTGATTTGTCTTAATAGTATTTTTTAGTTTCCATGATATTTTATGACCGTTACATGTTTTACCAATATTGTTACTTATTTACTTTATCAGTTTCACATTACTTTGTATTATTTTTATTAGCTCACCTAATTCCGTATTGTAAAAGCCCAGCCGGGCATAAAAAGAATTAAAATAAAATACTAGTGGCGCCCGAGCTATAGACCTGCAAACCTTGAGAACTACTTGCTGCCCGGGTGTACAGTGACCAAAGGCATGACTACACTTGCCAAGTGCTGAGTGCTCGGCCCTGTACTTGGCTAATGTGATCATTACACTCAGTAATCGGCCAAGTACTTGGCTAATGTGATCATACACTCGGAACTCGGCCAAGTACTTGGCTAATGTGATCATACACTCAGTATAATTCGGCCAAGTACTTGGCTAATGCGATCATTACACTTAGTACTCGGCTAAGTACTTGGCTAATGTGATCATTACACTCAGTGCTCGGCCTAGTAGCGGGCGAGTAATTCAGGCAAAACAGTGGATAGAAGCAAGACCCAGTGACTTGACCGAGTAACAAAACGATTGACTTGGCCGAGCACTCGGCAGGTCCGGCTTAATGAGATTTTTTACTAACACCAAATTTTTACAGGATAGTATTTTTCAAGAATCAACAGAATTTTTTCTGAGATTATTGCGTTGTTAAAATAATTTAATTATGGAAGATATTATTTTATAAATAAATAATTTCTTGCGTAAATAATATTAATTTTCATATCAAAAATGATGTTTTTGTAACCTACTACATTATATTCCTAAGCCACAGAAGTTTTAACAAGTCAGGTACGCCGTACGCCTCAGTCATACATGTCTGGTAATGTTATATTATCATGTAAACAAGCTTATGGGTGTCCGAGTGATTAATAAGTCAGGTACGCCGTACGCCTCAGTCATACATGTCTGGTAATGTTATATTATCATGTAAACAAGCTTATGGGTGTCCGAGTGATTAATAAGTCAGGTACGCCGTACGCCTCAGTCATACATGTCTGGTAATGTTATATTATCATGTAAACAAGCTTATGGGTGTCCGAGTGATTAATAAGTCAGGTACGCCGTACGCCTCAGTCATACATGTCTGGTAATGTTATATTATCATGTAAACAAGCTTATGGGTGTCCGAGTGATTAATAAATTACCTAATTGAATCTTGCTGCTAGGTCGCTCTGGTGATGAAATTCCTTTAGATTAAATAGATCTATGAACAAATGTATATAAAATGGAAAAGAGCAAAATAGGATTTTTCATATACATACGAGGGCCGTCCTATGAGTACTTAGCCTCACCGCCCGATGGCGCCACTATCGCAAGAGAAATTTACTATCGTGTAGTACAGGGGTCGGCAACCTTTTGAGTCGGAAGAGTCAAAAATTACAATTTACAAAATTTCAAAGTTTTTAAAGAACCACAAATTTTTTTCTTGCCAACAATAGATAATAGGGGGGGAGGGGGCTGGATAATATTTTAGTATCAACTCCAAATGGCTCAATGTGGATTTCGTTACTATTTGTGTTGAGAGGATTTACCATGAATGCTAGAATACTTATTTGGTTTTGAATTGCTGAAATCTGTCAGCAAATTCATCTTTAATTTTTTTTATAACTATGTGGTTTTATCGCGATATTGCTTTAGAAATTGAAAATTAACCGTTTCTCTGCCAAGAGTGAGAATTCTCGCATTCTTGGCCGTGCCCAGCAGGCCGGCCATAGAAAAATAGCGAGTTATCTCGCTATTCTTTGAGCAAGATTTTATTTTTTTTAATTTTATTTTTTTTAATAATTTTTTTTTTTTTTAATTTTTTTTTTTCAAGATTTTCGCCAAGTCATTTAAATATCCTTTCAAGGTGTAATGTTTTTAATTTATAAAAATAAGATTTAAAAATGATTTATTTTTATTAAAATTCATGGCCTGCTGTTCACAGCTACACTCCTACATACTGGCATTTAAAAGGTTAAGTAATTTACCGCTCTGTATATCTTCTGCAAAAATAATTAATTTTTCTTCGAAACAAACCAATTCTTCTACCAAAACAACATAGGCTGTGTTTCCCTTTCCTTGCAGTTTTAGATTCAGATATCCACCATAAAGTAAAAATTTTGCAACCATTTGTCGTTATCCAATTCAGGGTGATTAATGCCTTTTTCATGGAGGATTGTGTTTATTTCATTCAAGCACATAGCAAAACGTTTCAACACCTTACCATATTATGTTACCTTCATTTAATTCAGTTTTTTATTATTATTATACATGTACATACATTCCTTTCAGAAAATAATTCACTTCTAACTCTTCTACTTGAAACAACAAACTATACGTCACAGCCAAAGCACTGGTGAAAACGTCAAACTGTCTTGTGTCGAAAGCGAATTAAAACCTACATAGAAACATCCGACGACGGCGTCATTCCAGAGCTTCGGACGGACTGACGACAGAGACGACGCATGTCACAGGGGAGGGGTGCGGTGAAAAGCGAGTACAAGTGGCGGGTGAAATGCAGATCCTGCCAATGTCTGGAAATTTAATAAAAAGGCACTTTCTATGTCAGAAAAGTGTGGATGAGCTGAATAAAAAAAAAATTAAGGCGCGCTCGGCAAAATTGAGGGAGATACAGCCGTTCAAAGTATTGAGAAAATGTAACTATGACAGCCCGGCGGCCATTGCGTATTGCGTCACTGTTATGTTGGTATCCCTGATACAAACAAGAGGTAGATACAAACCCTGCTTTGCCAAACAAAGCATTCAAAACCTGGGATGTTTTTAAAGTAAAGATAACATACACAATCCCGCTAGACAAACCCTGCTTTGCCAGACAAACCATTTAAAAACGTAGGCTGTTTTTTAAAGTAAAGATAACATACACAAGCCCACTAGAAAAATTTAAAAATTACGCGTCTCGTCATGTATCCCACGAAGTCGGCTACAATCATATCTAGCGCTTGTTTGTATCAGGTCAGGGATACCAACATATCAGTGACAAAATGGCGGGCGGGTTGTCGTAGTAGTATGCTTTGCGGTGAAAAACAGTTCAAAAAAAATTTTTTTAAGTTCAAAAATTTTTTTTATTGCTTTCTGCACTTTTTTTCACCTTCCAAATTAAAGTGCCCAACTTAAAACGCGGTAAAAACATGGTTTTTGGCAAAAAACAAACATTGGCAGAATCTGCATTCCTCCCCAAGTGGCTGAGAGATAGAAATGGTGCCTAATCCTCGTTCATCGATTCAGAACGTTTTTGAAATGTTTTTTTTTTTTTTTGATAAAATAAATAATATTTACGTTTGGAACTAAAGAGCCGCAGCTTCACATCCAAAGAGCCGCATGTGGCTCGTGAGCCGCAGGTTTCCGACCTCTGGTGTAGTACATTCTCGTAGACGGGTCTGCTGAAATTTCAGCCGAATCGGACACGTAGTTTGTTTTGACAGCGTGTGGAAGCGGACGTGTCCGCGGATTTTAGAAAAATGGAAAAAGAGCAATATCGGTCGGTGATTCGATTCTTGTTTTTGGAAGGGAAATCGCGCAGCAAAATCAAAGAGGGCTTGGATGCTGTGTACGGTGACTCTTCTCCTTCGATGGCGACCGTCAAAAACTGGTTTCAACGATTTTCAACATGGTCGCACTTCGGTTTTTGATGAGCCACGCCCAGGTGCCCCGAAACCGGCTACCACGGGGGATAACATAACAAAAATCCACGATCTCGTATTGGCAGACTGCCGATTGAAGGTGCGCGAGATAGCTGAGACAGTAGGCATCTCAAAAGACCGCGTGGGTCATATCCTGCATGAAATTTTGGGCATGAGAAAGCTGTCGGCGCGATGGGTGCCGCATTTACTCACTCCGGACAACACGCGAAACCGTGAGACCACTTCAGAGCAGTGTTTGACGCTGTTTAAGCCCAAACCGAAGGAGTTTCTATGTCATTTCGTGACCGTCGACGAAACATGGATCCACTGGTACACACCAGAGACCAAGGAACAGTCGAAACAGTGGACTTCACCCGGCAAACGTGCTCCGAAGAAGGCGAAGACGGTCCTATCAGCCGGAAAGGTGATGGCCACCGTTTTCTGGGATTCACAAGGTGTGATCTTCATCGACTAGCTGGAGAAAGGCAAAACGATCACAGGGCTGTATTATTGGGCCGATTCGATGCCGAATTGCAGAAAAAACGGCCACAAATTGGGCTACGAACTGCTGCCCCATCCACCGTATTCTCCAGATTTGGCCCCGTGTTTCTTATTGTTTCCGAACTTGAAAAAGTCACTCGCCGGGCAGAAATTTGAGTCGAATGATGAGGTCATCGCCGCCACGGAGGCCTACTTTGCAGACCTCGAGAAAACACATTTTTCAGACGGGTCAAAGAAATTGGAGAATCGCTATGTCAATTGTATCGAGCTAAAAGGAGATTACGTTGAGAAATAAAAAAAATAAGATTTCAAAATTTTCATTTTTTCTTTTGTAGGCTAAAGCCCGCCTTCCACTGCGAGCGGAAAAGAGTCGAGCTGAGCGGGGTTGGAGATGAGCGAGATAGCTTTGACCTTCCACCAAAAAAGAGTCGCTAAGAAGATAGGAATTTGTCTTCCACTGCCCGTGTGAGAAATAAGCGAGGCCAGCGGAGCGATGCCAACGAAAAATGAGAAATAGTTTTGCTCTTCCATTGAAAACTAGTCATTGATGCTCCGTCTCAAAGTGAACAGAGTGATTTCGGTGATTTTAAGTACTGATTCTAGTGAGGATTATTCTTTTACGCGTAGGCAATGAAGAAATGTTTGCTTAAAACAAAACAACGAATTTTTTTGTTTACTTATTGTTAAACTTTCTTATTTCCGGCAATTTTATCTCAATGATGGTTTTTCAAGCCGCATCCTTTTTGACGACATTGCAACATTCTTTGCTGGTCGTATCCTATAAACACTAAAATTGGCAACCGCCTTCAATAAACACCTCCATCTCAACAAAAACGCAGCGAGGCAACTGAATTGGCTACAGTTCTTGAGCGGAGTACGCTAGAAACTAGTCGGCGATGGTGTGCGCGAGCGGTCTCTTTCGGACCTATTTTAACAAGTTCGGTTCGCTCCGCTCACCTCGTTCTTGATGGAAGCACTTGTATGCAGTTAACGTGTGCGAGTCGAGCAGAGATCGTACGGAGTCCGCTACGCTCGCACTAGTGGAGCGGACTCGTTCAAACCTATTTAACTCGTTTAGTCCGCTTCGCTCGCCTCGTTCTTGATGGAAGCACTTGAATGCAATTAACGTTTGCTAGTCGAGCGGATTCCGTACTGAGTCCGCTCCGCTCCCAGTGGAAGGCGGGCTTAAGTACTTATCGGACCACCCTCGTATCTGTTGGAATTTTTTTCTCCCTTTTTTTAATTATCAATTTAACTTCATATGAGATAGGCCACGAACCGCCACAGGATGAAATAAATAAGGTTAATCAAGCGTGTAGCATTATATTTATAACTTTGATCAATTCAACGCTGTTTTTTTTTTAAATATACATGAGTATCAGACAAATTTTTAATAAATAATAATTTAATAGATTGATGAACCATTAAAGTAGGAATAGTGTTTAGAATTAAATGTTGGCTTACACTCTGCTGTGTCTCCCGGTGAAATGAGGTCTCCACTGGAACTGTGGTGTCCCGGTCCCTCCCTCACGGGCCAGCTGCGACACGTCCGCCGCACGCACACCACTTCCCCACTGGCCAGAGTGTGCGCTATGAGGGTGTTCAAGCCAGTGTGCTCCGACTGCGCCACTTCTTCAGCCTCCACTACCTTCTCTGCCGCCTGACACTTGACAGGCAAATGGCATGTTCCACTAGTTGAAGGAATGGGAGAGAGCCCCCGATTTGATGTTGATGGCATAGCACTGGCAGTCGGCGCTGCCAGAACAAGAGGCGACAGCTCAACTGCAGCACTAGTGGGAGGAGAGTTTGCTACTGTGGCTAATGATGGCGTTGGATTCATAGGCACTCTGTTTGGAATACAATTATTCTCCGGGGGTTTAATTTCTATTTCAATTGGGTCTGACACGTTGGCCGGAAGACTATTTTCATTGTCAGAATGGTGGTCGTCTGGTTGGGTGGCATCCAAGTCGAGGTCGAGGCTGGACTCCCGATCCGAGTCTGCCTCGCAGGAGGGACCCGGATCGAAGTCCATCTCCAGGTAGTCCATGTCCGGGCTGGAGTTGCGAGAGGGGGCGGCCGGGGGAGCCACGCGGGGGGCGAACAAGGGGGGTGCGGGCAAGGCGGCTCCCTCTGCCAGACCCATGTCTAGGCTGAAGAAAGAGGAAGGCAGGTCGGCCAGGTGCTCCCCACCCCTGTAGGTGTAAATACAGCACTCGTCCGAACCCACCGAGTAGTCATCGTTACCCGTATCACTAGAAGAGTCGTCCACATAAGGCACGGGGAGCTCCGCAGCTTCCCGCACCTTCCGGCAGCTCTGGGCACTTCGCTTTCTGCTCCCCCGACCTCCAGAGCTCCCGGCACTGGGGCCCGCTCTGTTGGAACTGCTTGTGGATGGCACATTTATATTAAAGTCATTTTGGTTAACTCCATTTTGAGTGTTTTCAGATTTACGGTTGGGAGAGGAGATATGCTGTGGCTCACAGTTGTTTAGTTTGACTGTGACTTCAGTCTCGGTATTGTTGATCTTCTCGCCATGGGCCAAGAGCCCCTCGAGACTCCAGCTGCAGCAGCCCGGATAGCCCTCCCCGCTCCTGTCAGCCCGCTCTATCTTGGAGGAGCACTTGTCTATGGAAGTTTTGGAGTCCACATTGTAGGACACGCTGTAGGGGTCGGTTGCCTCGCACTTGCTGCAGTTGTTGTTGAACTTGGCTTCGGCGCTGTTCGGGCAGATGCCGTTGGTAGTGAGGTTCCCTGGTGCGCGCTGCTTGGGACGCGAGACGGCTCCTTGGACTTGGACGGGATTATTGTCCCCGACGTTATGTCTGTATTTCTTTCCTTGCGATTTCTCGCGAGTCTGTCTATCGTCGAACGCTGCGTGGTTTTCGGCAAAACTATGATCGTTTCCTTCGCCAGGATCCATTATTCAAATTCAATGTCAAAATTAAATCAAATACATATAACTCTGGGAACTTAAATATTTTTAAATCGCTCGATCATGGCGATATTAATATCCTGCGACAATCAAATAATATGGCAGTTTCAGGAGAAATTTATAAGAAAGTGTCTTCAATCGTAAACAAATGTGACACCCTATTGTTTCTATTCACTTAAAACTGTTTATTTTAAGAATAACGTAATATTTACAACACAATACTGTCATACTGTCAATCTTCAGTTTCCATGTTTTACATGTTTTATAAACTTGAACAAAAAATACAATTGAACAGAAGTGAAGTTGTCGCGGAAGCCAACCTTTTTTTTTCTTCATGGCTTTTCACTCAAAAGGAGTCGAAAGAAGTATTCGTCAAGGAAGTATGATGAAAGTATGTAATGTTTGTAAGAGTAATTTTGAGAAAATGTATACAAATTTGGCAGTAATATCAAGAGCCTAGGTATCTACTTTATACAACAAAAAAATAATAATACAAAAATACGCTCAACACTCACAATACAAAAAACGTTTGTGATTTCATACATATTTACAAGTTTATTATAATTTATTATACATAAAAAAATAAACAAAACATACTAAATAAATACATTAACAAACACACTAGGAGACTGACCTTGAGGGGTAGTACCATACTGAGCAAGAACTAAGCGCTGAAATGACTCAATTAAATAATCAGTTTTCAGAGTATAATAATGTTAGATAAGTTTTAAGATTTTCACGGCCAGAAGAATTTTCGTTATATGTTTTTGGGGTGTTGTGCCGTGTTGCGCTACCTCCTTCTTTAGCCAACGTTTCGGACATCGTTGCAGTGTCCATCATCAGGGCAGATCCGGCAGATCCGATGATACGATGTCCGAAACGTTGGCTAAAGAAGGAGGTAGCGCAACACGGCACAACACCCCAAAAACATATAACGAAAAAAAAAAAAAATATATATATAATAATGTTGTTTTCAAAATAAGTTTTGACAGATTAATTTTTTTTAGATTTTTCGATATTTCTCTTACATAAAAGCGGGCACTTGTGATTAAGAGGGGTGAGCATCGGGACTAAAATAAAATGAAATAAAAAAAACATCACGCCTTTTCTCGAAAGAGTAGTTAGAGGGGATGAACCGCTAAAAAAATCTCTCTTGGCACACGCGTGACAACAAATGACTCAAACTTTTAATAAGTAATATCTAATTATTAATCGAAACAACGCTATCTGTCTACACCTACATAAACCCTCACCTACCTACTTCCGAACTCCGAACTACAAAAATCCATTATTATTACTTTGAAGGAATGACTATAAATATAACTAGGGCATGATGAATATTTACAAATAATAGGATGAGTTGTACCTATTTTGAAACGAAAACTATTTCTCAATACAGAATGTACAGACACAATATTTTGTTATCTCATTGTACGAAGACGTTCTAGATGTTGATGGTACATTGTTCAAAGCTCCCGTCGCTCCCGTATCGCAGTCGCACAATGAGCGTAGGTACTTTGGGTGGACATTTGCACAATGGCCACATATTGGTAGGGTGGTATACCTGGCCAGAGATGTCAGTGTTTTTATCTGCGACATGACGTGCGGACAGCTGTAATAATTATTATAACTACGATTTGCTTTGTGCTTGTGAAAACTTTACAATATTTTGTGACAAATTGAAGTTCCGAGACCCTAAAACTATACAAAATGTCTTACGCTTACCTATTTAAGTACATCATTATCGGAGACACGGGTGAGTTATTGATTATTTCACTGAAATTTTGTGAGATTTTTTTCGAGTTTATTGACTTGTGAGCTGATCATCGATTTTCTGTCGCTGCAAATTTATGCATTCATGCGTTTCAAGTACACACTCGAAAGACAAAACAAAAGATTACGGCATGTAATGTTATGGCCACTGGCTTTTCCCCGTCTAAAATTCTGGCAGATGTTTTTGTCTTCTTGATATTTACGTCGAAACTAGTGTTTTGATGGGCCTGTCACAAGATAATGTATTACGCGTAGTTTATTGGCAATTTTGAAATCAAACGCAGTAATCCGAAATGTTCTTCGAAGGCATGCTTCATTTCAATGAAAAATGTCATAGTCAAAAATTTTGTTGAAGGGAGGAGTGAGCATTTTTAGAGTAATTGTTATCAGATTATGAATCATAAAGTAAAAAATGACCAAAATGAAAAAAAAGAACCCTGAAAGATATCCAAAAATACATTTTGATTGAAACATTTCGTAATTTTGCCCAATTATATTTATTATTGTATTTATTGTGCTTTTTTTTAAATGTTCATTATCATTCTCTTATACGCTCTCGACTTGTTGAATGTTAAGATGACATTATATTTTCCTGCAAAATCCTTTACAATGCTTCAGATTTAGTATTATTATTATAACATTATTACATTGATTTGAAAAATAATAATTAATCAATACCTAGAATAATTAAAAAAAAACTGCGGCAAATGTGTGTACAAAAATCGGTGGTAAATATGAGTTTTACAATGGTAAAGGTATAGATTAATGCAATTCTAAATCTTGGAATTGAGACAATAATTGAAAAAGTATTCTAAGAAAAATTCTATACTTAGTCAAGTCAATGAGTCAACAGATTAACAACTGACTCATTACCAACAACCAACAAACAGATTATGGGTCTTTGGATCCTGGCTGGCCTGTTTAATCAAACATTCGGATAACTGTAGAGTGGATGGATGGAGAAAGCTGTGTCAGGAGAATACAGGATGCATAAATGAATGAAAGAAGTTGAACGAGTCCCCAAGTAGACGTGATGATCACGAGTCCTAGACGGCTCTAGGAAACGTTTCTACCCCCGCTGCTGCTATCACCCTCCATTAACTGTAGGTCTCTCCTAGACAGTCATGGCGTGATCAATTGAACCAAATGCTGATTGACCCCACTTGGGTCATGACAACAGTTGAAATAACAGAAGACTATGAATACGAATGAAGCAAGGTTTGTGCTCACTTTGTAGGTACAATAATTCTGCTGGGGACATCGGGAAACTCAGGAATTCATTTGGATAAAATAGGCTTCTAGCATTGTATAAATTTCTATTAAAATTATGCATCATTTGTTCTTTAAACAGTAGGTTTTGATTCCTTTGTGTTTTGAAGTAATATTGAAGATAACAATCACTCACCCCCCGAGCCTAGTAACCACAATTCATAGATAACTTATCTAACAAAAGCTTATCCAGACTTGTGTAACCTAACGTGGGTTGATATTTGAAAAATAGCCTATTTTGGATGTTAACTTCTCAAGCGCCAAAAGTGTGGCAGTCCCTTGACTGTTAGGGAGAGCTAGAGTACTAAGATCACTTGTTGTAGCTGAAAATGTATTTTTTTACTCCCAAACTATAGAGCAGTTGAGTAGTTATGGAATGATTATTGGCTTTGTTGTCTTGTATATCTTTGAATCGGATTATGTTACAAGTTTTTTTTTTAAGTAATTAATATTGACTTTATTGTTTCGTTTATCTTTGAATTGGGTTAGGTTAGTTTGGTTGTTTTAGAAATGATTATTGACTTCGTTGTCTTGTATATCTTTGAATCGGATTATGTTACAAGTTTTTTTTTAAGTAATTAATATTGACTTTATTGTTTCGTTTATCTTTGAATTGGGTTAGGTTAGTTTGGTTGTTTTAGAAATGATTATTGACTTCGTTGTCTTGTATATCTTTGGGTTATGTTAGAAGTTTTGTTCTAAGTAATGAGTATTGACTTTGTTTTTTCGTTTATCTTTGAATTGGGTTATGTTAGTTTGGTTCTTTTAGGATTGATTATTGGCTTCGTTGTCTTCTATATCTTTGGGTTATGTTAGAATTTTGGGTCTTTTAGAAATTAATATTGACACCTTTGTTTTGTTTATCTTTGAATTGCGTTATGTTAGAAGTTTGCTTCTTTTAGGAATGAAAGTTTATCAAATTGTACCATTAACTCGATACTAAAAAAACTGACTTGGGTATATTTATCACCAGGCCAAAGGAACTATAAAGCTAAAATCTGATTGCACGAAACAGCAAAAAGTCACTATGTCATTGTTATGTAATTTTCAATGAGAAAAAAAGAGTGTTGAAATCTCGGGTGAAGCCATACAGCAACTACTAGTTTTTTTATAAAATGCCAATTAATACTTAAGTTCTGTGGTTTCCCTCCCAAAGAAAAAGTACAACAGAGAAAATAATACAGAGTTGGTGTTTCTGTTGCAGGAGTGGGCAAGTCATGTGTCCTGTTGCAGTTCACAGACAAGCGCTTCCAGCCTGTCCATGACCTGACCATCGGGGTGGAGTTTGGGGCGCGGATGATCACCATCGATGGGAAACAAATCAAGCTGCAGATATGGGACACAGCTGGGCAGGAGGCCTTCAGGTAACGAATCGCTAACATCATGTAACAGTTTGAAATGATAATGTTAAGTAAGCACCCAATCATAAAGATGGTGCATTTCGTCGAATTGATTTTTAATTCATATTTGAAAAGCCAAAATTTGAACAAAAAAGAATCTTGCGTTCATCTGTTGACTTTATTATATTTTCTCAAGCAGTTCCAAAGGGAGAGTCTCAGAGGCTGGACGTGGGTTTTGATGAGGAAGAGGTACTTTGGCAGATCTCCGAGCTGTGAGCGAATAATAATGGGAGAATCTATCAAACGGACCGCCCGTTTCTGCACAGAGTCGAGGGTATTTTTCAGGTATTTTGGAGCTCCAGACCAGAGGTGGCTGCCAAATTCAACCGTGGGGCGCACTTGCGATTTGTACAGGGTTAGCAGTTGTGTACTATTAAAGTATCTGCGGGCCCTGTACAGTACGCCCAGTTTTTGGGAGGCTAACTTTACTCTGGCTTCGATGGAGCCCCCATACCTGAGCTGGTCACTTAGGGTTACACCAAGCATATCAATGGAGGGCCTGTTCGGAAGATTGCTTCCGTTGAAAGAGACTAGATTTTCATTTCGATCCCTTTTAGACGTAATCAGACAAGATTGGGTCTTTGAAACATTAAATTCAACGAGATTATTTTTACCCCAAGAGAAAACACTCTCGAGGTAACCGTCCATTCTTTGCTTCAAAGCCTTACGAGCTGTTGGAGTTTGTGAGCCCTTTGAGGGCTTGTCAAACAGAAAGCTATCATGAACTGTACTGTCATCCGCGTAACAATGAATTGGTGCACATGACAAAAGGTCGTTGATGTGCAACAAAAACAAAGTCGGAGACAGAACCGATCCCTGCGGGACGCCAGCATTTATCGAGTGTGAGGAAGAGGTGAAACCATCGACTACAGTCTGAATCGACCTCTCCCTCAAGAAGTCGGCAATCCACGTACACAAGGGTGCGGGAAGTCCGTAAGAATGCAGTTTGTTGACAAGTCACACAAGTAGACAGAACTGATGTGATCGCTATGGGGCGGTAGTTGGCCGGGTTGGAGCGGTCACCCTTCTTTGGAATAGGATGGATAACCGCTTTTTTCCAACCAGAGGGCACAGAGCCAGTCTTCAGGGACAGTTTAAAAAGCTTTGTCAAAATTGGAGCTATTTCTGCAGCGCACCTTTGCAGTACCAGGGCAGGTATTCCGTCAGGCCCACTAGCTTTATTAACATCAAGCCCTCGTAAAACATGGAGTACTTCCCGATGCCGGATCCTCAGCTTTTTCATACGAAAACCGCAGTGAGGAACCGACGTCGGGACAGCACCTTGGTCATCGAGGGTTGAGTTATCCGCAAACATTTTACCTAGTAAGTTAGCCTTTTCGGTGGCGGTGTTAGCTAGTGAGCCGTCAGGTCTGATAAGAGGTGGCAGAATGGATTTGCAGAAATTGCGACCTATTGAGCCCGCAAGCGACCAGAATTGCCTGCTGCCATGCGGGCATGCAGTCAGCTTTCTGCTGATCTGCTGGTCGTGCTCAAATTTTGACCTATTTATGATTCTCTTGGTTTCCTTTGCCATTGTGTTGTAAGCTGTTCTGTCTTCGGATGTTCTAGATGTGTTGTAGGCTCGGTAAGCCGCGTTTTTTCGTCGCACTGCTTCAGCGCATTGTCGACTGAACCACGGCTTTGAGTCTACACCAGTTTCCTTAACAGTAGATTGGATGAAGCCATCCATCGCGGATGTGATGACTTCACCAATTTCCTGGGCACATCTTGAGGGATCCGAAGTCCGAAAACAGACAGCTGACCACGGAAAAGCATTAAAATGTGCCCGCAGATCGAACCAATCTGCTGACCTATAGTGCCACACTTTTCTCTTCAGCCTCTCGTTTGGTGGTCTGAAGTTAATAGGGATTGATGTCGTCACCAGGCAGTGGTCGGACGATCCTAAAGGCGCTGTGACTTCAATCCTGTAACCGTGTGGCACAGTAGTTAAAAATAGGTCTAACAGATTGGAACGGTGAGTCTGGACATCAGGAACCCTTGTAGGCTCCTGAACCATTTGCTCCAATCCGTAGCAAAGGGCAAAGGATTCCGCTTGGCGTCCAGCCGAGTCTGTTGATCCTGAGAACTTCAACCAAGGTTCGTTATGAACATTGAAGTCCCCCAGGACCACAAACTCTGCCATAGGGTAGCGGGGCAAGAGGTCATCAATAGTGTCGCTTAAATGTTTGAAGAGCTCGGACGTGTCTGATTCGCTAAGGTTCGGTGAGCGGTATAAACACGCGTAGAATCTTACCGTACTGGCACCGTCCGTGCCGTCGCGTACGGTCTTGGCCGTAAGATTGACGCGTACCCACATTACGTCGAATCTGGAGTTTTCCAGATTCAACAGTCGCACACAGTTGACGTCAGCTCGACTATAGAGACAGACACCTCCTTTAGGTCTGAACTTGCTTGCGAGGGTGAAGCCCGGGCAGTCCAGATAGGAGGCGTCTACAGGCTCGGCTATCTGCGTTTCAGACAGGAATAGTAGGTTGGGGCGTTGTGAAAAAAGGTGGTGGTGGACGGAGTTTAAATTGGTATGCAGGCCGCGAATGTTGGTGTAATTCACCAACATTTTCACCAGTCTTCTTCTTCTCCTTGACTCTATTGTTGTGCGCCATTGCTAGCCATCTGGGTGTTACAATATATTAATATTTGATTTACTATTTATTATTTAGTTCATTTTCTTGAACTGGCAACCAGCATTAATTTTCATAGCATTATTACCCCATTATATACCCCTCCCCCCCTCTTGGTGAGATAAATTTGGGCCACTTCGTATATTCTTTTCAAGTAACATGAGATTTTGCTGAACCCCCCACCCCTTTTGAGCTCACGTAATTAATGTATGACCCCTTAGATTACGCCCTTGAGGTGATTTTTCACAAAAATGGCGTTCCACAAATTATCCAATTATTATTATTTAATCATTATGATTTTTATTCAAAACATTTGATTAGGATATCAAGTCTATTTTTATTTTGAATACTACAAGCTATCGGATATATTTTATTTGTTTCAAATAACTTTACTATTTATTTTCTTTTAGGCTAAACACGACCTGCCGAGCGATTCTCTGTTTTGTGAGATCAAGATAGATCTCGAGCGAGATCTCCTGTCAGATTTGTGTGATTTTCTTTGGCTGTTATTTGCTTTTTCTACGGACCAATGTCAGAATTTCAGCTGTGAGCTGTCACATATTTTAGTTTAGGTCGCTTTTAAACATGAATTCATGGGAGGCGGGAATGGGTACCGCCGCCCCGGGAACTATATTGGATAACCAACACCTCTGCCATAGGTCACCCCAAGTGGTTCGCTACGTTTGGTGACTTAGCAGGGGTGCCTGGGTTCATGGGGTAAGGTTTGTCTAGGTCTTGGAGGCGGATGACCAGGACACAACCCCAGATTCCTACCCACCCCTTAAACCCTTTTCCTTCCCAGAACTCTCCTCTCCTTCCTTTCCTTAAAAAAAAACCCTCCACACAGCATCCCCAAAGATGACATAGGCCCTGAGGGAAATTATTGGTAAATATTCAGAACAAACGTCAACGGTTATGTAACGGGATTGTGTATGTTATCTTTACTTTAAAAAACAGCCTACGTTTTTGAATGTTTTGTCTGGCAAAGCAGGGTTTGTGTTGCGGGCTTGTGTATATTATCTTAATTTTAAAAGTTTTATCAAAAAAAAGTGCATATTAACCGTTGACGTTTGTTCCGAACTGCAGACAGAGTGATTTGACAGTGTGAAAGCAAATTTTCAATTTACGTAAATAAAATTAAAAATGTAACATTTTCAACCTCCCCCAAAGCAAATAGTTGTCTTTTATGGTAATTAACCGCAGGAATGCCGTTCGTGCACCGGTGTGTTTGAGATTTTACACGCGATTTTGACCCTTATGTATAAAGAAAGTGTATGAAGAACACGGTCAGAATCGCTTGCTCTATTTATTGCCCTTTACCATAGAGAAAACCAAAATTATCAAAAAAAAGTGCGTATTAACCGTTGACGTTTGTTCCGAACAATTACCAAATTATTTTCCTCAGGGCCTCCTGTGTGGAGCTCTTGTAAAAAAAAAAATTTATTCATTTAACAGCCTTAAAAATTTACACAAATCTGACAAGAGATCTTGCCCGATCGAGACGGAAATCGAGAATCGCTCGGCTGAGATTAAAATATTAGAATACCTACATGTTATTTAAATTAAGATATTAGAGTCCATGTACTGGTTTTCTTTCAGTTGAAAAATACAATTTAATTGTTTTGTCACAATTCTTTTATTTTCCCTATTAGATATCCCGTACAACAAGTAAAGGCGGAAACACACTTGTGTGGTGTGGTGTGTCATGACCAGGCGCGGCCGGTGCCTTAGTGCACTCGTGCAACGAACCGCCAACAAAGTTGAAAAACAATTTACAGTTCATCGTTATATTACTTAATGTTTTTAATTATAAAATTAAACAAAATATTTAAAAAAATCTTAAAAATTGCAATTAATAACATACTAAATGTAAGAATATTACGGCAAAAACATTTCACCCGCGCGGTTAACACTGGCTAGGAACGAGAAACCGAGGTACATGCCAATCTGCGCGTTAGACCTAAGCGCCCTGTTTGGCTAATATTATTTTATATGCAGCCCATACGAAACATCTCCGGACGGTGGTTTTGACAAAACGTATGAAGAAAAATACCCCCGACAGTCCGCCGCACGGACAGCGGAGATATCCGAACGAAGAATCCAAGAATCCCGACCGTAGGGCTCGAGCGATGTAGGGGTTGAAGAAGTATTAAGTAAAATCATAATATTTCTCTTGTAAAATGCAACCTCGGGTCAACGGGTCACGTATCAGCTATGCGTGCGATATTATCTTGTGATAGAGTCCTGCGGATTTACATACATGGCATTGACTTTATTATTTGCTTTTTTTTGCAGAAAGTAACCTTTTATTTGTGTGCGTTTTTTTTTACTTATTGCTAACTTCATATCGACGCTCATTGGGTCAGTAAACGCCCGCCACCATTTGATTCTTACGCTGCAAATTAAAATTGCTTGTGCTTGTGTAATTATTGTGATATTAATTAATATCCGAAGGTTTTTCAAAATAAATACCTACTCTTTTTTGCCACTAATCCTCTAATACTAATAGATGTAATGTCAAAAGAAATTAACCGTAGTGTAAAATAGCGAATAATTTATGATTTTTGAAGTTTTTTAATGCAGTGTTGCCGCTTGCAAAGTCGTTTTCTTATTCGAACTATCCCCGATTTTAATACAAGGGTGATTGAAGTCTTCGCTCGGCAAAGGGATCGAAGAATTGATCTTCTCTATAAATAAGTATGATACGTGCATTTATATAAATTACATACATTACGTTTTTGATGAAATCGGTGAACCACCAAAAATTTAAGGCACCGGCCGCGCCTGGTCGTGACTACAAATTAACCAATCATCGTCGTCGCTTGTCGACACGCCACAACCTACAAATATGTCTCTAACCATAATAAATGTATGAAACCGATATGTTTCTGGCGCGCCACGACACAAGTGTGCCAGTGCCTTAATACATAAAACTTTTGTCTTATGGTGCATATAACAAGTAAATGTCTTTATAAAGTGTTACGCATTACAACCAGACACCAGACTAGATCTTGATATGACTGGACTAACTGGAGATGTTGGTATTTGATTGTGCCTACTTACGCTGGTTGACGGTTTGTTTTTGTAGATCTATCACCCGATCATACTACCGCGGGGCAGCCGGGGCGCTGCTGGTATATGATATCACGAGGAGGGAGACCTTCAACCACCTGTCTACGTGGCTGGAGGACGCGCGCCAACATTCCAACTCTAATATGGTCATCATGCTCATCGGCAACAAGAGGTAAGCTTCATTATGTGCATACTAGTATCAGATTTAATACAACACCCGATAATACAAATAATATATAATTTTCAGCGATCTGGAGTCCCGACGGGAGGTGAAGAAGGAGGAGGGTGAGGCTTTTGCTCGGGAGCACGGGCTGGTGTTCATGGAGACGTCGGCCAAAACTGCTGCCAATGTGGAGGAGGCCTTCATCAACACGGCCAAGGAGATCTACGAGAAGATACAGGAGGGAGTGTTTGATATCAACAATGAGGTCAGTTTAATTGCTCTTTTCTCACAATTCATGATCTTAGGGCCGTCTGTTTCATTACACCTGCGAAGCTACTGTAATATTTGCTAGAGTTAAACAAATTGCTACCGTTAAATATCACAAAAATGCATTTTTCAATCAATTTAACCGCCTGTTTTATGTCACTTTTAACTTTTGTTTTAACTTTCCTCGCTTCAAAATTGAGTGTTTCGTGGTTAATATTATAGAAGATAATGGTAGTGATGATGAATTCCTTATTCAATATATTTAGAGCGAAAACCAAAAACATTTGGACCCCGGGTTAATAATATGGTTAATTGGGACAATCTCGAATCACATCAAATTCTTGGAGATATTACAACTACTGGAAAGTAAATAATATTTTTGTCCGTGTCATACTGTAAAATCATCTGCTAGTGTTATTATCAGAAGGTAAACGGAAGTGGCGCCCTCTGTTATTTTCAAAAAGAACCAACTGTTGAAGTTTCAAACAACATCCCAGATGAGAAAATGTCAAAAAGCGAGTTTTTATCTGCTTAGGATATAATATATTTTTAACCCCTCCGCAACGTAAGCAGATATATGTGTTAAAAAGACAATAGCAGTCAAGTACAATAAGCGTATATACACGTCAACGCGTGTGTCATCACAGAAATTGTTCTAACTCCATTATTGTTTTAGTGACATCCCTAAAATAAAAAAGTGAAAGGTCGTTAGTGAATCATGCTGCACATCTCTATTTAAGTTGTCCATAGAAAAACATAAACAGACCTTATCTGTCAAGTCACACGTCGTCGGATATTTTACTCGTCAAAATGGCCCACGGGCCGCTGGATATTGTTAATTTTTATCAAATATTTTGTATGAAATGATAAAAAAGTGGTGACAAAAGTGTTTATTATACTTTTATACAATAGAATAAGTATTGTTGTTTACATAATCTGTGATTTTAGTACCGTTTTCACATAAAAACATCACGTGAGTAATATTTACAATTTTTTCATGTTTCCATTCAAAATTTCAATATTTACAAATGTTAATATTTATTTGTAATATAACAATTTGAAAGCTTATTTTGTAACCTTTCTAAAACAGTTTAATTGTGAAGCGGTAATAACACAAAGTTTTCGTAAAATGTCATTTCGTTTATGACATTATGAGTGCATATTGGCGATTTTCTGAGGGGTTAAATAATTATACAAATATTTTTATAGGAACAAAGCTGTCAAATCCTACGACGCGAAATAAAATACAGCCAGATATTTTGTTGTTTTGGTTTTAAAATTTAATTTATAACAGAACTAATGCGCTGTGTTTTTTCACATAATTTCGAGGAATATTCTGCTTTTAAACTGGCCACACTAACAATTGTTAGTTTAGCAAAAGTAACAGCATGCGGTCCTGTTTAACATCCCCGTTACTTTCACTGTCAGTTAAAATTTAAATTTAGTTGACGATTTAGCTCTCTTTTGAAACAGCTAAATCGGCAGTTTAGTTTATTATAAATGTTATAACTAATAATCTGTGTAATGAATCCTCCAGGCCAACGGCATCAAGATCGGGGCCCAACATTCTCCGGTGGGAGGCGCCGGTGCTGGCGGAGTGGGGGGCAAGGGGGCTGCTGGAGGGGGCTGCTGCTAAGCACGCAAGCTGCCCACCCACACCCACACCCACACCCACCTGTCTGCTCTCATCCTTACATCTCTAATCCAGCATAACAAGTGCCACTCAACAAGGGTTCAATCAGAATCACAAAACCAGAAACAGACTAATATAAATAGTTATATAAAATCATTGCGATTTTTAACGTTCTGACTCTAGTTAACTCCAGTTCACTCAATTTATCTGCTGCCAAATTCACCGTCTGTTTATAATTTAATAAAAGCTTTAGTCTTGGTCAATAGATGGAAAAATGTGTGTTTTTTCGAGTGTGTCACTTATTTGGATGTATAGAATACTGGGCTGTTATGTCTTGTGCTGAAATAGGGATCTGTACTGCAATTCTCAATCAGCCATTTGTTGGTACATTTGAATTTCTGTTGAGAAATATTCTCCAGATTGCAGTTCTAGGGACAGAAGTATGGGATTTATATATTTTTACTAATAAGTAAAAATCTCAGATGATTTTATTTAGCTTTTTACTCCTCTATTTACCAGACCTAACATTGGTCACATATTGATGTTTTGAGGGGGATATAAATGGTAAAATTTTCAGGAATAAGGGTTCCATCATATAAGAATATAGAGCCAATTATAAAATATTTTATTATTTATAATGAACTAATTGTAATGTAAAATAAATGTGTTTTAGTTAATTATTGTAATTTGCTGTGAATTATTTACAAAATACACAATGCTTAGCGCATTTATCCAAACAAATAAGGTGTCTGGATTAATTGAAGATGAATTAGAATGTGGGCTCAATACTTGTTACATTGGGGACTGCTAGAGGGCCCCGGTTACCCCAGTTCAGTTGCCCCTTGCCCCTTGGTTGGATGGGAATTTGAAATAATTTTACTAAAGCTTTGAATAATATCTGCTCAGCCTTTGGCAAACAAACCAAGTTGTTTTCTTAGTTTATTTTCAGTAAACGTTTTAGAGAAATCCTCATTCTAGACACCTTTGTCTTTTCGTACGCCGTAAGAAATCTTGATTGAATTTCAACAATGAATGTTTTATATTTAGCTTTTAGATATAAATCACATCTCAACTAGACTAACTTTATTTTAATAATATAATGCTCTTTGCGCTGGTAATGGGATACAACTAACTGTTAATTGACACTTTAGGAACTTGGTTCAATAAACATTCATTGCAAAACATCACCCACTATTTTTAGTAGCCTTTTTCTGAACTGTTGCTTCCATCACACTTACACATTACTTTCCCAACAACGTGCGATCTGTCTTAAAGTTATTAAATATTACTGGCGCAATGACATATATACTTTTATCTCTAAGCTAATATCGAACTTTAGACAAAACGACATTTGGTAGTTTTATTTTTTCGATTGATTTTATATATATATATATATATGTATGCAACCAAAGCTTCCAAAGGAGAGTAGAAAAACAGAAAATTTCACATTTCTTTCTGTTCTCCTTGTGGCATCAAGTGAAAGTGAATGAAGGTTTCCTGTGTGGAGTGGAGTACGATGCGAGAAGTCGGTAGGAACTTTTAATTTACTAACACTTTTGTAAAATATGTTGTGTAATTTGATTATGGTTACTTTATTGTTATCAGTTCTTTGTGTATTCAATTTAATAATGAACATCAGCCTGATGTTGGATAAGTAGTTTGTTTGATAAGATTGAATGTAATGCTTTTTGCAAGTAATCTTGTTCGGTACATTTGCCAAAATTCAATTTGAACTTGAAACAACCCAATTTGTGCAATTTGTATTCTACTACTAAAGTGTTTTTGTTTTTTGTACAGAAATATATTTTAATCCATCAATAAAATTGTTTTTATTATTTTACTCAATGTTATTATTTTAATCAGTAATGATCGCTTTTATTATTACCATGACAACGTACGTTCTTTATCCTAATAATGCTGCAGCTCTTTCTTACATATTAAATAATGGTGAGGCACACAATATACCATGTTTCCTTCAAAGTAATACTTTTTCCTTTGGAGGAAACATAATCTTATTACGGCTCAGCTACGGTGACGGGAATTGCGTTTCATTTTGTTTACACGTGTGAGGGAAATGTATGATATGATTGTATATTTCCTTTGGTGGGTGCTGGACATGTTCACCATTTGTCTCATTTTCGACTGTTATTATTTAGTGTGTAAGAAAGAGCTGCAGCATTATACATTGTAAGAACAAAAGCAAAACCATTGGCGCACTGACATTTTTGAATTTTTGAAATTCACTTACACTTTAATATTATCCTTGTTACTATACACATACTTTCTAAATTATCCTCACAGCTAGTAGTATTGTTGAACAGCCATCATTTTCATCAGAATGGGAAAAGTTGAAATGAAATCATAATTATTTATTACAAACTTTTATTTAAAACATTTATTTACATAACAAATAAATATTTAGTTAATATGGACCTTGAATATGTATTTGTTTCTTATTAAATGATCAAAACAAAAAGCTATATTCAAGGTAAAAAAAACAATAATCCATTCAGCCAAGAGGAATGCCGCATTTAGCTCTGAGCGGAAACAAACTGTGTATTATTTATTTATTAAATTATCATAAAACAAAAAGCTGTATTCAAGGTGAATAACAATAATCACATTCAGCCAAGAGGTATGCCGCATTTAGCTCAGAGTGGAAACAAACTATGTATTATTTATTTATTAAATTATCATAAAACAAAAAGCTATATTCAAGGTGAAAAACAATAATCACATTCAGCCAAGAGGAATGCCGCATTTAGCTCTGAGTGGAAACAAATTATGTGTTATTTATTTATTAAATTATCATAAAACAAAAAGCTATATTCAAGGTGAAAACCAATACATAATCACATTCAGCCAAGAGGAGGAATGCCGCATTTAGCTCTGAGTGGAAACAAACTATGTATTATTTATTTATTAAATTATCATAAAACAAAAAGCTATATTCAAGGTGAAAAACAATAATCACATTCAGCCAAGAGGAATGCCGCATTTAGCTCTGAGCGGAAACAAACTGTGTATTATTTATTTATTAAATTATCATAAAACAAAAAGCTGTATTCAAGGTGAATAACAATAATCACATTCAGCCAAGAGGTATGCCGTATTTAGCTCTGAGCGGAAACAAACTATGTATTATTTATTTATTAAATTATCATAAAACAAAAAGCTATATTCAAGGTGAAAAACAATACATAATCACATTTAGCCAAGAGGAATGCCGCATTTAGCTCTGAGTGGAAACAAATTGTGTATTATTTATTTATTAAATTATCATAAAACAAAAAGCTGTATTCAAGGTGAAAAACAATAATCACATTCAGCCAAGAGGAATGCCGCATTTAGCTTTGAGTGGAAACAAACTATGTATTATTTATTCATTAAATTATCATAAAACAAAAATCTGTATTCAAGGTGAAAAGCAATAATCACATTCAGCCAAGAGGAGGAATGCCGCATTTAGCTCTGAGCGGAAACAAACTGTGTATTATTTATTTATTAAATTATCATAAAACAAAAAGCTGTATTCAAGGTGAATAACAATAATCACATTCAGCCAAGAGGTATGCCGTATTTAGCTCTGAGCGGAAACAAACTATGTAGTCCAGTAAAGGAAGGAGTTGTAGAGTGCGTGAGCAGGAACCTAAGCGATTCTTTCAGGACTTGTTTAGGGTGCTTAGGGTGTGAACATACTAAAAGTCCTGACGTCTAGGTGGTGAGCTAGGGGGGGGGGGGGGGGGGGGAAGGTCCCGATTTTCGGGTTTCCGTGTATATCTCAAAAACGGTGCGTCGCAGAGGAAAACTTTTTTAGAATAAGTAAAAGCTCATAAAATTATCTACAACTTTTATTCTATACGTAATTTTGGAAATCGAACCGTTTTTGAGTTATACGCTCCACAAATGTCAATATTTTCGAAAAAAATCATTTTACATCAAATTTTTCATCAAACATTCCTTCGTATCGTCTAAAATATTCATCCAAGAAAGAAATGTGTTTGAAAAAAGTTGTAGATAATTTAATTACCTTTTAGAATATATATACATATCTAAATAAATCTCCAACCAGTAAATATTTACAGCAATTTTAAGTTTTTTCGTAAAATATCGTCATTTTCAGAAAAAGCTGTTTTTTCTTACCAAATTATTAAGACGGGTTTTTTCTTCATGGGAATTTCCTTATTAATTTTTGCACGCAAGAAAGCAGGTAAATTGTTCTCGAACAGATGATTAGTGGAATTCATTTTATAATCATTATTATTGTGATGGGTGATTAGGTTAGTCGTCGGAGATGCTACAATAACATGCTACGATGCTGTTCGAGTTGGTGAAAAGGCAATGAATGCGATAGTGGGCTTGAAATTCTCAGACATTAAGTTGTCCCGCAAAGATCGGGCATTCCCAATGTCTTCTGTCAGCTCGTCGATAAAAATTCACGATGAAAAGGTTGCAGTTGACCCAACATTGCTGTTTCAGCGGATGTGTAAACGATCAGATAAGGATTCGATGAAATTTTTTGAGTATGAGTTGGCCCCATTTCCCTTGGCACTGTTCTCAATAACATCAAGTTACACTCTCAACTTTATATGGATTCACGTTTTCATATCCTCTTTGGACGTGAGGGTCCTGACAAACGTTGTTTATCCATGGCATCGTCATTCTCAGTGGTGGATGGTTCTTGCTGAAAGGGCTCTACGTCGTCTTCATCGTCGCCCTCGGCAACAGGCACGCTATTGAGGCATCTCCCTTGGCAGTGAAGGCACGCTGCAGAACAGGTCAGCATTGCTTTTAGGCATCCACATTTGCCAATTGCACAATCCTTGGTGCAGCGGCAAAATATCATTTTCAAAAGGACCATGTTTCCACCCCCATTCTTCAGGGGCAGCTCAATCCCGAGCCACTGCTGAACTTGGTGGTATGTCCGCCGGGAATGCTGTTTAGCTGCACTCTCTGTTGGAGGGAGGGAGCTGATGTCAGACTTCATATTTGCCACGGACCTTTGTGAACGACTGGAAGCGGTACTGGTTAAGGGAGGTCTGTCTTTTTGGCGCCGCATACCATTTCAGGAAGCATTTATTTACAGCCTCTTCAACCTCGTCGTGAGTAGAGGAGGGGTTGTAAAAGATCATTGCCGCTTGCTTGATCATTTCTGACTCCAAGTACAATTTTGAAAAGCCCACCTTGCTTCTCCTGAAAGTTGCAGACGTTGTATCGCATCCGGTAAATGAATGTAAAAATATGATGTATTCAAATCCACGATGCTGCATCTCTTGGGTGGACAGTGCCATTGTTTTGGTTTTCCCTCGTCAGGGTTTCAGCAGCAGAATATCTTAGGCGGGAGGAGTGGAAGCAATCAAAAGGACACTGAGGTGAACACCCTCACTAAAGATAGCCACTGAGTTGTGAAAGGATAGTTCCACAGCAGTCTTCACGATAAGGACGTCAGCATCATCGGTGGCCTGAAGAATCTGTATCCCATTCTCCCGAAACTTTGTCTGTAGTAATGAGATGAAGTTACTTTTGTTGGTAGGATTGGATAAAAAATCTTCCTGTTTAACGGGTATTGATTTGTTACATGTCAAATTGATGTTGGCTGACCTTCTCAGTCTGTATCGTCGCATCTGTTCTTGTAATTTCGTACTATTGACTGGATTTGCGTACCCATCAAATACCACAGTGCGAGTCATACCAGGATAGTGGTGGTTGACATAAGTGATATAACGATCACAAATTGCGGCAACGGAGGCATCTTTTTGTCAAATTACTCTGTATAGTAGAAATCCTCCGTCCACAACTATGTTCATCTGAGACAGTAGAACAGTTTTTTTGGTAGGCTCGAATAAGCTATACAGAACAGATTTAGTTGTCTTTCGCATCCCACTTTCATTGAACAGTGCCAAGGGAAATGGGGCCAACTCACACTCAAAGAATTTCATCAAATCCTTTCATCGTGAATTTTTATCGACGAGCTGACAGAAGACATTGGGAATGCCCAATCTTTGCGGGACAACTTGATGTATGAGAATGTCAAGCCCACTATCGCATTCATTGCCTTTTCACCAACTCGAACAGCATCGTAGCATGTTATTGTAGCATCTCCGACGACTAACCTAATCACCCATCACAATAATAATGATTATAAAATGAATTCCACTAATCATCTGTTCGAGAACAATTTACCTGCTTTCTTGCGTGCAAAAATTAATAAGGAAATTCCCATGAAGAAAAAACCCGTCTTAATAATTTGGTAAGAAAAAACAGCTTTTTCTGAAAATGACGATATTTTACGAAAAAACTTAAAATTGCTGTAAATATTTACTGGTTGGAGATTTATTTAGATATGTATATATATTCTAAAAGGTAATTAAATTATCTACAACTTTTTTCAAACGCATTTCTTTCTTGGATGAATATTTTAGACGATACGAAGGAATGTTTGATGAAAAATTTGAGGTAAAATGATTTTTTTCGAAAATATTGACATTTGTGGAGCTTATAACTCAAAAACGGCTTCGATTTCCAAAATTACGTATAGAATAAAAGTTTTAGATAATTTTATGAGCTTTTACTTATTCTAAAAAAGTTTTCCTCTGCGACGCACCGTTTTTGAGATATACACGGAAACCCGAAAATCGGGACCTTCCCCCCCCCCTCCCCCCCCTAGCTCACCACCTAGACGTCAGGACTTTTAGTATGTTCACACCCTAAGCACCCTAAACAAGTCCTGAAAGAATCGCTTAGGTTCCTGCTCACGCACTCTACACCTCCTTTTGGACCATTCGTTTACTGGACTAATGTATTATTTATTTATTAAATTATCATAAAACAAAAAGCTATATTCAAGGTGAAAAACAATACATAATCACATTTAGCCAAGAGGAATGCCGCATTTAGCTCTGAGTGGAAACAAATTGTGTATTATTTATTTATTAAATTATCATAAAACAAAAAGCTGTATTCAAGGTGAAAAACAATAATCACATTCAGCCAGGAGGTATGCCGCATTTAGCTCTGAGTGGAAACAAACTATGTATTATTTATTTATTAAATTATCATAAAACAAAAAGCTATATTCAAGGTGTAAAACAATAATCACATTCAGCCAAGAGGAATGCCACATTTAGCTCTGAGCGGAAACAAACTGTGTATTATTTATTTATTAAATTATCATAAAACAAAAAGCTGTATTCAAGGTGAATAACAATAATCACATTTAGCCAAGAGGAATGCCGCATTTAGCTCTGAGTGGAAACAAATTGTGTATTATTTTTTTATTAAATTATCATAAAACAAAAAGCTGTATTCAAGGTGAAAAACAATAATCACATTCAGCCAGGAGGTATGCCGCATTTAGCTCTGAGTGGAAACAAACTATATATTATTTATTTATTAAATTACCATAAAACAAAAAGCTATATTCAAGGTGAAAACAATACATAATCACATTTAGTCAAGAGGAATGCCGCATTTGCTTCGTATGGAAACAAACCATGTATTATTTATTTACTAAATGATCATAAAAAACAAAAAGCTATATTCAAGGTGATAAACAATAATCACATTCAGCCAAGAGGAATGCCGCATTTAACTTTGAGTAAACAAACTATGCATTTACGATTTTAGATTTAAAAAAAAAAAAAAAAAAAACTGCATTATTTATTTATTCATTTTTGGGAAATCAACAGATTACATTTTATCAACATAATGTTTAAGTACAGTCAAAATAAAAAGAATTATGGATTTCTTCCTTGTGACTTTACCTCCAATAATACAACATAATAAAATAATGAAATTTGTTATAAAATTATGTTTAAAACATAAAATTTCTCATGGAAAGTAAGAAAAACATTTATTTTTATGGAGCTTATTCCGGTGTAATTGAATACATCATTAAGACAAGATACCATTATGAAAATAACACAGAATATAACTTTAATTAAGCTCAATACAGAATTAGGTTTATAAAACAACAACAAAAAGACCCTCATGACAATAATAAAATTTAGAAAAACATTTTTTTTTCAAGGTGCATCATACATCATGGTTCTAATTTATTGTTAACCATAAGACGGGATGTACATTAAACAAATTTCATTCATAACGGAATTACAAATATAAACAACAGAAAAATTACTCATGAAATATCAGAAAAATACTCTTTATGAACTTTTCATGTATTGAAAATGTCCACTTTTGATAATATGTTCAAGAAAGTTTTGTTTATAGTTTGTCTTGCATTGATCTACTTTGAACAGGTCGCGCCCTTGAGGTGATTTTTCACAAAAACGGCGCTATACAAATTATCCAATTATTATTATTATTATTAGAAGAGCATGTGGAGCATGCAGGTATGTTAAATTGAATTTTATTTAGGTAGCACATATATTAATGTCCGGTTTTTGAAAAACTCACTTTTTCCTTGATGCGAACAACGACCAATCTGCCCTCGCGTTTCACCCACCTTAAGGTTCACTTTCGCATAAGGCACTTTAAGATGACCCTTGCACGCCAAAACGACCTTTCCTCTCCTCGAGTTTGATCGACCGCAGAGACCATATAAAATCGAACTGAAACATGATTAACAGCGACAAATGATACGAATCAGCGGCGGAAACTGGAACTTTTGATTAAATCTCTCACCTTTGGACTCAGTTATATTTCCCGCCGACAGGTTTGCACTTCCAAAAAGACAAAGAAAAATTAAGCACTTTTTCCATACAAAACCGAAATCGTAAGAAATTTATTTTTATTTTTTGTTAGGCGTTTCTGAGAAAAATTGACATTTTAAACGTGCTTTGCGGGATCGTAGATTGCAATAAAAATAAAGCTTTTCACGGAGATGTTTTTAAATAAATATAAAGAAAAGAAGTTTCGGAAACTTTTAAAATAATAATATGTGTAACTTCCCATTTAAAATATTATGCAATTTTGCATTAAAATTCAAGATTATTTTGACATTTAAGACATATTCACTTTCATCGACAATGTATAATTATGCGGCCAGTAAAAAGGTACTTAAATTCCTTTAATATTCACAAAAAATTAATAATATCGACGCTGGAAAGGAAGAGTGACTAAAACGCCACATCGGGTGAATATGAGTTATATATGCAGTCCAACTTAGTTTTTTTTCTGCGTCGATTGGTCCTAGTTTCATTGCGATTCAAGCACTTTTTAGTCACCACAAAATAGCTACTTTTTAAAAATTTCATCGACTTAAACGACAGCAAATATGGTCTTTTAATATGAGTTTGACTTAAGTCATCTTAGATTACGTGTGGTGGAGTGGAAGGTTACATCACTCTTCCTTTCCAGAATTTTATCAAATTGTTAATAAGCTTTCTTTACTTTCCATGTTTTAGGATAACATGTAGAATTGGCTTTTTTTCCTTACCATGATATGGCTACGGAAGTTACTTAAGCACACGTTCCCTACCATAATAAAGTATATAATTCACATTAGTATTTCTTCCCTACCCGTTTTAATAATATATTTGTTGTTAAGTCAAATAGGTCATATAGAAAATCACTAACAATGTCGCTTTAGCTGTTTTTCCTTTCCAAAAAAACAAAAGATTTGTCGCTTTAGTTAATTATGCTTGCCATACAGTCGATTTGGCGAATAAATCATTTTAAATATATTGATCCGTTATTTTGCTAATGTCGCTTAGATCTACCATTTTGCCATCGATTTAGTCGGAAGCACCAACCTATAAATATAGTTCCGGATTCCACGGGCGCGTCGGGCGCTTTAGTCGTCCAAGAACAGTGCGGGTGAACGCACGTCCGTTGCTGCGCGGTTCATTGTTAACAGGTTACGAGTTTGTGCATCGGATATATTTATTCTGTTGTGTAAGCTTTGTCACGAGTGTGGTAAGTAGCAAAATTAAGCTTAATAATGTATAATTAAGTTCTTCCTACGTCACATGTGCTGATGTACAATTTATAATATTATGTGTTAGTGGGTATATTTATAAAATCATACTAAAATATTAAGTAAAGTTATATACATGCCTACACTAAATATCACATAACTTTAATTCTTATTAGGTTCACTTATTTATTTATTATTTTTTCTTATCATTAGGTACTACATACCTATTATGTTTTAATTTTAGTTATATGTATATTTTACTTTTTCTCTACTAATGTAATCCTATATTATATCTCATGTAATATGGCAGTCTGGGATTGCACCCCCTTCCAGTCCTGCTCAGCGCCGGATCTGCCATACGTTCAAAAACGTGCAAAAACCTGGCGCCAACTCCGAAGGGGCGCCGTGAGAAAATAAATTTTGTATTAAAATTTTGTTATAATATTCCCTGAATCGTGTAAAAATTACCCATAGTACGAAATAATTATTACGCTCTAGCAACACTTTCCAAAGAAACAGAAAGCGCACGCATCAGGTTGGTATCAACGGCTTACGAATTTATAGTCAGTTACAGAATTTTTTTTACACATTCCATACATTTAGTTTAAACGTAATGTTACTAAGAAAAGAGTGTGTCAAATGTTAAGTGTAATTGTGGGAATAGATTCGGGTTAAATTTGAGATTGAAAGGTATGTGAGTAATGTATGTTTGTATCTGCTAGCTTTATTTAAGGGCGCCACTGGTTGATAAACCAGGCTAACAGACGGTAAAGCATAATTCTCTGTCAGGGCCTTGGGGATTAAATACTTTATGATCAATTAAGACTTTTAATAATGAAAAGAAAGACAGTTTTCATATAACAGAGTTGATTTTATATTTAAAATATAACAAATAAAATCCAGTTAATCAAGAACAATTAAAAATTAAAAATATGTACACTCACCCAAGGATCAACCAAAAATCTATTCTAGCTAAATTTATACTTAAGTCCGATAGCAACCAGGAATGTTGAATGATGCTCTCTGCTTTGCTGCTGTACTTCATTCGTCTTTAAAGATTGAGCCAGTACCAGATCAAGACCAATGCCATGGTCAAATTAGCTGCTTTCCATGCATATAATTGATGGATCTTCAAGTTTATTTTAATTTTTCTCCAAATATGTCCGATAGACGGATACAACGAAGAGCTTTCCGAGTTTGTAAAATAATATTTTTATTTAAATTCCTTCCACTGCAGGAATATACTGTTGAATCCCGGTCAGTTAAATTCTTTATAGAATGTTTCGGTTTCACGCCATTTAAACTTGTAGGTAGCAAAACACAAGGGATATAATTTTACATTCCGTAAGTTTTTCAACAAATATCAATATATTTTAATGAAACTGCATTATAAATAAACTCGGAAAATATACAGTGACCCTTTCAAAAAGGAGTCCACCTCTCTAGACTGTTTCCCAAATAAAGTTCCCAGCTCTAAGGAAAAAATGGCTTTTTATAACCTCTGATTTCAAAAATAATTGAATGGCCCAAAGTTCTATATTTAAAGAAAAATCAACTGGCGTTTTAAACCAAACAAATATTGAAAAAATAAGAGGTACGTGACTAGACTTAATTGTGATGAAATGTAATTAAATATTTCATAACATTAAGATCTATTTTTCCATATATCTTTTACCGTCTTTTACGACGAATGGGTGCGATCCAAATTCAATAACCAATCACAGCGCCGTACTTTTGTTCTAGATAATCAAACAAACCGAACTGACAATTTTATTTAGCGTACGCTCGCTATTGTTTTATTTTGTACGATTTAAGTCTCTAGGAGAAAGTAGTTAAAGACCTTTTTCTTTTGAAATCTTCAATAAATTCCATTAACAAAAACATCGCACAGTTTGTAGGATGTCAGTGTTTAGTGTTTGTATGGTGTTTGTTCGCTCAATATGGTGTTTGTTCGCTCAACACAGGGGAAATGCAAGGTACAAATTTGAGGTTATATTCTTATTAGTCAGAAACTGTAGATGCTATTCTTGTGTTGTACGTTGCCATGAGAACGTATTTGTATTTCCTTTTTTCTATTTATTCGCGTTGGGTATATACATAAACGCAGTAAATCGCAGTAAATCTCAAGAATGTCTAATGGACCTAGTTCAGCGAAACCACCCGCATTGTCTCGTAACCTATATTTTAAATCATGGTATGGGCACAAACAAACAATTCGTTGTATTATTTTAAAGCATAACTTGCAAAAAGAGTTTTTCCTAAAATAATTAAAATAGCACCATAATTTTATGTTTACCCAATAGATTCAGAGAGTACAGGGCTGCTGGCGATTCTCTCTTTAAAAAAATACAAGTGTGAGAGCTACTGCCAAGTCACTTGGAAAAGTTTCACCCTTTATATGTCTTGATTTTATTTGATAAATTAGTGTAAAATAATAATAATAAAATAAAAAAGTTGGGGTGAACGAATTTTTAATCAAAATAAAAATGTAGGGGGGGGGGGGGCGCCATCGGTACCTACTGCACAGGGCGCCAGATTTCGTAGATCCGGCCCTGGTCCTGCTGGATTAAAATTAAAAATAAATAAATAAAATATCAATCTGTGCGATATCGCACTGTTTTCTTCCACAAATTAATCTTATAATTTTTTTTCTAGAAATGTCAAAAAAGGGACGGGGTCATGCCCTAGTTAATCTGGCTATGGCCAAAAGCAAAATGCCGTTCAACAAGCGAGACGAGTGCTACGCTCAAGGGACAAAGAGAGTATCAAAAATTTCAATGGATGTATGTTTCCGGCGAGTACGAAAACGTCTCATTTTTAGAAGCAGATGAGCAGGCAAGTTACATTTCATCAAAGGTTTTTTTATAATTCTCGTAGGTAATATTATCATAATAATTAATACTGGTTCACTGGTCAGAAGTTCCAAGATTAACATTATAATACCTAGCATGTGCAAACGAGTATCTACAATATTATAATTTGGTAGGCGGGTATGGGTACCGCCGCCCTGGGAACCATTTATTGGATGACCAACACCTCTGCCACAGGTCACCCCAAGTGGTTCGCCACGTTTGGTAACTTAGCAGGGGTGCCCGGGTTCATGGGGTAATGTTTGCCTGGGTCTTGATGGCGGGTGCGTCGGCCCACCTTCTGCGTGGCGGGCCGGATTGGGAGATGCTGGTTGGGGGAGACCCTTTAAAAGCGGTTACCGTTGTCCGGGCTGCTCGGTAGTACAGGGGCCCGACTCTCAGGCTCACGACTGAGGGTGGGCTGCCCCATCAACGAGTGCAAAAACCCCGCCGCTGCTGTTGTGCCGGTTCGTGACCGGAGGGGACCCAGCAGTAGCATTTGGGGCGCATTGGGCGACCTCTCCAGCCGGACTCTCCCGGCCCATCGCCTTGCGCCGCAGTGGGTGGGTTGGATTCATACGTCCGTCACTCCTGGACACTCTGATCCCCAGCTTTCCTACCCATCCCTCATACCTTTTCCTTCCCGGACCTTCCTTTCTCCCATAATCCCAAAAAAAAAAAAAAACCGTATAAAATCATGAATTGCACAAACAACAGTAATATCACTATCACAACGGCGAGAAGCAGGAGTCCCCGGTGCAGGCCAAAACTGTTGGTGAATTTCACCAACATTCGCGGCCTGCACAAAAACTTAAACTTCGTCCACCACCACCTTCTCTCCCAACGTCCTAACCTTCTTTTCCTTTCTGAGACACAGATAGCCGAGCCTACAGACGCCTCCTACCTGGATTGCCCGGGCTACACACTCACAGGCAAATTCAGACCCAAAGGAGGTGTCTGCCTTTTCAGCCGAGCTGACGTCAACTGTGTGCGACTGTTGAATCTGGAGAACTCCAGATTCGACGTAATGTGGGTGCGTGTCAATCTTGCCAGTGCGGTAAGATTTTACGCGTGTTTATACCGCTCACCGAACCTTAGCATTTCAGTTACGTATGAACTCTTTAAACATCTAAGTAATACTGTTGATGACCTCTTGCCCCGCTTCCCTACGGCAGAGTTTGTGGTCCTGGGGGACTTCAATGTTCATAACGAACCTTGGTTAAAATTCTCAGGACCAACGGACTCTGCTGGACGAGAGGCGGAATCCTTTGCCCTCTGCCACGGACTGGAGCAAATGGTTCAGGAGCCTACAAGGGTTCCTGATGTCCAGACTCACCGCTCCAATCTGTTAGATTTGTTTTTAACCACTGTGCCACACGGTTACAAGATTGACGTCACAGCGCCTTTAGGATCGTCGGACCACTGCCTGGTGACGACGTCAATTCCCGTAACCTTCAGACCGCCTAACGAGCGGCTGAACAGAAAAATGTGGCATTATAGATCAGCAGATTGGTTTGGTCTGCGGGCACATTTGAATGCTTTCCCGTGGTCAGCTGTCTCGAACGACACATCTCGAACGACCGAAAACAGAATAGTATATAACAAAATGGCAAAGGAAAGCAAGAGGATCATAAACAGGTCAAATTTCGAGCACGACCTGCAGATCAGCAGAAAGCTGGCTGCCTGCCCGCACGGCAGCAGAGCGTTCTGGTCGCTTGCGGGCTCAATAGGTCGCAATTTCTGCAAACCCAGTCTGCCACCTCTTACCAGACCTGACGGCTTTCTAGCAAATACCGCCGCCGAAAAGGCTAACTTATTAGGCAAAATGTTCGCGGAAAACTCGACCCTCGATGATCAAGGTGCTACCCCACTGTCGGTTTCTCATTGCGGTTTTCATATGAAAAAGCTGAGGATCCGGCATCAGGATGTACTCCAAGTCTTACGAGGGCTTGATATTAATAAAGCTAGTGGGCCTGACGGAATACCTGCCCTGGTGCGCTGCAGAAATAGCTCCAGTTTTGACGAAGCTTTTCAAAATGTCCCTGAAGTCTGGCTCTGTACCCTCTGGTTGGAAAAAAGCGATCATTCACCCTATTCCAAAGAAGGGCGACCGCTCCAACCCAGCCAAACCGCCCCATAGCGATCACATCAGTTCTGTCTAAGGTGATGGAACGTGTGATCAACGACAAACTGCTCACATACCTCGAGAAGAACAAAATTAACGTAATCTTCTCGCGTACGTGACGCATGTTTGGGGGCGGTGCCTGGAACGTTTCGGTGAGACCCAAACGGTTGCCCTGGATATTTCCAAGGCCTTTGACCTGGTTTGGCACCGAGGGCTTGTCAACAAACTGTCTTCCTACGGACTTCCCGCATCCTTGTGTACATGGATTGCTGACTTTTTGAGGGAGAGGTCGATTCAGGCGGTTGCTGACGGTTTCACCTCTTCCTCGCATTCGATAAATGCTGGCGTCCCACAGGGATCGGTTCTGTCACCGACTTTGTTTCTGTTGCACATCAATGACCTCTTGTCATGTGCACCGATTCATTGTTACGCGGATGACAGTACAGTCCATGATAGCTTTTTGTTTGACAAGCCCCCAAAGGGCACACAAACTCCAATAGCTCGGAGGGCTTTGAAGCAAAGAATGGACGGTTACCTCGAGAGTGTTTCTTCTTGGGGTAAGAATAACCTCGTCGAATTTAATGTTTCAAAGACCCAATCATGTTTGATAACGTCCAAAAGGGATCGAAATGAAAATCTAGTCTCCTTCAACGGAAGCAATCTTCCGAACAGGACCTCCATCGATATGCTTGGTATAACTCTAAGTGACCAGCTCAGGTATGGGGGTTCCATCGAAACCAGAGTTAAGTTAGCCTCTCAGAAACTGGGCGTACTGTACAGGGCCCTCAGATACTTTAATAGTACACAACTGCTAACCCTGTACAAATCGTAAGTGCGCCCCACGGTTGAATTTGGCAGCCACCTCTGGTCTGGAGCTCCAAAATACCTAAAAAAAACCCTTGACTCTGTGCAGAAACGGGCGGTCCGTTTGATAGATTCTCCCATCTTAACAGACGGACTGCAATCTTTAGAGCACAGGCGTCAGGTGGGAATGCTGTCCTTGTTATATTTAATAGTTTATTTTTTTATTTAGAAGATTTTCCCAATTTCATTTGTATCCATATAAATAATATATTATTTTTATGTAACTATCAGGTAGGAAAGTGTTTCCTTACGCATGCAATCCAGGCAAATAATACTTTACAAATTTAATAATTCATAATAAAAAAAATCTGCCATTTCATCAAGACGAAGAATTGGAACTACCAAATCTTTCTGAATCAATGCTTTTCCGTGCTGAAATACAGAACAGTTTTGTTCCAGAAATTCAACAAAATGTGGAAGTTACCAGATTACCGGAAATCTCCAATATTAACGATCCCCCACGAAAAAACACAGACGAATTTGAACCGATTGCAGAATCTACTGCCGTTGAAACATCAATTATTAATGAACGACACTATGAAGGTTTTGAAGATATTATCAACTTTTATGGAGAAGAACTAGAGCAATCATGTCTCTTAAAAAACCCAAAGGAATGCTCTAAAGCAACTAAAAAAAACTGAACAAAAAATAGCACTCAAAAGCCTCAGAAATAGAAAGCAAAAAAATTATTTGGACTTTTTGTCAGATGATGAAGATGCCTTAGGTTTTCAGTGGGATTCCACGTCATGGAGTGGTTCATCAAGCTCCGACTCCGTAGTTGGGAATATTGAAGAAGGATCGACTAAAAAGAGACTTTCAGAAAAAAAGAAAACCGATGTAGATGGAAAGGATGGCGAAAATGCGAAAAAAAGAAAAGGTCCATTTTAATTCAAAGTGGTAAAAATATGAGCGAAAAGATGGTTCTGAAGTACCAGGAATAAAAATGAAAAATAACACCTGCAAAGACAAACCCTGTGGTAAAGGTTGTAGTGAAATTACAGACGAGAAAAGACAAAGCATATTCAATTATTTTGGAGCTTGGACTCAACCAGGAGGCGTGATTGGCTCATTGCGATGGCACAAAAATAAGAAGTCAAAAGAAAAAGAGTCAAAGAGCTAAGCCGACCTAACCATACGTACTTTTATTTTATAAACGAGGGGGAAGGGCGACGTCAAGCCAAATTTCTTGCCTGAAATTCTTACTGAATACTTTAGATATTAGCCAAAAATTCTTACACTATACCCTGTCCAATGCTGACTTTGGAGTTTCAAAATTGGATATGAGAGGCAAGACAATTGCAGCTAATAAAACAAAAGCCGATCTATTACAGTCCGCAAGAGATTACATAAAAAACTTACCGGCAGTGCCATCTCATTATTGTAGAAGAGATTCTACAAAAGTATACTTAGGAATATAGCGCACTAGCGGCTAGGCCGCAGCAGCCAGATCGCGGCGGCCATCGAGATAGATATATTAGTATGAAATCGCCATAGAGCACTAAAAATGCGCACCTGGCCGCATGCGGCCAGCGGCCACACCAAGCCGCAGCGGCAGCGAGATCGAAGCGACGCATTTGCGGCCCGTGTTCAGTCGCTGGCCGCTGCGGCCACTGAGATCTATTGCATTGTAGTTAAATCACCAGTGTGCGCGCACTAGCCGCGGCGGCCGCACGTATTGTGGAACTACAGCGTGATTTGTGATCATCGTGATGTCTTTCGACACGGAAAGATTTATAACCGAGATTGAGACAAGGAGGGCGTTGTGGGACGTCTAAGCATATAAATTTGTATTTGGCATCGCATATAGCTATCAGCACAATAGAGAAATAGTTTTTGTAGTTATAATATAGTGACCCTGTATGGCTGAATGACTCTTATGTGCTTTCCGTCCACAGCTCCAGTACAGTTGAACTGTCCCTAAATCCTTCACTTATTTCTAGCCATTTGTCTCTATCAACTTGTGGAAAGGCAATGTCTTTTATATTTTGCTATATGGCGAAGCAAACCTCAAGTACAATTTCTCGAACAGTTGTGTGTCCAATGCGAAATGAATGATTTAGTTCTCTGAAGGAGCATCCAGATGCTAGGTATCTGGAACAAACAAACACGTTATGATAACTTTTTTTTTCATTTCCAGTTAAGTCACTCCAAAAAAATGGAAAAATATAAGGGACTCATTCCTCAGGGAGCTACGACATGTCAAAGGCGCAAAAAGTGGCGCCGCAGCGAAACGTAAATCTCCCTATGTATATTTTCAACACCTGATGTTCCTTAAAGATACGGTGGAACCGAATACAACAGAATCGAACTTAAATGATGCGGAAAATATAGTCCCTCCCACCCCCAAATCAGTAGCTCAAGGGACAACCAAGATCAAACAAGAAAAAGGAAGACAATAATTTCGAAAAAGAAGATCTTGTTTCGGTTTTAAAAGAAAGCATAAATTCAAGAATTCAACGTGAATCAGTTCTCCAAGACGACAATGACAGATTATTTATGCTTTCCTTAGTAAAGGATTTCAAAAAAATACCCAAATCCGCGAAGCTGACAACCAAGATGGAAATTATTAATCTAATCCACCGAGCTCAAAGTGGAAGATATGATCCAAGCCACTATGAACCTATGACCAGGCACAGCCAACCTACTTACCCTCGAAGCAGTTATACCAACCATCAGGAATATCAACAGGGATATTTTACTAAGCAATCGGATAATGGACCACTTGCCACAATGAGCTGCCGCCCTTCTCTGTCACGTCCCAGTGAACTGCCGCCGCCATTGGATTCAGGAAGAGAAGAAAATTCTATCCAATCACTCGAATCAGACTACTCTCAGGCCTCGCAAGATTCAGAAATAATTGAAACGTTTTTTAATAATTGAACAACTGCACCTTTGATTATGATAATACAGTACTTAAATACTTTTATGTACCTACTTGTTTCACTTATCTACCTGCATCCTTTTTCAAGAAACAGACACTGAGATAAAGAAATAATTTGAATAAAAGTAGATAGGCATAGGCTTACCTTAAAGTTACAATACAACAAGTTTTTCCTTGGCAGAAATGCAGGGGCTAAATTTAGTTACAGTGCCGGTGGTGATTGATGGACTTAATTTTCTTAACAGATCTTCAAACGAAGACTTGCTCATCCGCAAATAATTAAAGAACTTGTCATCATATTGCTGAAGGTCGGTGAAATAAGTATGAAATAATCCCTTTGTTCGCCTTTCACGTAGCAAGGGATGAACCCAATATTTTTTCCTTTTCTTTTTCCGCTTCTTACTTATAAGATACAAAAGCACTGCTATTTCCTCAACCTCCATTTTGAAGCGCGCTATATGTGCAACTGACGATCGTAGCCGCGATTTTGGCCGCGTTGCAAATCGCAACCCCTGCGGCCAGGCCGCGCGTCGTGGCCGCGCTGCCAGGTCGCTAGTGCGTGTAGGGCCTTAGGGCAAGAATTTAAAAATGTAAGTAATCTCTACAGGTTGTACAAAAAAGACGAGACATCCAAAGGAAAGGATATTGTTGGGGAAAAAATATTCAAAACATTATTTTATAAAGAATTTAATATTGGTTTTCACATCCCTAAAAAGGACAAGTGCTTAAAATGCATCAGATTTGGGAATAACACCAACACAGACGAGGAATTAAAAAAACACCACTTGAAGGAAAAAGAAGACTGTCTCAACAGATTTAAATATCACCAAAAAATCTACGAAAAGAATAAAAATATACTTTGTACTTCTTTTGATTTACAAAAGGTTTTGAATACTCCTCACGGCGAGTCTTTGCTTCTGTATTATTCGTGGAAATATACCGTATTTAACCTTACTTTTTATGAGAGTGGAACATGAGATGGCTTTTGTTTTACATGGGGAGAAGCCGAGGGCAAACGTGGGGCAAATGAAGTAGCAACAATACTTACAAAATACATTGCACACGTGGATAATCGCAGCAATACAAATACACTTTTTTTGTACAGCGATTCTTGCACGGGACAAAACAAAAATAAAACAGTTCTTGCTGCACTACATTCCACATTACAAAACTGTAATAATTTGAATACCATTCAAATGAACTATCTACTTCCTGGACACAGTTACATGCCCGTAGATAGCATGCACGCAGTAATAGAAAAAAGCGTTAAAAACAACATAATTTGGGCACCGTCCCAATGGGTGACAGTTTTTGAACTCGCACGAAAGAACCCGAAGCCCTATTCGGTGGAAGCGGTATCCTACTCAGATTTTATTGGCTGGGACAAGATAAGTGATAGGTATTTCAAAAGTATGCTGGGAAAATTAATAAAATAAGAATTGCCACATTTAAAAAGAATGTAAACAAAATTTTCGCAAAATATTCCATGGCCGACGATGCTCCAGTGGAAGAATTTGAAATTTTACTAAAAAACAAAACATTTAAACCGGGAGCCAATTTACGCAGATATGTTACCGATATCCTCAAAGATATATTCAGATTTAATTAAATTGTGCACAAATAACACCATTCCATCTCGTTATCGCAATGAATATAAACAATTAAAAATTAATAACTTTAAACATATGCTTTTGGAATCAGACATTGAAGACCCAGATCATGATAATTAACAGTCGATCAAAGTGTCTTTATTTATTTTTGTATTACTTGTAATTAATAGCTGCACCTGTCTAGCTTGTTTTAATTTATATTAAAATTGTAGGCCTGCAGAGTGTAGGCCATTCATTTTTATTTTTTCATATTTTAATGGCTTTCACCCTTCAAGGGTTGAATATTATACTATATCGTTATTTGCTCATCGTAACGTATTGTTTTTTTTTTTTTTTTAAATAAGGCTTCTTAATTTCAAATTTATATTAATTGAAAAATATAATTTATAGGCCACTAATCCCTTTTTTCCATTTTTTCTGGCTTTACCCTTCAAGGGTTAAATATTATTTAATATATCGTTATTTGCTCATCGTAGCGTATTATAACAATGATACTATATTCTTTATTTCAAATTAATATTATTGAAAAGTTAAAATTGTAAAAGCAACTTTGGTACAAATGTTTTGACGATCGAAATATAATAAAATCCGTGTTTTTTTACTAATTTTTTTCTTTTTTTTAACCAATAAAATACCCCAATGACCATAGTTTAAATATGTATTCGTCATGTCCGTAAGTCTTTATGTCGGTGAAGATATCACTTACGGTGGATCATTAGCCATTATTGCTTGGAATATCTATTAATTTTCTAATGATAAGCTTTTATTCCTCACTACATTATTGGTACATTTGTCCGTAAGGTATTTTTCCTCTCCTATTAATGTGTATGTATTCATCCTCGTGTGAAAATAACATAAACATGCACATTAGTCATTTTTCCTGCCTAAATTTTTAGGCACTTTTGACTAAAGCGCCATTATCTTCGGAATTATTAAAAATATATGTATTACAATTGATTAGGTTTGATGAATGCATTTATAATTTTCAAGCGGCAACAAAATCAGATAATCGTTTTCGGAGTTACGATTTTTTTAAACTTTCAAACAGGTCTCCTGAACATTTAGCATAATGGCGCTTTAGCCATTTATCCTTTCCAGCGTCGATATTGTCTCGAGATTATATTAGTTTTTTTACATTTTATGATAAAGTGTTGAAAATATTGCTTCGGATCTAAGATTTGTACTTGAGAGTAAAAGTGATGCAAATGTTCAGTTTGATCGGCGAAATATGGATGGGGAAAACGAATCTGGTGAGTGACCAAAGAATTTTTCATTACAACTTGGTGTTATAACTGATGAAACATCGACTGGAAGAGAGATTGCTGGTGTGAATATTGTTCTAGAAGATCTTGAGACGAGAGGAAGGTGAGAATTAGCTATTGATCACAATGAATGTGTCGCTGTGCCCAGTAGTGGAGTAATGCAAAATACGCGGGAAATCGAAAATATGACAGTTGAGAATGAAAGGCTGATGATAAATGCATCTAAATCTGGAAAAACCCGTAAGAATACTAAATAAAATAAAAAAGAACGAATTGACAAGCAAAGATTGAAAAAATTGGAATATAATGCATAATATTATCGTAAAAGGCAAGCTGAAAGTGCATTAAAAGAAGTAGAATACAAAGTGACTAATGCCATGAAAGCAAAAGATGTAAGATTGAAAAAAACTGAAAATAAACGGAAGAAGCGGACCGAGATGAAAGTGGTTCAAGAACGGGAAGCTAAAAAGGAAATGATTGCGGAAGACAAACAAGAGATTGCAAAATTAAAAAGGGCAGAATATGACCATAAAAAAGCTGAAAGCGTAGAGTTGAGATTGAAAGTACAAACTCAGGAATGTATACAGGCATTACAGAACAAAATAGCATATGAAAAAAGATAAATTCACGCAGAAACCATACAAAAAAAAGTCGATTTGAAAGCAAAAGAAAAATTTAATGTTGAAACGGTTTCTGTGCCCAGTATAGACATCATCCCTAATAGAAGCAGACTTTCTCAGGCTACATTCAAATGTGCCATTGCAGGAACATTGAATGCGGTAGCTCCATCTGTTCATTATTTAGGTCTTTTAGATCGCGAGTGTACCATTGACCACTGCCGGGCGGTTCATTTTGCAGTCGAGACCCAGTCGAATGAAACATAATGGAAAATTGTCATAATGGAAAAGTGTTTCTGAATCCACAGCCTGAGTATCCAGCCCAATTCAAAGATATTTTGTTAGGTAACAGTGAGAACGCCAAGTATTTCAGATTGTTTATTAGACAATATAACAATGCGAGTGCCTTTGTGTCTTTTGGTGCTAAAGTAGTTGACATTCCGGGCAGGGGTCCTTTTTGTTTGAAGATTTCAGGAGAGATATGTCATCTCACTTCCACTATGATAGAAGTCGGGGACAACAAGGTGCCGTGTTATGCGCGCTATATGTTTACAACACAGATGCAGCAGTCAATCTACGCATGAATCATCCGGCCAACGTAAATTGTTTTCAGGAAATCATGTCAGCTGTGGATAGGATAATCCGTCAAATAAGTCCTTATGCAGGTAGTTACCGGAATCTGTTGAGGAAGAAGAGGTGCGTTGCAGAGAAAGCGGTGGTCCACAGCGTTTTGTTAGTTTATTGTTTTCGCGTTCTTCATCCGATGATCAGAGGCGATACAATGCTCCAACATCTGCAAATGATGTTGGAATGGTCTTCGTTGCAGACCTTGAAGGGAATTTGCCAGCCGACGTCGACATAGCTGTTTATCCAAATAGGTCGCATAATACGCAACGCATCAGCATTTTATCTCCACGTTTGGATTCAATGGTTTTCCCTATTTTATTTCCTGCAGGAGAGTGTGGCTGGTCTGTGGACCTCCGGCATCACTCAGATTTTGCAACTCGAGTTCGAAATAATGTCACTTTGCTTCAATTTTATTCGCATAAAATTGCTGTAAGGCGTTCTGTCTTCAACCCCATTCATTCAGCGGGGAAACTGTTTCAGCAGTATATTGTTAATTCATATGTTCGCTGCGAGTCCAGCAGGTTTACGTATTTGAGGTTACACCAAAAGGAGTTGCGGGTGGAGTGTTATCAGGGATTGTTGGATCATTTAAACAACAGGCATGTAAGAGCATGACATCCGTGCAGGAAATGTTGTCATCTTACCATCTACGTTCACCGTAGCCCTAGGCACATGACTAAGATGTACCAGGATTCAATAACAGTTGTCCAAATCTGTTCATCACATTCACCTGCAATCCTAAATGGCGTGAAATAAAAAATGAACTCCATCCATGGCAAAGCGCTTCTGATAGGCCAGATTTAGTTGCACGAGTGTTCCAGTTGAAGGTTGATGAATTCATCGCTGATATAGTCAAAAGGAGGTGTTCGGTAAGGTTTTAGCTTACGTTTACGTAATTGAGGAACAAAAGAAAGGTTTGCCGCATCTTCACGGTCTGTTTGCTCTTGGTGATTCAGACAAGTTATATTCCCCTTCAGATATAAACCATGTCATCAACGCAGAATTACCTGACAGAGAGAGGGACCAGGATTTATATAGTGCGGTTATAAAACATAATATTCATGGCCCGTGTGGTACCGTCAATTCTGAAGCAATCTGTATGGTTGATGGAAAGTGTTCTAAGAAGTTTCCAAAAGCATTTCGAGATGAAACCGAAGCAGATGTGAACGGCTATCAGGTGTACAAACGACGTAACAATAGTTCAGAGGATCATATATGTAGAGGGTTCAAAATTGATAATAAATTTGTCGTCCCGTACAATCCATATTTGACTAGGAAATTCAACGCACATATTAATGCAGAAATTTGTTCCTCCGTTATCGCCATTAAATACATCCACAAGTATCTCGCTAAGGGTCACGACTGCGCTCGCATGGAAATACGACTTCTTCAAGGAGCAACAGACGGCACCAGCAACAGTACAATCGTCCATGATGAAATTAGTCAGTTTCTAGACTGTCGGTTCATCAGCGCTCCAGAAGCTGCTTGGCGTATTCTTGAAAATCCAATTCATGGTCAGTCGCACACGTCAATTTTACTGAGTGTACATTTGCCAGGCGGAGAACACGTATATTTCAGAGAAGGTAACGAGGAAGAAGCGTTCTCTGCTCATTCTCATTTTTATCAGGATATTCCAAACTTCTTCGTTTTTAACAGAAATAAGATCTGGAAAAAACGTAAACAAGGCGGTGATAAAGTTATTGGTAGAATAGTTTCAGTGTCTCCACGTAACAGAGAATTTTACCATCTCCGAGTTTTGTTACTTAAAGTTAAAGGCGCAACTTCATACAAACATATCCGAACAGTCGATGGGATTATTCTTCCTACTTTCAGTGATGCAGCGCGTGAATTGGGCCTGACAGACAACATCGACGAATGGGTTAAGTGTTTAGAAGAAGGGGTTGTCTTCATGATGCCAAAGGCACTTCGAAAGCTTTTTGTTGTTATATTGGTTCATTGTCTTCCTTCAGATCCATTGCAAATTCTTTCAAAACGTCCATGTCAGAGTATTTTATGAGAAATGTTGATAGCGCAGACTTGGCGATAAATCTCGCACTTCTCGAAATAAGTGACGCCCTTCTGAACGCAGGTTCTTCTTGCACTGCACAAGGTCTGCCGGAACCTGATCGAACGATAAATAAAGATATAGGTCGTGCAGATGTTGTGATTGAAGAAAACCTGGGAGCGGAGATGCAGTCATTGTTGAACAACCAACAACGAGAAGTGTTTGATTCGATCCTTCAAGTTCTCTCAGGTAGGTCAGACAAAGATTCGCCTAGGTGCTTTTTCGTAGACGAACCAGGAGGAACAGGGAAAACGTTTTTGTATAGAACTTTAATTCATTTGTTGCAATCGCAGGTAAAAAACGTGTTAAGAGTGGCTTGGACTGGAATAACGGCAATTTTACTTCCCAAGGGCAGAACATGCCATAATGCATTTAATTTACCTTTCGATTTAAATAGCTCTGTCACATGTAAAATTTCGAGAACCAATAGAATTATTATTAAAAATGCAGACTTAATAATATGGGACGAAGCTCCGATGGCCCCAATAACGGCTTTCGAAATTATTGAACGTGCCATACGGGTGGTAATGAATAATGAATTGCCGTTTGGTGGTAAAATTGTCATTCTTGGTGGGGATTTTAGACAAGTTTTACCTGTTTGTCGCAAAGCGGCTCGCAGGAAAATTGTTGCATCGTCCATCAAAAAGAGTGGGCTTTGGAGGTTATTTAAGGTGGTCCCCCGTAAGGCTAATATGCGGGCTTCAAGTGACCAGACTGCGTTTGCCGAATGGTTGTTGAAACTAGGTAACGGAATGTCCTCTACGTTTTTTTTTTTTTTTACGTGAGCTCCACACAGGAGGCCCTGAGGAAAATAATTTCCCACAGGGCCTATGTCATCTTTGGGGATGCTGTGTGGAGGTTTTTTCTTAAGGAAAGGAAGGAGAGGAGAGTTCTGGGAAGGAAAAGGGTTTAAGGGGTGGGTAGGAATCTGGGGTTCAGTGTGTCCTGGTCATCCGCCTGCAAGACCTAGACAAACCTCACCCCATGAACCCGGGCAGGTTGTGTAGCGTCTTCTGTTGTTTTACCATCGAGTACCATTTCCCAGGATATTGTTAGCGCAATTTACGGAGAATCACATTCGGTAGCCGATGCAAATTTATTCTGTGACAGGGCAATATTATGTCCCAAAAATATCGATGCTCGAAACATTAACGAAAAGGTTTTAGAAAAATTAGAAGGTCCCTTGAAGACATTTTACAGTATTGATTCGGCGAGAGACCAGAGAGGAAATCCAGATCCTGAGGAACAGGTGAGATTCCCTTTAGAATTTCTAAACTCTTTCAATCCACCAGGATTACCACCTCATGTCTTGAATTTGAAAATTGGCGCTATTATTATATTAATGCGGAATCTTTCCATAACCCATGGCCTTTGCAACGGCATTCGAATGATGGTCAGGAGTTTTTCAGATAATGTCTTGAAAGTTGAAATAATCACAGGAGATAGAAGAGGAAGCATTCATTTTTTACCTAGGATTACACTGGATAATCTTTACAGGCACCAGTTCCCAGTTCAGCTTGCATACGGTATGACCATAAACAAATCACAAGGGCAAAAATTTCATCAGATTGGCGTTTTTCTTCCAGAACCTGTTTTTACACATGGTCAATTGTATGTAGCTTGCTCTATGGTGAAATCAGAAAATTCTCTAAAAATTCAAGTAGTTCCAGGAACACGCCAGGGAGCAAATGCAAGCGGATTTACAACCCAAAATATAATTTATAGGGAGATTTTAGATTAGGTGTTAGCAATTTTATCTTTATAAAAGTAAAGTGCGCAAACTTAAAACTCATCATCTCTTCAGAAAATCGTGTCAATGTATGGTATAATTGCCAAATTAATCACGTAGTTAAACTAGCCGGTTAATATCTACCTAAACCAGTAATAACAGTTGATCCCCCGACAGTTGGTTCCCCAAAAGTATAATTCTTATAAAATTATACTTTTTTGTACATTTTTTTAATAATTTCAAACCTAAAATCGACTTAAAAATATATCAAATAGTTTCAAGACAATTCCTCCCCTAACAATTCGACTTAAAAAATATATCAAATAGTTTCATGACAATTCCTTCCCTAACAATTCGTCTTCCGGCATACTTATACAGGGTGTAACAGGACGTACCCGAGGGATATTATGTTATGATAAAAATAACTTGCTGTTTATTTTATCTAAAGAATCTAGGCAGGTGCCTATTTTTAAAGGTGTTTGACTAGGTGAAAACGTCAATGAAATCTATTTTTGAATGTGGAAGCTAAACGATTCGATTATTTTTTCGTAAGAATGTATATCAGAGTGTAACAGTTTGTATTTATACTGGCCAAATATTCAGTCGTTGAAGTAAGCACCCATTTAACAATCACCCAATAACTAGGTTGCTACGTATCAATTCAAATTGAATTTTGAATTCCTAATTGAAATTTTTCTACGAGCAAGTCGAATCCAGCATTTTTCGTTTGTTGCCCAAAAGATAGGAGGAAAAATTGGATTTGAGTTCAGTTCCAAGCTAGCGGCCAGAGGATCCGGCAGTCTGTCTCAACGTGGGGAAAGCACTTCGGTGAAACCGTAATTACTGTGAGCTTATAACTTCTGTTAGTTTGAGTTTATTGATTTACCATTTTAATATTTGTTCTACTTGAACTGGCCCCCTTTAGTAATTTTAACATCTTGAGATCAATTTTTTAAATCATAACAAGCTATCAATTCATTTATTAGATTTTAACTATTTAGTTTCTTCTTCTAAGGACTAAACACGACCCTGAAGTATTTAAATATTATTTTGTTAGAGTCTCATGTTCTGTTTTATTATTTAATAATATAATTTGATTGTTGCCTCAACTCTTTTTATTTTTAACTATAAATATTCTGTTGTACTTATTACTTTATGCAGTATTAAACTCGTTATTTTTATAAACCATTACAAGAGGTCTTAAAAAGCAAGCGTACTCACTTGTTGGGGTGAAGCCTAGGTGGTTGGACTGCACTCCGAAAGTCAACATGATTATATTCCGTTTTAAAGTAGAATCGTGCTTTGTAAACAAGGATTCACATTGTAATTGAGAAAATGTAAAATTCTCTATCAGATGGCCGCGTTCAGCCTTTATGAAGCGTTGTCAAACAGTGTTTTTCTCAGTAATATAGAGGCGCGCATTTCTTCCGCGATTTTGATTATAATTTGAACATCATAACGATGTTATTATGGTTTGACAAATTCACCATTTTACAATTGCCGGGTAACAAAGCTATCCGATCATAAATTATATGCAAGCCAGAGTGCTAGAGAACTTTGAAGATCACCTACAGTTGACTAGCCCCGTTCGTTTTTCAAGTATCCTTGGAATTTTAGGAAATACTGTTTTGGTCGAGGAGATTTCGACTCGCCAGAACTTAAAATTGTTCGTTGGTTGGAGCGTTTTCTTCGAGTGAAACAGCACCAGCCGTCTTCTGTCCACGGGAAACCTACGGAATTGTCATCGGGAGTTGAAGCTGCCTGAGGAACGTGGGGCCCGCGATAATTAGATAGCTAGTTGATGGAATTGGTCGATCCAGGGGTGAGCCTTTTAAGGTATTATTTTAAGTTCTGTTTTTATTAAAATCTGTATAAATAAATGTAATTTGTTAAGCAAATAAATATGAGTATGTGTGACAATTTTCAGTAGTATAGCTCAAACAAAACAATTGTTATTTGAAAAGATAGGCAGGAGCTTTCTACAAGTGACCTGTCGCAACCACGCACCACTTAAAAAGAAAAACTGTTAAATGTCCCTTTACCTCCCGAGCCGGTAATAACACGTTGGGTTACATGGATCGAAGCTGCGATGTTTTACCATGAACATTTTGAGGCCATCAAGGGTATTATTAACGACTTCGACAGTGCAGAGGCTTTGGCAGTTTTCCAGTGCAAAGAAGCGTTTGACGATGCTAGTATTAAAAAAAACCTAGCGTTGATTAGCGCTCATTTCCCCTACATACCTGCAAGTATAAAAATGCTTGAAACTCATGGATTGGCATTGAATGAAACTATTCAGGTTATGAAGAAAATTCGACTTATGAATTCCTCGTTGTCAAAGCTATTCCCGAGTAAACTCAAAGAAAAGTTTGAAAACTTACTGAACAATAACCCAGGGTTTGAACCCTTGTGCTAAATTGATAGGATCTTCGTACTCACAACGATAAAGGGATGTCATCTTCGGATGAGAGGAGAGCGCTATCGATGTCAACATAATCTTCGTACACATAAAGATAAAGGGATGTCATCTTCGGATGTGAGAAGAGCACTATCGATGTCAACATAATCTTCGTACACACAAAGATAAAGGGATGTCATCTTCGGATGTGAGGAGAACGCTATCGATGTCAACATAATCTTCGTACTCACAAAGATAAAGGGACGTCATCTTCGGATGTGAGGAGAGCGCTATCGATGTCAACATAATCTTCGTACTCACAAAGATAAAGGGACGTCATCTTCTTCATCAAATTCATGTTCTGCTGTTTGAACAGGTTGCAACCGTTTGAAATTATAATGCGAAGTAAGTACCCAATAATTAAGTTGGTGGCAATGCATCAATTCAAATTGACATTTGAATTCCTAATTGGAAATATAACAACGAAAAAATGCATGCAAGTCTGAAATAATTACCTCAAGTCCCTATAAAAAGAAACTTCAGGAGAAACAGAGAGAGGCAGATGCAAAAATGGTCCGAAAACTAGGAAAAATATCAAGATCCACCAACAGAAGATTGGATAGAATGTATTCTGTGTAAAGCATGGTGGCATGGGGACTGCACTGACTACGATAAGGGGCAATTTACGTGTGATAATTGCAATGGGGGGTAACTGTTCGCGGTGCGAACACTTACCCTACGGTATGCGAATACTTACCCCGAACATGGGGTAAGTATACGCAATCGACATGTATGTAAACTTTTTTATATAACTTTTTGATTTATGAACCGATCGAGGTTTTTATGTTTGTTTGAGATGCCTTAATAATCAATCATATTAATAAACCAAAAATTTGAGTAAAATATCTAAAGCTTTTTAATACAAAAATCCCAATGTAAAAATTGCGCATGATTACCCCACATGACTCTATAATGTTTTATTAAGTGAAGTACTCACAGAAAGTAGAGTTCAAAACAGGTACACTTAAAACTCGATTTGTTGATAGCGGACTATCAACGGGAAAAATGAGTTTGATACGCTTAATTTACCAGTTTTTCTCTATAAAATAAAAGTAGCAAACTCATTTTTTGCGTCTACGGTCATTGTTGAAATCTCTTATTTTTTTAATTTGCCGCTCTTGTCATGTGCAGAGAAGAGCCAGCCAGACTATATTATCACAGTGTTGCCCTAAAATAAGTGAAATCCGGTTATTAAGATTAACTAACAGCAATCTTATTATACTTACCTATTTTATTTTTATACTTATGTACCTGTAATAATTTTGTCTTTGCAGGCAACAAAGAAATTCCTTTCAAAGTTGTACCAAAAGGGCAGTCATATAAACCTTGCGATGAATCTGAAGGCGCTTTAACCTTATTTATTGCTGAGCACTGTTTTATATTAAGTGTAGACCATTTAGGTGAACTACGCAAAATTTGTTTCAAAGACTCTGAAGCTACACAGGAGCTAAAATTGCATTGTACTAAATGTACAGAAATAATGAAAAATGTGTTGATGTCACACTTTCGCAAGGAGCTCTTAAAAGATATTGGAAACCAAAGTTCAGAATTATAATGGATTAGTCCACAGACGTCAGTGTCAGTAAACATCTTGGTCTTGTAATTAGGTATTATAGTGCTGCACAGGAAAAGATAGTAAGTTCATTCTTGGAACTAGTTTCTATTGAGAGCGCAGATGCTAGGGGAATCGTTAATGGCCTAGTATCATGCTTAGAGAGTCACAACTTAAATATTAAACAAATGATTGGAATTGGAACTGATAATGCATCTGTTATGATCGGTGGCGGCTCGTGACTTTTGGGTGTGCTAGAGTGCTGATATTAAAAAAATTACATTATTGATGTTGTTGTAGCCGAAAAAATTTTTTTTGGCAGATACGATGTGTCTGCCACTCGTTGCAGTTAGCAGTAACCCATGCATCCGAAAATACTCTGCCAAGAAATATTGAATTTTTGGTTAGAGAAATTTCTAAATGGTTTTCTGTGTCTCCTAAGCGGCGAGATGAATGCACAAAAATATATGAACTTATTAACTGTGGCGAAAGTCCGCTGAAAATCGTACGGAAGGTGTGCGATACACGTTGGCTTTCAATAGAGCCAGCGATTACAAAAATTGTGACACAATGGGAAGAATTAAAATTACATTTTAATTTGGCAAGAGGGAAAGATAATTGTTACTCAGCAGAACTTATTCATAACATGCTCGAAGACAAAAGAAATTATCTTTATTTTGTTTCTGAGAAGCGTTTTAAATGATGTTCAAACAGCAATTAAATCATTTGAAAGTGAGGACTCTAATCCATTAAAAATTTTCAATACACTCACAACACTGATACAATCAGTGAGCCAGAGAATTTTAATACCAAGATCCGTAAACGGGAACTTATTAGATCCGATAACAGACAGGGATATTAACCCTAGGCTTTATCTTGGCTACATGTTTGAAACTGTAACATCGTAACAAAATGTAGACTCAGAAGTTTGAAATGCAATTCGACAACGCTGCTCCGCCTTCTTACTGCAATTACTCAAGGAGTTACAGCAAAGACTTCCAGACAACTACAAGCAGCTAGAGTCGATGGCGTTGCTAAGTCCAGAAGAGGCAATAAATTCTTGGGGTGACAACATATACGTACACATGGTACACTTATAATATCGCCGCCGTTCATACAAAAGTCACCAACCCCGAAAAAGGCAGTTTTGAGTTGAGTATGCCACCCGATGTAATAACTTAAACAAGTAAAATTAAATATTTCCTAATAGATATATACCGATAACCTAATAGATATATATTAGATACCGATTTCCTAATAGATATATACCGATATTTCCTAATAGATATATCCTAGATATATACCGATGGATCGAAAAAAGTTGAACAAGTTGGAGCTGCCTTCATATCAATGCAAAACAACTTCACTCGTCAAATAAAATTGAACAAAGACTGCCCTATTATGAATGCAGAATTGATAGCAATCAAAGAAGCGGTGAAGTATGCAGATGGAAACAACTGGAATAAAATTCTTATATTAAGTGATTCCAAAAGTGCGCTTCAACATATAAAGAGAGTTTCGAAAGGAGTTGCCTGCAGAAAAATAGCATATAATATTGTAGAGCACTTAATGAAGTTACATCAGAAAGACATTGACATACGTTTACAATGGATTCCATCTCACGTAGGGATACATGGAAATGAAGAGGCGGATTTGTTGGCAGACGAAGCAGGGGTGAAAGGTCACGAGTATGACTGGACGCCAGATAACGAAGATTACTCCCAAAAAATACATTTACTATGTAATAATATGTGGAATGAGCATTTTGAAAATTTATCTGCCAATAAGGGCGTATGGTATAGAAAGCTTCAAAAAGAACCCTTTAAAACATCATTGTTCACTGAAATCAATCTGAAGAGATCAGAAATGAGAGTCATTTTTAGATTAAGATCCGGACATGCACTAATGGGAAGAATATTGTGTCTGTTAGGCCTCTCTGATTCTCCAATGTGCTCTATATGTGAAGAATTTGAAGACATTGAACACACTCTCACAAAGTGCATTAAATTTGAACAACAGAGAGTAACAATATTGATGACCTCAAACCCATCGGAAATTCATAATTTGATAGCTTCAACCGACTACTATGCCATTTCAAGACTCATGAAATTCATTAGATCGTGCAACATGGAAAATATATGATACATTGTTTTATAAAGATACATACATATATTAATATTGCAACATTAATATATAGGATATATTAAACAAAAAAAAAAAAAAAAAAAATGAAACCTTAAAATAAATAAAAACAGATGAGGCAAAAAATGACAGCAGTATGCGAGTCAGAAACCTCGATTAAATATTATAATATAAAAAAAAAAAAAAAAATATTTCCTAATAACTTAAACAAGCAAAAGTTTCTAAACTATGACAAAAAAAACAAGCAGAAGTAGTTACTTTAGCTTGTTATAAATAAGATCGGGTTGGTATAAATATAACAAGCAAAACTCGCTACCGCGTAATGGTTACTTTCCTTTGCTTGCAAATTCAACACAGCGCTGATAAAATAAACAAGAAAAAGTAACCATCCAACCATAGAGAGTTCTGATTCACAAATATTTTTCGTTTTTGCTCAGTTTCGTCTATGATTATGTTGTGACGTTTCTATGCTAACCTACGTTTAAATACTCGGTGACGTTATTGTTTCGATTGTTTTTTTAATACTTATTGTTATATTAGTATACAGCGTAATGCTTTGCAAGATTTGTAATATTGATTTGCCGAACCGGAGTTCTGTAATCATGCATTACTCGAATCTTGCATCACAGTGCTGAATGCATCAAACGCCATTGACATTGTTGTACCGGTAAGTGTTTATCAAAAATAAACTCTTCTATTCATGCAATTACAACAAATTACAACCAAACAGTTACTTTATATTCGTTAACATTGTCTTATGTACCATAATACAGCGTAATGCTTTGCAAGATTTGTAATATTGATTTGCCGAACCGGAGTTCTGTAATCATGCATTACTCGAATCTTGCATCACAGTGCTGAATGCATCAAACGCCATTGACATTGTTGTACCGGTAAGTGTTTATCAAAAATAAACTCTTCTATTCATGCAATTACAACAAATTACAACCAAACAGTTACTTTATATTCGTTAACATTGTCTTATGTACCATAATACAGCGTAATGCTTTGCAAGATTTGTAATATTGATTTGCCGAACCGGAGTTCTGTAATCATGCATTACTCGAATCTTGCATCACAGTGCTGAATGCATCAAACGCCATTGACATTGTTGTACCGGTAAGTGTTTATCAAAAATAAACTCTTCTATTCATGCAATTACAACCAAACAGTTACTTCATATTCGTTAACATTGTCTTATGTACCATAATACGTATTTGGAGGTTATAATTTACTACTTTTATTGCATTTCAGAGTTCTTCAAATACATTTATGGAAGAGAGAAGCTCAAAGAACCTAGATCCCCACATAATGGAAATAAACCAAGTTGACAACTATACCCAGACTGTGAGTTTTTATCCTTTAATAATACCCTCCTAATTTTTTGTTTTCTTTTCATATTAACACATATTTCTATGTTCTTTATTGTTTCAGAATGCAATGGATAACAATTCAATTAGTGAATCTTCCAACTTCATTTATATTGAAATAATAGATGCGAGTGCTGTGCCTATTATTGTAAGTATATTTTGTTGTATTGGTTCAAGTTAAAAAGTATAACAAAGTTATCAATAAATTCATTGAATTAATTTTTACAGGAACCATCTGAGGAGGAAATAACTGAAATTAATGAAGTGACCACTACAAGCCCTGAACCGATTGTAAGTATATTTTGTTGTATCGATTCAAGTTATAGCGTTCAGATGCAACAAGGTTATCGATTAATTAATTGCGTTAATATTTACAGGAACCAATGAAGGATCATTATATCTCATTCGGTGAAGGATCATCACTAAATACTAATTATGAAGTGACCGCTACAAACCCTGTGCCTATTGTAAGTATATTTTTGTGTTGGTGCAAAGTATTAAAACGTTCTGTGTTCACATCATTAGTTTTGTTTGTTTTTTTCAGAGTGCCGATGATACGCTAAAGGATAAAAACAACATTGTTGCAGAAGTCAATGAGAATGATCAGGAAACCGATGATCCTAGCTATGTCCCAGATAATATTGATGGGGAAACAGAAGGTAGTGACATTGTTGATTCCTGTTATGAATACTGTTTCATATTTTCAATTCATATTAATTACAAAATAACTATTTAAAAACAACATTACGACTACAATTAAAGCACATTTTTTGTTTTCCAGTTTGCGACCAACATACTAACAAAAGAAGTCGGTGGCGCACGTCAGATCCTTCTACCTGGACTCGCAATATTGCAAAGGATCTTAGGAATTCTGGAAAGGCCTATGAGATAAACAAGAGGATATTTAGTTCCAAAACCCCCAAAAAATCCAGCTGCACTAAATGCATATTTAATTGCACCACAAAGTTTCCAGAAGAGCAATTAGAATTAATATACTCTGAATACTGGAGTCTGGATGACTACTGCCGTCAAAAGGATTTTATCCTGACTAACACCAAGGTCGTAGAAATTAAATGCAGGATTGTAAAGCCACCTCTGAAGAAACGTGCTAATGCGAAGCACTACCATTTCTTCAAAGATGGCAGAGAAGAAAGGGTTTGCCGAGATTTTTTTTTGAAAACCTAGTAATGGTGCATTAGTAATGGTCCTATTAACAAGGCTTATGAAAAAGCCAAGAATTTAAATGTATTTAATGGCCCAGATCAGAGGGGTAAGCATGTTCCAGGAAACAAGATGCCTAACAGCTTAGTTAAACTGATCAAAGGACATATTGAAAAAATTCCTGTTACAGAGTCACATTACGTGAGGAAATCATCAGGCCGGCAATACTTAGACAGCAAATTGTCTATATCAAAAATGTTTGCACTGTTTATAGATTACTGCAGAGAAAAGGATGTTGTACCGCCCAACATCACATCTTACAAAAGGATATTTGGCAAGCATTACAATTACTCCTTTTTCAGGCCAAGAAAAGACCAGTGTGCTCTATGTACAAAATATAATTCAATGAAGGATGTTGATGAGAAAAAAAAAATTGGAGCAAAGCTACTTGGAACACAAAGACAGAAAAAGAAGCAAACGCCGACAAAGCTCTCGACAAAGAAAGGGCAACTCGGGACAACACTTTTACCACGGTGACCTTTGATTTGCAAAGTGTTTTACAAATCTCGAGTAGCGATGTTTCACCTCTGTACTACAGTAGAAAAATCTGTTGCTACAATTTGACGATATATGAAGGAGCTCCACCTAACAACGCCATCTGTTATGCTTGGCATGAGGTAAATGGAGAGTTCAAGATCTGCTTAATGACCTTCAAAGCATTGCAAGGAATGGTGCCAGCCTATATATCGGAACTATGTGTCCGACAAAACTTAAGCGAGAGACAGCTTACTCTAAGGTCAGCAGATCTAGATGTTAATAATCGTCTAATCGAACTTTCTAGGTCAAATCGAGCTGTTTACTATGATCGCTCTTTTCATGTAACGGGCCCTCTCATTTGGAATAAACTTCCCTCAGCTCTTAGTAATATCCAGAATTTGGCTGAATTTAAACGGGCTTTAAAAACAAAATTATTTAAAAAATCATACCATTCATGAATCCTTACATCTTTTCAATATACGTAATTATAATAAGCCATGTTCTCAAGCTTCCCGTAATTGTTTGGTTTCGGTTTCCTCATAATTGTATTTTTATTTTATGTTTCGTATCCGAATTTATGGCAGAATATCTCTCATTTCTAAACACAAACTGCCTTTCTGTTGGTATATTATATTTTAGTTTTAAAGTTCTTGTTTTGTCCTGTGTTACAATAGCACCGCTATTGTCTATTATTATTATTGTCCCGTGTGCGCTATAACAGCACTATCTTTGTTAATTTTGTTCTTCTGTCATTGTTTTGTTTTGTAAATACTGTATATTCTTTAGTTAATTTTGTTCTTCTGTCATTATTTTGTAAATACTGTTTATTCTTTTATTATTTTATTAATATTATAAGGAGCACTGTAGAATTATTTAAATTTTATTATAGTTAAGCGCACTTGAAGTGAAATGTCACAAAACTGCGCTATATAAATAAAATATTATTATTATTATATTATTATGGCAAGCGTGGTAGCACAGAAATTGGAACATGCTTGTATAATTACCTTACTAACATACCAAGTACTGTTAAAGAAATTTCTATTTTTAGTGACACTTGCGGTCAAAACCGTAATCAAAATATTTTAAGTCTGTTAATGTATGTGGTGCAGAGTTCGAATAGTATTGAAGTGTTGGAGCAAAAATTTCTAGAATCGGGACATTCGATGATGGAATGCGATAGCATGCATAGTGCCATTGAGAAACAAAAAAGGTTCATGAGTGTCTATACAATGCATGACTGGATGAACATTTTTTCAGCTGCTCGTTCGAATAGGAACAAGAAAAATGCATAACTCTATGCCGTAAAAGAGTTAAAATAAAGTGATTTTTACAATTTGGGTCTCCTATCCAAACAAAACCAGGAACACGGCTGGACAAAAAGTGAACTGGTTAAAAGTCAAATGCTTTAAATTTGAAAAAAACAGTCCTACTATAATAAAATATCGTTATGGCCATTCCGGGGAATATTTGGAAATCAATATTGGCCTTCGGAATCGTGCTCCAACCTATCCACACCAATTATCAAGGCTTTACAATACCCCTCTTCCAATTAGTTCTGTAAAACATAAGGATTTGATGGTATTATGTGAAAAGGGTGTGGTACCACAAGAATTCCACCACTGGTATCAATCTCTGCCGAGCTCGACAAGCGTTATTAATAGGAATCCAGAACCCGATGCTGGAAGTGATACAGAGGAAGAGGATTAGTTATCAATAATTATAATTTTATATTTGTTTTCTCTTATGATCTTTGTTTTAATTGTACTTTGTAACATGTTTTTTACTTTAGGAAGAAAAAATCTTTATTTTGCCTGTATTTTCTAAAAAAATGAGTAAATTTTTTGTAATTACTTTTAATCTTACATTTTTTTTTTAAATATGTTAAAAGTTCTACCAATTTTATTGAATAAAACTTATTATTAAGCACATTTTCTTTATTATAACTTATATCCCTACCTTTCACTGTTCCTCTATTAGCTATTACTGTCCAGATTATTAACAAGCAAAAGTCACCAAACCACATTTGAGCCACCTTCCCCCCTTTAAAAACATTTTAAATATATTAATGAGCATCAAAAATTGAAAATAATTTTTGGAAGTTATTAGGAAGACATGGGAGAATGATGTAATACAGATAAAATCTTAAAAATATTAAATTCTGATTTTTCCTCCATGATGTTTTTAGGGTTGGTGACTTTTGCCTGAACGGCGACGATATCTACAGCACTCGAGTTAACAGAAAATTTTGACTCTGTTTTTATAGTTGGAGAAGATATCGACCTTCTGGTGATTTTAACAGGAAGCCCAGATAACAGAAAATCAAAAGTTTACCTACTAAAGCCAGGAAAAGGCAGAATAGAGAGGAGATTTTATTCCAGCAGAAGCTTCATAGAAGAAAGGCTTTCTGAAAATGTGTTGTTTATGCACGCGTTTTCTGGTTTACATCGGCAATGTTTCGTCAAGGCAAAAGAAAGTTGGTGGATTTGTTAAAAAAGAATCTAACATTGCAAAATCTATGTTCAGTGTTCGGAGATCCAAATGCCGAAACAGAGTCGATAATTAAAGCAGGGGAAACAGTGTTGACATATCTTTATTCTTATGTCTTATTTGCACAATCCATAAAAAACTAAAAAGCTAAAAGCAAATTCAACCTTGCCTGTCTTCCTCCTACTTCTGGCGCCGCTTAGCAACATTCATTGCGAACTTACTACCAAGTTCAATGCTGGCTAGGGGAAACAAAAACAGCCAAAGATTGGGGTTGGAGAAGTTCTGAAACAGGTCTGCTTCCGATTACAACATTAGATGATCCAGCGCCTCAAGAAATTTTGTCATTCATTTCATGTAAATGTAAAATGTATTGTAGCTACAATTGCGCTTGTAAGAAAGCAGCCCCAAATTGTTCTGCCATTTGCGTCAATTGTTATGGAAAGACATGCACTGGCACAATTATTTTAGACGAAGCTGCCGAACCAGACATGGACGAAGTGGATGTTGAAAAAACTCTTTCAGTTTATACTGATTCCGATCAGCCATATGATTCAGATAAAGAAAATAATGAACCAGTGGCCCGTTATGAAATCAATATTTTAAATATACGAGGGCTATTCAGAAACTAGGGAACGTTTCCGTCTGACGCCGCTAGGCGCGCGGCGATCACGTACGTTTTGGTGTGCGCGTGCTCGTAGCTTCAGTCGGCATCCAGCCGTCAGAACGACAACGTCTCCGCGCTGCCCGTTTTCCCAATATTCCAATTTAAAATGTGCGCTGCAATTTCAAATCCCGCCAGTTGTGAAGTGCGGTCCGTAATACGGTTTTTGTTAGCAAAAAACGAAAAACCGATAGAAATTCATCGGCAACTGTGCGAAGTCTATGGCAACGACGTAATGAATGAAATTTCAGTGTGAAAATGGTGTATCCGGTTTAAAAATGGCCGAACCAACGTGCATGATGAAGAAAGGAGTGGACGCCCGAGCATTGTGACAGACGATCTTCTCGCCAAAGTTGATGAGAAGATTCGTGAAAACCGTAGCTTCACAATAACGGAGCTTTCGCTTTGTTTCCCACAAGTTTCACGGACTTTGTTGTTTGAAATTGTGACTCACAAGCTTGGCTACCATAATTTTTTTTGATTTTCACTTGTTCCCGAAGATGAAGAACTGGCTAGCGATACAGCGTTTTAATGACGACGACGAGCTCTGGGCGTGCGTCACTGAGTGGCTGAGATCGCAGGCGGCGGATTTCTATGACGAAGGAATTTCGAAGCTTGTCCACCGCTACGATAAGTGCCTTAATTTGTTTGGTGACTATGTAGAAAAGTAGCATTTTAGTCACTCTTTCAGATGTATATAATAAAATATTTTTCCTGTACCTAGTTTTTGTTTTATTACAAAACGTTCCCTAGTTTCTGAATAGCCCTCGTAGTATATTTTAATACAGTGAAAATGATTTGCAAAGTGAACAACCATCTACTTAAAAAAAATTCAAATATGCAGCGTAATAGTTTCATCCGAATTAATTCAACAAACCTTTTTTCAAACACAGAATTATTAACAGCAATTTTTTTTCTTCTTGAAATCAACACATTTTTTGTGAGGCATGCTATTTGTTTTATCTAGATTCTAGATAGTATAACGAGAGACACCACGGGGGCTCAAATACTTTCTCGCTCACACATGATACAGCGTCCTTATCTACAAATGCAGCATGCCGTAGCAATAGCATTGGTTGCATAATTCAAACCATCGGCTAATCACCGGGCAGCTCCCCGTCTCCTAATTACCAAAGGATGTACTACCAGCCGCCCTATATAAACGAGAGCGCGGCCTTGAACAACCAGAGATCAAGAAGACAGTCCTAAGGCTCAATACCAAGGATCAACTGTGAGATATTTTCTTGTCCACATTGATATGGTAGAGGAGTCTCAGAGATAGTCAGACCTCAGTCGGAGATTACGCACCGCGTTCATATATATCTCAAGTATCATTATACTCGTATACCTACAATTGTGTACTTATTATTATTTTGTTATATTATATATTTCTGAATAAAAGCTCTCTGTTCGAACTCACATAGTATTTAATATAATTAACGTTATAAATTGATGCCCACTGTGAGGCTGTGTTAAAAAACTGTCAATTTATGTTAAAAAATTGTCACCCAACTCGTGGCCAGAGACTTTTAAGTGTTTTTTAAATAAGTAAAAAGTACAAGTGTTTAAAAGTTAAAAGTACAAAGTGAAAAGTACTAAGTGAAATTACTAAGCGTTAAAGTACTAGGTGTAAAGTACTTTTAGGCTAGCCGCGCACTAGGCAGCCAGGCTGCCGCAGCCAATATAACATACGGTGGCTCATTGGAGCCCGCGCACTAGGCAGCCAAGAATTCCTGGCTGCGGCAGCCAATAGATCGCGTACGATTGCACGGCAGCCAGCTGGCTGCACGCAGCCAGAGCGTGCAAGGCAGAACCCACAGGCTAGTATGTGGCTGCCTTCAGTCTCCGCGCACTTGTAATAGCAGCCAGAAGTGTTACGCTCCGAAACTAGTTTTAACTGCTTTTTGAAAATGAGTTTCGATACAGAGAAACTAATTCGAGAAGTCGAAAATCGTAAGGCAATATGGAATATATCTTCAGAAGAATATAGTGATCGGGATGCGAAAAGACGAAGATGGGAAGAAATCACAAATATTATGTGTGAGGAAAGCTTAACAGAAAATGAAAAGAATGAATTCGGTAAGTAATTTTATTATTCTGATTCATATACAGTATTTATAGTACTTATCCCAATGTAACCCTGTTTTGCCATTCTAGCGGATTCTCATTTACAAAATAATCCGCAAATAAATCCCTATAACATGTTTATGATTGACTTCCTCTATATGAGGGACCTGGGGGTATTTCTAGTTCAGGAGGGACGTACAGTGTATCTTGAAATTTGTAGCCATCCCTTTCTCGTACATAATTGTGTAAAACACAGCATGCTTGTACTATAGCAATTGCAAATTCTATTCGAACACCTATCGGACAGTGAAAAATTCTCCATTTATTTGCCAGAATGCCAAACGTGCATTCTATGAACCGCCTAGCCCGGGACAATCGGTAGTTGAAGATTCTTTTGTTATCTGTTAAACCCCGCCACTCCATAAGGACGCATTAAATTTTCAGATATACCAAATGCCTCGTCTCCCACAATAACGTATGGCATCGCCACTCCATTATTTGATATGGGGCTTTTCTCCGGTATTTGTAAATTTTTATTGATGAGTTTTTCATGCAAAATGGATTGTTTATATATAGATGAGTCACTACATTTTCCATATGCTCCAATATCTATACAACGTGTCCGGAAACTCGTAGTACAAGCGGGAAACTGGTGAATCTACATCACGTAGAGAACCCAAAAAACTTATTTTTTTCGATCTAAGCATTTCGATTTTAATATATTTTTTTTCTATTTTTGAATTTTTTCGGCAACTAAAGGGTTAAAAAAATTTTTGAGCCCGGTTTACCCTTCGTTGCATTTTATAAGACATTACACAGCTGAAATCAACCCCCTAGTGAAATTTTTTTTCAAATTTAACCAAAAAAATTCCAACTTCGGACCCGATTTACTCGAAAACGAAAGCTCAAATCAAAAAAAGTTAAACCACAAAATCGACTCCAAATGTGATGTGGATTCTCCAGTTTCCCGCTTGTACTACGAGTTTCCGGACACCTTGTATAAGTGAACTTATAATCCGCATCGCATACAACAAGTAAAACGATCGAAAAATAATTTTTATAATTATAATAAAGTGAGTCTGAATCGCTTGGTTTTATTAATCTTATATGTTTACCATCGATGGCTCCAATGCAATTGGGAAAATTTGCATTTTTATTGAAACCATTTGCTGTCTCAATCTATCTTTCTCCATTCAATTCTGGAAACGCTGTTTGTTTCATGTTCGCCCAAATCGCCAAGCAAACTTCATATACGATATCTCGGGCAGTGGTATATCCAATACGAAAATTATGATTCAACTCTGCCATGGAACACCCGTAGCAAGATATCTGTAACAAAATATTAATTTTCAGGTAAATCTCTACAGCAAAAGTGGAAGAACATCAGGACTAGTTTCACCAGGGAAATAAAACGCAGAGTCGGTGCTAAAAGTGGATCAGCAGCTTCGCGTAAGAGCCCTTACGTATATTTCGATCAACTACACTTTCTTAGGAAAACGGTAGTAAATAATGAAACTCAAAGTAGCATGGATGAGACAGCACTGCCAAAACTAACGATGATAATTGTAACAATCAAATTCGTTTACCTGTTGCCAAAAAGAAGAAGAAAACTGCCGATGGAAGTTTTATTGAAATATTAAAGGAAAGCATCACAGTAAGAGAAGAACGGAAAGGAAGCAAGAATCTGATACAGATAGACTATTTTTGCTTTCGCTTCTAGAAGATTTTAAAAACATTCCGAAACATCGTAAGCTTTCTACAAGAATGGAGATAATGGACGTAATACAAAGAGCACAACCGCATCCTATGGAAACTCAGCATTCCCAATTTGGTCTGTTTCGCCAAGGCTAATAATGGACCAGCAACAAATAGCGGATGATATACGACACAATCAAATTTTTTTAAACATACATTAATTGTCTTATGAGCCATCTTGGTGTTGTCATTTAAAACCTAAAAAACGATTGCAGCGCCATAATTTATTTTCTACACTTAATTGCCAAACTGTATTTTTGTTTTCTTCTATTTTATTTTCAAGGGATGAAGATTGTTGAATGCTTTTATAGCTGTTATTTTGTATGATTAAGTCTTACTGGTCTGTTAGTGATATTTTGAGATTGTTGAAATTTGTTTTTTTGGTCAAAAATGTAGTTTAGTAGAGTTTTAACATATAATTGGCGTATATCTAGTGTTTGGTTTTGAAATAATGACAATATGCATAGTTCTTACTTGAATGTCATTTTTTCCTTCCTACCCTCCCCAACCAATGTCACCATGGTGAAACAAAACAAGGCACAATAACATTCAAACTGTACATTGAGATGGCCTGACATTTTGCAATCAACTAGTTGTGTTTTTTGGTTTTTCGCCCTTCGTATTTTGGTAAGTGCCTTTGGTTTCCCTTGTCCTTACATTCCAATTATTTACCACACAGTCAATCATCCAACTTCAGAAACATTTTCGTTTTGGTTTTGCCTTTACAGTCCATTTTTCGTCAGTTGCATTTGAGGCTATAAGTTCGAGACAGTCTCGGATGCAACATCTAGTATGGGGTCTATCTATCTATCTATCTAGGGGGGTTCGGAAAAAATCACGAAATATCACGAGGGGGGGGGGGGGGGTATTAGGAGATATCATGTGTATTTATTTTTCGTGATAATATTCTGAAAATTTCAAAACACTTTGTACTAAAAAAAATACACATGATTTGGAGGGGAGGGGGGGTTAGTCTAAAACCTCACCACATATCACCGGGGGGGGGGGGGGTTAAAATGTTGCTAAAAAACATCACGTGATTAACCCGTATGTGTCAAACGCCCCATTTTTAAAACGGTTACTAATTTCCGATTAAAAAAAAAATCACATGCTTTGTTTTTTTTTACGACTAATAATTTATTTATTATGATTCCTTGCAACTCTAATAGATACTTTTTACGCGCGAGACGCCATTTTGTTTTTCATTATTCACGTCAAAAATGTCATAGTGGTCCTTGTAGCAATGTCGCGGAGAAAAAAGTAAGTAAATATAATTTATTTACACAGTTTGGTACAAATTTGACATTATGTAGCATAGGCTTTATTTAAAACCTATATGGTGAGATAAAAATTACCATTTTGCAGCCAAATCGACGTTTCTTACCAATATTCGTGTGAAATTCTCAGTTCAAATCTCCCGCCAATGTCACCTGGCAGTCCCACAAGAATCCGCTAGGCGGCGTTGCCAGCATGGCGTGGTAACGCCAATGATTATGCGTCATTAGCATTTTTTTTGCGAAAGTCAAACACGTTTGATTGTACAAAATATTCTAGAAGTAGCTTTCATACAGTATTTTGTGCAAAAAATTTTAATTTCGACAAACATTTTAACAGTGATACTGTTCCGAGTCCCGAAATTGAATTCCAGTTTCGTGTGTTTTTTCTTTGTGATTGTTCCTTTGTTATGTCGAACTCGGAAAGTTCAGATTGTGGGGAAGCCGAGATTTCGAGGGCGGAAATCATGAAGGTTATCCAAACGGACACGCGGGCCAAACGTTCGAGGGTCGGCGGTGATGCCAAAAGGCAGAAGATCGGTGAGCCGACTCTCGGCGACCCACGAATTGACGTGCTAACGAAGCAGATGTCCCAGATGCAGGAGATGTTGCTTCTGTTGTTGGAGAAGCGGTCGGGTGCTCCTATCCGTGACGCCTCGGACAATGAGGATAGCATCTCCCTGGACACCCCCGCATCGCTCCGGGAGGAATTGGCGAAGGAAGCCGACAGAGATGAAGGAATGGGCATCACCTGCCCTCTGCCGTCTCGCGCCTTGGATCTCGGGGAGTGGACAACGGAGCTGAAACAGCCGAAGATTCCGTCGGCCGACCCAGGGAGGGTGAAAAGAGTGGAGCTCCTTCAGCATCTGGGGACGGCAAATTGGAATAATGTCCGCTACCTTGAGATCCAGAAGTAATATGCCGCAACCCCTCTCTTCTCAATGTTGGCTTTAAACCCGGAATAGAAGCGCGTAGCCCAGGAGGAATCGGCCAGCACGTCAACGGACTCCTTCTGCGGATCCCTGTCCAATGCCCTTTCGCTGCACGCAGATCTCCTGAAGGCCTCCCCAGCGCCGGATCTGCCATACGTTCAAAAACGTGCAAAAACCTGGCGCCAACTCCGAAGGGGCGCCGTGAGAAAATAAATATTGTATTAAAATTTAGTTATAATATTCCCTGAATCGTTTAAAAATTACCCATAGTACGAAATAATTATTACGCTCTAGCAACACTTTCCAAAGAAACAGAATGCGCACACATCTGGTTGGTATCAACGGCTTACGAATTTATAGTCAGTTACAGAATTTTTTTACAAATTCCATGTATTTAGTTTAAATGTAAGATCTATTTTTCCATATATCTTTTACCTTGTTTTACGACGAATAGGTGCGATCCAAATTCAATAACCAATCACAGCGCGGCATTTTTGTTCGTAAGCCGTTGATACCATACGTCAGTGTTTAGTGTTTGCTCGCTCAACACAGGGGAAATGCAAGGTACAAATTTGAGGTTATATTCTTATTATCACTGCTCACTGTCTCTCGTCGGGACTGCCTGTCAGAAGCTAGTAGATGCTATTCTTGTGTTGTACGTTGTCGTGAGAACGTATTTGTATTTGCTTTTTCTAATATTCGCGTTGGGTATATAGGTACATAAACGCAGTAAATCTCAAGAATGTATAATGGACCTAATTCAGCGAAACCACCCGCATTGTCTCGTAACCTATATTTTAAATCATGGTACGGGCACAAACAAACAATTCGTTGTATTATTTTAAAGCATAACTTGCAAAGAGTTTTTCCTAAAATAATTAAAATAGCACCATAATTTATGTTTACCCAATAGATTCAGAGAGTATAGGGCTCCTGGCGATCCTCTCTTTAAAAAAAAACGAGTTTGAGAGCTACCGCCAGGTCACTTGGAAAAGTTACACCTTTATATGTCTTGATTTTATTTGATAAATTAGTGAAAAAAAAAATAAAAAAATTGGGGTGAACGAATTTTTAATCAAAATAAAAATGTAGGGGGGGGGGGGGGGGGGGGGCGCCATCGGTACCTACTGCACAGGGCGTCAGATTTCGTAGATCCGGCCCTGGGCCTCCCTGCAGGAGCTCGTCAACTGGAGCGCGGAACCGGGCATGAAGCTGAGCACTTCCACTCTGTATGAGAAGGTACAGACTCTCTTCGCTACAGGATCTGAGTCCCAAAGGGTGTCCAAAGATATAATGCAGATGGTCTGCGGAAAACGGGCAGCCCACATCGAGCACCGAAGAGAAAGGGTGTTGCAGGGCATCAGTGACGGGTACGCCGGAGACGCCATATGAAAGATACCACCTACATCAGAGTATCTCTTCGACCCGAGCATCCTGTCGGCGCAGCTGTATAGGTTGGGAGGAGTGAAGAAGTGCTTCGCTCCTCAGTCTAGCACATTGCGCCCTGCTCCGCCCGTTAAACCCAGCCCGTTAAATCCAGCGCAGAACTTGCAACCTTTTCGTCCCAAGATGCTGCAGGGGAGGACCATCGCGAGAAGGGAACAGCCAGAGAGCCAAGGTCAGGAGCCAGCCCGTAGAACGGCTAAAGCTTTCACTCGCCGAGACAGGTTCAGGCCCAAGGAAAGGGCGGGGAAGTCAGATCGTAAGAGATTTTAACCCAGGCCCCTCTTTTCAGGGGGGTCAGTTACGCTCATTCGCAGGTAAGTGGAGGAACCTTGGCGCTCCTACTATCATCCTTAAGATGTTAGAGGGCTACCGGATTCCATTTTCTTCAAAACCTCCACTGAATAATAATATTGAATTATCTAATTCCCCGTAGAAGTGTGTCGTTCCGGCCGGAATGAATCCAATGATTCCGAGTCCGAATGCGTTTGATTCGTTCCGAGTCCGCAAAATGTTATGAATCGATTCCGGAGTCGCTCGCACTCGGGAACGAGTGACAGAGTGAGAGTAAAGGAATCACTAACAGGAGGAGGTACGCGGCATGGGCCGGGCGGCGTTGATTTGCTCTAGCAGGGCGGTCTTACTCTCTCACTCGGGAACGAGTGAGAGAGTGAGAGTACAGGAGCCACTCAAGGGAAGAGGCGCACGGCGCGGGCCAGGGCACAGTGTACCGCTCTAACCGGTCACGAAAACATTTTTCAAAAAGAAATAGCATTATCTCGTAGTCAAAATATTGCAAGGAGCATTGCTTTTTTCCTTTTGTGGGAGCAAATTTGTTTCCGGCAAGTTTGCGCCGGCGATAATTACTTGTTTTATGAAGATCATTTTTTAAACACAAGGTACAAGGACTCCATTGTTCGTGAATTTCAAATATAACGTAAATATTATCTTACACGGTTCTCATAAAGCTGTCAAATGACATCACTCATCTCAAACAGATTATTATTAGCTATATAAAGATAAGATTTCTCGAAATAATAATCTCGCAATAAACAATAACATGTTAATGTAAACACACACGCCCAGCTGGCGGCAATGGCTCGACACTAAAACATAAACACATTGAAGCGCATCACGAGGTGGCAAAAAAGTTCGATGTTCGATGAGATTTGAAAGGGTCATTGTGATAGAAAATGTAACTAAAAAATAAATGTAATAAAAATGCTTTACTGTTAAAGGACATTGTAGAAAACATTCGGTTTTATAAAATTAATATTTTACTTCGAACATTTACTAGTAAATTAACTCCCGCTTTTGTTGAGAACACCAGATGGTGAGTACCATTTAAATAATAATAAAAATATCATATATTGAAAAGCAAAAACCTTATTGTGTTTAATTTTTTAACTCCCCAATGGGTTACAATGATATAATATTACAGTTGACAGCATTTATTTTTAGGTCAAGAATAAATCACTGTTTCAGTGTTTGATGATTTACAAACATTACTCGACTCATTAATTGTTTCCGATTCCATGTAATTAAACTGAAGTAAAGTTCGTTCACAACTCCTACTTTTACTCCTCGTATGTTATTATGATTCCCCAACTCCGTAACATTCCACGATTCCACCGAGTACGGCGAGTCCAGCTGAATCAACTCTCAGCATTAAATCAGCAGGAGTCAAACTGAGTTTGGTTCCGGCCGATTCGACGACTCCGGCTGAGCGCCACAATGAGTTTGAGTCCGGCGGAATCAGCAGGAGCCAAACTGAGTTTGGTTCCGGCCGATTCAACGACTCCGGCGGAGCGACACAATGAGTTTGATTCAGCGAGTCCGGTGGAATCGCCGGAATCAAAGGAGCGAGTCCAGTGAATCGAGTCCACTCAGTCGAATACGGGTCCGGAATCGATTCCGTAAAATAAGTGAATCGACACACTTCTAATTCCCCGTTCGCTACTAAGACGTCCGTGGCAATGACGGAACAAATTGAAAAACTCAAGGCCCTTAAAGTTTTAGAGTCGGCACCTGCCACTCCCCTCATTTATTTCTAACATGTTTCTCGTCCCCAAGTCAGATAGTTCAAAGAGACCGGTCTTTAACTTAAAGTATTTAAACAACTTTTTGACTATTAGTAAATTTCGTCTGGTAAACGTTTATCGAGTTCCTACTTTTCTACAACCGAATAACTGGATGGTTAGAGTGGACCTAACGCACGCTTATTTCCATGTGCCTGTGAGTGAGCAGCATAGATGCTTCCTTAGACTTATCTATAGGAATGAACTCTTGCAGATGACATCCCTCCCCTTTGGCCTGGCCACCTCACCTAAGGCATTCGCAACCATCACTAACTGGGTAGCGCAAGAACTACGGAAGAGAGGAATGAGAATTTTAGTATATTTGGATGATTTTTGATTAGTAAACCAATGCCTGCTTACTTTAAAACGCCAATCTAGTGAAATGGTGGAGTTTTTACAAGACTTGGGATGGCAAATACAATTTTATAAGTCAATACTAGAACCATCACAACAAGTCCAATTTCTTGGTATCAGCTGGAATACTGTAACTAACGAAAAGTCTCTCCCTCAGAACAAGGTTTTAGCCCTAACTTATCTGTTAAAGGGTTTGATTCAGACAGGAAGGTGGTCTCTAAATAAGGGGCGCAGCCTCTTGGGTTCTTTGAACTTTGCTAGTTTTGCAGTTCCAAGAGGCAGACTTAACAGCCGGTATATACAGAAAGGGTGCCTAGGACTCGGACACTACCACCCTTGGAAGTCATCATCGATTCCTGCAGCTGCCGCTCGGGAATTGAGATGGTGGGTTCGATCGCTCACCCTGACGTCACCCATACATCTCCCGCTGTTTGAGCATTACCTGATAACCAATGCCTCGGATCAGGGCTGGGGTGCCCAGCTAGACGAGAGACTTCTCAGTGGTGTGTGGACGGAAGATCAGCTGAATCTTCACTCCAATCTGAAGGAGATGCTCGCCGTGTTGGCTGCCTTGTCTCCTCACGTGCTCGAGCTATCCGGCTCGGGTCTCCTGATCCAGTCGAACAACAAGTCTGTCGTATCTTACCTCCGCAAGGAGGGGGGTACCAGGTCAACTCAACTCCTGAGCTATACACGACTAGTGCTAGATGTTTTGGACAAACACTGTATCTCCATGACAGCACAATACTTACCAGGTCGTTTCAATGAAGTAGCGGACTGTCTAACAGACCGTCATCGTGCTGTACCCGAATGGCACTTATTACCCTCTTTTACAGAGGTAGCGTTCAGAAAATGGGGACGACCCGAGATAGACCTATTTGGCTCTAAGACAGCACACGTGGTTCACAGGTATGTTTCTCTTGATTTTCAGGACGACAAAGCAGACTACCACAACGCTTGGAGCAGGGACTGGGACTATCAGCTGGCTTGGAACTTCCCTCCCCCGTGCCTCTTGCCGAGGGTTCTTTGCCACTTGAACAGAGCAAAGGGATTATACCTGGTAGTGGCTCCTCGTTGGGAGAGGGCATTTTGGAGAGCGGATCAGAAGGGTCGGGCCTTAGGTCCACCTCTCACGATTCACAATTTAGAAGAAGCACTGATAGACACCAGGACCAACAACCCTCCTCCTCAAGTAGAATCCTTCGTTCTGGAGATTTGGCTTTGTGGGGGTGGGATAAAAACCTAAGAAGTTGGTCAACTCAGCAGAAGGAACTTCTTAGACCCGGGTGGAGAAGTTCTACCCTTCGTACTTACGCCCCGGCATGGCGGAGGTGGCAACACTGGGCATCCGAGAATCAGCTCGATGCCATACGTCCCAAAGCTGAAGACCTAGCCAGGTTCCTAGCCGACCTACACCTCAAAGAAAAGCTATCGCTGAGTACCATTTTAGTCCACAAGTCAGTGGTGTGTACCTTAGGCTCTCCAGAGGACACTAGAAAGCTGAACTCCAATCCAATAGTGAAGAAGATATTAAAAGGGATATCTTTAGCCAGACTGAAGCCTCCCATTTGGGACCCGAGAATTATGTCATCATGGCTGGAGAAAAATTTGCCTCAACATATAACTCTCTTTAAAGCATCAAGGAGAGCAGCCACAATGGGAAAGCAGCCACAGGAGGGCACCGAGTTCACGATCTCACTTTGCTCCACTGCACAGCTGAAAGACTGTCAGTGGACAGTGAAGGCATCTCCATCTGGCCAGTGTTTGGTGCCAAGACAGATTCGGCAGACTGGCAGCAATCGGGGTAGAAGCTGGCTCGTTCTGAGACAAGGAACATAGACCCCGTCTATTGGACAGAGAAAGTCATAGAACCGTCAAGGGAACGGAGAGCGCAGGCGATATTACCTAATCTATTTATTACAACTTGTGGGACGACGAAGGCAGCCTCCAGGGCAGTAATTGCTGGTTGGATTAGGACAGTTCTCAGAGTCGCCGGCGTAGAGGATCCACCTGGCAGCATCCGTTCAGTGGTGGCATCCCTGAACTGGTTGCAGAAATATAAACTAGACGACATACTGTCGCGTGGCAACTGGAGAACTCCCAATACCTTTGCTAAGTTCTACAGAAGGGAAATTGCAGAATCAGATGGCCGAACCAACGATGACCCATCGGTTGCTAATCTTTTTCAACCTCTGTAACTGGTTAGCTGATTTCTAGAAATCTTGCCCTATTTTCTAGCATATAAATATTGTAATTGATTCACATTAGCATCATGTCACCAGGCGATAACAAACAATATTTCACTAAATAGGTTTTAAATAAAGCCTATGCTACATAATGAAAAGGTTTTACCTTACAATAAAACTTATATTATGTACCTAGCTTTATTTTAAAACCTAGGCAAGGGCTGCCTGATGAGATCTAATGACGCATAATCATTGGCGTCACCACGCCGTGCTGGCAACGCCGCCTAGCGGATTCTTGTGGGACTGCCAGGTGACATTGGCGGGAGATTTGAACTGAGAATTTCACACGAATATTGGTAAGAAACGTCGATTTGGCTGCAAAATGGTAATGTTTATCTCACTATATAGGTTTTAAATGAAGCTAAGTACATAATATAAGTTTTATTGTAAGGTAAAACTTTTACATTATTGTGATTTTATTGTTAGTATAATTAAAATAAAACACAAATTTTAACAAAACAAAAAAACGACTTCAAAAAATGCACTAAAAAGTAAAAAAATAATTTCGTATTCTTCTACAACTTTATAATCAACTTACCTTTTCTACTCATCAATAAGTAGGTACGATTGTTATTTTTGGAGTCGGTGTCGGCGGGAGAGGAGCTGTCAAGTGAACACGCCGGGCCGCGGGTACCTTGGTTGACACCGACTCCAAAAATAACAATCGTACCTACGAATTGATGAGTAGAAAAGGTAAGTTGATTATAAAGTTGTAGAAGAATACGAAATTATTTTTTTACTTTTTAGTGCATTTTTTGAAGTCGTTTTTTTGTTTTGTTAAAATTTGTATTTATTTTTTGATTTTTAGTGAATCTGAAGTACACTAACTAATTCGATTAAGATTCGGCCGAGTATCGTAAATTTGTTCTTCAGAATTGGAGAGTTCCGTTACTTTGTCATGGATCCCATAATCAGAACCTAACCAAACTCTCATCAAACTACCCTTGAAGTACATCCTTTCCAATAAAAAAAGAATCATCGAAATCGGTATCATACTTGATGCGAATTTAAGACTTATATGATTTTCTCATGGATGCCATTGTCAGAAATGGACCAAATTAAAATGGGACCACACGGGAAGCACCAGCTTTCAAATAAAATAAGAATCATCAATATCAGTTCACCCAGTCGAAAGTTCTGAGGTAACAAACATTAAAAAAAAAAAAAAAATAAAAAAAAAAAAAAAAAAAAAAAAAAAATAAATAAATAAATAAATAAAAAAATACAGTCGAATTGAGAACCTCCTCCTTTTCGAAGTCGTTTAAAAAGTGAATTTTCATAGAAATGGTTTGAAAAAAAACTCTCCACCAGAAATACGTTTCCAATTTTTAAATAAAATAAACATTTCCTAATTACAATATGAATTATGAACTATGTCCACAAACTGGCTTCATTGGTATGTTCACTCGGTGAATAAAGTTTTTTTTTTACATTAGCTCCGCACAGGAGGCCCTGAGGAAAATAATTACCCTCAGGGCCTATATCATCTTAAGGGATGCTGTGAGAAGGGTCTTTTTGGGAAAGGAAGGAGAGGAAATTCTGAGAAGAAAGGGGGTATTAGTGGTGGGTAGGAATCTGGCGGTCAATAGGTCCAGGAGTGACGGACGTATGAATCCATCCCTCGCACTGCGGTGTAAGACGCTGTTTCGGGGGAGTACGGTTGGAGAAGTCAAATGGAGACAAAAGTCCCTCTACCATTCTCTCCCGATCCGGCCTGCTATGCAACTCGTGGGCATTCGCCGCCAAGACCCGGACAAACCTCACCCCATGAACCCGGGCACCCTGGCTAAGTCACCAAACGTAGTGAAACAGTTGGGGTGTTAGTTATCAAATAAATGGTTCCCGGGTCGGCGGTAGCCAAAATGTATATAATGCCTCTCAAATTGTATATAATATACTCATACAGTATAGAATGATGCACTCTATCTCGTCTGTACAGTGGACCTAGGGAGTTTTTATAACATATTCGGCTGGCGGGCATGGGTACCGGAGCCCCGGGAACGATTATTGGATAACCAACAACTTTGCCATAGGTCATCCCAAATGGTTCGCAACGTTTGGTGACTTAGCAGGGGTGCCGGGTTCATGGGGTGAGGATTGTCCGAGTCTTGGCGGCGGATGAGTCTGCCCACCAGCTGCATGGCAGGCGGGATCAGGAAAGAATGGTTGAGGGAGTTTCTTTGACTTCTCCAGCTGTAGTCTCTCGTAATATAGCAGTGGGAGGGATAGATTCAGACGTCTGTCACTTCTGGACACACTAACCCCCAGATTCCTACCCACCCCTAATACCCCTTTCCTTTCCAGAATTAACTTTTTTTTCCTAAAAAGCTCCTCCACCCAGTATCCCCAAAGATGATATAGGCCCTGAGGGGAATATTAACTATAATTAAGGGTCTCCTGTGTGGAGCGAATGTAAAAAATAATAATAATGAAGAAAGCTAATTATTTGGAAATATGATCAAAATGAAACGTCTTGAAACTCACAAATTTTCAACACCAAATAGGTAATTGGCAATGTTTACATGCAAGCCTATGAATTCTAGGTTTAGTTATAAAAATAAAACATGTTTATGCGTATGAATTTAATTTAATTAACACTTAAAAATATCTTTTGCCACTCTACGCCTGTGAAATAAATGGAATTTTACAACAGCTCGTCTTTGAATTTTGGCTACTTTTGCTTTCCATTTTTCGGGATTCCTTGACTTCTTCCTTGCGTTTTTCTTGGGCACGGATGAAGGGTGAGAGTCCATAATCGCACTGGCACATTGTTTTTATTTCTAAATTCACTTAGAACTATTTAAAACAGTAAAATAAGAGCGACAGATTCAACACACAACTATACAATTTTGTATGGGCGGCCATGTTGTCACGTGATCAAATAGAGGCTTAACCATTGGTCAAATTGGAGAATGCTGGTTTTGTTTGGAGAGTTTGCTGCATTTCATACTAACGCAGTTTTGAAATGGATTTTTAAAGCATAAAGAGCTGGTTTTAACGCCAAATAACTGCTTTTCTAGGTAAAAGATTGAATCATTAACAAAGTTGCATTTTGAAAAAGAGTGAAGAAGCTGCATTTGATTCTACACACCTCACACTGTAACAATGCATGGTATATTTGTTCTTGAGTTAATGTCCTGACACGTTTATATTTCAAAACATTGGCATTAAACAGGGATTCTATCTTATTTTTATTTTTCTGTAGGTGGATATTGTAGAATGAGACATGTCGAACTCCTTCGCTAGGGTTTCATTTGATTCATCGGCTTCTTAACGGTGTAATACAGCTTGAAAAAACACTTTAAAATAGGTCGCTTTAAGTAGTTCGTCACTAAAAACGGAGTCGTACCAAATGGATACATTTTCCTACTAAAAGCTATGAAACCTAACTTGAGTTTGCATTATCGTCGCTTGAAACGGTAGGCCGTTATATGCAAAGTCATTATAACCGAATTCCGAATTGTTAATTTGTGTTTTTTATTATTTCAGAGTCAGACATGGGCAGAAAACCAGCAACGTGGACGAGGCAGCTCTCTATCAAGAAGAGTCGGTACTTGGAAACCGTGAGTAATAAAACTAACTAACTTACCTTCTTGCCATTTTGCTGCAGGGGTAGGCAGAGAGGATGGACCACCAGACAACTCGGTCTTGGCACACACACTCTTTTCTTCATTCAAATTCATCCGTACCTACCTGACTGTGTTCTATTCTGACTCCTGGCATTGCCTGCCTCAAGTATTTGATTAACTTGATCGTACCAGTTCACTATTTTGAAAGATTGTACCAGAGGCAGTGGGTAATCGTAATATAGACACGATAAATTAATTTGGGTTTTCTGTTGTTTCAGAAATGGATATGGACAGAACGAGTGTTGTGGACGACGAAGCGAGCGACGTCGACCAAGAAGAGAGTGATGAGGATACCTTATGCATGCCAACAATACCTTATAATAATATTATCAACGATTCACCTAACTCCGCTATGGCCATAGACTTTAGTAGACAAGACCAGGTAGACAGAGAGGCAATGCGTTCGATTCTGCCGCCTGATGTTACTCTTTCCAAAGATATCTCACATTTTACTGGGATAAATGAGACATTCACAGGTACGCCAGGACCAACTTTCAATACTGACGAAATGGGAAAACCTGTGGATGCCTTTTTAAAAATATTCGACGCAGATTTCGTTGAACTGATCGCGAGAGAGACCAACAGGTAAGCAAATCAATGGTACCAATAAATGAGCTCCCACGAATGGCCTAATAGCTTCATTCATCCGGTTACTAAAAAGTGGCTATTTTTCTTGACGCTTGTCACATGCTGAAGCTAATACGTAATGCATTCAAAGCCAAAAAGATATTTGATTGAAAGTAAAGGACATGAAATAAATAGTAATTACCTTTGTAAATTGAATGAGATTCGGGTGCGTGAAAAACTCCACGTCGCAAATAAATAAATTATTATTTTTTAATTGATAAACTAACGTTTAAGACAAGATTTTTATGCATAGCACAAAGGGTAAAAATTATTATAAGCAATAATTACCAGTCTGAAACACTCATCTACATTGAAAAAATCTTCCGAGCAAAGATACTTGCCGCCAACGGGACTTGAACCCATGTCCTTTTGATTACCGGTCAGGTACTCTCACCACTGAACTATGGCGGCTTATCTAATACCCGCCAAATAATAAATTAAGGCCAATTTATATTGATTTCCATAACAACAAAATGAAGGTAAATTTAGCGTCACAATTATTTAGCAACAGCTGTGCTAATGCTCTAGAATCTTGTAGAAGCAATTAAAAACTAAAAGATTATTTATGCATTAAACCGCTTACTCATTAATACGGAATATTTTTTATTTAAACGGTTAGATTTAGCTTTATTATTACGAAAAGTGAGTATTTATGTCGGGGGAGACCAAAAAACATGCAAAAAATATGCATTTAACATTTTAATTTTGTTAAAATTAATTCACTCATGCGGTAAACGCCATTGTTTATTCATCGTTTTTATTTTAACATTTCATAGACAATGCTGCCAAAATAGAAAAAATATTTTTGCGTAAAACAAATTGAATGCATTATTGACAAGTTTGTACATTTATAACAGTAGAACATGGAAAGAAATGTATTAGAATAATTACACAAACCCGCCAGACAAACCCTGCTTTGCCAAACAAACCATTCAAAACCTGGGTTGTTTTTTTAAATTATGATGAAATGCGAGTTTATTTTAGAGAATTTATTTTATAAGATTGGTACTTCCGACAAATGTCACAAATGTGACAAATTTGATTTTCTATTAGTTAAAAAAGAAACATTCCGTATTATCCGTGTATCAAACTTCGACAACACGTACATTCCGTATTATCCGTGAGGTGGACTAACTGCATATTTACCACTAAAAGAATTTGAAGGTGTAAAAGGAACCGTATTCTTTTTAAGACTGATATTTTAAATTCGCGTAATTTGCATCTGTTGGGTTTTAAAAAGCCGATAAATGCTGAAAATCACAATACATTCCTAAATTTTTTTAATAAAGCCATATATTACTTACAAAATGTACGCATTGAAGCAAACAACAAAAATATTATAAATACGAATTGAAAAACAGGTTTTTGTATTTGTATAGAAAGCACAAAACGGTTGTACAATACTTTAATAGAAGAGAGGCAACTATTAAAATACATACCTTTGTATAAATGCTCACAAGACCATTTACAATTATTTTTTTGCAACGTTAGATCGGCTGGAGGATTTAACAATAACCCAATGGCTCGGCAATTTATGTCTATTTATTAAAAATCGCTAGTTCACATGGAATTAAAACAAACAACAACAGGCAATTGTATTCCGTTAGAACAAATTTCAGTTTTAAACTGTTCACCGGCAGTAGAAAGAATAAATATTACATCCGGTACATATTTTGAAAATTTTAGCGACAATGACTGGTCAGTGGTTGAGTGGGCATAGCGCCTGGGTCCCACCCGAGCGTCGCGTGTTCGATTCCTCGGCTGGCCAAGTCCTCCATCACAACACAAGCAACATTTTCGGCTTTCTGTGGTGGTAGTAGGAGATTTTCAAACATTGTTGGGTTATTCGTAACCTGGGAATGTTGTCTTTCTTTAAAAAAAAAAAAATGACAATAGCATATGTTATTTTGATGAAATAGATAATTATTTAAGCCAAGACTTAGTTACCGTTCAATTTAACCTCATTGTGGTGACATACGCAATGTACTCATTAAAAAACCAGGATAACTTTACACAGGTAAACTCGGGCCGATTCACAAGATCTACATTACAACATACATTCCACCAACCTACAACTAAAACGACTTTTGGACAAAGAAATATCCAATACTTCTCTATAAAATTATTTAATTTACTCCCTCTTGCAATAAAAACCATAAAAAAATAACCGCCTTCAAAAGAAGCATAAAAATATGGATTATGGACATGGGAAGGAAGAATACAGATACAATTTTGCAACCTAACAAAGATTAATGCTTATTTTGTACTTTCTTTTAGATTTAACTTCATAATTTTCCTCTTTAATTTTACTTATAATTCAAACAAGAAAACTTGCACACTGTGTCCTTAGAACGGGGTACCCCAGCAAGAACACATTTTTCTCTAAAAAACTGTAAAACAAAGAAAGAAAAATTAAAATACATTTCAGGGTTCATCAATGCTCTGTTTTCGAATGAAATATAACCCTGACCATAGATATATATATCGTATGGTAATATAATATCATGTAAATGTTAGTATTGCAATCTAATGTATGAAATGTAAAAACCATATAATGTAAAAACTATGTAATACAATGTAAAAAGTACATAATTCAATATTCTAGTTAAGTAAGTGAAAATGTTATTTTCTTTTTTACTGGAATAAAAACTTATGAAAAAAAAAAAAAAAAAGATTGATAGTAGGGATGTAACGATACCAATATATCGGCCGATATATAACAGCCGAAATCAAAGCGCGCAAAACGAACAACGCGCGTGACGTTGCCGCTCTGTCGTAGCTTCTCAACGGTTGTGAGAAACCCCAGTGTTTGCTAAGCTTTGGTTGAGAGATGTCATGTTTCGCGCTTGATTTACGTGACGTCGCCACTATTCGTTTGTGATTCTCTGTTTTATTTTCTATGAAAGAAAATGGCAAGGATGATGACACTAAAGCAACTTGTTTAAACTGCAATGTCAGCGTTTCTCGTGGTAAGTAAGGCAGTTTCATCCAAGGCCTTCACGTCAACTAATATGTGGACACACGTGAAGCGTTATCATGAAAAGGAGTTGGAAAACGACACCCCATCTACCTCGAAAACCGAGACCGGTTCGCCACCGAAAAAACAAGCAACTTTAAAACACATTTTGGACAAAAATGTTATGTATGATACTGATGACCCCAGAGCAAAAGCGATCACGCAAACGATAGCTGAACAAATATGTGTAGATATGGAACCGTTCGACATAGTAAATAAGCAGGGGTTTCAACGCACCATTAAGCAGTTGTGCCCGAAATACAATATGGTTTCCCGTCCATATATTTCTGAAAACATAATACCAGACATGTACTATAGTGTAAAAACAAAAATAAAGGAACTTTTGCAAGAACTTCCGCACATAATTGTCACAACTGACTTATGGACTAGCGACGCTGCTTCATTTCTAAACGACTTAAGTCTGACTGCTCACGGAGTTGATAAAAATTTTGAGCTAAAGAACTACTGCCTAGCAGTATTTCCTTTTGAAGGCGAAAAGCATAGCGGCGAAAACATAGCTCAAAACTTAAGTCAGTCGTTTCAAGATTGGGGTATCAACGAACAGGTACGAGCTGTAGTAACAGATAATGCAACGAATATGGGCCTTGCTGTAACACGAGTGGGTGTGGAACGTATCAGATGTATGGCGCACTCTTTACAATTAGTACTGAAGGATGCGTTTTCAGGAGAAGAGAAAATAAATGAACTAATTACAAAGGTGAGGTCTGTAATTGGCCACTTCAGTCATTCAACGTCAGGTCATAAAATCCTTACTGAAATGCAAAAATTTCATAACATTCCTTGTCACGCGCTCATCCAGGATGTCAGCACTCGCTGGGATTCTACTCTTCATGCGCTTAGAAGACTTCTTGAGCAGCGAGTTGCAGTTCATGTGAAATGTAGAACTGAATTGACTACAGAAGAGTGGGTACTTATGGAACAGGTTGTCTCGGCCTTAAATTATTTTGAAGAAGCTACAAAGTCTATAAGTGAAGAGTCTGCCTGCTTGTCCGACGCTATACCGCTGATCAATAGTTTGCGAAGAGTCTTAGAACGGATCAAGGATCAGTACACCACGGCCACGGAGGATAATTATAGCCCAGAATATAATACTTTTGTACTGAATTAGATAGCCGGAACCAATGATGGATTTGATTGTTTAGAGAATGACGAAACATTTTTTTTAGCAACAGCACTAGAGCCACGCTACAAATTGCGTCCGTTCAATCTACAAGCATGAATGCGAGAAAAATACTGATTTAATTAATTACAAATACAGGGTGGCGCAAAACTACCAATATGGTTTGAATGTTTAATAACTTTTTAAATTTATTTATATTTTTTTTTTATTTCAGAATTTTGTGAAAAAAACTTGAGGAATTTGAAACAACAGAACAGCAATCAACAATTGTTGAATTTTATTTTGAAAATCAACAGTCAATTGTTTTGACGCAGTGTGCTTATCGTCATTTTTTTAATGTGCATACTGGACCTTCAGCACCAACAATAAACCGCCTGGTTGCAAATTTTCGACAACATGGTACAGGAAGACACCTTCCATGTACCGGAAGACCACGTACGGTCCACACGGAAGAAAATATCCAATGTGTTGTGGATAGTGTGCAGGACAGTCCAGAAACATCAACAAAAAATTAAAATTTACTGTCAAACTATTGTGAAATTAGATATGAGCGCATCAGCAGAATGCTGCCTGCTCATTATAAATAATAATAATAATAAGAAGTTCGGCACAACTGGGGCTATCGCAGAGGTCCGTTCAGAGGATTTTGGCCACATTACACATGTTCCCGTATAAGGTTCAGCTTGTGCAAGAATTGAAGCCGATAGACTACCAACAACGGCTTGATTATGCCATTTCGTTCAAAAGCAGAAGAAAATCGCGATTTCATTAACAATTTGATAATGAGCGATGAAGTCCATTTCCAATTGAATGGTTTCGTAAACAAGCAAAATTGTAGGATATGGGCTACGGAGAATCCAAGAACAGTTCATCAGCAACAATTACACCCACTTAAGTGTACTGTTTGGTGTGGTGTATCGTCTGAAAGGATCATTGGTCCATATTTCTTTGAAAATGCACATGGTGCCTCAGTTACGGTTAATGGTGCTGAATATCGAACGATGCTGGACAATTTTTTTGAAGTCAGCTGTAGAAAACCATCCACAGTTGTGGTTCCAACAAGAAGGAGTCACAGCCCACACTGCAAGGGACACAATGGCTATGTTACGGAACCTCTTTGGCGAACGCATTATTTCGTGCAGAAGCGATTTCAATTGGCTCCCACGTTCACCGGATTTAAGAGCGCCAGACTGTTTTCTTTCGGGTTATTTGAAAGAAGGGGTATACGTAAATAAGCCAGCGACCATACCACAGCTAAAACAAAACATTCGCAATGAAATTCTAGCCATAACACTGGAAATTTTACGAAAAGTTATGCAAAATGGAAAGAGCACGAATGTGCGAAGCCGAAAATGGCCACCACCTGCGGGATATAATTTTTCACACATTTTGTTCTTTATAGGTTTTATATTGTGTGATCTTGCAGTTGGAGATTTTCTATGCTACTCGCCTTTGCAAATTAAACACTTTTTGCATTTGTCTGATCGTACTTTTTATATTTCTTGATTTTCATCCAAAAAAATATTACAGTATGGCTAGGGTTTTAAAATGGAACACATTTTTTTTTCCTAAGACAAAGAAGCTACATTCTTTTTTTTTTTATAGAACTAATTCGAATAGAAAGAAAATAATAAAATTAGGTAGGTACTTGCCTAGAAGTAATCCCATAGAACAAGTACCTACTTAATAAATATCAATTTTAACCAATACTGTATAGCAAAAAAATAAAATAATAATTAACCATTAAATAAAAAAAGTGATTACACATTCAAACCATATCGGTAGTTTTGCGCCACCCTGTAGAATACTAAGTATAAAGCAGAAGTATAAAGATTTGCAAGACCTAAAAAGTGTATTACCATCTAGTTGCCACTCTTTTTATGATAACCTTCCGCACAGCAATCGCTAAAGACTGCAACTAACTATTAGACTACAGATTTCGAGTATTATTTTTTATTTTTATAATTTTATTACTATTATATCTTGTTTCGTTGGAGTTTATTAAAGACTATGTTTAAAATATTTACCTATTAAAATTAAAAAAAAAATAATTGCACTCACGCTCTAAAGCAGGGATGGGGAACCTTTACGGCGTCGGGGGCTGTTTGGATGTTCATAGTATCACCCGCAGGCCGCACATAGATTTTCAAGCGATGGGGAGGGAGGGGAAGAGGGGGTAGAAATCACATTTTTATTTACCGATTTTTTTTTATACCACACGTGACGAATATTCTTTCAACAAAAAAACATGTATATAACCGCTCTCGGAAATCGAGAATAGCATCCTTTGACATGCACATGCGTATTTTTGCATTGTGATTAGAACACGAGGCAGGTTTAACCTTAAGATTGATTCTACGTAAGAGTCCACAAGCTTAAATAATAGTTACGGAAAATACCATTTCTCAGAATGTTGAGGCATATAGTGCGCAACTCAAATGTAAAGCTTCACTCGGTACATGAGAATGGCTTCCTTTAATTAATCTGCAACTTGTTATTTAATTTATTGTTATGTTCTGAAAACAAGAAGTGAGTATGAGAATTGTGCAGAGATAAGATTGAATGAGAAGGAAATGGATGGTCTAAGCATTGATGAAACATGGAACCACATAAAGGTGAGTCTTTGTGAATCTGCTAGAGATGTATGTGGAATAAGTAAGCAAGGTAGGAAGAAAGGTGACGCATGGTGGGATGACGAGATCAAAGCACTGGTCTCAGAGAAGAAGAAAGCATGATTACGTCTGATAGCGGCTGGCACTGCTTCTAGCAAAGAGAGAGATAGAGCGAAAGAAGTTTATAAGGGATGTAAGAAAAGAGTAACACCCGTATGCATAGTCGGTTCCTCGAGATTTCCTCCACTCGACTCAACCTCGACTCAACCTCAAGGATAAATTCGGTATGCAGAACTGAAAAAACTATCCTCGACTTGAGCAAATTCCTCAGTCGAGTCGAGTAATGAACTGTCAAACTCGAGGTAGGTCGCGATCTACCTTGAGGTCTCCTCGAAGCTTGTTAACAGCGCTTTCCACATTATTGCTGAGGTTATTTCAAGTTTTATTAGCATAATGAATAATTTCCATGATTTTATCGACTACCTTTATGAAGATTTGTACCAATATCGTCCTATAAAGCGGTATTTACGGGATGCAGAAAATCCGCTGGAATATTTTGATAATGTGGAATTCCGAAGAAGATTTCGATTTAGAAAAGATGTAATAATAAATGTCCTCTTGCCACTTTTGAATTTAACACATAGTGCCAATAACCGAGGTCTCCCAATACCGCCTCTGTTGCAGTTTCTCATAGCAGTTTTTATGCCACAGGGAACTTTCAAGTGAGTACACATGGCTAGGGACAACTTTATTTATTTACCTAGTTATTGTGATGAAAATAAATGTATACCTACCTATTAATAATCTATTTTTATCACAATGAAACAACGTATATGATTTTGTTTGTTTGATCTATATACTATATCTAAAATACTTGCATTGAAAATCGGCCACTACATTAAATTTCCCAATGTAGACGAGAGGTCAGATGTTAAAAGAAAATTTTTTCAACGGGCTGTATTTCCTGGCATTGTTGGTACTATAGATTGTACACATGTACCAATCAAGAACCCAAGGAGGGAAAATGGAGAAGTTTATCGCAACAGAAAAGTATTTTTTTTTTTAAATGTTCAGATCGTGTGTGGCCCACATATGGAAATATAAACATTCTCCACAGTTTGCCAGCATAATAATAAGAAATTTAATGACGTCATTCTTTCAGTCAACCTCAACTCGACTTACTGGAGGTTCCTCACTGGAGGGTGAAGCCGTAACTGAGCATACTGATTTCAAGGAAGTTTTTAAGATTTCCTTGAGGTGACCTCGACTAAGGTCGAGTGGAGGAGGTCTCGAGGAACTGACTATGCATACGGGTGTAAGTGTTGGAGTGAAAGAACGAAAGAAAAGCCTGGAAGAGGAAGAAGGAATAAAAATGATACAACACTTCCAAGAAAACATTAAACTGTTTTGGAAGGAGGTCAAAAGGCCCCGGAGTGGTTCAGAGAACGGAAGCCTGAAAGTCATAAAATCGAAAGATGGAAGAATGTTGACGAATGAGGAAGAAATAAAAGAGAGGATGAAATATTTTGAGGAGGTCTTCGAAAGCAACCCGGGTGATAGTGAGGCCAACGGTGAATCGGGTATGAACGATGACGGAGTGAATGTTACCAAAATCAGCGTGGATGAAATAAAAAAATCGATAAAATGCATGAAGAATGGTAAGGCTGTTGGTTTCGACAATATTGCTGCCGAATACTTTAAAGGAGATAGTCATATTATTCTCACATGGTTGTGCAAAACTTTTTAACCAGTGTTTAGAGGAGGGTTACACGCCATTAGATTGGAGAAGGGCTGTAATCATGCTGTTATACAAAGGTAAAGGGTCACGTATGGAATGTGGGAATCATAGGGCTATTAGCCTGCTAAGTTCAGTCGGCAAGCTGTACGGAAGAATATTCATTGAAAGGGTAAGAATGGAAACAAAGGATAAAATATGGGATGTGCAAGGTGCCTTTATGAGTGGAAGGGGATGCATGGACCAGATTTTCTCCTTGCGTATGCTCACTGAGAAGTTTCTGGCGAAAAACAGAAACTTTTCTGCGCTTTTGTAGATCTACAAAAAGCATACGACCGAGTCGACAGGAAAAAGTTATGGAAGGTGTTGTCCAAGTATGGAGTGAATACAAATCTCATACAGGCAATTGCGTCTCTGTACGAGGGAAGCGTTGCGTGTGTTAGGGTGAACGGTGGTTTTACGGGGTGGTTTGACATCACAAAAGGTGTCAAGCAAAGCTGAATGGTTATTCAATCTATACATGGATAATTGTATGCAAGAATTGAAAGAGGTGGGATTGGGTGCGAAATTGGGTAATCTGAAAGTATGTTGTTGCCTGTTGTATGCTGATGACACGGTGCTGATTTCTAATACTATGGAAGATCTAAAGTCTCTCGTATCTAGGATGAATGAAGAATGAGTTAATGATGAATGTAAGTAAGTCTAAAGTCATGGTGTTTGAAAGAGAGAGTACGAAAACAGTATGCAACATAGTTGTGAATGATGAATACTTGGAGCAGGTGGATGAGTTTGTGTATCTGGGTAGTGTGTTTACGAGAGATGGGAAGGCTAATAGAGATATTGAAAGAAGGGTGAATGCCGGTAACTCCATTAATGGTGGACTGAATGCCGTTGGCGCTAATAAAAAACTGTCAAAAGAAGCAAAGCTAGCAGTCCACAATGGAGTCCTGGTACCTACCCTGATGTATGGCATTGAGGCATGGAACTGGCAGAGGAAGGATGAAAGTAAACTGAATGCTGTTGAAATGAGATCTTTGAGACGTATGTGTGGTAAAAAATGTATGATCGAGTGAGAAATGTAGATATCCGCAAAGAATGTAAGGCTGATGTAAGCATAATGAGTAAGATTAAGAAAGGGACCCTCAGATGGTTTGGGCATGTAGAGCGAATGAACGAAGAAAGTAGTGTAAAAAGAATATACGACGCGAATGTGAATGGTAGAAGAAGTCGGGGACGCCCGAGGAAGACGTGGCACGATCAAGTGAATCAAATACTTGAGTCGGGCCATGTCAAAAGTCAGAATAATAGAAGAGAATGTATGAGACGATGTATGAATGTGAGTGAGGCAAAGAGTGTGTGCCAAGACCGAGTTGTTTGGCGGTCCGTCCTCTCTGCCTACCCCTGCGAAGAAACGGCGTGATGGTTAGTTAGTTAGTTTCTGAAAACAAAACTGGATTAAATTAAATCTGTATGCGTAATCTGTATATATATAAATAAAACTACATTCCGAACATGAAAATGGTTTTTCTTTGATTCTGCAAGCACGCATCCTGCAACTACAATTACAGAAATTACAATTTTTTTCAACTTTTACAAAGTCTCTACGAATTACAATTTTGCAAAATATGGTTCGAAGCAAAGAATTTAGCTCCACTCGAAACAATAAAACGGTTTTCTTCGAAATGCGTCAGCAGATTAATCCGTATCTGGAATTTTGACAGATCATTCGAAGATGAAACCGGTTGTCATTTATTGTGAATTTGCATACCAGACCCAAGCTTTAATTGATACAACACCCAGAACAAGAAAATGTTTTCCTCCGATTTTTGCACACGAAGCACATGATTTCTTTCGAAATGCGTCAGCAGATGAATGCGCAACAGGAATATGCATTATGAACACAAGAGTGGTTTTAACTAAGGAATGGATCTGCATAGGCGTCCACCAGTTCACTAGCTTAAATAATATTGTACTTGGAACACGTTTTCCTGCATTTTAGAGCAAATTTATTGACTGCAAGAATATTTTAATAATTTATATTTATTTACAATAATTTATAGGGAATGATTTTTTTAATTTAACTATTTTTTTATGTCAGAAGTGTGGCAATATATAAAGAAAGCACATCATATTTTTTTTCCTTCCTGAATAGAATTGTCATAAATACTGAGATATTTTTCATAATTAATCTCCCTATCTATATTAGATTATATTGAACGTGTCGTAAGGGATGTATGAATAATAAATTGCAATTTGGAGGTAAAGTTGTCATTAAGGGTGGTGATTTTAGGCAAGTTTTACCTGTTTGTGGGAGAGCGGCCCGTGGGAAAGTTGTTACATCGTCCATCAAAAGGACTAGACTTTGTGGTGGTCCACCTTAATGCTATTATGCTGGCTGAAAGTCAGGGGACTGCATTTGCCGAATGGTTGTTAGAACTAGGTAATGGAACTCTTCCATGTCCGCAAGGTTGTGAAGCGTTTTCTGTTGTTTTACCATTGAGTACCCTTTGCCAGGATGTCGTTAGCGCAATTTACGGAGTCACATTCCGTAGCCGATGCAATTTTATTCATTGATAGGATAATACTTTGTCCTAAAAATTCAGACGCAAATCAACACTAAAACATTCATTTACGTTTACTTACATTTCTCAAAACAATCATAAGTTGTCCTGTAAAAGACCATAGAAAAACGGTAAAACAGATTTGACAATCGAAAATTTTTTTTTTTTTAATTAAAGTACGTAAACCAAACGTAATATATGAATTCAAGTATTTAGTAATTTAATTGAAATAGCTGTTTCGATGAACAAGTACTAAATTTGATTTGTATCGGAACACATTATTTGAACACATTACTTGAACACATTACTTAAACACCTTACTTAATACACACTCAAACATCAAATCGCTTGGTACTTTTACCTGATTAATTGCCTGCAACAGGCAAAAAGCCAGTTTTAAGTAAAGTGTCAACAAAGAAAAACTTTGTCAGTGCAAGAGAAAAGGAACATTCTCGCGTTTCTTATCGATACCTATCTTTATCATTACATTATAAAAGGCGGTACGCATCGTAATTCGACTCAATATCAAAGGAGACACTGCTTCAAATGGATGGATAGATGGGTTTAAAAAGAGGCATAATGTGATCTACAGATCAGTTTGCAGGCAATCAAGAAGATGTTCCCAGGTTAATAGCCGACTATGCTCTGAGACTGGGCTGTTCTTTAGCGTACTACCGTGTAAAACATTCTGCTTCAAAGGGGCAACCTGTCACAGAGGAAAGTTAAGTAAGATGGGGCTCACTGTTCTTTTGATTGCTGGGTGTGGTTTATATCAGGCTGAATGCAATTTACATTTTTTATTGGTACTTGCCAAATGATTTGAGACTTAATCACATGATGCAATGCTGCGTCATGAGCTTCTTGAACGAGTTTTATTTTGCTTCAACTATTATTTTTGCTTGTATTACTGTTCGCGCCGCTTTTAGTGATAACTCGATAAGAGACTTTTGTGTTCTTGAAATGGATTATTTATTCTATTTATGGCAACAAATGTATCCTTTCCCGTCTCCCCTCTTGCCCCCCCAAAAAGTCAGTGTGTTCACGCAGGTCCTCGAGTACGAGGTGCTCATTAATATAAGTCACTTAAAACAATCGCTTTATCGCATCGCATCACATTCTTTGAAACTATTCAAATTCGCAATACTTCATCAAGTAAAAAAGTAAACTACATCTCAGATAGTGATTTCATCTTGAAAGGAACTACATCACAGATGAACCTGCTCATCTTCCGTGAGTGTTACCTACCTATATATTTGTTGCTATTGTATTTATACAGAAGTGGATTGCCAAATATTTAATTATAAACTTCTTAGCGGAAACAATTACTAAACCTGACTTGTATTGTTTTTTTTTTCTGTTAAGCACTTGCATACTGCTTTCTAACAACGTATGCAGGGACACTGGAGGTCTAGATTCGTTCAAAATAACTAAAAGTAGCTTCGTTTAACAAAAAATTAGAATCTTGCGAGAGCCTTGAAGGAGTAACCATCTGTTACTTATACCAGGGCGGGTAAGTGGTGGATAACCTCCAATGTTCTTTTAATTACCAATTCCAATCTCACTGCAAGATGGCAGTGAGAAGCTTCTCCCATTAGTAATTGGGAAGTCTGAAAAGCCCCTTCAAAATGTGAGGTCGCTGCCAACAATATATGCAGCTAACAAAAAGGCATGGATGACCTCAACCCTATTTGAAAAGCAGCTTACTGCATTAAAAGCTTTGATGGGAGTAAGAAATCGCAAAATTTTGTTATTCCTTGATAGATGCCCTGCTCACCCCACAAACCTGACACTGAGGAACGTTATGTTAGGATAATCCATGTATTCAAGCACCACTACCGAAGAAACTGGTAAATAAGTATAATACTAAAGTAGAGCCATCCGATGATGAGGAATAGATAAATTTGATCCCGACAAAAGAAGAAGCAACCAAGTACATTGAGGGTTTTATAAGGGAACTGGAGGCGTCTACTAATATCTACAGGAATTCCAAAAACTGAAAAAATCGAACTAATATCTATGAGAATCAAAGTGTTGACGAATATCTACAGCTCAAACTGTTGATTAATATCTATGAGAACCAAAGTGTTGACGAATATCTACAGCACTGGCAGAGGTTGGATTTGCAATTATGTATAGCATATTGGAATAACGTAATATTGCATATGCAGTTTAAAAAACTTAATTTATGTAAGTATGTATGTAAAAATCCCTATTATCAGACTATTGGACACATTTAGCTGATTAGTCCAACCTACGCTCTGTAGATATTAGTTCAACCTACGCTCTGTAGATATTAATCAACACTCTGAAGTTCGTAGATATTAGTTCAACATATGAGCTGTAGATATTCGTCCGACATACAGGCTGTAGATATTAGTATCTGGAGTCAGGGAACTTACCCATACTACGTGACCCGTTCAGGGGGGAAGGGGGATCTTCAAAATACTATGCTTGGTCACAATGAGGGGCGGGGGGCTTAGGTTTTTATCACATAGTCCAGGGGTGGGGAACCTGCCCGCGGGCACTTTTGGTGCGGCCTGCTAAAAGAACCACAAAAAATTACACAGAACGGGATGGTTTTTTCACGGTGTTTCATATGAATTTTTAAGACGTTATTGCAAAATCGTTTTTAGCAAGTTATTTAGATACAAATAAAAACGTGATTAAACCTCCCATTTTATTTAATTTGTTATTGTGAAACGATAGTGAAATTCCATCGGAACTTTTAATTTTCTTGTATGGGACAGTCCCGATGTTTCAGGATTGATGGCAACTCTATTCGGAGCGGAATCTTAAGCAGTCTGTCATAAACATTATTTTCTAGCCATCATTGCGGAAGTAAAGTGGATAGTAAATCAATAAAATCCTATTAATGACAACTACGAAGAAAAGAAAAGTTGATGAGTGAAACGTGAAATTATTTCAAACTAAATTAAGGCTGTGGAAAGTAATTTGAAATGAATAACACGACGCATTTCCCGACACTGCAAGGACAAAAGCCTTCTACATCGTTTGAATGCGCTGGTGAGTGCGCGAAATTAAGAGAGGCATTTAATAAACGATTTAAGGACGTGAAAAGAGAGCAAACGGATTTGAACATATTTGCTACACCGTTCAAGGTCGAACGATCGAATGTGCCTGATAATCTGCAGCACGAAATTATTCAATTACAAAGCGATGCTCAACTAAAAGCTAGATATAACAATCTCCCCAAATAAAGTCAGGAATCACTGGTTATATTAAGTCAAGCATGTCCCTTAATATTTTATATGCAATACAAACATTAATGCCATAATAATTGCCACACTTCTGGCAGGAAATATCATTACATATAATTTATTGTAATTAGTTAAATAAATATAAAATTATATTGCGGGCAATAAATATGCTACAAAACGCAGAAAATCCACTCATGTGATCAGAGTACAATTTAATTTAAGCTAATTTGAGTCCTATGCAGATTCATTCTAAAGGTAAAATCAATCTTGTGTTCACAATGCAAATTCCTGTTGCGGAATCATCTGATAACCCTAACGCATTTCGAAGGTAAAACCATTTTGGTATTCTAGGTGCAGTATTTATTAAAGCTGGGGACTCACAATCCAATTCGGTCTGACAGAAAAACCAGTTTTGTGTTCAAAATGCAATGAAAAAATTCCATGTATGGTTTCGTCTGCTAACGCATTTCGTAGAAATCCGTTCTCGTTTTGGAAGTGCATTTATAAAATTCTAGTTGCTTTTGTGCTGCCATTATTAGAGAAAAGTCATTTTCATGTACTCGGTAAAATGGATACACTCAGTAGTTTTAAGTCTCCGCATAGAGATTCACGCTATAACTGAAACCAGTTCTATGTTTAGAACGCAACGAAAAAGTTCCAGGTAGTGTTTCATTTTTTGACGTATTCCTCGTGTTAAAAGTACATTTGAAAAATTCTAGTTGCATACTTTGTGCTGCTAGGAGGAAAGCCATTTTCATGTTCTGAGTGGAGTTTTAATTCCCCGCGTACAAACTCACTTTCTAATTAAAACCAGTTCTGTGTTTAGAATGTAACGAAAAAATTCCAGGTGGGGTTTTATCTCGCTAACGTGTTTGGTAAGAAACCATTCTTGCGTATGAAGTGCAGTTATAAATTTGTAGTTGCATATGTAATACATGCCAGTTTTGGAGGAAATCAATTTCACGTTCTGAGTATAGTTTTAATTTCCCGCGTACAGATTCAACCTATAATTAAAACCAGTTCTGTGTTAAGAATGCAACGAAAACGCATCAGGTGTGATTTTATTTTCTAACGCATTTCTTATGTTGGAAGTGCATTTATAAAATTCTAGTTTCGTAGTTTATGCTGCTAGAATTAGAGGAAAGCCATTTTTATGTTCTAAGTGTAGTTTTAATTCCCCGCATGCAAATTTAATCTAAATTGAAACTAGTTCAGTCTTCAGAATGCAGTGGTGGTTGTGTATTCAGTTGTGGTTTCATCTGCTAATGCCGTGTTCAAAGTGCAGTTATGAAAATCTAGTTGCAGACTATGTGCAGCCAGAATTTTAGGAAAACCTTTTGCATGTTTTGAGTATACCTATACTGTGGCTCCTACCCCCCCCCCCGAGATGGAAATCGGAGTGCGGCCCGCGGGTTAAAGTATGAACATCCAAATGGCCCGCGGCACTAAAAAGGTTCCCCACCCCTGACATAGTCAATCTAGAAATTTTGGGTTTTTTTTCGAGCTGCATTCAAATATGGCGCTAGTGTTTGACGCTTTTTAAACTTGCAGGTGGCAACACTGATCTGATGCATATGCCAAGACGTCAGCTGATTGAAAACTGATACTTTGTAGTGCAGTCTAGTTGTCAAGCAAGTCACCGAGAGTTTGTGCCAGTAGAATAATTTCATTGTACGATCGGCTGTACAATGCGTTTATTAGATGTCGCCAGGATTCCTTGTCAATGCAGGCAATACAGAAAAAGACTAATGAGTTTTGGGTGCCTTTGAGAGATGAGTACAAAAAGAATCCAAAGGAGCTGGAGCGTCTTACACAGTTAAAAATCGAAGAACTTTGTCAGATTGCGACTAAGAAAAATGCTCGTCTCCTCCATTTCTTCGTAAAGGTGAATATTCTGAGCGTATTTTGTTGAATGCTTTAAATGATTTATATTATTGGAATGTTTTTAAAGTATGGTCGGAGATTAAAACTTGCGTAAACTCCGGCGTCAGTCCGACATGAATATAAGATTTAATTAAATGAAGACAATATTAGCGAAACTAAATCGAAAATCTGGAGAAAGAAAAATCAGAAAAAGATATTGGCTCCACTGGGACATAAATGGAGTCAATAGTGGAGCCAATATCTTTTTCTGTCTCCAGATTTTCGATTGAGTTTCGCTAATATTGTTTTCATTTAATTAAATATTATAATTTGAAATGTTTACTCATAAAGTTAAAAAAATAAAAATAAATTAATATAAGATATTCCATTATTTACAATATTATGTAGAAGTCAACTGATTTGAACTGTCAAACTGATTTAATCAGACTGACAGTTAGTTTTTATAATTTTATTTACTGTGATTTTAAATGTGGCACTTGGTGTGAATTATTTTGCCTAATTCCTCTTTTGCCTGTATTTACTGCATGAGTTTAATGACATATTTTTTATAGTGCAATATTTCACTCTATTGGGTAAGGATAAATACCTTATTTTCATGTTGCTTTCATTTCAGCAAAATAACAGACTAATAAATTTGTTCTGCTCTCGCATGTGTGAACATTGGTGATGTGTCTCTTTTTTGTATTTGGTGAATGTAGCTACCTGCACGAAAAGCTTCAGCCACGCAAGGTGATCTCAAAGTGCTTCCCAACACTGAAGATGTCAGTGATAACACTACAGAAGAGTCTGTTTCTATTTCTCGGAAAGGTATAACCAACCACTTTCCGCTATGTATTTTTTTTCTCCAACTTTTGTAGCTTAAATTTTTAATTTTTTTAATTTTATGGGTAGTGATATAATACTGGTTACATTCTTTTTCTAGCCTGCAGTAACAATGAATCTCCCGTTTAATCTTCTGTTTCACTCTACCTGTATCTACAACAGCTCAGACACCAAAACAGGACACTTTAAAATCTGAAATTTCAGTACTTGAAGCTGAATTTAATGCTACCGTAAGAAAGCGAGATGCAGGACTTGGAAAAGACGGGATTGAGAAGAAAATAAAAAAAATTAAGGCATGATACTGATGTGAAGAAAAAAGAGTTAAAGAACAAATAGTCCGTGCAGAAAACATGCGAAAATTTAGGGCAAAACAAAAAACTGAAGATTTGAGCCTGAAATACGTTCATCCCAACGTGCAATCTTTGTCTTTAAGGACTCAGCCAGGATGCCCTTCACTTGAAGAAAATCAGTCAGGCCTTCTTCAAGTGATTTGTGACATAGCAACACATGGAAGCTCAGCTGCTGATCGACGCCGATCAGAAGTATTAAGAACTTGTAAGATTCTTGATGAATTGCATGCACGGCTTGTTGAGATGGATTCTTCATTTCTTGAACCTCTACATACCGTAGGCTGATTCCAAAGTTGGCTGGATCTTTAGAGGGCAAGCGCCATGTCACAACTGTACCTGTGAGACTGTGTCGAGCCCAAACACCGAGATCACGTCGATCAACATTTCTGCAAGGCTACTGCCAACGGTCTCGAGGAACTTGCATCTTTATTTGGGCCTGAACAGGTAGTTTTTATCTCTCAAGATGATAAGGCAAAGGTACCGATTAGAAAAACAGCTGCAAAAGTACAGGCTCCTGTTTTAATGCATCTGAGTTATAAAGTGCGCCTAAATGACCATGATTTTGCTGTTGGAGTACACCATCAACTGACTCCATCTGTGTATGCTGGTATCATAATCAAAGAGAACTGCATGGATAGAAAAGAAGCGGTTACATATTCTGGCTCAACGTATATCGTAATCCGCAGTGGAAAGTGTAGTAGTTCGACAGCAACAACTTACGCCAAAGACCTTATCAAACTTCTCACATTAGATGATTTTTAAAATCTGGCCTTAGGAAAGGATGGGAAAGTCAAGCCTGTTATGATTTTATCAGTGGATGGAGGACCCGACGAAAATCCACACTATAAAAAGGTGAAATCTTACTGTATATCACATTTTAAAGAGTACGATTTGGACGGGCTGTTCGTGTTTACGAATGCACCCGGTCGATCAGTTTACAACCGAGTTGAGCCAAGGATGGCACCCTTGAGCCGTGAGCTAGCCACGGTAGTACTTCCTTATGAACACTAAGGGTCCCAAATCGATTCTCAAGGGAAAACCTTCGATAATGAGCTAGAATTGAAAAACTTTCAGCATGCAGCATTTTAATAGAGTGAAATACAGTCTTCTCTATTACTAAAATATTAAACCTAAATTTTAATTTAGTATTTCATTTTATATTATTTTCAGGCGAAACATTAGCTGAGATTTGGTCCCAGGTGGATATTGACGGCCACAATGTGATAGCAGAATATGTGCCTCCTGGAGAAATCTTTCCGGAACCTGCACAAGTTTCTGACATCTGGTATGGAAATCACGTTCGTGAAAGTCAATATTTTCTTCAAATAATTAAGTGCGCTGATGATTCCTGCTGTGCTCCTCGCCGAAGTGCACTGAAGAATATTCTGTACCAAGGCTTTTTGTCGGCACTTTTTCCGATGTCACAAAACCCTTCGGAAATTTTTCCATCAGGGTAGAGAAATACCCTAAGATACATACTGCTTATCTATTAAAAATGACATCACCTGAAGGACGTGCTCAATTTTTGGACTTTATTTTGCCTCAAAAATTTCTATGAACAACCGGTGCGGTGGATGACGTGTCTCACGTGCGACCTCTGGGGGTTCTCTCTACGAGACCACAGGAGGCCTTGTGTGTCATGAAGGAAAGGGTGGATAGATGTCGAGGCTGTCAATGGTCAATGAAGATATAATAATCACATCTGAGGAAACTCCGGATGTTACTGCCCCCGTGATCTACGATGTATCCGAGTGGATTGATGTTGGGAAAGTGTTTGTTGAAGATGATTGAATGGAAAATAAATATATAATAAACAAATGTTAATAAGTATACATTTGATCCTGATGATGTGAACATCGTTCACGAAACATGTTGATTGTGTATAAATAAAAGTGATGTAAACAAAGTTATTTGTCTTTTCATTAAAATAAATAATGCCATCCACAAAGTGAAAACCTTTCCGAAGAAGCTTTCTTCAAAAAAAATAATAATAATAAAATTTAAAATGTTCTTTTCTTCAAAACCCCCCATTTGCATTTTCCCTCCATTTAGTTTTTGTTTCAGTCCCCTAAAAAGCGTAAAATAGGGGTTTTACTGTAATTGAAAATATTTCTGTAAACAAAATATGGATACAGAAGATATAAACTATGTACCTGAACTGGTTTTACGGAATGGTGTAATTCACAAATCAGTTAGCATCCATATTCGAGAAGTTTGCTAGTAAATATGGATAGCAATGTTGTTGAAAGATATAATAGTGTTGTAGCAAAATTTGTTGGTGGAAAAAGGATTAATTACAGCACTAAACAATCTTATGGTAGTATCTTTTAATACAAAGTGGCCACATTACCATTTTCAATCAGTCTTGGTCAAAGAAAAGTCCAGTTAGAAGTGTTTTGAGAAACAAGCAGTCACACGACATACGACAGAGCCAAAGTAAATAACTATGAAACAAATAATGACTCAGATTATGGCAGCAACTTACAACCAATGGCGGATCCAGGGGGGGGGTCATGACCCCCCCCCCCTGGGCTGGGTCCAAGACCTAGGTGGACCACTAATTAAAATTGTTAAACATAATGTTATGTGTGATCGGTCTTGCGCTATGGATGTGAAACATGGACCTTGAAAGTAAATACCATGAACAGGTTAGAGGCTTTTGAAATGTGGCTTCACCGGAGAATGCTCAAGGTCCCATGGACTGACATGATCATCAACACAGAAATTCTCAGGCGGGCTAGAGCAGATAGAGAACTGCTTACATTAATATTTTATCTACCTACCCATCGTATGTGTGACAGTGAAATACGCTCCACAGTAAATTTATCTAAAAAAGATCGATTTTGCAAGTAAACTTAACAAAAAGTGTTTCAAAGTGTAATTCATCTGGTGTTTGACGTATTACGTCAATTTAAACTCTGCATCATAGTGAATACTGTATTTTACTGTGAATCTAAAATCAAAAATATTCCCGAAAAATTGTCTGAAATTAATAACAATCAAAATACACAGGCGCAAGCATAAGTATAATCAATGTGCAATTATCATTATCCGGTTACGTGCCAGGAACTCGAAAACACGGGCCTCATTTGCGCATGCGCGAGAAAATAATTCAAATATTTGAAATAAATTGTCTCTGAAAAACTTTTGGTCTGCGATTTTGACCCTTATATGTACGAATTTGTATGAAAAACAGTGTCTAAATCGCTTGCGCCATCATTATTCTTGGTAGTCTTAAAGATTTCAGTCGAATTGCCACACTGGATTATTTTTAAGACGATTTCTTCTATGATGGTGCGCTGTCAGATTTTGGCGCGGAATTAACGGTCGCAATTACTGTGTGTATCGCGAATAAAACGTCGTAAAACCTATTAATTTACGTAATAAATGCAAGTAATGTGGTTTTAGTGGATAGTTTATTGTGTTGTGAACGTGTTGCAGTCAATAAAATATACCATAGCTTAAAATTTATCAACAAAACATTCAATTCAAAATTCAAAGTGGTGCTTTGTTAGGGCAAGGGGAAGGAAGGATGCCCCTTCACCCCCGACTCGTCACAGGTTAAAATGTAAAAAAATAAGATAAAAAAACTAACTTTTTACTACAACACATAAATACCTGTAGGGTAAGGCGAGGTTATCTGGTGATACAGGTAATGTGGTGATAGTGTAGAATTTTGTAATTATTAAATTTACCATGCAGTACACAACTTTGAAATTAGAATCGTAGATGGAAAACAGATCTGTGAACCATAATAAATCAACTTCGCAAGTTTTTACGTGGTCAGTGAAACAGAAAATAATTTTACTCAAACGAAAAATATTTTTACAACTTTCAATGTGCTGTGGCGACTTCAAATTGTAATTTATCAAGTAATCTGGGATTTCTGAAGGTATGTTTAGGTTTTACACCTTATTTTAATCAGTAAAGTACGCTGCATAGTCATACTTAAAAAAAATGGCAGCTGTCCTACTTTTTTTTTGGTAGGAGCTTAAGTAATTTGTGGGTAATATTAAGTTTTTTTAAATGTTTTTTTGGACTTAAAGAATTGTGATTTTTAACATTTATTTTTATTTTCTATAATTCAACTTCTGGATTAATGGTGAATTATCATCATGCATATTAGGTCGGTGAACAGTTTTAAGGTTGTTTTGGTCTATTTAAACATATCACCAAATTTCCTATCCTCACCAAATTACCTGTCACCAAGTTACCTATCTCTAATTCGTTAAATATTTATTATATTCACTAGCCACCTCTTACAGCCATTAGATATCGGAGTGTATCGTCCATTGAAAGCAGCCTGCCGAGCGATTCTATGTCTTTTGTGGTATCGTTATGAGATAACGGACGTGATCTCCAGTCAGATTTGTGCGATTTTTACATATTTACTGTAACATATTTTAGTTTTGATCGTTTTAAACATGAATTACTGCAAGTATGCATGATCGTGAATTCATTTAATGTACGTTATACTTAGGAAAAGCAAATAAATCACAAATCTGACATTATCTCATAACGATCCCACAAAAGATATAGAATCGCTCTTCTGGAGTCGGAGTTTGAATGAATATATGATGGCATCTCCAAACGTAAACCAGCGTATGCGCGCAGTTTTTCAAAAAATAATTTCAAAAATGCCTTCAAATTAATAAAGAAGTCCAGAAGTCTTAGGACCTTCTCAATTAACAGAAAAAGCATTAACCATCACAGTTCCAACAAAAAGAAAACTGATTTTGAAGACATTTTCAAAATTTCCCACAATATTCCAACATCAACGACACGAATTAAAAGAGATTCCCCGCAAAATGTTGGACACCTCATTGACAAAAAAAGGTAGATCAGTCAGTATCATCATCATTACGTAGGATTAATTAAGTGTCCGCAAAATCCGTTAAACCTCGCGCCGAAAAATCTTTTTCGTCAAAAAAGGTAGAACGGTCAGAACCATCAACATCATGCAGAATTATTATTTTTCCACAAAATCCTTAAAACCAAGTGGAATCGATAATGAGTGGAAATGTGGTATGTGTATGAAAACTTTTTCAGAAGACGAGTAATATAAAACGAAAGGAAAGTGGAATTATTGCGATTTCTGTTCCACTACGTACAAAAGCAAGAAGACGAAGATGATAACACATGTGACGCATGGGTAATCAATATTTTATAATCTCGTTGAAGATTTAAAAACACATTTAATGTTATTTTACCTATTTACAGTCGAAGGGAGGAGTATCACCAAATAAAACACCCTCTATAACCAAATAACCTTACCTATAACCAAATTACCTATATCTTTTGGTGATTTACATTTGAAAGTTTTCTTGTGTTATGTTAGTTATTATTTTATTTTTTCTTTTTAAAATATGTGCTGAAATAATGTACCTAAGCAATAAATATTTTTGTAAATTTTTAATATCCTTATTTTTCAAAGTACATGACGATAAATCAAAAATATCACCAAATAACCTTGCTTTACCCTACTTGTCACACTTAATCATAAACACGTAAACACCTCAGCACAGGTTCTCCTAGTGAGGTGTTCACGAAACATACAATATTACCAACCAACAGTTTCACCTTCTCAAACCTACCTTACACCCAACATAATGAAATGAAATATTAATATGTAAAAACTTTTTTTTCAAAATATATTATGTAAAGATGTTTATAATAAGGTAAAAACTGTAATATATATAGATATAAATAAATAATAATAATCAGTATCACCCCATTGGCTGATAGTGTCGTCATCTTGTTTATCATTCGTTGAAAGTGTTCTCATCATTGCCTTACGCCCAATCGCGACATTTTGTGAGGTTAAGTGATCATAACAATATAAACTTGACATTCCAAAATGAAGAATACGAGAGCAAACAAAGGCGCTGAAGAGCCTTCACAATTAAATGAAATCGTAAACCAACTTACAAAAACCATCGATGAAAAATTTAAGGAGTTAGAAAAAAACATTATGTGTAGACTTGACTCAAAATTAAAGGAATTTACGGAACAATTAGAACCCATTATAAAATCAGTAGAATTCTTATCTATGCAATTTGAAACATTAAACGGCAAAGAATTAACTTTAACCAGTAAAACCGCTAAAATTGACCATCTCGAATGTGAAATTATTCATTTAACCCATTGGCCACAGAATTAACGATCCAAAAAATTGGCCTTCACCACTGAATTAATATTGTACCAAAAATTGAAAACCTGCATTGGTGTACTAAATCTATTGTTACTTATGAATCATATATTCAAATCAATTACTTTCTTAAAATTTGTTCTCATATTTGATCAGTTAAAGAAAGATATTAAAATGAAAATTTTAAAAATATTTAAATATGTGTAAATAAGGATACAAATATAACCTTCTTTGTTTTTGGAAAAAAAAATCACATTTTTTATTCATTAAGTTGCAAAAACATATAAAAACATAAATCTAACATTAATAATTTTTATTTTTTACACACATGTATACTAATAATTAATGAAATAATATGGCATGATGGTCCTAAAAGCAATCAGGGACGTGCAGGGTCACTGCCAAAAGTGTAGAACCACTCACAATTTTGAAGAAATTAAATGGCGTCTGACAGCATACAAAACTTTAAATACAAATATCAGGGAAAAAACATAGGAAACATATTATTTCCAGTTCTACGAAATGAATTATTAATGACCTACAGAGCGTTCGGCATTTAAAATTTTATTAAAAAATGTCACTGTCAAGCTCGGTTTCGGTTTTTTAGCGGACCTGCTCAAGCCCGTCAGCGTGCCGGGGTTTGTGGTTAAGTACCTGAGTTGCACACCCGGCAGGCTGCCGGGGTTTGTGGCCAATGGGTTAAAGGAGATTATTAAGGAAGTAAATGACAAAAATAATCAACGAGAACAATTTGACAGACTGAATAATATTGAGATTCATGGAGTGCCAACTTCTAAAAGTGAAAACCTTCTTAATATCGTGGAAAATATATCCCAGAAGGTTGGATTCCAAATACAAAAAGATGACATTGATTTTATCCAAAGGGTACGACCGTGGCCAACCACAGCTCCAAAAGTTGTATCAACATCCATAACTACTACCAATATTATCGTACGTCTTCTTCGGCGGGATTGTAAAGATGCTTTGTTAACAGCTGCCCGTCGCCACCGGACCAGCAAGCCGCATTTTCCTTAACGATCACCTCACGCCTTCTAACAAGTTACTGATGAAGAAAGCCAGGGAACTCAAAGCCGAAAAACATTATCAATATCTGTGGACAAAAAACTGCAATATTTTTATGAGAAAAAGTGACAGATCTCACGTTATTCGAATTTCCACTGAGGCAGATTTAAGTAAAATAGCATGACTCTTTTTAACTTTTTACCCGCGTTGATCTACTCCGGTTTTTCAATACCCATACGCGGTATGTATATGTCATATTTCAAGTACCACGAGGCACGAGGACACATTCACTTGATTATAGATGTTTTTTACGAAAAAAAAATTTACTTTCAAAATATGCCTGAATATGTCAGCATCGTGATAGTTACACGAATATTCTAGCGAGCGGGAAAAAATACTGTGACATAGTAGCGCTGTTATATCGTCAGTCGAAGTTAGCGTAACAAGGGCTGATACGGGCGCGTGTGAGGCATGACTTTTGCCGTATCAACTGTTGTTACGATCGCGTGGAAAAGGTTAAATACCTTTATGTTTTCACTTGTATTATTCAAACAAAATCTTTTATCTTTTCATTTAGTTTCGCATTTAATCTTGATTTCACTTTTTTCTTTAAACAAAATATTTTTTCCTTTCATTTAGTTTCGCATTTAATATTATTAAGTTGCACACAGGACATAAAACTATGCTTTATTATTTATATATTAACTGTCAGTAAACAAATTACTTTCACTCAGATTATGGCATGTTATACATCTCGTGAGGGATTGAATCTGCATCAAAAACTTTTTGTCTATATGATTCGAACTCACTTTATTACATTACTATACCATTATTATTACGAAAAATGATTTTTTTTCAGATATTTTATTTATGTAATACAATATGGCTTCGTTAACTATATATTATCAAAATGTACGAGGACTGCGCACAAAAACACATGATTTTCTAAGGGCTGTTCTAAATAATGACTTCGATATTATCTGTATTTCAGAAACTTGGCTTCTCGACAATATTTATGATCGGGAGATTCTTGACGATAGATATAATGTTATTAGACGTGACAGAAACTATAATCTCACAGGTCAAACATTGGGAGGTGGTGTTCTTATTGCTGTCCAGTCCAAATATAATGTTACTCATCAATCTAACTGGTCAACACTAGAAGCTGAAGATATATGGGTAACTATTACTTCACCTACCTTTAATAAAAATATTAATATTTGCTGCTCTTACCATCCCCATGGTACGAATCATATTAGAAATTTTAAACCTCACTTTGAGTCCGCTAGTCAGCTCCGATTGAACTATCCCGATGATGACTTTCTTCTGGTAGGTGATTATAATATCTCAAAACTTATTTGGACTCTAAATTCTGAAAGACAGATTATACCACAAATACCCGTTGACGAAGCCAGCTCTACTGTGATAGACTTTTTATCTCTTTGTGACTTTTCTCAATATAATAACATCTTAAATGTAAATCAACGCGTTCTTGACCTAGCTATTAGCAACATAAACTGCTCATTACAACCTTGCATTCCTCCTCCTTTAACCGAAGATTTGCACCACAAATCCTTCAAAATAGAAATAAGACTAAAAAATGAACCTTGCTTAAAACATCAACCTCGACAAGTCTTATTATTTAATTCAGCTGACTTTGATAAGATTAACGAGTTTTTGAAGCAATTTGACTGGTCAAATATTTTTAGTTCAAGAGGTATGGAAGAAGCAACAAATAAATTCTATGAAATTATTTATGAAGCTATTGATCACCATGTACCGTCAAAGACCATTTGTCTGTCTCCCAAGTATCCTCCGTGGTTCACTCCCTACCTAATCAAAATTATCAAAGAAAAGCTAAAGTATCACCGAAGGTATAAAAATTATTCACATCCCTCCGATTATCATACCTTTTCATTACTCAGGGCTCGCCAAAAAAGAACAGGGCTAAAGTTCGGTTTATGGGGGAAATTCCTAAAAAATAAAACTAGTTATTTTTATACTAATTTTGGGTCGGGGAATCCGAATCTGAAAGAATTAGGCGGCGGCAAGCAATATTAACTGAGTTACATGACTTTAAAATTTTTTATACACACACAGGAAAATAGTCATTTTGGAAGCATTCTGATTCCTAGAAAATCAAACTAGTTATTTTTATACTAACTATGGGCCGGGGAATCCGAATTTGAAAGAATTAGGCGGCGGCAAGCAATATTAACTGAATTACACGACTTTAAAATTTTCTATACACACACACATGAAAATAGTCATTTCGGAAACATTTTGACACACGAAGTACGAAGATCATAGAAAAACAAGATAACATAGATGTTTTTACCACACAAAATTAAGTGTTGCCATTAAGCAGTAATATCAATAACGTAAAATAACATGTTTATATTTTAAGTACTTATTTTTTATAAATTTTACTCACTTTTGTATCACAAACCATGTTACATAAACCCAGCGTAGCTGCTAAACTACTTGAAAACAGGGATGTTTTTTTGCCGTGACGCGAGCAGGCGGTATAAAGGGGCACAAACCATGTTACACAAACCTAGCGTAGCCGCTAAACTACTTGAAAACAGGGATGTTTTTTTGCCGTGACGCGAGCAGGCGGTATAAAGGGGCACAAACCATGTTACACAAACCTAGCGTAGCCGCTAAACTACTTGAAAACAGGGATGTTTTTTTGCCGTGACGCGAGCAGGCGGTATAAAGGGGCACAAACCATGTTACACAAACCTAGCGTTAGGTTAGGTTAGGTTACGCATTTTTAAGACTACGAATTTTCATACTTTTGGTTTAAGAATACGGCCGTTGAGATAGTCGTAATTCATAATATATTTTCAGGTTAATGTGTTATGTGATGAATTATCATGTGAGGAAGTGTCGTGTTGTTTTACTTTATTGATATAGGGATAAATATTTTTGAGAGCTGGTAACACTGCCGGCACATGTTTTTGTACATTTCTTGTTTTTGTATGATCTTCGTACTTCGTGTGTCAAAATGCTTCCGAAATGATTATTTTCATGTGTGTGTGTATAGAAAATTTTAAAGTCATGTAATTCAGTTAATATTGCTTGCCGCCGTATATATGTCATTATGTACGTTCACAACTCGAGTTCGCCCCAGTAATTTGGAATCCTCAATATCAAACATATATTCATCGCATTGAAAATATCCAGATCAAATTTATAAAACACCTATCCTATCGTTTTAGTGATCATCGATTTGACCCTATCACTTTATATAAACGCAGAAAAATCTCTGATGCATTATTCTTCCACAAAATCGTGAACTGCCTTGTTGATTCATCATATCTGTTAGAAAATATTGCATTTCGTTGCCCCAAACAAAACACCAGATCGAACGACTTATTTAGAATACCACACAGTAAATCTAAATATGCGCAAAACTCTGTAATAGTACGTATCTGTGAAACTTACAATACCTTACGAGATGTAGACATTTTCAACCATGACTTGAAATCACATAAAATGCAGCTTAATAAATTAATAACTTAAAATACTTTTTTTTTCTCCTTTTTGTGAAAATCATATTATTATCAACCATAGTAAATAGTATAACCATGTTTGTTAATAATTTAACATTTTTCTTTATTATGTTTTGTGTTCTTCTTTTTTATGTTTTTTCTTTATCATGTTTATATATTTTTTTCTTTGTCATTTAATAAGTTGAGTAGGTAAAAAAAAAACTAAACCAATATTTTTTAACACAATGGAACTTAATTGGTCTACAACATATGAATTTTATTGTTATAATCATTTTTTCTGTATGACTGTTTGTTTCCTCAATAGAAAGAAATAATTTTTTTTTTTTTTTAAATCAGGAAAATTTCATATCTGGGTCATATACTTCGAGGGGAGAAGTATCACTTGCTCCATTTAATATTGAAAGGCAACATAGAGGGTCGCCGAGGCCCTGGTAGGAGACAAATGTCTTGGCTGCGTAATATACGAGAGTGGACTGGCATTAGAAGTGTGGAGAAGCTATTCTGGGCAGCGCAAGATAGAGAGACATTTCAAGAGTGATCGCCAACATCGGGGGAACCTGATACGGCATACAAAGAAGAAGAAACATAATGGTTTTATAAATTTTTTGTATCTATTATTATCAAAATTACCTACCTACTTTTTACTTGCATCTATTATTATCAAAATTAAATTATAACTTCTTGTGACTTGACTACGACCATGTGACCACCCCCTGGCGCTATGTGACCCTCCCTGTCGCCATAGCTGGATCCGCCCTTGCTTACAACTTCCTGAAGTGGATGCAGATGTTTTCATCGAAACTAAGAAGACATTTATGGAATCTTTGTCTTTGACAGATGAGCAAAGAATAAGAATTAAAAGAGACACTATTTTGTAAGCGGATTGTGGAAAATGGCTCTGGTTACGCAGAAAAATGATAACAGCTTCATTTTTTGGTGAATTTTGTAAAAGAAATATTAGTTGCGCTCTTTTAATTGGAACATTGTTATACAGAGAAAATGTGGGACATAAACGATCTATAAAATATGAAAAAGATAATGAAGAGACAGCTGTTCGCCAATTTGCCAATCAAATGTCTATCGAAAAAAATAGTGTGAATACCATTGTTTGGGTGCTTACGCTGGATGGAATATCTAATAACTTACTCTTTGAAATTAAATGCTCTTTGCCATAATCTATTGATATATAGAATGCAATTAGAAGGAAGAAAATAAAACTTCTTAAAATTAATGAAAAAAATGAAATAACAATCAACAAAAATCGTGATTGGTATTATAAAGTACAGAGAAACACAATTGGTACAAAAGGGTGCAATTGTGGTGAGGCACTCTCGAGGCTTACCGGTTGCCTTTTCTATCGCTCTTAGCTTTATATTGAAAATATTAGAAAGTCCTTTTTTTTGTCAAAATATCTTAAAATAACTGCAATAATTTTTAGGTTAATGGTGGGTTTCTTCATTTACCGAGAATGCTAAATGCAATGCTAATTGTAAAAGTAAACAGTCAAATGCATAGAAATTTTTAAATTTCAATCGTTTACTTTTACAATTAGCATTATTCATAAATGAAGAAACCTACCCAAGTGTACAAAATCAAAATAATTTTAGTGTTACAGTTTCCAGCTTAATTTAACTTTTAATAAAATAACGCATATTTTATTTTTAAATTCCTACGCTGTTTCGTAAAATGCGGAACGTTTACATTGGATGGTCAGTTGGGACATATAAAATCAATTTCATGCATTCTGCACATGGCTGGACCCAACAGCCATAGCTAGACCCAAGTGTTCAGTTCTAGTGCGATGATTTATGATGTTTATTTTTTGATGCAATGCATATTGTAAATACTACCAATGTGGACAATCGGACAACATTCTCAAGTTTTAAAATTTGAAGTGTTTTGTTGGACCCTTTGGCTGTCGAAAAAATAAATTTGTATAACTTTGTGGTTGACCCGAACGTTAAAACTAGGTATCGGGATTGCCCTGGTGGTCAAAACAAGAAAAATATCTATGCAGGAAGGAGCAAGACTCTCAAAGTAATACCGATTGTAATCAAAGTAACTCTCTGTCAGAGCAGAGTATTCAAGCGGAAATATCAACCGACGACGTAGCAGCCTAGCTTCTGAAGACCTTCATGAGCCTGATAAATGCCTCAACTTAAATGCAATACCATCAGAAAGACTTGCCAATTTCAGAAGCAGACGGCTGCGGTATGTTGTTGGAATGCACGATTCCTGAACAAAAAGTTAGGGGCCATTTAAGTATTACGTGGGGGCGTACAGCACTACAAGGGGGTGGGGGGTTATTTGCTTTACTTATTTTTGATGACATGGGTTGTGGGGGAATATGGATGATGATTATGTCAGCAGTATCAATTTTTTTTTTAACTTTTTTGGATTTTCTACAAAGTTTAGTCGATATTGGTTTGAACATATCACTACTTGTCTATGCTCGAAAATTAGAAAACCTTGTATACTGTAGAGCTCTTTGTGAAAAATTGGAAGAAAGCGTAACAAAACGATTTCAAAGATTTTTTATTCTAGATTCCAGTGCGAATGATGCAATATGTGCTACAGTGTCGCATCCATTTTTAAAAATGAAGTGGACTCCTAAAGAACAAAAGGACAGAGTCCGTTCAGTATTTTTACTACAAATAAGGAAATTAAAAGAAAGTACCAAAAAATCTAATGTAACTCTACAAAGTGGAAATAATTGTCTTGTACAGGATGAATCCTATTTTTTTCCAAGATAATGAAGATTCATCTGATTCTAAAACCAAAATTTCAAAACAAGTTTGTTTTGTTCATTAATATATTAAAATTACAGTATTAGGGTAAACCACCCAATCATTGGCACTTCACCAATTTATTGGCATGCTCTAGTTTTTTAAGAAAATTAAGATTTTTTGTAGCCAGATCTTATATTTTTTAGTAGAAATTAAACAGTAGTATCATTTATTACTCAACTGGCAACACACGTTTTAATTTTTTTCAAACATGGCGGCGCATTTACCATCTGTTTGACAAGCCGAGACCTGTGCGACAAAAACAATCAAAATATTAGTTTTTTACTAAGGTAAGGAGCTATCATAATCTTTTAAAAATTGCAAATCTATTTTGTTTTTCTTATACCTAATCATTTTGTCTTATTATTGAATATATTAACTGCCTTTTTAAAACATTATTTTATAATTTAACCGCCAACTTTTAGTTATTTGTGGGGTGCCAACATTTGGTATGCGTAAAATCGGTTTATCCATTTTATTGGCACACATGCCAATAAAAGGGCATTTAAAATAATTTGAGTTTATTAAAAATTATACCTTATTTGTCCCAAAATTGAGTTTAAATTGTATTGAAAATATTTTCTAACGTTTTGGACACACCATCCAAAAGTTGGCCCACTGCCAATTATATAAAATCCATTTATTGGCACAGGTGTCAAACATTGGGTAAAAACGTGCCAATAAAAATATTGTCTTTTCAGCCACTTTCAAAATGAAGCCTAGTCAGAAGAAGTCTAGAGAAAAAAATAGTAAAAAATGTTTTAAACGGAAAATTTATACAGAAGAGAACCTACAAAAAGCTCTCCACGAAATATCAAAAGGCATGAGCAAAAAACTTGCTGCAAAAACCTTCAGCGTACCACGGTCTACTATACAATTCAGATTGAAACATCCTAATCATCGCTCTAAGCCTGGTCCGTCCACAATTTTAACTGACGAAGAAGAACAGCTTTTTGTTGACTGGATAAAAATCAGTAGAAAAAAGGGTTTCCGAAGAGGAAAGAAGATTTGATAAAGAGTGTTTCAGACTTTATCAATAAATCGGGGAGAGCCAGAAGTTTTAAGAATGGTGAGAAGTGGTTTAAATTGTTTTTAGCTAGACATCCAACAGTTACATTTCGAACACCAGAAGCCGTAACAGCTGCCAGCTCCACGGTCTCTGCATCTGATGTAAGAGGCTGGTTTGAACAAATAAGGATTTACATGACTGAAAATAGCTACTATAACATCTTAGCAGACCCATCAAGAGTATTCAATGGCGATGAAACGAATTTTGTTCTATGTCCAAAAACAGGTATTGTTTTAAGCTCTAAGGGAGAAAAAAACGTTTACGAAATTGACCACGCCCAAGCCAAAACTTCACTAACCGTCATGTTTACTTTTGGTGCAGATGGTCAAGTTACTCCGCCAATGGTAATTTTTCCATATAAAAGATTACCTGGCGAGATAACTTCTAAGATTCCTGAAGATTGGGGCGTGGGCTTAAGTGACAACGGATGGATGAATTCTGATGTATTTTTTGAGTATATCAAAAACGTTTTACATCCTCACCTCGTAAAAACTGGCACACAATTCCCTGTAGTTCTTTTTGTAGATGGCCACAAATCGCACTTGACGTATGCTACCAGTGAATTATGTACTAATTTAGGTATAATTCTCATAGCGTTATATCCTAACTGCACTAGGCTCCTTCAACCTGCAGACGTCGCCGCATTTAAACCATTAAAAACACAATGGCAGAAAACTGTCCTAGAATGGCGAAGAAATAATCCATCTCAAGCGTTAACGAAAACTCAATTTGTGCCATTACTTAAAGATACTATAGAAAAAAGTCTTAACCCGTCAACAATTATAAATGGTTTTAGAGCAACTGGACTTTTTCCTTTTAATGAAGATGCAGTGGACTATTTCAAGTGCCTAGGAACTTCAAATAAAAATAACATTACCATAGCGCAACCCAAGCATGTAACAGACAATCGGGTGCTCACCAAAGATGACTTTATGAAGTTGTTGGGAGAAAGTGCAATACATATTTAATTTTTATATACTTTATTACAACAATAACTTCGCTATAAATTCTGTGTTAGAAAGAATACATAGATTGGGCAATGATCTAACTGATATCGCTGACATATTTAAGTTAAACTTCGATACACATAAAGCCAAATTAGTCCACCATTTTTTAGATGTAAATAATGATTGAGAAATCATTTTACTTTATTTCGATTTTCCTTTGTTTGTTGTTTTTTTTTCTCTAATGTTTGTATTCTAAATGCATGAGTTATTAACTAAAAATTAAAGTGCTTTGATTTTTTTTTAAATGTTTTTGTTGCTCGTAGGTATATGAATTGTACCTACGAGTTCTCTAAAGTCATACATTATAGTAGTTTACGCTTTATTTGTATATTTTGAATCTTTTCTAATGTGTATACTGTTTTTATAAATGAAATTTGTATTTAACATTGTAGCGGTAGGTACCGCCAAGGCAATTTAATGCTCTATGGATTTAACCGTTGTGGTTGGCAGCCTTGCACTCTGAATGCACGAGAGAGGTGGGAACAAGCTTCTGGAAGAATCGGCGCGCCAGTTGGCGGAAAGATCAGGTTCGGATTGGTTATGTGGCACGAGCGGTTATATGGCTGGACTCAAGACATTTTGGATCACGAGAAGTGAGATTTAAATTACTTATATTTTTAACAGATCGAGATTGTGCTTTCTAGATTATTTTTAGGGATTACTGATTCATAAATATGTTACGTTTTACGTCACAGGCGCCCATCAGTAATTTTCTTATGTCGTTACAATATAATTTCTTTCTTATTGACACGTGTCGAAAAACTTTAAACATTTACAGCTGGGTACGATACATCGTAACCAGCCACCCCTGATGATTAATTCCTTTGTTTAACTTAGAGTCTCATAGCTAATCATTATAATATGTTCCAAGGGCAGGGTTTGATTTTTTTAATAAATTATATATTGTTCACATACATACTTATTATTGCTACCTAACCTCATTGCTTGCTTGCTGGCTTTGTATGTGATTATTTATTCTATTCATGGATGGATGACCAAGTTTGGAGGGAATGAATTACAAGTAAGTATTTAACGTCACATTGGCGCGCTTCGGCTGAACATGTCTATGTTTGTTCTTTCTCGTACGTGTTCGCGGTAGTGTTGTTCACGATTATCAAATGGTTTTTACATCTCGATCTGTTATTAATTTAATTCTCACTTTTCCTTGGGTTTATAACTGCTCGTCCCACAAACCAACCTACCGATCTGATCATATTAATTTATAGTTTTACACAGTTTGTTGCTTGGTTTCCGTCAACTCGCCGGCGTTATTACGCTTTTAACTCATTTTTGCTGTTCAGTTCGCTGGCAGCATACATTATTTATTATTTTCTTAGAATTGGTGATTGCATGTGCATTGTCATTTTTCATGTCGTGTTGTTGCATGTATTCTAATAATTTTCTTTCTACCCTACAATCGAGAAATAGGTTATGGATGAAGGAGTAGGTACGAGAAGTAGAACAGCGGCAAAATTCATCATGGCGAAACAGGATGATACACCGGCGGGGTCCGGTTCAGCTTTGTCAATTCCGTCACTTCCGTCGTTTCCGGTACACAAGTGGAACCTCACCTTTGATGGCTCTGCGGATGTCAGAAATTTCTTAGAACGGGTAGAAGAACTTGCTGTCGCTAGAAACGTAAGTTATGCTTCACTTTTTTCTTCTGCAGTCGAATTGTTTTCAGGGCAGGCGCTACAATGGTTCAGAGTAAACCGCTCTGCTTTCTCATCTTGGGCGGACATTGTGGTTGCGTTAAAAAACGAATTTGAACTTTTAGACCATGAAAAGAGGTTATTGGCACAAATAAGATTGACGTTTCAAGGTCAGAAAGAGAATTTTAGTTCTTTTATCACTCGTGTTCAATTGCTGAATAATCGTTTGTCCACTAGGTTGCTGGATGATGAGATCCTAGACATTTTGCGGAGTAATATGTTGCCAAGATATATTCAGAAACTTTCTCTTTCGGAGATCCCTGATTTGTTAACCTTAAAAAAATTAGGTAGGATGATTGAGTTGGCCGACAGCCGTTCAAACGACAGATCAAACACTAGTAATTCTCATCCTATTAATTATTCTAGTAACAGAGGCAATGAGAGGAATCACAGTAAATCTAATTTTTCTAGAAATAACTTTTCTGGTAATAGAGGCAATGAGAGGTATTCGAATGATTTACATTTGTCTAGGAACAACCATGCTGGCAATAGTAATAATAACAGAGATTGCAACAATTTGAATTTTTCTAGAAACAATTATTCTAACAATAGAGATGGTTATGTAAATTCTGCCGATCCTAATTTCAATTTCAGGAATAACCGTCGTAATTTTTCGAATGTTTTGCATAACCCGTCAAATGTGAATTCTAGGGAGGTGCACTGCTTTCGCTGCGGGCGTCCGGGGGTCAAAGCTCCTCTCTGCGGCTGCCGTCCTCAAAAAAACTGATGGCCCGTGAGGTCCTGTCGGTGGGCGCTATGACGTCTGCGTTTGCCGAGATTACTTCACGGGAATGGGTTTTGTGGCTGGATACCGTAAGAGATTTTTATAAGAATTTAAGGACTTCGAAGGAGGTGCGAGCGGCCAACAGGGACGGCCGTCCTTACATCTCTTTCCAAGTTTTGAGCACAGGCTACTCTGGTCTTCTAGACTCTGGGTCGCACGTTTCGATTTTAGGAAATAACTTTCATCGTAAATTTTTAGATTTAGGTTTCAATTTGTCAAAATTGGACTCTGATTTCGCTCTAGTATCGGCGACTGGTCATTCGGTTACCTGTTCTTACAAAATAGCTCTCCCGGTGCGTTTTGAAAATGTTGTTAGAACGTTCAACTTTGTTATTATGCCAGACATTAAATCTGACATTATTCTGGGTTGTGACTTTTGGAAAGTTTTCAACATCTGTCCTAAGATTTCTAAATTAATGTCTTGTAATGATTCTGTTAGTAGTGTTCGAGCATCGAATAGTATTGGGCTGGATAGTGAGAAAAATTTATCTCAATCCCAACGCTCCGTCTTGAACGTTGTAGTTCAGGAGTACATGGATTACTCAGGAGATCGGTTAGGCAGGACAGAGTTAGAACATCATGTCATAGACACGGGTGATGTGCCTCCTATCAAACAAAGGGTTTATCCCATTTCTCCGCACTTACTTTCGGAAGTACATAGGGAGCTTGACAGACTCCTAGAGTTAGGTGTGGTAGAACCGAGCAACAGCTCGTGGAATAATCCCATTGTTCTGGTACCTAAGAAAAATGGCACATTCAGGCTATGCCTCGACAGCAGACGTTTAAACGCCGTCTCGAAACGCGACGCCTACAATTTACCGTTAATCTCAGACATTCTCAATAGCTTAGGTGGTGCTCGTTTTCTATCAACTTTGGACTTAAATGATGCCTTTTTCCAAATTCCGCTAGACGAAAGGTCTAAGGAGAAAACCGCGTTCACGATACCCAAGCGAGGGTTGTTTCATTTCGTCACAATGCCGTTCGGTTTACATGGTGCTAGCTCCCGGATGATGCGGTTGATGGATAAAGTGTTAGGGCCTGAATTTGATGGCAAAGTCTTTTGTTACTTAGATGACATCATCATTATTAGTTCATCTTTCGAAGAACATATTTATCTTTTGAGGAAGGTTAAACAGAGACTACAGGCCGCCGGTCTTACGATTAATGTGCAGAAATCCGTTTTCTGCAGGGACTCTGCAGATCCGGATAAAGTCAAGGCAATTGTTGATTTTCCGACCCCTACGTCACAAAAGAGCTTACGTAGATTCATTGGGGTACTCTCGTGGTATAAGAGATTCATTTTCAATTTTTCTAGCATTGCGTCACCTTTGTATAATTTAACAAAGAAAGAATTCGCGGGTAAGAAATTTGTGTGGAATGATCAAGCGCAATTAGCATTCTCAAAACTTAAAAACATTCTTGTATCCGCTCCTGTTCTCGCATGTCCTGATTTCAAGAAACCGTTCACGATTAGCGTAGACGCTTCAAATGTAGGGCTCGGTGCATGTCTTTCACAAATGGATGATAAGGGGTTAGAACACCCTATTTCTTTCATTTCAAGAACACTTTCTGCTCAAGAGAGGAACCACTCTACCACAGAAAGAGAGTTAAATGCTATGATTTTCGCGTTGGAAAAATTCCGGGGTTATATTGAGGGTTCGCCTATTCCGGTTAAGGTTATAACAGACCACTACAGCCTGAAGTGGTTGACCAGTTTGAAATCGCCTTCAGGACGGCTCGCGCGCTGGGCAGTCAGGTTACAACAGTTCAATTTTTAAATTATTCATAGGAACGGTAAGGACAATGTAATTCCTGATGCGTTATCACGGGATCCTTTACAGGTTAATACGATCAGTCAAAATTTTTCTACATCGGACCAATGGTACGTCAAATTAAAGGAGAAAATTTTGGCCAATCCCGAGAAGTATCCGGCGTGGAGAATTACTAACGATAGGCTCTATAAACATATCCAGAGTATGGAGGCTTTACATAGGTCCTACGACTGGAAAGAGGTAGTTCCGAAGGAACTCAGGAATAGTTTAATTGTACAGCACCATGTTCCTCCTACTTGCGCCCACTTTGGGATTTTAAAAACCCTGAACAGAATTAGACACAAATATTATTGGCCTAAAATGTCTGCTGATGTAAAAGCTTTCATCGGTAAATGTCAGATATGCTTAGGTTACAAGAGTACAAATTTGTTACCGCCAGGTCTTATGGGAAATCCCAAATTGGTTCAGCGCCCTTGGCAAATGATTGCAACTGATTTACTTGGGCCTTATCCGAGTTCATACAAGAAAGGTTATACTTATCTCTTGGTAGTTTCTGATTTCTTTTCTAAGTACACGAGGCTGTTCCCGCTGAGGAAGGCTACTGGGTTGAATATTGCTTCCATTTTAGAGAATGAAATTTTCCTGAAGTTTGGAGTTCCGGACACCATTGTGTTGGACAATGGTCCTCAATACATTTCACGTGATATGAAAGCTTTAGCCTATAAGTTTCATATTCGTCACCTGTTTTATAACTGCAGATATCATCCTCAGAACAATCCTGTGGAACGTGTTAACAAGGTTTTGGTAGCAGCGCTGGGTTCGTATGTTGGATCTGACCACAGAACCTGGGCGAATCATCTTCCAGAAATTGAGTTAGCCATTAACACTGCAGTCCATGAAGTCACAGGTTACACTCCGTTCTTTCTCAACTTTGGCAGAGAGATCATCATTTCAGGAAAAGATTATTTAGGCACTGATTTCAATGCTGAAGAAATTACGTTTGCTAAGCGTGACTCTTGGGCGTCAGGTTTAGAGGAATTAAATGACATTTTTTCACAGGTACGAACATCGTTAAGGCAGTCATACGAACGTAACAAGCTGAACTACAACTTGCGTCGTAGAGATATTCAATTTAGGGTTGGGGAAACCGTATGGAGGCGATCATTCGTATTATCAGATGCAAGTAAACACTTTTCAGCAAAATTGGCACCTAAATTCATTAGGAGCAAGATTATTGGGAAAATTTCTCCAGTAGCATATCAGTTAGCTGACATGAATGGCAAAAAACTGGGTATTTATCATTTAAAAGACATTATTAAATCTGAAACTCCAGTTGATCATTAGGGTTATTCGATAGGGGTTGGGTTTTTCTTATCTCCGTTGAGAGATTTTCTTTGTCATTTTATTTGAATGTAATATGTGTTCTAAGTATTTGCATGCATATCCAGCAATTGCATGTGGATCATTCAGCGTGGTGACGTGACTTATCCTTACGTCCTCACGTTGATTGCATTGTCCTTGTCAGTGTTTGTGTTTTCAGATATTACACGTATGTGTTGTTCTTTGCAAGTGTAAATGAGTATACTTAAAGTTATATGAAGTTCAACGTGTGAAAGTGACTGATCATCATTTTCATACATTGAATTTACTTGTTATTTCGGTTTGTTTCCCTGTAGCAAAACCGTTTATACATAGTTTTCAAAACCTTTTATATTAATTTTTTATTGAACTATTTTCTGTGTATTTTGCGGATTTATAGAGGTGTTTAGCGTAGTATCATTAATGCTATTAGTGTGTAGAAACCTAGAATACCTTATTGTTTCACTTACATTATGTTGGTGACTTTTGGGATAATTTCCATGGAAAAAAAAAAAAATAGATTTATATGAAAAAGGCTATAGCTTCAGAAGCTCAAAATTATCTATTTTTCATATCGTTTTATGAAACGTATGGGATGGGCATTGTTCCAATTTGTTTACTCTGGTTATGGTGATGGTTGTTTTTTTTTCACACGCAATAGTGAACATTTTCCTTAAGGTTCTATTCTATCATACTTAAGTTATTATTTTATGATTATACATAACATCGGTACATATATTTGATGAGTAAGCATAATATAAATCCATTTACTAAGTTAATTCCGCTGTGGATTTTTGTTTTAAGATTATTATAAAGGGTTTTGTAATTGTTTTGTTTTACAATATTGGTTAAACAATTATCAATTCAATGGTCAATTTCTGAGTGCATTTTATCCTCTATTTATACTAATGATAGTGAACTCAGTTTGTTTACTACAAATTTTGACAATTTTTATTTCCATATTCGACTGGTCGTTGAAGTTCGCTTAGAGCTCGAGCGAATTTGAACAACTTGTCAAATGTGTGAGAAAATGAATTCTGATTAAAATGTTTAATACTTATTACAATTATTGTCATACGTTTATTGTGGTTTTCAATGCAAATTATGCAATTCTTTTACTATGAGGCTTATTTACTTTCACATCCACTTTTAATTGGGAGCTTCTATTTGAGTAACTTCCTTTTTCGACAGATGTCTCCATTCTGGTACTAGAGTCATTATTTTTGATGTTTGATGGTTTGATTCTCGGCTATTACTTTATTTTTTTGACCAACAGGTGTCAGGGGTGTTTTTCAAACTGAACTTTAAAAATAAATGTTTGTATTTGGACTTAGCATTTTATGAAATATCTGCCTCATTCAATTGAACTTTAGAATGTTAATTAGGTATTCAGTATTGTAGGTTATCTATGAGAGTTTTTTTTTTACTTCCTGTTCATATAAATTTTTTTTGGATAGTTTTCCTTTAGTAGGTAAAGCACATTTCATTCTTAATTTAGTTTAGCTTTTTCATGCAATTTTTACTCAGTAACATTATGTAAGCTTTAGTGGAGCGGTTAGTTAGAAATCTCACTTCTGAATACTCTTCAGCGGCGCTTTGTCAACCCTCATCAGAACGGGGAAATTTCTTCATTGTATGCAGAACCACACTCAAGGATTTTCTTCAGTTTCACAAGATGCAGTCTTGATCATCATACATCTTCATTCTTATTGGACGGCAGAGCTAGCAGCGCGGGATAAATTTCATCACCGACACAGAACCTCACTTAATGACTTTCTTCTGCTCCAATTTGAGATTTCGGACCAGATGTTTCATCTCTACCTTGGGCCATCTTGGGTCATCAGTTTTGGAAGAAATTAATATCAGAAGACGCTGAATTTGAAATTTCGGACCAGATGTTTCATCTCTACCTTGGGCCATCTTGGGTCATCAGTTATTGAATGCATCATAATTGGAGAGAAGCTGCATAGATTAATGCGTCTTTCTGTTCATCGCATTATGTCATGGCTTCAGTATTGCAGTACGGTGGTCACCGCTTCTTCCATGAGATTCATTATATGGATTGGGCGTACCTCAATCACCAGGATCCTTCCGGCTGACAATTTTTCAAGTTTGGCGTTCATCCAAGTCGAACATCTACAACCAAGTTGCACATAGTATGCAGTTCTATTCAGGAAGTGACATGGACCTCAGGATTTCCAGGAGGAAATATTTTCTCTTTGGTGGAGGGGTAATGTAGCGGTAGGTACCGCCAAGGCAATTTAATGCTCTATGGATTTAACCGTTGTGGTTGGCAGCCTTGCACTCTGAATGCACGAGAGAGGTGGGAACAAGCTTCTGGAAGAATCGGCGCGCCAGTTGGCGGAAAGATCAGGTTCGGATTGGTTATGTGGCACGAGCGGTTATATGGCTGGACTCAAGACATTTTGGATCACGAGAAGTGAGATTTAAATTACTTATATTTTTAACAGATCGAGATTGTGCTTTCTAGATTATTTTTAGGGATTACTGATTCATAAATATGTTACGTTTTACGTCACAGGCGCCCATCAGTAATTTTCTTATGTCGTTACAATATAATTTCTTTCTTATTGACACGTGTCGAAAAACTTTAAACATTTACAGCTGGGTACGATACATCGTAACCAGCCACCCCTGATGATTAATTCCTTTGTTTAACTTAGAGTCTCATAGCTAATCATTATAATATGTTCCAAGGGCAGGGTTTGATTTTTTTAATAAATTATATATTGTTCACATACATACTTATTATTGCTACCTAACCTCATTGCTTGCTTGCTGGCTTTGTATGTGATTATTTATTCTATTCATGGATGGATGACCAAGTTTGGAGGGAATGAATTACAAGTAAGTATTTAACGTCACAACATGTACTCGTAAAAGCCCAATAGGGCGTCAATAATTAAATAAATAAAAATATTTAATCTATACACACCATTTACTTAATTTGCAACACCTACCAGTACATTCTGTCGATTGCGTATTTCGCAAACTGTTGCTTCAAAGTTAACTTTGTTCCCACTTTGAATCAGCAGTAAAAAATAAAAGTGGTGTTTACAAAGTTATTGTTTTATTTTAAACTAGCTGACCTGGCGAACTTCGTACCGCCTCAGAATCAATAACTGTTTGTGTTAGCTGAATTAATTTCATTTTTTAAAGTAAAAATGAATACTCAAAATGAATTAAGAAATGTAATTTATGTGATTAAACCCGGACATAAAATCTTAAGCGTTTAACTCGTTGAATGCCGCGAGTAAATGGGGTTGGTTGTAACCAATAAGCGTTCGCAAAAAGCGGCACCCATGACACCCAATGTCCGGCGATTCTGACAGCGTCCTTGAGAAATTTCGTACATAGAAAGGTCAAAGTTGAAGACCAAAGAATTTTTCCCGCGCATGCGCAAGAACTGCGCACGTTCCCGCGCTCCGGTAAATCATTAATATAAATTATATGGAGTCACCAAGCGAATTGCGGTTTTCTCTATGGTAAAGAGCGATAATAGAGCAAGCGATTCTGACCGTGTTCTTCATACACTTTCTTTATACATAAGGGTCAAAATCGCGTGTCAAAATCAGGACACGCCGGCGCACGAGCGGCAAATGAGTGGTTAATAATCCAATTTTTTTATTTTACAGAACTATAATTTTACAATTTTTACAATTTTACAGCCAGTGGCGCGTATCTGTGATGCGGCGCACCACCTAAAATATCTTATTAAAAGAAATATATTAACTATTAGACGAATTAACCCATTCATGACGAAGGTTCCATATGGAACTCGAAAAAGAATTGGCATTCATTTAGTCAAATCAAGCCGATATGTTGAAATAGCAGTGCCAAATACAGTTTAATATAGTCTACAGGCATGTATGGACACGTTTGTCTTGGTTGCGTTCAGTTCGTTTGTGTGTGCCGACGTGGACAGACGTGTCTTTATTGAGTTAGAAAAAAAGTGCAATTTTTTGAAAATTTCAAAACAAGTGAAGTAAGTAATCCATTAAATTTATATAGTAGATTTGATTTTTTTCTCCAAAACTGAATATGATTTGTAGAGAATGAAATTCTCTGCCTATTTACAAACATTTTGTTAGAAAAATAATCTTTATTATATTAAAATGAGTACTGTGAATTAGAGGTTTTGATTTTTGGTTCCATATGGATCTTTCGGCAGATCTCACTATACATAAAATGTAATTTTTCAAAGATTCATTGGACCATTCAAAAACTAGGGGCCTTTGGGAAAATTAGGAGTGCTGAGGCCACCGCTCTGGACTTTTTTCACGGGGCCTGCAGGAGAAACTGGAGGAGAAGCCGTAGAGAGGAGAGCTGAGGTAAACTCCATGACCTCTCCTCTTGTGGGTCCTTCAGGGAACCAAGGGGAAGTGCACTTTTCCGGCGTGGGGCCTTCAAGGAGCCAAGGAGGAGTAAAGTGGAGAGATCCCATGTGGGGCCTTCAGGAAACCACGTAGGAGTGAAGAGGAGAAATGAGGCCACCTCTTTGAGCTCCTCCCTAGTGGGGCCTTTAGGGAACCACGGAGGAGTGAAGATGAAGTCCTCTTCCCTCCTGGGGTCCTCGGGGAACCAAGGTGGAGTGGACTCTTCCCTTGTAAGGCCTTTAAGGAACCAAAGGGAGGAGATCTATCAGTTGTGGAGTCTTCGGGGAACTTAGGAGTGGAGAGGAGAGATGAAGCTTTCTTCCCTCGTGAGGCCTTCAGGGAATAAATTTCCGACTAGTTATTTGCCGAAAGTGCCATATGGAACTCACCCTTCTCTAGCTTCCTGTGGGGTGAAGAAACCATTTTTTTAAATTCTGAGAAAAATGTCCGGTTTCTACCTCCAAAACCAACCCCCCTGTGAAATTTCAGCACGAAATTCGAGAAAAAAATAGTTCGTCATGAATGGGTTAAAGAAGAAACTATCGCTATCGATACAAAAATGAAAAAATTACATTATATTTGCCAAAAATGCAGCCGAGTAAGTGACTTTCAGACATTTCAATCAAATCACTCACTTCATAATATTCTTTGCCATGTTGTTCTTGTATTATTTTGAATTTATTATACTTAGGGAACGAACCCATACTACGTGACCAACATTTTGCAATTTTTAACCCCCCCCCCCCCTAAGCCCCCCGCCGCTCATTTATACCAAGCGTGGTATTTTGAAGACCACCCTCCCCTGAACGGGTCACGTAGTATGGGTACGTTCCCTTATACACGGTGTCCGGAAACTCGTAGTACAAGCGGAAAATTGGTGAACCTACATCACATAGAGAACCCAAATAAACATAAAGATTTTCAATTTAAGCATTTTTAAATTTAAAATTAAGAAAAAAAAATATTTTAAAAAAATTTCGGCTTTTTTAGGGTTGAAATTTTCGAAACGCAGAAATGTCATGATGACAGATGGAAGATGTTATTATAAAATTATCTTTTTCGTGTCCATAGTTTATTTATTTTCATCTTAATAATTTATTCTCCCACCTATTCTAGGCATTACAATATGGTTAATTAGCGTACCTATTTATTTTGTTGTGTAGCAGCTCCGCATCTTGTTGCAATGTTTTCAAATCCAAAAACACATCACAAACATTTATCACCAATTGTTCAAATTTATCAAAATTATCATCAACGACACTGGAGGGTGTCCACCGCTTTCCCGCCCTGGTATAAATAACAGATTGTTACTCCTTCAAGGCTCTCGCAAGGACTCTAATTTTTTTGAAAGAACGAATCTACATTTAAGTTTGAACGAATCTAGACCTCCAGTGTCCCTGATTATTAGCACAGATATTTCACACATTTAATATTAGCACAGGTAGTTGAAACACTTGCACAGTCATATTATTTACACAGGTACGTTGAACGAATCTACTTAATTTCATTCACAATTAATCACACAAGATAATACCTAACAATACCATACTAGCATACTAGTCACAAAAACACCTTGTTTTAAAGTTTGTTAAACGCTATAATTAATAACGCACTATTATTTACGAAACACACATTTGATTTTGAAATAAATTAGTTTAATTTAATTAGTTATAAGTTAGTTAGTTTGCGTAAGCGCGACGGCGTTTACGCTGTTCAAATAAAATAAATTACAAGAACAATACACGTCGAAGCGCGTAAACAAACTAAGTTAGTTTCTAATTAAGGGCAGTAAAAGGGAACTTAACTGCATGCGAACTAGAGTGAACTAGCGCTATTTCGTTTTTTCAAACGCCGTTAGAATGAGATGCATGCGTGAACTCTGCGGCACATTCCTTGCTTTTGTTGAATGAATCGCGACGCGAAATATTAAGACATCCGGTCAGTACAATAAAATGATTGTTGAACACGAATATTATTTAATTTCTAATTAAATAATATTAACGAGTTAAATTAGTTCATTATTGCGGACATCATACAAAAAGAGATATACGAGTACCTAACAATTTTCGATCGTATCATATCATTACGATATCATTATGTAATTTTAAATTCTCAGGACCAAACGTATTTTCATGGTTGATTTTTGAAGTTGTTGCGTTTTCTTCTTCTTCAACCAACGTTTCAGACAGCGTTGTAGCGTGAAAATATTTAATAAAACACGACTCATTTAAAATAGAGCAAAAATCTCATGGAAGGCGTCTTAAATATCATTTAAAGTAACATTGTGAATTTTTTCACAACTATGGCTTGTAAAATAACGGACAAAAACGTATTTATAATAATTTTCGGAGCATACCTTGCGATTTTTTTTCTATCGAGGGAATTTTATAATAAGCGTTTCAGCATGGAATGCGTCTAGATATTATCTTCAAAAAAACTTCAAATGTTTAAGGGAGATATGTAAGAAATCAGCAGAAATACGGGTAGCGGCGGCTTAATGTAGTATTAGATGTGTTCAAAATCATTTTTTTATTTTATTTTATTTTTATATGAGCTCCACACCGGAGGCCCTGAGGAAAATAATTCCCCTCAGGGTCTTTGTCATCTTTGGGGCTGCTGTGTGGGGGGGTATTTTAAGAAAAGGAAGAAGAGGAAGTTCTGGGAAGGAAAAGGGTATGAGGGTGGGAAGGAATCTGGTGTATCCAAGAGTGACGGACGTATGAATTCATTCCTCCCATCGCGGTGGAATATGATTAATGTATTTATAAGAAGAAGCTGTAGCACATTTAACAGATTATGCCCAAATATCGATGTGTTTAACACGAACTTTGATAAATTCACAGCATGCATAAAAAATAACACTCCATTGAATGCCACATGTTTAACCAATAACTTAATAGTTCATTGATTTCTGTATTTCTCTTTTTTATTTTTAGTTCACAACATTTTCTCTCAGCAGTTCGAATTCAAATAAAATCACTTCCTAATATCGAACTATTGGACACATTCAGCTGATTATTAAGGATTTAGGTTTTTGTTTTAACAGCTTTCTTTATTTCGAGTGCTTCTAAATTATGTAGTATGTTACCATAACTATTTCTATGTGAGTTAGGTTAGGTTAGTTTAGGTTGAGGTGCCGTGTATTTCGAAATAAATAATTATCTTTGTATTATGACCTCAATTCAAGTTTGTTCAATAAATTATTGTCCTCGTAAACAGCAAAATACGTAATATTATGCAAAAACTTCATGTACTTTAAACAATTAAGCCTTTACGTAATTAGTAATTACGTAATTGAAGTAATTTAAGCTTCTCCGTACAACCTCTTGCTCAGCTGCCCTCTGTAGATATTAGTCCAACCTACGCTCTGTAGATATTAGTCAACACTAGGACCGTCAAAGATATTCGTCCGATCTTAGCTCTGTAGATATTAGTCAACACTCTGAAGTTCGTAGATATTAGTCTAACATATGTTGAGCTGTAGATATTCGTCCGACATACAGGCTGTAGATATTAGTATCTGGAGTCACCTACGGCAGAGGTGTTGGTTATCCAATAAATGGTTCCCGCGGTGGCGGTACCCATACCCGCCTTCTAAATTGATAAATTTTATTACATTATAAAAAAAATAATAAAAAAACCTTGTTCAAATTGGTTCGAACACGACTGTAGCTAATGTGGCGGCTGGTGGCGGCCATTGATGTCAACAGCAACCATTTTTATTTCCGTTCCAAGGATAAAAGGAATCAAGTCCGAAATTTGAAGATATGAGTTTTTGATGCAGACTTGAAGTAAATTATCATGTTTATCAGTGGCAGAAAGATAGAAGAATTTTTGTTTTTTTTTTATGAGCTCCACACAGGAGGCCCTGAGGAAAATAATTTCCCTCGGGGCCTATGTCATCTTTGGGGATACTATGTGGAGGGTTTTTTTAAGGAAGGGAAGGAGAGGAGAGTTCTGGGAAGGAAAAGGGTTTAAGGGGTGGGTAGGAATCTAGGGTTCAGCATGTCCTGGTCATCCGCCTGCAAGACCTAGACAAACCTCACCCCATGAACCCGGCACCCCTGCTAAATCACCAAACGTAGCGAACCACTTGGGGTGACCTATGGCAGAGGTGTTGGTTATCCAATAAAGGTTCCCGGGGCGGCGGTACCCATTCCCGCCTCCCAAATTGAAAAGTTGACTCAAGTCAGCGTTTTTTTTTTAAACAATTATTTTATAAAAATTTAATAAACTATAAAAATTTCGTTTCATTTGCTCCTTTTTAAAACAAAACTAATTGATTTAATAATTAGTTTTTTGGTTATCTATCATACAACATCTCCTGAACATTTACCTTTTTGGACTTGCTTCTTTATGCTTTGGGTACAGAATTTGGTTCGCAAGTTCACAGTTCAAGGCCAAGCTATTCGGCTGAGTGTTGCTTATCTCTTCTTTTGTGTTGATCGAACCGAGCGCAGAAAGGGACAGCAAATTTCGCATTGTACTTTGTTTGACCTGGAAACGCGAAAATAATGAACAGCTGATTTTAACCGTGAAACGACTGTAAAACACAGAATAAAATTGTGGATAATTTCAAAATAATGCTTTAAATCCGGATTTCTTTGTTTGTTTTCTTTTAAATAGTTTTTACTAATTATGTACTATGATCGTCAGTAATAATTTATAAGAATTTGACCAAAAAAAAAATCAACTTCTGACTCGATTTACTCGAAAACGAAAGCTCAAATAAAAAAAAATTATACCACAAAATCGACTCCAAATGTGATGAGGATTCCCCAGTTTCCCGCTTGTACTACGAGTTTTCGGACACCTTGTATAGTGCAAGTGAATAACGTGGATTGACTAGGTGTTCATTTGTAGAAAAGTGCGTGAAAGGGTTAATATTTCTATTTTAATTTCTCACCATACTTGTGTTCTTTTTTTTTACATACAAAATATTAACCTCACTAGGACTAGCAGCCTGTATTGAGGTTAACATTCATAAATTTGAGTGATGCATTTACACACAAATCACTAAAATAGAAAACAATACATCCAAAACACTCAAATATTACATGTAGAAAGTAAGAAATAACAATATTATATTGGTGACCAGATGGGTAATTTGCAACAATATAGACCAGGGGTCTCCAAACTTTTCAGCCGGAGGGCCACATTGACTACTCCAGTGAGTTCGGAGGGCCAAAACTGTTTTAATTTCTAGACACCCATATTTTCGTCCACGGGGGGGGGGGGGGGGGGGGGGGGAGTAAAAGTAAAAAGTGGAGAATAAAATTTCCAGGGATCATATTTCTTCACGACGCTTGCGACATCTCGTGGTTACACGCGGAAATAAGTAGTGGTAGTACCCTATATCCATCGCTAGCGGCGAGACCGGCGACCGCGAGTCAGTCCACCTGGGGAAACCAAATGAAGCGGACCTGTCTGTTATGAAATAAGGTAGTGCGTAACTCCTTTAAACGTGTTTGTGTGTTTTTTAAAGACATCTGCGTAACAGTTTTTTGATTAGACTGTTTTTTTGGTGTGATTTACTATGGAAAGTATGGCAAAGAAGCGAAAAGTAGACCGCGAGTGCAGAGCATTCAAAAATCAATGGAACTTTCAATATTTCGTAATTGAGTCCAATAAGAAAGCGCTATGTTTGATTTGCAATGAAGCCATACCCATTCTCAAAGAGTATAATGTTAAACGTCATTATGAAACGAAACATTTTCACAATATACGGAAAGTTTGCGGACAGAAAAATTTGAAGCTTTGAAGCGTGGATTAAAATCGCAGCAATCTTCGTTTACGAAACTCGATAATGAACAAGAGGCTGTAACTCGTGCCAGTTTTCGTGTGGCTCTTGAAATCGCAAAACGTGGAAAACCTTTCACCGATGGAGAAATGATCAAAGAATGTGTAATTGCAGTAGCCGAAGAAATGTGCCCTGAAAAGGTAAATTTATATAAAACTCTCAGTTTGTCAGCAAATGCTGTAGCGCGGAGGGTAGAAGACATCGCAGAAAATATATCATCTCAACTGTCTGACAAAAATGGACATCTTGAGTGGTATTCTCTGGCCTTGGATGAATTAACGGATGTGTCAGATACTGCTCAGGTGTTGATTTTTATTCGAGGAGTGGATAAAAGCTATGAAGTGTATGAAGAACTTCTTGATATTGATAGTATTGACGGCACAACTACTAGTGAAGATATTTTTAAGGGTGTTGAAAATGCCATTATTAAAAAGAATCTTCGATGGAAAAACTTGAAATCTATCACAACTGACGGAGGAAAAAACATGTGTGGTAAAAATAAAGGAGTAGTGGCTCTTGTGTCAAAGGCTGTAGAAAATGATGGTGGTTCAAAACCATTAGTCTTACATTGTGTCATTCATCAACAGTCTCTATGCGGAAAATGTTTGGATATGTCCGAAGTTCTAAAACCAGTCATATCAATTGTTAATTTCATCAGATCCACTGGGCTGAATCACCGAGAATTCCGCGAATTTATTAAAGAGATCGGAGAAAATGATTTGCCATATCATACTGCCGTACGCTGGCTAAGTTGCGGACAAGTCCTTCAGCGCTTCTTTGAACTTCGATCAGTGATCGAAATTTTTTTGAATGAAAAGCATCGCCCTCTTACCGAATTGCAAAATAGCGAATGGCTGTGGAAGTTAGCATTCTATGTCGATTTGACAAAACATGTGAACGAACTGAATTTGAGATTGCAAGGAGAAAATCAGCTTCTCCCTGATTTATATACTAATGTCAAATCGTTCCGGCAGAAAATAATGCTGTTTCAATCACAATTAAATAAAAAATGTTTCACACAATTTAAAACATGTGAAATATTTAGCCACACTACTGAGACTGAGTTTCCCGTCGATTTTGCAATCGGAGCTTTGAGTGCTTTGAAGATAAATTTTGATACTCGTTTCTCAGACCTTGATATCATTGCGAATCAAGTCAAGATTTTTCAAAATCCTCTTGATATCGACATCGAAACCTTGACCCCAGAACTTCAAATGGAAATTATTGATTTACAATGCAGTGATATAATTAAGAACAAATATCAAAACTCATCTTTGTTGGAATTTTACAAGAGTCTTCCGCTGGCACAATTTGATAATTTGCATAAATTTGCTCGTGGGCTATTTTCTGTTTTTGGTACTACTTACTTGTGTGAGAAAACATTCTCCAAAATGAAGTACACAAAGAATGTTTACAGATCTAAGTTAACCGATGAGCATCTTAAAGCTCTTTTAATAATTGCTACCACTAAAATTGATCCACAACTACAAATTATCGTTAGTGGAAAATCACAATTACATAAATCCCATTAGTATTTTATATGTTTATGTGTTTATACTCGTATGTTATAGCATGTAAATAAAACCAAGATACTATCATTCTGAGTTTTTTATCCACCTTATCACAATCACAATTAAAACAATAAGACCAGGGGGCGATTTTGCCACGTATCGTTTCGCGCGTATATTGCATCCAGAAGGAGCGCGAAACGCGCGAGCATTTGGAACCATTCCTTGTCACAATTTTGCCGCTCCATTTCCCTTGATACGTGTACTCGTTCTGCAGTTCCCGCGTAAACTGGACGTAAGTCTGGCGAACTACACACGATTTGCGCCCGTATTGTGGACGCAATGTATTGGTGCCCAGTACCTCGCCAATGAGCATATATATTCGCACGAAAAAATTCGTGGTGAATTCGCCCCTTCTGAGTAAGGTTAGTTGTCGCCCATTAGTTGTCGCGGGCCTGATTGATAAAAATGGTCATAAGATGTCGCGGGCCGGATGGATGACACCGGCGGGCCGTAGTTTGGAGACCCCTGATATAGACCATAAAACAAATCCTTAATTACTATACCCACCAAGAAACAAAGGTAGTTCAAAACAACTAGGGTGACACTCCGATTTTGACAAATGGAACTCAAATAAAATCTAGTTATTTAAAAACAAATATTATTAAAAATAAATAGTATATTAAAATATAAGTGGATAAACAGGTCTTTAAAACACGCGCGATTTTTCGAGCACGACGGCATAGCCGAGTGCTCGAAATAAAGCAAGTGTTTTAAAGACCAGTTATCCACGAATACTTTACGCTATTTTTTTTTATTGGTACACTTTGAAAACATAAATATTGATATTATTATTAAAAATTTGGAAATAAGAACTATTAATGATTTCTGATGTGACATCACAATATCTTGTTGTCATGGAAATGAAAAAACACAAACATTAATTTGCAATCTGTCACATAAGATTAATAGTTGACATCACAGTTTTTACTAGTTATTGTGTGTTGTAAAATGAGTTCTAACATTGATAATTTAAATACCAAAGCAGAATCGCGGTTAATACCTGAAAAATCCAAAGACGTTTATAAAAAAGAATTTGAAAGGTTCATAACATGGATGGAGGAGCAAAACGTAGTAGATGTAGATGAACGAGTTGTGCTTGCTTACCTTCAGAAAATGTCGGAACAGTGCAAAGCATCGACTATGTGGGCCATACATTCGAAATTGCAATGTCTGTTGAGGATAAATAAAGGGGTTGATTTAAAATCATTTGTGAAAGTGCATGCATTCATGAAGGCAATTAGCAAGGATGACGTTGCTAAGAAGGCGTATGTATTCAAAGAAGATGATTTGCGGAAGTTTTTCACGGAAGCACTGGACATTACGTACTTATTTTTGAAGGTGGTAGCCATTTGCGGAATCTTTAGCTCTTGCAGAAGATGTGAATTGTGCGATTTACGCTTATATGATATCAAAGAAGAAGGAAGTGTATTGCTTATTACCATCCGACCATCTAAAACAGTGAAGGCTCGACGTTTTACTGTTGCCGACAGTGGTGCAATTAATTATGTGCGTTTTATGAAGCAATATTTATCATTGCGACCCCAAAATGTAAGTACAGACAGGGTTTTCTTACGGTATAAGGGTAAGTGCACCAATCAAGTGGTTGGTATTAACACATTTGGATCATGCCCCTTACAAATCGCACGCTATCTTAAATTAAACGATCCTGAGAAATATACAGGACATGCGTTTCGACGTACATCCGCTACCATTATGGCAAATAGTGGCATGACAATTGATCAAATCCAACGACAAGTAGGATGGAAATCGGCAGCTGTGGCGACTGGTTACGTGGAAGAGAGCATTAGCAATAAGAAGAATGTTTCAAACATTATTGGAACTGCCATTAATGGAAGTGCAGCCTCATTGACTTCCGAGAATACTATTAATTTGAACAGCATTTCCTCCGATTTAAAAAACGGAGGTATTAATATTTCAAATAATACGAACTGCTCTTTTCACATCCATTTAAATAATTAGAATGTAAACGATGTAAAAAAGAATGTAAACTTTGAATAAAATTTTTGAAACATTTGTAATGTTTTATTTGACGTTTAAAATATTCCTGTCAGATTTATCGTTAAAAGTTGACATTTAGACTTCACATTTTGTTGATTTGTTGATGTTGCCATGGTAACTTTAAAAAACGCACGTTCCATAAAGTGCGATTTAAACACGCTAGAGCGTACTTTAAATGAGTAAAAAAGGGCACCAATAAAAAAAAAAATCTTATTATTTTAAAATAAAAAATCCTATTATTTAAAAAAGGCCAAGGATGAAAAAATAGAATGCCAATCCTCTGACAACAGAAAAATCTTAACATTTTTTTTAAATTTAGCTAATGAATTAGAAGACTTAATGTAATCTGGCAGAATATTAAACAGAAGTGGAGCCTGATATAAAAAGTTTCTTTGGCCAAAAGATGTTTTAGTACTTATTGCGACAAAGTTTATTGTTGAGCCAATTCTAGTGGTATGGGTTTGTTGGGTTCTTTCTGCAGAATAAGTATTGATAAAAAATCTACAAATTATTTTAGAGATGTACAGCTGCTTTATACACATAACATTAGATTCCTTGTAAAGTAGTTTCGATGGATAACGAAATTTTTTTTTGTACATGACTTTAAGAATTAATTTGTGAGCAATATTTAGCGGCTCTACATTGGACTTTAAACAGGATCCCCAGCATACAATATTGTAAGAAAGTCGAGATTGTACTAAGGCATAATAGACAGATTTTTCTCTTTATCCAGTATATGACGAAGTTCTTTAAAAATATAGGTAAGTCTCCTGATATTTTTTGTTAACATATCAATATGGTCGTTCCATCTCAAAAATTTATCAATATATACACCTAGGTATCTAATACAGTCTACTCTTTCTAAAGGGTAGCAATTACAATTTTGTAGACAATTGTGTATAATTAGATTATAAGTGTCGGAAGGCTGACTTTTTGACGATATGCTAAAAGTTACATATTTGGTTTTTGATGTGTTCAAAGTTAAGATGTTATTATTTAGCCAACTCTTTACTATTCTTAATCCTGAATCACATTTATCAAAAACATCTTTCCAGGTTTTACCCTCAAATATTAAAGCAGTGTCGTCTGCGAAACTAACAATATTACCAGGAATATCTAAATTACACAAATCATTAATGTAGATTAAAAACAATATTGGTCCAAGTACACTACCTTGTGGAACCCCAAAAGAGATTTGTTTGAATAAAATTGATAAAAGAGAATTGAGGCCAGAGGAGTCAAGTGAGTGTTTATTGAAAATCTGGAATTTCTTTACCACGTCTCAAAATGATTTGCAGAATAGCTCAAGATTAGACACAGAGCATCAGAATGACAATAAAGGGAATTTTGATATTGAAAATATGGAGATAATTATCAATAACTCTCCAAACAAAAATGTTGCTGAGCAAAGTTTCGATTTTGTTTCACAAGATGTTGTTGTTGAGGAAATAGTCCATTGCTCTGAATTAAATTATTTTATAGAAGATACATCAACACTACAAGAACCTATTCCAGAAACAGTTAGCCAACAACCACACAATCATCTTTCACCCACTCAACAAGCATTCAATCAGCCAGAATCCATAGAGCAAGTATCCTCCCAAAAAGCCTCTACTTCCTTACAGCATGCTTCGATCTTACAGCCATCATTCACTTACGTACCAAGCAACAAACAGCCATCCACACAACAAACATTTGTTCAACAAACATCTATCTACGAAGTGTCCGTTAGCAGTCAGCAGCAATCATCAATATATTCAACTCCCCAAAAACCGTCTATCAGAGTAACTGGAGATGTCAAAATAGGTGCAGATCAAAATAATTTTATGCAACTGAAAGTAGCACTGGTTAAGGAAGATAATACTATATTAAAATTACAAGATATTTTGGTACTTCCTAAAACGCCACAAAGAAAAGGGATAAAAAATACCAAGAAAAGGGATAAAAAATACCAAGAAGATGCACTAACATCTACCGAATGGAAAGCTCAGGAAAATGAAAAAATTAAAATTAAAGAAGAGAAAGCAGAAGGTGTTAAAAAGAGAAGAAAGAGAACAAAATAAATTGGAAAAAGAGAAACAAATGGTAAAGAAAAACAAAAAACAAACTAAAGCCAAAGACAATGTGTCTAAAATTTTGTTTTCGGAAGATTTCTATAAACTTGACAATGGCAAATTGGAAGCTGTACTTAAAAATAATAACTAAGAAAACCAAAAAGCAAGTACTAGCAAAAATTACAGTGCTGCTGAGATAGAAAAAATGTTGACTGAAAATTCAGATGACTAACGTGACTTAAGAATTACTTATGATCTTAATCAATTAGAGCTGTGGTTTAATTAAATATAATTAAGGAAGTTAAATAGTCTTAAGCTAAAATTATTCTATTTTTTGTTCAAGCCTAGGTAGAAGGCTTTTTTGGTTTTGTTTTAATACTTTATAGAAAGTTTATTTAACTATAAGCGTTTCAACTGATATGGTATATTCCTATACAAATAAATGTTACTTTTCTTAACAAAGGATTTTATTTTGTTTATTTCTATTATGAATTATCTTAAAATAGGTACATAGACGATGTATAATACATAAGACCTAGCAGCTATTTTTCAGTCTCGGGAGAACAGTGACAATAATAGGTAATAATCACTGCCAATAGGTTTGGCTATGCCAGCAATACCAGTTGTATTTGAGGTATTTTTTTAAAGGGTACACTATATTGAAGAAAACGATACAATTTATTAATGATAAGTACTTTATAATATTCTGCAGAGATTAGAAGACCAATATAATGCTTTTGTCTTTGTTAAAACATATTTTTACATGCAAATTTTACCGGTTTTGTGAAGTAGCTGCTTAAAGTGCCAATAATTGGGTGGTTTACCCTATATAACTGAATACCATGTTAATAAAATTTGCTTAAATAAATATTATGTGCATTCAGTGCGTTAAAGTCCTTTATTCGAAGCTTATTCCTTATTTCTAGTTATGACTGCTGCTCATGAATCAATAAAGAAACCAGAACACATTGAATATACCAATGTTTACGTAAGCATGGGGGGGGGGGGTAAAAGCTTTGCTTACTTTTGCTGATGAGGGGGGGGGGGGGGGTTAATAATTGCAAAAAAGTGCTTACGTAATATTTGAACGGCCCCTTAGAGGAGGTGGATGATGTTTCAGAGAACAAAATTTCCATATATACCTTACTGTCACAGAAAGCTGGCACGAAAACAGTGAGTCTTATTCAATCAAGAGACTTCAAGCTTTAGGATATGTTGTTCTGGAGGAGGCTGGACTTAGAGCCACGGTACATGCTCACAACATCTCGCATGTGAATTACGGAGGTGTTGTGATAATAGCCCGTCAAGGACCTACCAGGACTACCAGGGTGGCAAACAGTACATTCAGTACGTTTGAGTATATTGGATGCCGTGTTTCTTCTGCTGTATCGTCATTTATACTGCTGTACCGACCCGGTTCGAAACCGATTTGTGTAGAATTTTTAAGGGAGTTTTTGTTTTTTTTTGGAATGGACAGTGGTACTTTCCAAAACTTTAGTCATCACACGTGATATAAATATTCATGTTGAGCGCGAAACGTCACCCAATGCTGTTAAATTCATCGACATATTGGATAGCTTTGGACTCCGTCGACGCACCAACTCATGACGCTGTGTAATGACGCTGTGTATCATCGATAGCAAAAGTTTAGGACAAAGGTTTGTTGGAGCATCGTCTTATCCGCACTGAAATTGAATTCAACCCACCTATAAAGCCCATACAGAACAATAGAATTAAGGGAATTCTTCATTATGCGTAGAAAGCAACAGAACTCAACGAGGGTAAAACAAAATTTTATCAAGTTTATTAACTAAATACGCTCCCACCACCTCGAAAAAGCAGAAAGTTCGAAAATCAGCTGGTTCGATGAAGAGTGTCGGAGTCAGAAGAGGCTAATGCGGAAACTAGAGAGATCAAACTGAAGAAACCTTGACGTTACTCCGAAGGCAAGTGATTAATGCTCAAATAAATAACTCACCAATAAGGAAGTTGAGTGAAAAATATTTTGACTTATAAAAAATATGTTCATGTAGATCAAAAAATATCGATTCTAAATATATAAATATATTTCTATATTATTATTCTTAGAATTAATTAAACGTTCTTAAAAAATTATTAAAAAGCTATTAACTAAAAACGCTTCATGATTGGTCAAAAGAATTCTGACGTCATCTGTTCCCCTGTTTTTTTTTTTTTTTTTTTTTTTTTTATTAAGGAGAAAATACAGATACAGATGTTAATTAACAAGAATATACAAAACAATTAATAGAGAATTCACCTGCATCCAAACTATTTCTCACGAATTAACATTATAACAGCAGATAAAAACATATACAAATATTTTTACCTTTAAATACGGAAAAGACGGAGGTATGCATATACATAAGTAAATATTATTTTACAAATAGAGAGATGAAAAAATGCGCAATATCCTTATAAAAGTTTACAAATTGTTTTTGGAAAAATTTTGATGTTAAGACCAAAAATATATATAGATAAAAAATAATGTCATACAGAAATTTAAAAAAGAAAGGTAGTTAAAATTATAAACCAAGCCAACGTCTAAGTTATTGTACTTTGTAGGAAAACAGCCTTCAATTTTCTACTAAAAGTACTGCGTGTATCAAAAAATAAGTCGGAATCCTTGAGGTTTTGATTTTGATTAAACGATTCGCACATTCTTCTGATTGGATCCCTGACACCAGCATTTGTACGCGTCCGGCTAATGTGGAATAAGTCGTTAAGCCTTGTTACTCTGGGTGGTATTTTGAAGTTTATTAGTTTCAGTAGGTCAGGACAGTCGATAACGTTATTGCAGATTTTATAAAGCGTCATGAGGTCAAGGTATGTTCGCCGGTTAGTTAGAGTGGAGACGTTATAATTCGAGAGCATATTTATGTACCCCCGTTTAGGTGCGCTTATTCTGTAATTGAGGTATTGCAGAAATTTCTTTTGAATACTTTCAATGTTGTCTTTATAGACACCGTAAAGTGGTGTCCATATGGAGGTGCAGTATTCAAGTTGAGAACGGACCAGCGTGTAGTAAAGTAGAAGATAAGTTTCAGGTTTTCGAAATTCGCGGCTGTTCCTGATAACAAATCCTAGCATGCGGTAAGCTTTATTCACAATATTCTCAATGTGCGCATGGAAATGGAGTTTAGAATCAAAAAGTACGCCTAGATCTTTTATACAGTAAACGCGCTCGAGTAAATAGTTACCAATACAATAATTGTACATAATGGCGTTGTGATTTTTAGTGAAGCTTAATTGTTTACATTTGTTGAAACTTAGGTAAATTTTGTTTTCATTACAAAACGTTTGTACGATCATGATCGTGCATCTCTTTTTATTTATTTATTTATTTATTTACATGACAGATGGTTTATTTATGATGAGACAGGTTGTATAGGCCAAACGCTTGCTTTACAGACAGAACTGGACAGCAAACTGCAGAAATAAATTAACGTTCATATCACAAAAACATAAAAACCAAACAAAAATAGTTTTAATATAAACACACAAATAAATATTGAGTTTAAATAAACAGAAAAGAAACTTCTTTGCCGCGCGTGAAAAAGTGACATAGCTTTGAAACAACTAACATTAATGTAAACATATATTTGTCTCACTTGCACAAGTCACGAGAACAATACCGCCGCTAGTATGACAAAGACAGAAACAAACCTGGGTTGGCAGGGTGGTGTTGCTTACCATTTGAAATTTTACCCAATATAAACAATGAAAAAGAGTTTTATAAACATTAGTTTGTAATAAAATAAACTCATTTTAATTATTTTCAATATATTTTTTTTTATTATATGAGTAAAAGTAAGCATAACTAATGAAATCATTAAGGCCGGTTACAGTGCTCGACCGACGGTCGGTGCGCACGGTCGGTCCTGACGATATACATGCGTACGGTCGGTCCTGACGATCGCATACCACCGACCGACCGTCGGTGCGTACCGTCAGTTCACGATTGACCAACAAGCTGACCGGACGTCGTACGCGAAATTAATTAATTAATAGCTGCTTATTATCTTCGTAGACGTATTAGGAACAGAAGACGTAGACATCACGTACACCCGATCGTCGCCCAGAGAGCATTTCTAGCTCATCGGTCGACCGACGGTCTGCATGCGCACGCGCTCGACCGACGATTCTCGTACGTACTGCGTAGCGATATATGTTACGTTACGGAATTGTTTCCCGTGCGAGCTAACAGCGAATTGACCCCTTGCACAGGCCCTCCGCCCCTCTCCCCGCACCGCGCGGCGCCCGTGCCAAGCGCCGAGCGGCTCCCCGTCCCCATTCCTTCGCCGGCCTTCGGCAGAATAACTGTGTTCCCCGTGATTCGCGCTAGGCGCTCTCCGTAAACGCTCACGATGTTTTACTTTAATTGTGTATTGTGCTTAAAGAGGTTTACGCCTACCCAGAATCCTGTCTGCCGACCGCCTATCTCCTGCTTGTGAGTACCAATGAACCTTGCCACCCCTCTGTGTGCTAAGAACTGACATTTAAATTCACTAAACACGTGTAGAGAGAGTTGAGAGAAGCTCCCCCCGTTATGATAGAATTAATTAGAGATAGCCAAATACTCATGTGTGTAGTGCCGATGCTGGCCTTTTGTAGAACCCTGTTCACCTTTAATTGAATAAAACCCTTTTTCGTGCATAACAACTGTGTTCTGATTGAGGAAGGAGACCTGGAGATTTTGAGGAAAGGAAGGGGAGTAGGAATTAACAAGCGAACCACAGACACTCGCCCTGGGTTTAAGAGGGACCTTGCTCGCGCCGGCTGTGCAGAGCTAGCCGCCGGCTTGTTTATTGCATGTCCTTTCCAGGTTTTGGGTTTAGCGTTGGCCGCAAGTAGCGCCAATGCTAGCACTGGGCCCAACGTGGTGCTTTTTTTTGCGTTTTAATGCTAGCACTGGGCCCAACGTGGTGCTTTTTTTGCGTTTTAATGCTAGCACTGTCCCCCGACGTGTGGCATTTTTTTTTTCCTCCCTCTTCACGGTCCCACAGTCTCGTTCTTCAATCAGCAATTGTTTAAACTTTATAATGTATAATGTTTTGTCTTGTTACTCCCAATTTGTCTAGCATTTCCATCAAGAACCCCGGCGCGATTGTAACTTCGAATTGCAATTTAAATTATCACGGGCACGATTCCTTCATTTTCGAGTCGTCACTCGACAAAACATTATCACCGGTATTCCTACGTAAAGTGCTCAACCAAGAAAGTTGCCGTCGTGAATAATATAGTGTTTACAAGTGTCGACCGACTAAATTTGCTAGTTTCAAATACAAGATTAATAGTGGAAATGTACACAAATATTTAAAACAAAGTTATTCAACAATTAAAATCCTGTATATGATAAACCAATTACCCGCTTCGTTTCCCGAAAGTTAATTAACCAGTTTTTATTAATAAACTTATTCCGCAGTGTGCTGGTCTGTATTTGATATCGACATATTCTGCGAATAGGGGACTATTTCGCAAAATACTGGCCTGTATATATAACGGCATATTTTGCAGCTTAAGGGAAACAAGTGGATTAAATTCTTTCTACCTTTTGACAATTGAGCATTTTTCTAATTTTGCCGCCTGTTTCATCATTTAGCTTTTTTTTCTTTCGTAAGAAACAGACGACATAATTTGAAAGACGTTCGGTTCGCGTTGACGTCGATTCCTCGAGTCAGGCATTACATTACGTATGCACATTTCTGCATATAACTTGTTATGACAAAAGGAAGTCGGCGGATAAATACCAATAATTGGTGATGCTCAAATCAGGCTACAGTCTAGCCACGTAAATAAAGAAACGATTCCCCAAGACATTGTTGAATTTTCAAACAAATACTTCCACGAAAACTTGTATAAAAGAAAAAATATTTCTTTCCTTTTCTGAAGAACCCCCCTTTGGAAAGGAAATGGAAATATTCTAAAAACATGTTCGTTTAAGGCGAACCTCGTTTCCGTTTTTCATTTCCGGACTTTTGCAAATTTGCAAACATTTTTCAAAAACATCGGAATAAATTCTAAAAACGTGTTTCATTAAGGTGAATCCCGGCCTGTGAAATTTTCATATCCGGACTTTGAAAATTTTCAACAAATTTCCAAAACAGCTGGATTTTTTCACAAAATCACGTTTTTTAAGGGAAACCGCTGCCCAATTTTTTCTCATTTTATGGACTTTGAAAATTTTCAAGAAATTACCAAAACATCTGGATTTTTTCACAAAATCACGTTTTTTGAGGCAAACCCCTGCACAAATTTTTCTCGTTTTCGGACTTTGAAAAATTTTCAAGAAATTCCCAAAACATCTGGATTTTTTCACAAAATCACGTTTTTTAAGGGAAACCGCTGCCCAATTTTTTCTCATTTTATGGACTTTGAAAAATTTTCAACAAATTTCCAAAACATCTGGATTTTTTCACAAAATCACGTTTTTTGAGGCAAACCCCTGCACAAATTTTTCTCGTTTTTGGACTTTGAAAAATTTTCAACAAATTTCCAAAACAGCTGGATTTTTTCACAAAATCACGTTTTTTGAGGCAAACCCCTGCCCAAATTTTCAAATAAACCAAACACTTATAAAAAACGTGTTTTTTTTCAAAAACCTTTTGTAAAAAATACGTCCCCAGTGGTCAATCTCTGCCCAATTTCTTTCCAATTGCGAGTCTAGTTCTCACTTTTTCCAACATAAGGTCACTCTGACACAATCCTGTACACCATGGAAGTTCCTCAAGTCACGCTGGGTATAATCCCGCACGTCTTTACTTCAAGAAAGGAAAAACTACTACAGGCCCTGAGAAATAGAAAGATTTCTCCTAAGAATAAATCCAAAATGCCTTGCTGTGACGGAATCAGTAAATTCCATGACATCAAGTTCTCAGGCGTTATCAAATTGGCAAAACATGCATCTTGTTAACCCTGATCATCATTACGCCCCTGACCTCTCTTGGCCAGTCGTCAATCAGTGCGATGCGGTCTCTTTAAAAGTCTTATAATTCTTGTCATAAATGACGTGAGTTACTTGTAAATATTAAATGTAAATAATCACCCATATGGGCATTCGTAAGGTAATCCTTACACCCGAAGGCACATTAATGTCAACGGTAGCCTAACTCCTGTACATTCTTTTTCTTTTTGCATAATTTTATATGTTCTTGTACATCCTGCGTGCCTTGCCTGCTGTACCACAAGAGCACCGTTTTCATACTTGTATGCATCCTCTTCCTGAAATTGATCACTTCGGGAAAGGGCCTCCTTTTCCTCCTACCATCAACGGTTCCGGAAAACTCCTGCTCCAAGACGTCGCTTTCCTTTTCACAATTCTTGCAGCATCCGCGCGTTTTTTTTCTCACCTCATCGCCTCATCTTGTCATATCACCTTTTTTTAATTGTTTTGTGTCGGGTTTTTGCCGTACCAGTACGTCCCTACCCTAATGTTGTAAATATAAAATCATAAGTGCAAGTCTGTATAATAACCATTGGTTTCAGACCATTGCCGCAGCTCACTACTATGGTCACAGCACCATATTGTAAGAATGTCGCAACGATTTCCGTATAATAGGAAATCCTCCCGTTTTTTCTTTTTTCTTTTTCCTCTTCACCCCATCCTAACACATTCATAGTAATGTTGTATATTGGGGATCGTTTCGAATACACCAAATGTACACACCTATCAGGTCACATTCGCTGGATTCGAAACAATTCAAGGGCAACCTTGTTGCTACTTGTGGTTTTTCTTCTTTTTCCAAAAATTAGAATGGCGCTCAACCCAATTGCTCTATTTTTTTCCAGAATCGTATTTTGTCGGATTCTGAGAAAAATATTTGTTATAAAAGTGACAATACGTTTCGTCCCTTCATTAACATTGTTCTTTGTACATATACAACTTCATTATGAGGTACAATATTTTATCATGACATCAGTTTCTTTTGTCCTTTATTGTACCATTATTCTTGTTTGAAGTTTAAAATCTTGGCCAGATCTTCAATAAAATTTGTGTTTATCGCCTTTTGGCAAGTCTTGTAACGTATGCTAATATGAAATTATTAAGCTACAGCAGTGCCGTATTAATTACATCATTGCAAAACCGCCGTCTGTATTGAATGGGGACCCACATTTTCGAACGTAATTGGGCTACTGTCTTTCAATACTGGGCAAATTTGTTGTAAATCGTTCATTCCTGTCACGTGAGACGTGAAAACGTGACAATATCTACCATCATAGGAGAGATCCTCAAAACATCCGCCATGATACGAGAAGCTCGTTATAATTACTTTATACTCTTAACTAAATGTTATTGAGTTGGTCGTGTGTCCTTTGGCATGAGAACCGCTTAACCCGCCGTCTGTATTGAATGGGGACCCACATTTTCGAACGTAATTGGGCTACTGTCTTTCAATACTGGGCAAATTTGTTGTAAATCGTTCATTCCTGTCACGTGAGACGTGAAAACGTGACAATATCTACCATCATAGGAGAGATCCTCAAAACATCCGCCATGATACGAGAAGCTCGTTATAATTACTTTATACTCATAACTAAATGTTACTAAGTTGGTCGTGTGTCCTTTGGCATGAGAACCGCTTAACCCGCCGTCTGTATTGAATGGGGACCCACATTTTCGAACGTAATTGGGCTACTGTCTTTCAATACTGGACAAAATTTGTTGTAAATCGTTCATTCCTGTACATGAGACGTGAAGACGTTACAATACTCACCATGAGTCGTGCGAACGAAATAATATCTACCCCCATGTTTGTGTGACCTACCAAGTGTAGATCACACGTCTTTTTATGTCAGTGTATTCCTTTTGTCCTACACTACCAAATGGTATTGTAATGTGCCAGGATAACTGCTGTAGACCTTGTTTCACCTTCCACTCAGAGGTCGAATTTCGGAAATAGCCGAGTCCTCAGCAGTTTTCTTCGTTCAAATGTTCCCAATTGTCACCCTTTCCCTTCCTCGAAATTATCCGTGAATGGGGATATATGCGTTACGCACTTGGCGTTTCGTTTGTCAAATGGGACAACCTTCATACACGGATCCTTTCAACTTCCTACTCCTTTCCCACTTTTCATAACTTATTTGTACTCAATGTTTTTGTTCTTCGAAAGTAGAAAAAATGCTACCGTATAGACGTGAGCATAGGTCATGGAAGACCAACTTCTTTCGAACGTGGCATTTTGTCATACGTACAAACCCTTACCAACGTGTTCTTGGAAATGTATTTAGTTTAAAAAAAAAAGCTAAATGGGTTAAACAGAACCTTCCTTGAATACGTACCTTTGTAATATGTATAAGTCTGTAGTTACACTTAGTTAACTCTCTCTCCGTCTCTCTCTCTCTCTACACGTCAAACTAATCCAATCTTTCTCAATATGCACACCTTGTTTCTCTCCAAACCTTTTCATCATTGGTCTACCAGGCAGGTAAACTTCAAGAATTTTGTTCTAATAATAATTTTTCGCCGGATTAATAAGAAGACCAGCAGCTCTTCACCCCATCTACACCTGCGCCTCTCTTCATGCTGCCTTCACTACCGTCACGGAGGTCCCATGCCTTCAAACCCTACGTACCAAAAGCACCCGACCACACCTAACATAACCTAGTCGTGCGTGTAGTTGCGAATTGTATCATCACAAAACCATCACTCAAACAAACCCGAGCACGTCAGCTCTAAGTTGGTTCATGTTCCTGTTGCCATTGTACAAATGTTCCTGCGGCACCTTGCAAATGTTCCTGTTGCCATTGTACAAATGTTCCTGCGGCATCTCGCAAATGTTCCTGTTGCCATTGTACAAATGTTCCTGCGGCATCTCGCAAATGTTCCTGTTGCCATTGTACAAATGTTCCTGCGGCACCTTGCAAATGTTCCTGTTGCCATTGTACAAATGTTCCTGCGGCATCTCGCAAATGTTCCTGTTGCCATTGTACAAATGTTCCTGCGGCATCTCGCAAATGTTCCTGTTGCCTGTAAAACCATTTTAATATAGGTTACCTACCTTTGTCATCCGACAGCCTCCCAGAGCATAAAGAACATCCATCTCAGGATGGTGGAGATAGGGATCAGAGATCATGCATATAAATAAAAGAAAGTATTTTCTAGTGAAATGTAAAAAAAGGCTTTATTGCACTTTGCAAATAACATCAAAGAAAGGTAAAAAAAAGAAACATAAATACCTTTGGCATCTATCAGATTTGGAGAGAGAGAGTTATGTTAAAATTACGGTTGGTTATTAGAAGCGCGTACGTCCCGTCGTCGTGATTCTCTTCCAGTCGTGTAGAGCAATCCTCAACAGCGATCGTCAACAGCAAACTCCAAAAACGCCGTTCCACACGTCATGGGGCGTTTGGTTAAAGGGAGTCCTCCCAACACAAAAAGCTCGGTTGAGCCTCCATCCATCAGGCGGCATGGGGAATCTCACCGGCCCAAAGGTACAACAAAGGATATTTGGCGGGTCCAACAGAGTCTAGGAGCCGCTTCATCAGTAAAGGGAATTCACCCAACAAAAAGAGCACGGAAGGTCCTCACCCATCAAGCGGCATGAAGGAACCTCATCGGCCAAAGGATTCACCAGGCAAGAATCCTAGCGGGCAGTTGATCACCCGTTGAATTTGGTGTCAAAAACATCAGCACGCGGACAACATTATCTCGCGGCATCCGGCGAGGGATTCAACAAAATAAATCGGCTACAGGGCCATTAGAGTTGTCACACACTCACGTGACGTGTATAAACGAACTTTTTAGGCTACATCGCCTTTGTAACACCCACCATAATCCCAATCGCCCCGAAAATCTGCTCCCGCACACAAAATCTACGTTATGTCCTCCGCCATCTTTCCCCCGAACGCCCGTTTCCGGTGTCGTTGCAGTTTCGCCAACCAACAAAGTTAAATAAAAAATAAAAAATTAATAGACAATAAACAGTACCTGCTTTAAGCAGTACCTACTCGCGAAATAGATATGTTACATTTCCCCGCAACCCCCGAAAATTTTACGCCGCGAAGTGAAGTAAAATTATTAGGACACCGCCCAATACGACTCTCTCTTTCCACATCTGTTAAAGAAAAATAACACAACATAGTATCAGAAAAACATAAACGTAAAACATATTAAAGTAGCAAACCCATTCACAGAATGGTGTACAAAAAAACAACATAGAAAATGAGGTAATACCTCCACTTTTACAAGCTCGCTTGTAAGATTACCAACACGTTACTCACATGACGAGAGACAATCTCTCAAGAAAACACTAGTGAGTATGGAGAATTCAAGCTCCCACTTTCATTTATAGAAAAAAAACAACACTTAGTTATTATTAACATAAAAAAAAAAAATAACTCTCTCTCTCTATCCTTATATTCTAATCAAAAGTGATATTTGAAAAAAGTTACGTCACAGATATTATACTCAACGCGTCTTAAATTATCAACTAAAACTAGACCAAGGTATAAACAAATATACAGAATTAACTCATTCAATTTAAAAATTGATGTCTAGGAGGTCAGATCAAGTATAATACAATTATTACCTGTCCATCGTACAACAAGTTTTATAAAAAACTGTCAATTACAAAGTGGTCAGAGTAGGGTTTATATGTAAAGACATACCTATCTGTCAAAAAAAAATCAGATCAAGTATAATACAATTATTACTTGTCCATCGTATAACAAGTTTTATAAAAAACTGTCAATTACAAAGTGGTCAGAGTAGGGTTTATATGTAAAGACATACCTATCTGTCAAACAGTTTAGATCAGGTTTTACAATACCGAGGCACTACCTATCTATAAAAGAGGTTAGATTAGGGTTTACATATTTCTATTACCTATCCATCAAAATTATGAAAAAATTCATTAGGAACACAGAAGCAAAACAGGATCTAGAATGTTAGGCTTAGAGCTTAGGGATTAAAATTAAACAAAACACCTAGCTATTAAAAAAGTGAACCTCAAAAAGTACTCTTGATTTTATACAAAAATACAAGATGTAACTATTATAAACCATCCTCAGAGGACGTTGCTTGTGCAAGAAAAGACTGAAGATAAACTCAGGTGGCATTTCTTCAAAAAATAACACTTAATACATCAAGTAAGTGAAAAGTCATAAATTTCTTGAACAAACAATGATATTTTGGTGATCGAATATACTTATTAGATAATCGACACTAGATAAGGTGTGATCGAACAATATCCAAATGAACGACACTAGTGGACAAAATTAGCAGTACAACACTGGTTTAAGCAGTGAGAGACCTATATATGTAAATGCTTAATGTTAACTTAGAACTAAAAGACAAAACACACTTTCCTGTATTAGAGGTAAGGTGATAAACTTCAAATATGAGTTACTTTAATGGGTAGGTATGCCAGAGCAGTACCACCTTTGTTTGTGACAAGAAAAAAAAAATTTCTTAACAAATATTCTTAACAAACTTAACTAACTGACTTTAAGGAAAGTTATACCAGACTTAATCTATTTAACATAGCTATGGTATATTTAAGAAAAACTTTACTTAATCACTAATTGTTGAAATTTTAACAATCTGTACATAAGAAAGTCGCTCAAATCTCTCATAAACAGAAGTTTTGAATCATTCTTTCCAAGTGCTTGGAAAGTCATTATTCGGGAGAAAATTCCAACGAGCTTGAGAAGAAGGATTCAGACTTAAACGCTAAAACAGTACAACATAACCTATTGTTTTACGAACGCATCAGTGTGTAAGTATAATTGTAGCCTATAAGGAAGGCGAAACGACTCATTTCATACAAAAAAAATTATTTAGAGTTTATATAAAAAAATTCTCGTCAAAGACTAAGTCAATTACAAAATATGACTTAGACAAAATATTGGGCGCCACTGATCACACGGATCAGAGGAAACGACATTCATTGTAAACGACGTCTCCTATAGAAAAAATTCCGAAGAATTTAAAGAAAAAAAAAATTAAATTGAGGAAGCAAGATTGAGGAAATTTTTGTGAAATTTTTTTTTTTTATCAAAAGCTGAGTTTACTGGATGTTAGGGCAAAACAAAAATGAACTGGTCTTTCCAATAGCTCGATAGGTATAGAAAAATTACAGGCGAGGTTGTGTATAATGAGACTTGATTCGAGAATTCAGTAGTAATGTGATATGCAACCACAACTCGTTTTAAAGAAAAGGAGTAATATGATTGGATGCGTGCTGTTGGGATTGTAAAAAAACACAAATCGACAATTCCCGAACGAACTCGCGACATTACACGGTGGAACACAAAAAAAAAATAGGATTAGGAAGGGTGGCCGGGGGCCGTGTACTCCCATAATCCAAAAAAAATGATGTCTTAACTTGGGTGTTATAAAATGAATCTTGCGGTACTTAAAGCACGGCAGGAAACACAAGAACCCAAGTTAAACAGCATCAATGTCCACACCAAAAAAAAAATTTTTTCAAAAAAGAAAAAATTATGAATTCTCTAAGTCCACAAAACTGCAAAAATATAATGCCTGCAATTATATAAAATTTAACAAACCTATGAATATGTCACGATTGACAATAAAAGTGTTCAATTTATTCAAAACAATTTCTATAATTGTTGTTAAAATGCCCTCAAAATAGTAATAACGCATCTTTGTTATTGTTGACAAAAGTTGTTGTCGCTGCAAAAAGACAAATAAAATAATATAATATGAATTAAATTCGTAAAATTTTTATTGCACTAAGTAACGGACACCATGTAAACAAATTATCTTTTTTAAAAAAAAATTATCTGAAAAAAAAAATCAAAATTATTTTCCAAAAAAAAAAAAAAAAAATTTTTATGTATGTAGCTCACCGGACATTTTATAATGTATGTAGCTCACCGGACACCGTGTAAAGCCAATGGATCACCGGAACTAAAATTCCCTCAAAACAAAGCAAGTTTTTCCTCGAAAAATTATAAAAAGAATCCACATCGTCTTCCCTTGTAAATTCTTAATTGTATATCCAATTAATGTACAAAACCCTTTCACAATATAACGTATCTTCTTATTTGCGAAAACAAAACACAACAATTGTTTTGATGTTTTGACAACTGACACTTAAATCCAGTATTGCCAGAAAAGAGAATATTTTTCGCTGAAAATTATTCAAGCTGTCACTGGTACCAATGTACATTAAATTGCGAGAAACAATATATTAACACGCACATTTTTTTATATATGGCAATAGATATAACTAAACGTCAAACTTTGGTAATCAACAAGTTCAAATGCAAAATTGCAAATAACTAACTTACTACCCACACACTGATGAGTTGTAAAATGACATCGTAAAAAGCAGACAAATTATATAACATTAAATAAGACTATTCTTATAGATATATGCATGATCTATAAATACCCTTCCGAACACCTGTTTAATATACTTAAAAAACTCTTTCGTTGGGCGCAAATGTAATACCATTTTAATATAGGTTACCTACCTTTGTCATCCGACAGCCTCCCAGAGCATAAAGAACATCCATCTCAGGATGGTGGAGATAGGGATCAGAGATCATGCATATAAATAAAAGAAAGTATTTTCTAGTGAAATGTAAAAAAAGGCTTTATTGCACTTTGCAAATAACATCAAAGAAAGGTAAAAAAAAGAAACATAAATACCTTTGGCATCTATCAGATTTGGAGAGAGAGAGTTATGTTAAAATTACGGTTGGTTATTAGAAGCGCGTACGTCCCGTCGTCGTGATTCTCTTCCAGTCGTGTAGAGCAATCCTCAACAGCGATCGTCAACAGCAAACTCCAAAAACGCCGTTCCACACGTCATGGGGCGTTTGGTTAAAGGGAGTCCTCCCAACACAAAAAGCTCGGTTGAGCCTCCATCCATCAGGCGGCATGGGGAATCTCACCGGCCCAAAGGTACAACAAAGGATATTTGGCGGGTCCAACAGAGTCTAGGAGCCGCTTCATCAGTAAAGGGAATTCACCCAACAAAAAGAGCACGGAAGGTCCTCACCCATCAAGCGGCATGAAGGAACCTCATCGGCCAAAGGATTCACCAGGCAAGAATCCTAGCGGGCAGTTGATCACCCGTTGAATTTGGTGTCAAAAACATCAGCACGCGGACAACATTATCTCGCGGCATCCGGCGAGGGATTCAACAAAATAAATCGGCTACAGGGCCATTAGAGTTGTCACACACTCACGTGACGTGTATAAACGAACTTTTTAGGCTACATCGCCTTTGTAACACCCACCATAATCCCAATCGCCCCGAAAATCTGCTCCCGCACACAAAATCTACGTTATGTCCTCCGCCATCTTTCCCCCGAACGCCCGTTTCCGGTGTCGTTGCAGTTTCGCCAACCAACAAAGTTAAATAAAAAATAAAAAATTAATAGACAATAAACAGTACCTGCTTTAAGCAGTACCTACTCGCGAAATAGATATGTTACATGCCATTGTACAAATGTTCCTGCTGCATCTTGCAAATGTTCCAGCTGCACCTTGCAAATTGCTCTGTTGCCATCATGCCAATGCTCCTGTGCCCTTGCGCAAATAACAATACCAACAATTGTTCATACAACAATCCCACTGTATACAAACCAGTGTACCAACCACCATCACAACAACGGCTGTCATGCACACAAACCACCTCCTCTATAAAGGACCAACCACCAATTACAATTCCACTCTCCAGTACCTCAATGACGTCATACTGGCCCACCCACAGGATCCGGAAGCAGCTACCTTTTTGACCTCTGTGACAGGTAGAACCCTCTCCACCACCAAGAAGCCTCATCCTGCATTCTCGTCTTCGTGTTTTCTTTAAGGCCCTAGTGTTCCTTGAGTGTAATCTCAAACGGGCCAGGTTACTGTGACAAAGTAACCTTATAACTTCAGTGCAACGTTCAAACACCCCAAACATCCTACGCAAACCACGCTACGCAAACTTAGCTCACAGACCAATGATACAATTTAGAGTCATTTTTTTTCTATCACTGCATAACCCTTGTACCTTTCTCCAGCAGGTCCTTGTTTATATTTATGTATGCCACTGCTCTTTCATGTACATTCATGTATAATTCTTTGTTCACCATGTTTTTTTTCTCTTTTGTTTTTGTTTCTACTATTTTGTAGCTAGCAACTTTTTTCTTTTTCTCTCTCTCTCTCTCTCCCCCCTTTCTCTTGGATGTTTTTTTTTTTGGCACAAGTGCTAGAAGGGTAAGAGGATTTCTTAGCCCTACTGCTCCATTACCACGTCGCCTTTTTTGCGGCGAGGGGGGAAGTGTTACGTTACGGAATTGTTTCCCGTGCGAGCTAATAGCGAATTGACCCCTTGCACAGGCCCTCCGCCCCTCTCCCCGCACCGCGCGGCGCCCGTGCCAAGCGCCGAGCGGCTCCCCGTCCCCATTCCTTCGCCGGCCTTCGGCAGAATAACTGTGTTCCCCGTGATTCGCGCTAGGCGCTCTCCGTAAACGCTCACGATGTTTTACTTTAATTGTGTATTGTGCTTAAAGAGGTTTACGCCTACCCATAATCCTGTCTGCCGACCGCCTATCTCCTGCTTGTGAGTATCAATGAACCTTGCTACCTCTCTGTGTGCTAAGAACTGACATTTAAATTCACTAAACACGTGTAGAGAGAGTTGAGAGAAGCTCCCCCCGTTATGATAGAATTAATTAGAGATAGCCAAATACTCATGTGTGTAGTGCCGATGCTGGCCTTTTGTAGAACCCTGTTCACCTTTAATTGAATAAAACCCTTTTTCGTGCATAACAACTGTGTTCTGATTGAGGAAGGAGACCTGGAGATTTTGAGGAAAGGAAGGGGAGTAGGAATTAACAAGCGAACCACAGACACTCGCCCTGGGTTTAAGAGGGACCTTGCTCGCGCCGGCTGTGCAGAGCTAGCCGCCGGCTTGTTTATTGCGTGTCCTTTCCAGGTTTTGGGTTTAGCGTTGGCCGCAAGTAGCGCCAATGCTAGCAATGCGTACGGTCGGTCCTGCACTGAACGATTTAGGAATTTTCATACAAATGACAAGCGCGACCGACGTACGCACCGACCGTCGGTCGAGCACTGCAACCGGCCTAAGACATTTTTTGTTCCAATATTTTTTATCGTACCAATAGTATATACTTAATACTCAAACAGACAGTGCTTTAAAAGTGATTCAAAAGGTGTTTTCAAAGTTCTTTTCTCAGCAATTGAATTATTTCCACCCACTTCCCACGGAATGCTGCATCTTTAGGTGCCCTGCAAAATTATTAATATAAAATACTTAAAAAAATAATTGCTAGATTATTCATTAATAAACTAAAATAAGTTGTAATGACTTCTTTTGTATGAAGATTAAAACGATATTTTTATTATTATTTCCAAAATATTTTAAATGAGAGGTTACTTACATAGTAACTTATTCCATAAATTATGTATTCTCCCAATAATGTGGTAAAACCAAAACGACTTTTTAGTGGCAACATTAAACCTATATTATAGTATTTAACATTTTATATTTCAAATTTCTGCATTTTTTAATTAAATATGAATACGTAAACAATAAACTTCCATGTGGAAAGTAATTTCGCTTGATTTAATATGTGTTTGTGTCATTGAATCGCATTCTTTCACGACATATTTAACCATTTTGTAGAGCCTAACGCTCGTTCGACGAAAACTGTCACTTTATAATACCGTGCTGGGACGAAAAACCCAAATTCTGACTTTAAAAATTAATTTAACTATGAAATCTTAATCAATATATATATTTTTTAATACCATTAATTCTGATAGACGGTTAACATTGATAAGAAAAATTATTGGAATTACTTATCGAAGAATTAAAAAAATCTCCATACAAAATGCCAAAGCAACGTGTTTTTTTAGAGTCAAATGACGTCACACACACACCTCGCCTCTTACCGCTCGAATTCCGCCATTTTGACGGGCTTAATAAAATTTAAACTTTAAAAAATTAATTATTTTATGAAAACGAACTTTAAAAAAAAAAAAAAATACTGGTATTTAAGTTTGAATGTGATCATTGATAAAAAAAAATAAAAAAAATGGACTCAACTTCCTTATTGCTATTATGTATCCTGAACTGTCATTTAAAACCTATATTGAGAGAAGCATTCTCAAATCCCCTTTCGCGTGGCCTTCCCTGATCTTTTTTAGTACCTTGTGGCTGTCAAGTGGTCACCAGATGCTAAACAAAAGTATCTACATGCATCTAACTTTTGTTTATGGCATTTTTTTCTCATTAGCGTATTAAATTCCGTCGCTGGCATTTACGTTTTGTAGTAGTTCCGAATTTATAACGATTTTTCCCCAAAAAAGCGTGAATTATTTCAAAATCATACTTTATGTTATAACAGCGAGACTGTTCGAAGTATTTTAAAATTAAAAACAGAGTTTAAGACCAATAAATGACAATATATGTGGTGAACACAACAAAGATTGTCTGCATTTTGGGTCCTTTGTTTCTTTGTCTGTTTTCTTTGTTTGTATCTTGTGTTGTGATTGACATGTGTTGTGTTGTGTTTGAAACAATGAGCGGGTCCGAAATTTCCCGATCCGATTCGGTAGAGATGACAGTAGAGGAAATAAATAAAGTGATTTGACCACAAGAGTCCGAGTGAAAGTTGCCGAAATTGGCGAAAAAAAGATCAATCATTTTTCGGCCCAAGTGAAGCATATAAGCCATATATAAGCTCATTTATTGAAAACTTTATGGCTTCAAAAACGAGCTAAATATATATCAAAATGAATAACCATGACGGCCATGTTTTTTTTTGTATGGATTTGACATTTGCGAAGTTTCGTTTCAAACTAAAAATGCGTGAATTACTTCATTTACCTAAACTAAGAACCTAATAACCTATTTTATGTTCGTAAATAGTTGTTTCTTGTAATAATTGTTGAAATGAAGTATAACTTCCGTAATCTGTGCACAAAAATGCGGCGGTTTGTCCATGAATTAATACGAGCATGACTCAGAAGATCGGAAGATGCACAGGGAGAGTGGTGCATCAACTTCTCTAGGGATTGGTCTCGTTAATCCTAGATAAATTCTGTGGGGCATTGAGCCATGCCCTCTTTCTGCAGAATGAGTGCCTCAGAAAATCTCTGCAGGAACTGTGAACTGGAGAGTAGAGGGAGGACTCCGGATATAGAGTAGCAGGCAGTGATTACAGATGTTCTGTAGATGGTCTGCGGAAGGAGAGCAAACGCGATCCAGCATCACAGGGACGCAATCCTCAATGAAGTAAAGAGTCAGTATGTACGGGAAGCGGTTAAAAATATTCCTCAAGCAGCGGGTTATCTTTTTGACCCAAGCAAATTGGAATCTCAGATTAAGCGAATGGGAGGGCTGGATAAATGCCTCCCAATGACAAATAAATGCCAACCAACATGAGTCCAGAGGAGGAAGAGAGGACCAACCAGGCCAATTTTGGCAACAAGGATATATTGAAAATTCATAAATTTGAAACTATTTCAATGTTACAAACTCTGGGGTGGATAATACAATTCCTTAAATCCACTCCAAGTCCAGTTCAGAAAATTGAATATCTGGGAATTATGTGGAATTCAAGGGCTGATTAAAAGATCTCCCGCAAGATAAAAGAGTGAAAATAACAAAGTTACTGAAACAATACATTAATCTAGGTAGATGGTCACTTGAGCAGGCCCAGGGCCTCTTGGGTACCTTCAATTTTGCTAGTTTCGCCATTCGTAGAGGCAGGCTTAACCTTCGCATGTTACAAGCAAGCTACCTGCATTCAAACCCACGCAGCTAGACGACCTCGGGTTGAATGGAGCTTGGTCCCAAACACAACAACCACTCCACAGCAATGTCAAAGAAATGCTCGCCGTGCTGGCAGCACTTACTCCTCACGGGCCAGAGCTGTCAGACTCGGGTCTTCTTACCCAGTCAGACAACAAATCGGTGGTCGCATACCTTCGCAACGAAGGCGACACACGATCCAAGACATTGCTCGAAGCCACTCGTCAAGTCCTTCAAATGGCAGACACGTATCACATTTCACTGTCTGCCCACTACTTACCGGGAAGGTTCAACGAGGTAGCAGATCAACTCTCCTGAAAACATGAACCTCCGAAATGGCATCTTTTACCGGCTGCAACAAAATTAGTTTTTGCAAAATGGGGGGCGCCAACTATAGACCTGTATGCATCAGAGACAGCCCACGTCGTAGAAGATTATGTGTCCCTCAATGCATTCGACAAAGAGGCAAAATTTGTCAATGCTTGGACTCAAGAGTGGGATTTTCCTCTAGTTTGGGTGTTCCCCGCGCCGTGCCTTATGCCGAGAGTTCTAGCACACCTGAACCGGGTCAAGGACCTATACTTGATTGTAGCCCCGAGATGGAAGAAGGTATTCTGGAGACCAGACTTAAAAAATCGAACAGCGAGTCCTCCGTTCACCATATTGAAACTGATAGGGGGAGGGGGGGCACTTTGATTCACGGGGCACATTGGTATAGTATCTATATCTCAAAACCGATAAACGCTGCACAGTCCGGCACAACACTAGAATGCTCAGGGACATTCACAAGAATGACAGTTGTGACACCGCTCGTCGCCAGTTTGCCGTTGGGCCTCAACAGTCACTAACGTGTTGGAAGTGGCGTGCGCCGCTGCCTACAAAAAAATATGTGAAATGTAATTGTGTCTCAGGAGGATACTCTTAGTTGTTTTTGTTATTATTTGTTACTAAAGGTAAGTAAATATAGTTATTATTGTATTTTAAAATGTTTTTGATTGCAAGATTATTATATATTTGATAAAATTAATTGTTTGTGGAAAAAGTCCTTTGGGGCACTTTGATACGGTAATGTGCGGGGTACAATGATACGTATCAATCTGCCCCTTTATTGTATTAAAGTGCCCCTTTATTGTATTAAAGTGCCCCGTCAAAAATAATAGTTTATTTTATTGTTTTTTTTCTTTTTTTCAGAAAATGGTGCGCACGTACAAACCCAAAACTGATAGAAAAAATATCAATGAAGAAAACATTGAAGATGCAATACGTGAAGTATTGTCAAAGACTTTATCTATACGCAAAGCAGCCGACAAATATGGCATCAAAACTGCAACCCTACAACATCGCATAGAAAAAGCCAGAAAATCATTTGAAGCTACCAGAACATTATCTACAAATGAAGCATCCTCTTCATTACAAGCAGAATCTTCTTTATCACAAGCAGGTCCATCTTCACCACAAATAGCACCATCTATGGAGATGGCACAAATAGCATCATCTTCAGCACACACTACTACTGCAGCTTTATCATCACACACTGCTACAGCTACTTCATCAAACATCTATGGTTCCAAGTATACCGTTGCACAAGTTTTTTCAACCGAACAAGAAAAGGCATTGACTCAGTATTTATTGAATTGCAGTAAAATGCACTACGGCCTTACGTTGAAACAGCTTTTGACTTTGGCATACGAGTACGCAGAATCCTCAGGGTGTAATTATCCAAAACCCTGGAAAGAAAACAAATGCGCTGGAAAAGATTGGGCAGCTGGCTTCAGGAAGAGAAACCCAGAATTGAGTCTACGAAAACCAGAAAACACAAGCGCAGCAAGAAGCTTTGCTTTCAATAAAGCTGCTGTAGCTCAATTTCATGATAATTACGAACGCATAATGAGACAATACAATTTTACACCCGATCAAATAATAAACTTAGACGAAACAGGCATAAGCACAGTCCTTTCCACTCCTAAAGTTATTGCTGGAAGAAAACAAAGACAAGTGGGACAAATAGTTTCTGCAGAACGCGAGAGTTAGTTACTTTCTGTGGTATTATTACTGCAACTGGTTCTTCTCTTCCTCCAGTTTATGTCTTTCCAAAAGTTCACTATAAAGATCACTTCCTAAATGGTGCTCCTGATGGAAGTATAGGGTTGGCAAACAGAAGCGGCTGGATGACATCAGAATTGTTTATAAGAGTTTTGAAACACATTCAACGCCTTACTTCGAGCAATAAGGATAACCCAATTCTAATCATTTGTGACAACCACGAATCTCACATTTCAATAGAAGCTGTTAACTACTGTCGTGACAACGGTATTGTTTATTTGAGACTTCCCCCACACACGTCACACAAATTGCAACCGCTTGATGTCAGTGTGTTCGGACCCTTCAAAGGCAAATTGAAGATAGCTTTCAACAACTGGCACATTCAAAATGTTGGAAAAACTTTAACCATATACAACATTGCTGAACTGTCAAAATTAGCATATTTGGAATCATTTACACCAAAGAATATCATAGGTGGTTTTTCCAAACCTGGAATATGGCCAATTAATAAACTGGTATTTGGCGACGACGACTTTGCACCGATAGACATTTTCAGCACAGGTTATCACGATTTGACAGATGAGAACACTCACAACACACAAGATTTACATTTTGTAGACTCAGAAACAAGTCAAAATAATAGGTTGTTGATAGAGAACAAAATAAAACTCTTACTTTGGATGCCGACCCAGTTTCAGTGTCTGATGCTGACGATCCTCTACATGTTTCTTCATCAAAGGCTATTCTTACTCCTGAAGTAGTTAGACCTTATCCAAAAAAGGCGATTACTGACAGTGTCTTAAAAAGAAAAGGAAGAGAAAAGGGACGATCAAGAATATACACTGAAACACCAGAAGAAAATAGATTAGAAAGCTTAAAAGGAGAAAAGAACAGGAAAAGAGAATTACAAAAAGCAAAACAGCATGCAAAAGAATTGAAAACAGCGAAAAATCTGTTGGGATTAACTGTTTTTAGTCAGTTTAAATTTGCATTTCATATGGATCTAAAATACCTATCAAACTGCCCCACCCCATGTATCAAAGTGCCCCAAGTGGTGGGGCAGAATGATACAAATATGATTTTTTTCTTAAAATCAGTTTATCTCTATACGTTGCCAGTTTTTGCGGTTTTTGCTGTTTTTGTGTAGCCAAAATATAAGCTGACATATCAGCCAATGCACACATCAAAACAAATATTTAAATATAATGCTTTATGGTCCTCAGAAAAGAGATTGAATTTTTGTGTATCAAAGTGCCCCCCCTCCCCCTAGTGCTGATAGACACCAGAACTTTGAAACCCCCACCACAAGTAGAGGATTTCATTTTGGAGGTGTGGAATTGCCGGGGTGGAGTCAGTCATTAACAGATTGGTCGGACAAACAGAAAGATTTTTTAAAGTCGGGTTGAAGAGAGTCCACCCTTAAAACATACAAACCGGCTTGGCTTAGGTGGCAAAGGGGGCATTAAATCATGGGGTAAACCCGAATGTCCCTACAGGAAGCAACCTAGCACAATTTTTAACAGATCTTAGTCTAGAAGATAGTCTCTCTCCCAGCACAGTTCGACTTCATAAATCGGTAGTAACAACTTTCAGTAGCCCTTAAGAAGGAAACCGAAGTTCACATCCTCTAGTCAGACAAGTACTCAAAGCCACAACATTAAGACATCCTAAATTGGCTAAATCTCCTATCTGGGATCCTTTAGTGGTGTTGACCTGGTTAGAAGCTAACCCACCCAAAAAGTTGAATCTCTTTGAAACATCAAGCAGGGCAGCGACTTTACTTTTATTAGCTTCGGGACGAAGAGGGCATGACCTGACCTTGTTACAGTGTTCACCAGACAAATTATCCATAGATGAGGAAGGGGTCTCGTTATGGCCAGTTTTCGGTTCCAAAACAGACTCCGCTACGTACCAACAGTCAGGTTGGAGGCTGTTAAATGGCAATCAACCAAATATAGACCAAACATACTGGATTAAGGAACTGGTTGAAATCTCCAAAGAACGGACAGAAGACAGAAACAAAGCAGAATTTAACAGAACTCTTCATCACTACATCAGGAGCAGTTAAGGCAGCTTCAAGAACAGCCATTGCCCGTTGGGTCAAAACGATTCTAGAAGAAGCTAAGACCACAGCTGCACCGGGAAGCGTACGGGCAGTAGTGGCATCACTTAACTGGCTGGATAATTTTAGACTGGATAATTGGAGCCGGGACACCTTTGCCAAATTCTACAGAAGAGAAGTTAACACTTCTCTAGAGGTAAATAGGGCATTGTCTGTGACTTCTCTATTCCACCCACTGTAACACGTGAGGACGTGAGTAGGTATTCCAGTGTTTAACATATTTTAATATCATCACATTAGCGTTAGTGGTCACCAGTCGATAACAAACAGATCTCAATATAGGTTTTAAATGACGGTTCAGGATACATAATAAAATAGTTTTACCTACCAATAAAACTTATATTATGTACCTAACCTCATTTAAAACCTAGGCAATCACTGCCTGGTGAGAACTAATGAGAAAAAAATGCCATAAACAAAAGTTAGATGTATGTAGATACTTTTGTTTAGCATCTGGTGACCACTTGACAGCCACAAGGTACTAAAAAAGATCGGGGAAGGCCACGCGAAAGGGGATTTGAGAATGCTTCTCTCAATATAGGTTTTAAATGAGGTTAGGTACATAATATAAGCTTTATTGGTAGATAAAACTATTTTATTTCTGGCAATGACTTAATTAGGAAAACAACCTTTCATTGAAAAACCAGGTGGATAGTACCATTAGCACGGGGTTCTTCTACCTAAGACAAATTAAGTCAGTTGGTAGGAACCTTTCAACAGAAGCACTAAGCTTCTTGTGAACTCATATATGTATATATATATAGTATCACATCTTGATTACTGCAATGGCATCTATGCAAGTCTTCTTAACTGCTGATAAATTACAATCAGTGTTCAATGCCGCAGCACGACTAATCACTGAATTACCCAAGTTTTTGGTATGCGGCTTGCGGTAGAAAGAGTATGGTATTTCTATCTCGTTCTATTCTCCGAACGCGAGAATTCATTTTGATGAAATTTTAATTTTCTAGAGACCAAGAGCTAGGGTAGAGCTAGACTGGTTGAAACCAGTGTTGCCAGGTGTTCGGCATTCAAACGAACCGTTCGGTATTTTAGCACAGTTTTCGGTGTTCGGTATGACAAAAATACCGAAGTATGGGCGGTTCAGTATTTTTTTCTTATTAATTTTTATCCCTAATAAACGATTCAACTGTCAGATTTGACGCAATCGATGTTGCGTAGCATCCCTACTTAGTTTGTGCGATGTTGCCGCTTCGTGCACGCGCTCACTGTTTTCGAGCCATTAGGCCGTAGGCCAGTAGGCCGTAGGTATTATAAGTCATTCGAGAAGGTAGCTCCAACATATGAAAATTTTCTAGAAAATTTTCAAAAACTGTAGATGTTGAAGATGACATTGATAAAGGTGATTTGTACGAAGAGATTCGCGTTCTACAAAAAACCTTGGAAGCAATAAAAAACCAAGCTTCTTCATCCAATACTGCGTTTTCATGGAAGACGTTTCTAAAGGCAGAAGTAAGCCTTAACTTGAAAAAGATAATTAAAACGATAATGGCAGTACCATGTAGTAATGCTAATGTGGAAAGAGTATTTAGCCATATGAACCATTTGTGGACGGACAGCCGTAATAAATGAAGTGTGGACATGGTGAAGGCTGAATTATGTATACGATGTAATTTCAGTCTGACATGTCGCGAAATGCATGGAGCAATTAAAGCAAATAAAATATTGCTGGAAGCGTGCATTAGTGACAAAAAATATAATTTTTATAAGTTCGGTTTGATAGTTGAACTTGTGCAATGGTACTTTGTATTTTAAGTTAATAATATAAATAAACGATTAAAACTTCTTTTTTTTTTGCTCACTGTTCGGTATGTATTTGGAAAAGACCTGGCAACCCTGGTTGAAACACGTGTGCACAAAGCACATAAGCAGCTCCAAGCATGTTCCATCGATACTAGTTTCATTGCCTAAGATTTATTTTCTGTCGGGAATTTTTCAAAGACCAACTTATTTTCTTATCATTTCATTTGTAAAAAGTTACCTAAAATGCGGCGCGCACTACTGATGCTCACATGCAGATATATATATATATTTTTTTTAATAATCGGAGTCGGTTTACATATATATAGTTCCCGTGAGCACTTAGGCCATAGACCCATTGTACTATCTCCCATTTTACCTCATTCCTTTGACAATAACCCAGCCCCTTTTATAAAGTTCACCAGGATTGTCATTGGAAATGAAGCTATATCTTCTGGTTCGACAATGTGTCTTCCCACATTTCCCCTCTTCACTCCTCCTTGATTCCCTGAAGGCCCCATGACAGAAGAGGGCTTCATCTCTCCTCTCCACTCCTTAGTTCCCCGAAGGCTCCACGAAGGAGAGTCTACCTCCCCTTGGTTCCCTAAAGGCCCCACAAGGAAAGAGTCCACTCCACCTTGGTTCCCCGAGGGCCCCAGGAGGGAAGAGAACTTCATATTTAAAAATTTGTTATAAAATTAAAACAAACACTTTGTATTTAACCACCCAAATAATTTCTTCTAAACTTTGGTCATATTGTATGGCACTCTTTTTAATGAACTACACTTTAATTAAAACTAAAAAGTACCTACCTACTACCTACCTACAATAACAAAATATTTTTAATGCAAGTTATATATGAAAATAAATAGAGTTTACTCTTAAAACAAGCATTTGTTATATATTATACGAAAAAATAATCTACCAATCGCTCCACAACATCAAACACACACCCGCTTTTCATCAAACCTGGGTTGCGTGATCCCAAAAACTAAAACCTCATTCGCTCAACGACAATTCTGGTTCATCGCTCCTAAAATATATAATGCTTTGAGTACTGACATAAAGTCAAGTAATTCTAATTCTCTTTTTATAACACGTGTACAACATTGGATTTTCGAAAGTGGACGAGCATACTTTAAAGAATTCATGAGTTCTTAACACTAGATTTTAATTATTAATTTTTGAATTTCAAAATTTTAATTTCCATTTTTATTTCTATTTTTCTTTAAAATGTTTTTTTTTTTTCTCTTAATTTTTTCACTAAATTTTATTTATTTTTTAATTTTAATTTATATATTTATATAGAACACTTGAGTTCTTAACATTTAATCTTTATTATTAATTTTTGTATTTCAAAATTTGAATTTTCATTTGTATTTCTACTTTTCTTTAAAATATGATCTTTAATTTCTCTTTATTTTTCACTTACTTTTAAATATTTCATAATTTTTATTTAGTATATTTAATCATCTGTTTTAATAAAATAGTATTTGTGTTAATATAAATAAATATAAAATGTACGACTACCATAACACGGGCATGAGCCTAGTGTGGTAGCCAAAAAAAAACAAATATCTGTAACTAATAAAAAATTTTATGAAATAAAAAAAAAATTTAAAAAAAAAACTAAACTAAAAATAAAAAAGCTTCATTGTGTTACAACTAATAATAATTTTAATGAACTAACAATAATTGTCCTGACACGACTATGAGCGCGGACGCAGTTCAATGCACCGAACATTTCCGATCGCAGAACGAAACCTCCCGAATTCAGTTTCGGTTTCGGCCGTAGTTTCGGCTGGATGGCGGCCGAAACCGAAACTAAGCCGAAACTCGTTTTTTGCCCGAAACCGAAAGATCGGTTGGACACTAGTCAACATGGATGATAATACTAATAGTTTATGATTACTAAGTGGTTTTAAGTAATTTATTTAAATAAAATCGGCTGTGACAACGGAAAGATTAGATTTGCATAAAAAAATTTTTTTGTTTTTAATAAACCATGTAAATTCAATTACCACACATCCGAAAGAGTGAACAAATCTAAATATGGAGGAATTTATAGAAGACATAAGAACTGATATTAATAAAATAACAACTGTTAAAGACTCTTCTAAAATAAAACAAAGTTTAGAAAACAATATCAAAAGCTGGAAGAAGCAATAAAATGCGAACATTTAAAACTACAAAATAAAATAATTCAATTGCAAGAACAAATAATTCAAAATAATGAAAATTACTGCCAAAAATTAGAAAAAATAATTACAACAAATCAAAATGTTAAAACATACGCTGAAGTTAGTGCGCAACACAAATCCCCGGTTTTATATCCCATCATTATAAGCTCAAAAAACGAAAAAGAAGATATCAAGGAAATAATAACTAAGAACGTAAAGATTTCTAAAACTGGCGTTGGTATTGCTAGCATCAGAAAAACATCGAAAAACCAACTTATTATCAACCTTAACAAAGAAGAAGACAGGATCAAGACAAAAAAAAGTTGAAAAAATGAACCTTGAAGGAATTAACGTGGGCGAATTAAAGAAGAAAAGTCCGTGTATGATCTTTAAAGGAATCGACGAGAACTACAATAAAGAAGAATTTTTAAATGACTTAATCCTACAAAACGAAGACATAAACATATTAAATGTAGAAGAAAAAATCAAAATAAAAGGAGTAATCAACATTAAAAAATATAAACATATTAACATTATTATCGAATGTAACGGAGACATTAGAAACTTACTATTAAAAAAAAAAGTAAACCTGGGTTTCTCCCAAATTAAAGTGGAAGACTGTAACCCGTTAATGCAATGCTACCATTGCCAGAAATATGGCCACACAGCTACACGCTGTCTAAGAATAAACGAAAAACCAATTTGCCCTCACTGCGCTGGAGATCACGTACTCAAAGACTGTCAAAATAAAAATGAAGTGCCAAAGTGCATCAACTGCACAACTAACAACCTATTAAAAAAGAGTTCTTATCCAACAAATCATAAAGCCAACAACGAAGAATGCAAACAACGCATAAAAATGTTACAATTTGCAAAGGAACGAATCGACTGCAACTAAACATGGATGATTACATTACAAAAAGAATCGACCAAAACTACAACATTACAGAAGAAATATGCGAAAACGTAAACGAAATTAACAAATGGTGTCATAATACTGATTCCGCTTTTCTAGTGCTAAACATGAACATAAGAAGCCTTTCAAGAAATTGTAACATATCTATTTCGTGAGCAGGTACTGCTCAAAATAGGTACCGTTTATTGTTTATGCTTTATTTATTTTTTCTTTTTTTTTTAACTTTGTTGGTTGGCCAAACCGCAAGGGGACCGGAAACGTCATTCGAGGAAAGATGGCGGCGGACATCACGTAATTTTTTGAGGCGAGAGGAGATTTTTGGAGGAGGAGTTTTTTTTACGAAGGATTCTAGTGCGATGTAGCCTAGAATGAGTTTTATTTTTCGTTCTGTGAGTGTGTGACGACTCAAATGGCATAGAAGCCTTATTATTTTGTTTAATTCCTCGCCGGATGCCGAGTGATTGCTTTATCCGCGTGCGGAAGTGAATTTAAACTGTAATCAACGGGCAATGTATTGATTACATTGCTGTTCCTTGGGGGGCCGGTGAGATTTCTATACGCCGCTTGATGGATGTAGATCAGCTGTGCCTGGTTGTTGGGTGGAATCCCTTTAAATGAATCGGCTTTGCGACTCTGAGGGAGTTCGCCGACATTGCTGTTCCTTGGGGGGCCGGTGAGATTTCTACACGCCGCTTGATGGATGTAGATCAGCTGTGCCTGGTTGTTGGGTGGATTTCCTTTAAACTTGTGGCCCCATGACGTGCTGGACGGTGTCTTGGGGATTGCGGTCGTCGTTTGGAGGAGTGTCACGACTGTCACGGCGACGGGACGTGTGCGGTATTAATAATTAAACGTAATTTGCTGACTCTCTCTTTCTACATCAGTTGATAGTTGCTCAAGGTATTTATGTATTGTTTACTTTTCCTTGGTTGAATTTTTCTCTTGCAAACTGCAATAAAGTTAACATTAATTTTCACTAGTAAAACCAGCGTTTTTTTATATGCATGACCTCCAAATCCTTATCTCCACTATCCTGCGATGGAGTTCTACTTGCTCTGGGAAGACAGCGGTCGGATGACAAAAGGTATAGGTACTACCTACACTAAATGCTATTACCTTATAAATTCAATAAAATCGAAAGATGGACAAATGTTGACGAATGAGAATGAAATTAAAGAGAGATGGATGAAATATTTCGAGGAAGTCTTCGAAAGTAACCCGAATGACTGTGATCCAAGCGGTGAATCGGTTATGAACGATGATGGAGTGAATGTTACCAAAATCAGCATGGATGAAATAAAAAAATCTATTAAATGTATGAAAAATGGTAAGGCTGTGGGTTTCGACAATATTGCTGCCGAATACTTTAAAGGAGATAGTCATATTATTCTCACATGGTTGTGCAGACTTTTTAACCAATGTTTAGAGGAGGGTTACACGCCATTAGATTGGAGAAGGGCTGTAATCATGCCATTGTACAAAGGTAAAGGGTCACGTATGGAATGTGGGAATCATAGGGCTATTAGCCTTCTTAGTACAGTGGGCAAGTTGTATGGTAGAATATTGATTGAAAGGGTAAGAATGGAAACAAAAGATAAAATATGGGATGTGCAAGGTGCTTTTATGAGTGGAAGGGGGTGCATGGACCAAATTTTCTCCTTGCGTATGCTCACTGAGAAGTTTCTTGCAAAAAAACAGAAACTCTTCTGTGCCTTTGTAGATCTACAAAAAGCATACGACCGAGTAGACAGGAAAAAGCTATGGAAGGTATTGTCCAAGTATGGAGTGAATAAGTATCTCATACAGGCAATTGCGTCTCTGTATGAGGGAAGCGTTGCATGTGTTAGGGTGAACGGCGATTTTACGGGGTGGTTTGACATCACAAAAGGTGTTAAACAAGGCTGCGTAATGTCGCCGTGGTTATTCAATCTATATATGGATAATTGCATGCAAGAATTGAAAGAGATGGGATTGGGCGCGAAATTGAGTAATCTGGAAGTATGTTGCCTGTTGTATGCTGATGATGCGGTGCTGATATCTAACAGTATGGAAGATCTATGAGAAGAAGTATGAATGAAGAATGAGTTAATGATGAATGTAAGTAAGTCTAAAGTCATGGTGTTTGAAAGAGAGAGTACGAAATCAGTATGCAATATAGTTGTGAATGATGAATACTTGGAGCAGGTGGATGAGTTTGTTTATTTGGGAAGTATGTTTACGAGAGATGGGAAGGCTGATAGAGATATTGAAAGAAGGGTGAGTGCTGGTAACTCTATTAATGGAGGACTGAACGCCGTTGGCACCAACAAAAAACTGTCCAAAGACGCGAAACTAGCCGTCCATAATGGAGTACTGGTACCTACCCTGATGTATGGCAGTGAGGCATGGAACTGGCAGAGGAAGGATGAAAGTAGACTGAACGCTGTAGAAATGAGATCCCTGAGGCGTATGTGTGGTAAAACCATGTATGATCGTGTGAGAAATGTGGAAATCCGCAAAGAATGCAAGGCTGATGTAAGCGTAATGAGTAAGATCAAGAAAGGAACGCTCCGATGGTTTGGGCATGTAGAGCGAATGAACGAGGAAAGGAGTGTAAGGAGAATATATGACGCAAATGTGAATGGTAGAGGAAGTCGAGGACGCCCAAGAAAGACATGGCACGACCAAGTGAATCAGATACTTGAGTCGGGCCATGTCAAGAGTCAGAATAATAGAAGAGAATGTATGAGACGTTGTATGAATGTAAACGAGGCAAGGAATGTGTGCCAAGACCGGGATGTTTGGCGGTCCGTCCTCTCTGCCTACCCCTGCGGGGAAACGGCGTGATGGTTAGTTAGTTAGTTAGTTACATTATATAATATATTACAAAATCTAGATGAATTATTAATAAACATTAATAATTTAAGCACATCACCGGTGTGCATAGGGTTAACTGAAACACTGCAACAGTGATCAATACATAAGTGCGCTACCCAACTACCGAGGAATTGCAACTAAAATATCTATAAACAAAAATAGTGGAATAATTATGTTCGTACGCGACGATTGTGAAGTGTTAAACACAGAAGTGAACATTGAATTTGTCAACTGCTTAAAAATAGATATTAAATTTAAAAATTCTATATATAGAATCATAACAATATACCGTACACACAAATCAAACATAACAAATTTTACAAACGAACTTTATCTATACCTGAATAAATTAACAAAGATTTTTACGATTATATGTGGAGACTTTAACATAAATATTTCTAATAACCATAATTCAATTGAAAAAAATAACTTCTTGAACATGATGACCCACCACAACTTCAAATCGTGCATTAATAACTATACCCGAGAAGTACCAAATCAAACGCCATCTTGTCTAGACCATATTTGGTGTAATGTAAACCTGAATTATATAAAAAATGTCAAATCTACGATTTGGAAGATAAACATAACTGATCATCACGCAACACTTTTTAACTATGAAACTAAAAATAAAAACAAAAACATACATAAATTAAGTACCACAAAAACCACATTAAGCTACGAACTATTAGAAAAATCACTCTCAACAGAAAAATGGACTGAAGTAATAAACAGTAAGTGCGCTAATGAAAATGCACATTTTTTTGAAAAAAAATTATTAGAACACATTTTAAATGCCTCTGAAATTAAAAACTTGCATCAAAACTCAAAAACAAAAAAAATTAAACCCTGGATCACTAACGGATTAGTAAAAGCAGTTAGAAAAAAAAATAAACTTTTCAAACTAGCTCATCAACCGAATGCTAAAAAATCAATTATTTCATATTACAAAAAATATAAAAACATATTAACAACTTTAATTCGAAAAACGAAAAATAGCTACTACTCCCAACAAATTATAGAGGCCAAAAATAATAATAAAAAAATTTGGACTACAATAAACGAAATAATAAATAAAAATAAAAAGAGAAGTTGTATATCCGAAATTTCAGATGGGGAAAAAACGTACAATGTCCAACTCGACACTAAAAAATGCTGTAATATTTTAAACAACTATTTTGTAAGTGTTGGAAAAAATCTGGCAAACGCTATAAAAACATGTCTCAACAATAATAAAAATAATCCCCACACTCCCCAACACCAAATATAATAATTTCAACAAAATAACAGAAACTGATATTGGAAAAGTTATCGATGATTTAAAGGGGGGGCTCTGCTCCCGGTTATGACAACATAGATGTAAACCAAAGATATTCAAATACAGAATAGATATGCTATGGTGTCCGAGCAACTGTCGCCAGACTACGCGCTAATTAGCGTAGTTTTCATACAAAAAGAATTTGTTCATTTCATTGATTTTTTGAAAATGTGCATTAATATTGGTTAACAATATATTTTGAATAAGGAAAGAATTCGTTCAGTTAGTTTAACGTTCCTTTGGTTTATTCGTTAATTATTTGTTCTTTTAGTTTATTTGTTAATTGGTAAACAATATCGGCGACAACCGGAAGCGCAGACCCACATAGTAAAAACAGCAGATAGCACATCTATTATATTTCAATATCTTTGATGTAAACATATAAAAAACAATGAAACAATATCTAATTTGCCCATTAACTCATATAATAAATACAAGCCTTATAAAAGGTGTATTTCCAAATAATTACAAAAGAACAATAATAACACCGATATATTGTTGCATTGTCTATTATAATATTATACTGTCTTTGCCGTTACATTGTCTATTATAAGATTCCGGTCGGAAGAACCCTCTCTTACCGACAGCCGGCAACTCAACATGTCAAATGTGAACAGTGTATCTCCATATCAAGAATAAAGCATTATCATATTTGTTTGGTTCTGAAACAGTCTTTTAGAAAACTAAATCCATTTTCCTCAAGTCCTTCAGCAATCATGCATTCCTTTCTCTTCCTCCTTTCCTTAAAAGTCTCTACCAGGAGAAGAAGATGATCCTACCTACATGAGGAAATAATGGAACAATATTATCGCCCAAGTTTGCCCTACCTACTTGGGCAGTTGAATTTTTATTCTCGTGGATAATATTGCAAATATCGCAAGATTTCGTCTTTTTATCGTAAAAAACTGTCGTTCGTAGAAGCCTAGTGTTGTGTCAGTGCTGAAAGCCAGGATCGATCCTGCATCGCCGTAGTACGCTGTCAAAAGGTAAGAGATTTCCTCTCAATTCCTATTTCCTTACGATTGAATTTCAAAACACAATTATTTGGTATTTACTCAAAACAAAAAAAAAGGGATTTACAGTCATCTTTTCGGGTCTCGGTATCGGCCGTGACATTTTTGGTCCTTCGAGCCGGATATGTTCGTTTTTTTGTCGTTTTTTGGTAGAAGTAATTTTGAAGCTAGAGTCATAGAGTATTGTGTTTTGAAGTTTGAATCGTTCCATTTCGTTGACCTTTTTCCGGTTTATAAAGCTGTTTCAGAATTCAATCGTGAATATTGATTAGCATTTTAAATTTAAATTGGTTATTGTAGTCGTTTGGGCGGCTAAACATTTTTGATTTCGTAGATGGTGGGTACTTCGTACAGTTCGCCGCCGCGGTCGTTAGTTTGTTACCTACAAGCGCCCCAAGCGCCTATCTCGCGTCGGTAGTTAGTACTTACCTGCAAGCATTGTCGTGTCGTCGTGTCGATAACGTAGGTCGCGTTAGTTATCGCATCAGCTGTGATAACAGCCGATATCAATATTTTTTGTTTACAAGTTGACATTTGTTTGACAGTGTTTTATTATTTAGTTTGGTTGTTAAAAATATTCATAATGGCAGCTAACACCATTAAGTATAAATTAGCACTGTTAGATATGGAAAGTGTTCGTTCTTCTGCTATCAAAGCCATAACATCTTTGAATATTACTGATAAGAATATATTCAAAGCACGTTTTTCGGACGTATCTGATATTAGAGAAAATTTCGTCGCTTCACATATTTTAATTGAATCAAGTAAGAAAGATGAATTAGAAATTAAAGTTTTGCAAGAAAAATATACTGAAATCCAAAACATGTATTACGAGATTCAGTCGTATTATAACCAATTATTTCCAGAAGTTTCGAAAAGTGAATCGGATCACTTAATGGCCAAAAATAATGTTTCGTTGCCAAAATTAAAATTGATTGTTTTCACTGGAATATCAACAGATTGGACAAATTATATAAACACCTTTAATTCTTTGATCGATTCTAATAGTGGTTTGAGTTCTATTCAAAAAATGCATTATTTAATAAGTTCCCTTTCGGGTGAAGCCTTAACATACGTTAAACATTTGCCGATTTCTGAAGAAAATTATTTTGTTGCATATAATCTGTTAAAGGAACGGTATGAAAACATACGTTTGATCGCTGATAGACACGCAGAATTAATTCTGTCGATTCAACCTGTAAAAGTTCAGGATAATTTGAGGCAATTTATTTCCATTTTGAAAGAAAATCTTGCTGCGTTAGAAGCTTTGAATTTTCCAGTTCGCCAATGGAGTTTTCTTTTATTACATATTGTATTACGTAAATTAACAAAAGAATTACGTATTGATTTTGAAATTCAACACAGTTCGGAGAAGATTCCAACGTGTGATCACTTATTGAAGTACTTAAATGGACAGTGCTTGGCAAAAGAAATGGCACTTGGAGTTTTTCCTGAAAACCAGTTACAGGCTCATAAAGGTCCATCTAAATCATATAATGCAAAACATCGATCGAGCAATAATATTAATGCGTTTGTATCAAACATTGAAATCAAGTGCATTCTTTGTAAATCGCCACACTCACTGCACAAGTGTGAAAAATTCTTAAGCCTTACTCCAAAGGATAGGTACTTATTCGCAAAGGAAAATAATTTATGTCTCAATTGCTTAGCGCAAGGAAAACACAACGCAAAAAATTGTCATTCGCGTTTCACTTGCAGACAATGTCAATTAAAACATCATACCCTATTACATTTTCCAAAAAAAATCGTGTAAAATTCAGACCAGCAAGAAAACTCTTCAGAACCCTTGGTGTTGACCACATTTTACAATAAAACTCACAAAACGGTTCTTTTGTCTACAGCTTATGTGGAAGTTTTAGATAAAAATGGAGTATTTCAGAAGGTTCGTGTTATGCTCGATAGCGCAAGTCAGGGAAACTTTATTTCGGAAAATTGTGTCAAAAATTAGGTTTTACTCGTTCTAAAAAACAACCACTTACCGTGATAGGTATTGGAAATATTCCTACTATTAATTCTAACGGATTAATAAGAACACAATTTCGTCCTGTCGATTCGAAGGAATCTGGAATTATGACAGATTTCCTTATTTTAAATAACATTTGTTCGAATATGCCATCAAATCGTATCGTCGATCATCATTGGGATCACATCGTGGGTCTCAAATTGGGAGATCCAACATTCTACTTATCATCAGCTATTGACATACTGCTTGGAAGTGATATTTTTGCGTCATTGTTATGTTCAGGAAAATTGATGGGGAAAGAAAATGAACCCATAGCTATAGAAACTAAATTGGGTTGGATTTTGATGGGAAATGTTGGACCATCAAATCATTGTATAAATTCATTCTTCACGTCAATGGAGGAAAATATTGATGAAAAGCTTAAATGTTTTTGGGAAATTGAAAATGTTCCAGCTTTGAAGAAAATTCAATCACCTGATGAAATTCGTTGTGAAAAAATATACACTGAAAGTACCTACCGTAACCAAGACGGAAGATACGTCGTTTCATTGCCATTTAAGAAAAGCCCGGAAAAGTTGGGAAAGTCATATGTCATAGCATTGTCACGCCTCAAGCATTTAGAAAGGAGACTGAATAGAGATTCTGATCTCAAATCTCAATATATTTCGTTCATGAGAGAATATTTTACATTAGGGCACATGATCGAAGTGCCACCTCAATCGCCAATTATTGCTAATTATTTCATACCCCATCATGGAATAATCAAAGAAACCAGTTCTACAACTCGTTTAAGGGTCGTTTTTGATGCCAGTACCAAATCGTCTTCGGGTACGTCATTAAACGACATACTTTTGGTCGGTCCCAAATTACAAAGGGACATTGTCGAATTAATGTGTAATTTTCGAATACACAAAATCGTTTTTACAGCTGACATCCGTCAAATGTATAGGCAAATACTGGTGGATGAGAAATCTCGCCGTTATCAACATATTTTGTGGAGAGAATCATCTGATCATCCTGTAAAGGAATTTGAATTACAAACAGTAACATATGGCACCTCAAGTGCTCCATACCTATCCATTCGTTCCCTTCATCAATTAGCAAACGATGAAAAATTGAATTTTCCAAAGGCTGCTACTATATTAATTGAAAATACCTACGTAGATGATATTATCAGTGGTGCGCAAACTTTGGAAAGCGCTCGACATTGTATAGTGGAATTAATTGCATTACTTCAAAAAGGTTGTTTTGAATTGAGAAAATGGTCTAGTAACCATCCTGAAATATTGGAAGACATTCCTGTCAGCTACCGGGAAGTACCCTTAAGTTTTGAGTCGGATACTGACAGGAAAAACCTTAATATTTTAGGTATTCAATGGATACCGTCGCTTGATCAATTTACATATAAAATTCATAATGTTTTTAGTGACCACTGTACCAAACGCATAATTTTATCGACAATTGCACGTCTATATGATCCATTAGGTTTTATTAATCCTGTCGTTTTTATTGCTAAATGCTATATGCAAAATTTATGGAAAATTCAAATTGGTTGGGACGAAGAAATCCCTTCGGACATGAATTTGAAATGGAAGAAATATATAAAAGAGCTTCCATCACTCGCCAATTTAAAAATTGATCGATATGTCGCAACTTCTCCCACCAGTCGATGCATACTTGTTGGGTTTGCGGACGCCTCTGAAAGAGGATACTGTGGAATTGTTTATCTGGTAGTGATTAATAACACAGAAATATCCAGCCACATTTTATTAGCAAAATCCCGTGTTGCCCCCATAAAGATAACGTCGATCCCGCGCCAGCAATTGTTAGGAGCAGTTTTATTAGCAAATTTGTTGACTTATTGTCAAGAAGTATATAAAGACAGACTTCAAATAGAAAAGACTGTCGCGTTCACCGATTCAACTATTGTATTGGCATGGCTGAAGACACCTTCTTTTCTATTGCAAACTTTTGTAGCAAATCGTGTTGAAACAATAATACAAAATATACCTTATGAACATTGGTATCACATTTCATCGCAAGAAAATCCTGCAGACTTGGGTTCGCGAGGAGCTTTTCCCAGTGAAATCGCTGACGCGTCGTTATGGTGGAAAGGACCTAACTTTATATCAACACCGTTGGAGAAATGGTTATTTGTTAGGCCTCCAAATATCTCTGTGGATCAGTTACCAGAGTATAAGTCAAAAAATTTAATTACTCTATCTACAAATATGTCAACGTGTGACGAAGAATTTTTATTGAAGTTTTCATCATTATCGAAATTACTTCGTGTTATATGTTGGTGCCGTCGGTTTATCAATAGATTACGTTCGAAATCGATTATCAATTTCAATGGGTTATCCCCACTTTCATTAAAAGAAAATAATTTAGCCTTGCAATGTTGCATTAAGCTTGTTCAAGCAATTTATTTTCAACAAGATATGAACAATATCTCTTCTCATCGCATTTGCTCAACACAGCTTCAAAAACTCGCCCCATTTATTGATGAAAATGGTGTTTTGAGAGTCGGTGGTCGAATTCGCCTTGCACCGATTTCAGAAAATGCTCGACATCCTATTATTTTACCGAAGCAAGTCATTTGACAACTTTAATAATTGATTATTACCATAGCATGTACCTTCATCCAGGTCCTCGTGCACTCCAATCCATAATATCACTAAAATATTGGATAATTTCGGCTAGGAACGTAATTCAACATCGATTGAGTAAATGCATTTCTTGCTTTAAAATTAATCAGTGTGATGGCTTATCGAAAGGGTGGTGGAATTATTTCCCGGTGCCGAGGGAATGGTTCGTGTTGCTACTTTACGAGCCCCCTCAGGGCATTTTTAAGCGTCCCGTAGTCAAATTGTATAAGCTACCCATCGATTAATTAATTTTAATTTTATTTTTGTCTTGTTCAATACTTAGGTTAATTAGTTATTTTGCTTTCGTTTTTCATTGCTTTTCTTTCGCATATAGTTGTTGAGAAAATATCATATTTCCTCAAGGTCGGCGGAATGTTTGGTTCTGAAACAGTCTTTTAGAAAACTAAATCCATTTTCCTCAAGTCCTTCAGCAATCATGCATTCCTTTCTCTTCCTCCTTTCCTTAAAAGTCTCTACCAGGAGAAGAAGATGATCCTACCTACATGAGGAAATAATGGAACAATATTATCGCCCAAGTTTGCCCCACCTACTTGGGCAGTTGAATTTTGTTCGTGACATGGGTCACAGCTCTCTCGTGGATAATATTGCAAATATCGCAAGATTTCGTCTTTTTATCGTAAAAAACTGTCATTCGTAGAAGCCTGGTGTTGTGTCAGTGCTGAAAGCCAGGATCGATCCTGCATCGCCGTAGTACGCCGTCAAAAGGTAAGAGATTTCCTCTCAATTCCTATTTCCTTACGATTGAATTTCAAAACACAATTATTTGGTATTTACTCAAAACAAAAAAAAAGGGATTTACAGTCATCTTTTCGGGTCTCGGTATCGGCCGTGACTTCTGATCTGGACTTCTATTATTTAATAAACACAGAGTCACAGAAAAACATGGTGTCAGAAGTGTTGTGATATAACTATTTGTCGAAATTACCTACATAATAGTGTCAAAAAATAGTGATTGCCAACGGAGACGAAAATACGTTCGAATAATGGCGGAAACACGTGAAAACTCCGGTACGAAAATAATGAATACCTTTATACCTACAGAATGGACGTCATGGATTCAAAGTTTTGAAATCTATTTAATGGCCACAGGAGCAGATCAAGAGGCTGAACACAAAAAGATTGCAAAATTACTGTACAATATGGGAAGAACTGGGTTACAAATTTACAATTCGTTTAATGTTGATATTAAGTCAATCACGTATACAGAAGTTGTGGACCTGTTTAATAATCATTGTGTGCCAAAGAAAAATCTAACAATGGAAAGACACATCTTCTTCAATACGAAACAAAGTGAACATATGTCCATGGAAGACTTCATAGCGGAATTAAATAATAAAAGCGACAACTGCGAATTTGACAAATTACGCTCGTCATTGGTATTAAATATATTTATTTCGAACATGCATTCAAGACATAATCGCATTAAGGAAAAATTATTACAAACGGATAAAATAACTCTGGACCAAGCCGTAGATATCACGAAGACAATGGTGATTTCACAGAAGGATGCCGTACTATTGAGTGCTGAAGTACATGCCGTCGCAGCCAGCAGTCATCACTTCGAAAGGCGAGGGAGGCCTTCAAGTCCATCTCTCCATCGTCAGCCGAGCAGTCAGTCGCCAAGGGGCAGAGACCAGTACCACGGTCAACCACACGTCAGGTCACCGTCGCAGAGGAGAAATACGTCCCCCAGCAACAAAATATGTCAAAGATGTGGTCAGATACACCGTCATTCATGTCCAGCGACGAAAGTTAAGTGTAACACTTGTCATAAAATAGGTCACTTCAGTCGTTATTGTTTTAAAAATAAATCAGTCGTCTCACATGTCAGTCAGACAAATAAAAATAAATATTCTAATGAAGTAATGAATCAGTCAAAATGTCACAAAACAATAGAAAACAAAATGTCAATTCTTTACTGTCAGTATGGAATTTTAATTTAAAAATTAACGATAAAAATGTCACTTGTATTCTTGATACTGGAGCAATGGTGAATGTCATGTCTTATAATACTTTTAAGAATTTAAAAATATCCGATAATACTATCAATAATTACATTACATTACATATTATAAGATTCCGGTCGGAAGAACCCTCTCTTACCGACAGCCGGCAACTCAACATGTCAAATGTGAACAGTGTATCTCCATATCAAGAATAAAGCATTATCATATTAATCTGGACTTCTATTATTTAATAAACACAGAGTCACAGAAAAACATGTTCATGACATTTATTTTAGCACTGTAAAAAGAAGAATAATACAACATACATAACTTATAGACATAAAAATTTTCAATCAAATTCAGAAAATGTAAACCTTTTTGGTTTATTTATTTGTCTTCCAGACTTTGTTTGGTGTCGGATGCCTGTATCACTTGTCGCAGACACCGGGACCAAATTTTTATCTGGAGCATTGGACGAAGTTGGTAGTTGTTCGATGTCATCATCGCCATTTTGTGTTAAAATACTTTCATAGGGTTTTACATTATATCTTAAATTATTTTGACTTAATCTAGATTTATCTAACATGAGATGTTTCCTATTTCTGCGGTATGTTGCACCATCTAAAATTTTAATTACATATGAACGCGGGCAGTTAGTTAATAATTCAACCACAGTTGCTGGAATCCAATGACTTTGAGGAGTCTTTTTGAATAAAATTGGATCACCAGTTTTCAATGGTGGTAACTCCTTCGTACGAGAGTTGTACGATTTTTCCATTTTATTTTGATTTTTCCTCATCCCCTGTTGGTATTTTTGGAAACTAACTGTTCTAGGTTTTAATTGACTTGACTTAATTGGAATATTTACTCTAAGTTGTCTTGACATAAGAAGTTGTGACGGTGACGGTAAATTATCTTTTGGAGTATTTCGATAATGTAACAATGCAATATATATATCAGTTTTTGATTCGTGACATTTTTTTAATATATTCTTTACAATTTTAACTCCACTTTCAGCTTGACCGTTGCTCTGCGGAAAGTTAGGACTAGTTGTAATATGTTCTATGTCCCACTCATATATGAAATTTTTAAATATAGCTGAAGTGAATGGAGGACCATTATCGCTGACAAGTTGTAATGGTATCCCATGACGAGCAAATATCGCTTTTAAATGCGTGACGACAAGGTTAGCTGTATAACCTGAATGTAAAGAGACTATTTCTATATATTTAGAATAATAATCCATGACGACTAAATAAATGGTATTATTAAATTGAAGCAAATCTACACCTACCCTTTCCCAAGGAAATGAAGCTATAGAATATGGAATAAGTGGTTCCTTTCTATTGTTTGGTTTAAATTTATTGCAAATATTACATTGATCCACTTTATTTTGAATATCCGAATTCATATTTGGCCAGTATATTATGTTTCTAGCCAAATATTTTGATTTTGATATGCCTTGGTGACTTTCATGTATTTTGTTAAGCATGACAGGACGTAATATATTTGGGATGACAAGACTAGAACCTTTGAAAACTAAGTCATTGACGACGTGAATTTCACCTTGCATGTTCCAGTAAGGTTTTGTTGACGGTTCACATTTATTTTTTGTTGCGGGCCAGCCATTTACATAATATTTCTTTAAAATTCCTAAAGTAAAATCTTGTTCTGTAGCTACTTTTATTTCCTGTAATTTGTTATCGGAAACTGCTAGACTCGAAATCAGTAAATTAACATGTACCTGTAGTTCTTTTTCTACTTCCGTTATCTCTGTCTCTGGCAAGGGTGCACGAGATAACGCGTCTGCTACATACATATATTTGCCTGGTACATAGGCGACATTGAGGTTATATTTTTGTAACGACATCATCATTCGTTGTAATCGTATTGGTACATCCGAAAGTGATTTTTTAAAGAAACTGACTAACGGTTTATGATCCGTTTCAACCTGTACAAGCTGTCCGTACAAGAATTGGTGAAATTCGCATATAATTCTTTTTCAATCTGCGCGTAATTCTGCTGACATTGCGTAAGCGATTTAGAACCAAAAGCTAACGGTTTATTGCATAATTACCGCTCCGACCGCTGACTGGCTAGCATCAACTGACAGAACTATCGGCTTGTTTATGTCATAGTGAGCTAAGACTGGCGCAGTACAAATAATATTTTGTAGACGTTTGAATGCTAGATCATGGTTCGCATCCCATGACCAGACTGAGCAGACTGCCCAAAAGACCCACAAAATTACCGCCCTATATCCCTTTATCTAATATATCAAAAATATTCGAAAAAATTGTAAAAAACCAAATCTGGGCCTTCTTAGAACAACATCACATATAAATTCTAAACAGTATGGTTTCAAAAAAAACACCAGCACCCATGATGCCATTGCGAAAATAACAAACTATATATATACCGCCCTAGACTCAAATGAAAAATGCATTGGAATATTTATTGACCTTAAAAAAGCATTTGATAGTATATCTCATACTAACTTAATAAAAAAAATCAAATCAATTGGAATAAATGGACTGGTGCTATCCTGGATTATAAGCTTTTTGGAAAATAGACCACAACAAGTAAAATTATTAAATGAACTAAGTGATTCTGAAAGTAGTAACTTCTCAATACCACAAGGCACAGTTCTAGGACCACTTTTGTTCATATTATATGTAAATGATATATTTGAAGTTGCTAAATACGGGGAAATTATCTCATATGCAGACGACACAGTGCTTCTTCTAAAAGCAAACACATGGTTAGAACTGACTAAAAAGGCTAACATAGACATAAATGAATTAAAAACATGGTTTGACAATAACCTACTAACATTAAACTCTAAAAAAACACATTACATACCATTTTTCACAAAAAAACCAAACACGCCGTATGAAATAAACATAAGGATTCATTCTGCACCACACACTCAACAACACCACTGTAACTTATTGTGTACTAATATTGAAATGAAAACTTCAACCAAATATCTAGGAATCACTATTGACCAATGTCTAAAATGGATACCGCATATAACCATTCTTAAAAACAGAGTACGAAAATTGACATATTTTTAGCTGTTTGAGACACATTCTAAGTAAAGAACTACTGAGAATGACGTACTTCGCATTCTGTCAATCCATAATCCAATATGGTATAATAGGATGGGGTGGCGCCTATAAAACTCACACACAATCTCTCTACATTGCGCAAAAACTAATAATTAAAATAATATTAAAAAAATCATTTCTATATCCATCTGAACTCATATTCAAAGAATTTAAAGTCAGAAAATTAAATACTCTCTTCCTGTATCATTCAACCTTACAAGTTTACAAAGAGGATATCCTAAACAAAACCATACCTTTCAAAAACACAGTAAATCTCAGGCAAAAATACATGTTACCAATAGAGAACTCCAGTCCAATTTTTTTATTTTTTTTAATGAATAAAGACCTTCAAACTTAAATAACTGCATTTTTATTTTTATTTTTATAGTTAGTTTTAATAGTTAAAATAATTGTCAAAGTTTTAATTTTTCTAGACCATCAGAAAAGCACCATATCTATGGTGGATGATAATATGGTGATATAGTCTTCACTTCACCCACCAATAGTTTATTTACCTTCAAGTTGTCATATTGAATCAGTGATGTTATGTCGAGGGAAATTTCCCTATATCTAGGGGAGAAAAATATTTTTTAGGGATAAGGGAAATCAGGACAAAATCTAGGGAAATTTCGAACTCTGGCAAAATGTTTATTACGTATGACAATATTACTGGTATTATTTTATATATATATATAAAATACGTATACATATATATTTTTTGGAATTCCTATGAATCTTAATTATTGTTCATGTACTTACATGCAATGTTATTTTTAACACTGACAACTCAAAATGATATTATATGTATCTAAAAAGATAAATGGGACCTCTGAAAAAAAATTTGATTTATGTTTTAAGTTCTGTTTTTTCAGTGATTGTGGTTAATTTTTATTTTACAAAGTGTTTTTTTTTATTTTTTTTTATTTGGAATTCAGTTTCTAATTCAGTGGTGAGTGCATTCGTACTTTTAAATTATTACTTCACGTAGCAAAAAGTGTTTTATTTGGAAAAGCACAGAATTATTAGTATATTTACCAAGTTCCGATATCTTTCTAATTAATTAATCATATTAATTAACATATAACAGGATTAATGTTACACAGTCAGGTAGCTAGCGTAAATGTGAAATTCTAGGGAAATTTCACTTTGAAATCTAGGGAAATAATTTTTTTGGGCAGAACATCCCTGTTTTAAGTGGTAAACAATATGGCGGAATCATGAGGCTACTGTGACATTTAGGTGATGTTTATGTGTGAGAAATCGTTTTTTATTCAAGATTAACTGCTTTTAATATTGAAAAACATTGGTAAAATGTCCACATTTAACCGCTACTGTTATTGTATTTAATCAAAGTGCAATATAAAAACAATAAATCTCTCATTGCAAATACATGTGACATCGTGTTTTGTGTTAGGCGTTACTTTGTAGGTACATTGTTTTATGTATAACAGAAACTGGTACTGGACACTGATCATGACGATTGTGTGTATAAAAAGCCCTCGATACTAAAAATAATTTGAAAATACGATCGATGTATCGTCAACCATCAGGTTGAAAAAAGGCAAAATTTATTCCAGATTTTCCACAAATATAGCCCTTTTCGTAAATTGTTGAGGGCCTAAATTATGTTTCAATAAACACAATAACTATTATTTATCTAAATCTCTATAAACAGTATGAAAATAAACCAAAAACACGAAATCTTGAATTGCTTAAGTGTCATTTCAAATGTCAATACCTGGTCAATACAATACAATACACGCGATCACCAGGTGACAGCGTGACGCGTGACGTCACCATTCACCATTTCAGTAATGCCAACTTAACGCTGTGTTTTCAGGAAAGGTTTAAAAATGCACTTTTTAATATTTTTTTAAAAACTCTGCGTTTAATATTATGAAATAAAAGTTATATATTCAGAATCAGCGTTTATTGGTCTATATGAACATATTTTTTTAAAGCCATAATATTTTTCACTGGAGTTCCTTATTCCCATTTGTAAAAAAACTTTGGGTCAACAAAACTACAAATACTTAGGAACAAATTTCTTTAATAAATTACCAGAAAATATAAGATTCCTTAAGGACAGTTTCAAAATTTTCAAAACACAATTAAAAAAATATACTGAAAACCTTAACTAAAAAAAAATAAATAATAAATAAAAATTTAAAAAAATGTATACATATATACGCATAAGTTTCTCTTATTCTTTATATAAACTAAATTTCAAAAAAATAAAATCAAAATAACCTAACAAATAATACTTCCTCCCGTATACACAAGCATCTGCTTATTACGGGAGAATATTTTTAAAAAATATGTATATTTGTATTTAATAATTGTATTAAGTTTTATTTTTTATATACTTTCATTATATTTATGTATCTATTGTATGTACTGTACCAAAAAATAAAAAAATTTCAATAAAAAAAAAATTTTTAAAATTTGTATGACTCATAACACTTTTATTTTTTTGTTATTTTTAATGTTAGATAATATTTTCATTCTTATTATTTAATTCATTTTTTTAATTTATTATTTTTTATTATTTTTTTGTTATTAATTTATGCCTATTTAGGCTTTTACTTGAACAACAACTACATTTTTGATATAACAATACAACAAGAAAAAAAAAATTTTATGTTGCCTCAGATACCCCGAGAGGTTATAATGTAGGCAATTTTGACACCAGATAGGAGATACTAAAACCAAAGGTCAGTGGAGGTAATCCACCTCTTACCCGCCCTGGTATAAGTAACTGATGGTTACTCCTTCAAGGCTCTTGCAAGATTCTAATTTTTTTGATTAAACGAAGCTACATTTATTTATTTTGAACGAAAAAACTGAATTTTTTTTTGAAAAAATTGAAAAAAAAACTGAAAAAAAAAAAAAGGCGCGACTGCTGAAATTCCGAATACAACAAAATAAAATTTGCATAAGAAAGATACAAGAGAACAATGACATCAAAACAAAAATTCAAACATTACCATACATATGCGGACTTTGCCAAAAACCAAATCACCGAAAATTTGAAAAATTGCAAAAAAAAATCAATTCCAACATTAAGATGACAAAACGTAAGGAAAATAAAAATAAAAAGTTGAAATCGCTTTTATACAAGCATCGCACAAGATGCTCTGCATGCACAGGACCTCTCGTTCGAACTTGCGAAGGGGCGCGACTGCTGAAATTCCGAATACAACGAAATAAAATTTGCATAAGAAAGAAGATACAAGAGAACAATGACATCAAAACTGTTAAGAATAGTGACATCTATGAGATAAATACTGTAGTTAATCACATTGATTTAATTTTTCTTAGCTTATTAAGAGAGTATGAATGTTAGAGACCTCTGGATGAATTTTATAGAAGCTATTGTTACCAACTAATTAGAATGGACAGCGTGACCCCAGTAGGTATCTAATACCAGTGTTATCGTTATTATCGTCTTTTTAATAGTCTGAAGGACGGTATTTTTACAGTTTTTAGCAGTATAAAAGGGGTGCTATTTAAAATATTTCCCTCTCTCGCATTAACCGATACTTAGAGTACAGACCCTGTACTGCCCAGGCGGGTTCCGGGCCAAAATTAGTTACAAAAAGTGTTGATTTCATTGTTACTCAAAAGTGTTTGTAAATAAAACGACTCTTCATTAAAAAAAGTGTTTTACAATAAAAAAAGTCCACCACCCCAGATGAAACTGAAGTGACTTGACATGGTCCTTCGAGCCGGATACAAAATTGGACTAAAAATAATACCAAATATAAAAAAAAATCAGCGGCCAAAAAACCGAAGAGCAATCCAGGGCATCAAGAAAGTCAACAAGGAACAAAGCATAATCCTCTCATAACCTCAACTTTCCTGGTTCCAATCCTAAAGAACAATCTCAATAATTAATTTCTAGAATCAGTCCTTATTGTTATCACCTATATTCAAAACAATTAAAAAATGCAAGTCATAATATAATTAAAATAAATCACAGTTGTAATCCTAACTTGCAAGTGATAAAAGGCAATTGAACAAGTTGAATTATTATTTTGATCAACATCGACCGGAAAAACTGTTATTGTATCGTGTATGTTATTTTTAAATCCCGTCGCAAGTAATTAGCAATCGCGGCAAAACAAATCAGAGTATATATTTTCTTGCTGTTTCTATGGGTATTATCGCCAGCACATACGAGCTACGATATATTTATTCTATCGGTTTTTAAGCAAACAAAGTAACAATCGTATTTTTTGCGTTGTTTTTTGTTATTGAGTATTGTCGCCACTACTTATAAACTACGATATAGTTTGTTTTTTATTCTCTTTTTTTGGAATTATTGTCGCAGCAGATAAGAATTTGAGATGGAGAAATTAAAAGGTTTAATCAATAAACGGTCGGTTTTAAAGGGGAAATTAACCAGATTTAATCAGGTTCTAAATACGTTATCAGCTAACGAGATTAAATTGAGGTACGACAAAATCAAAGATTTATTAGACGAATTCGAAATAATCCAATGCCAAATAGAAGGTATCGACGATTCAAATGTAGAGGATAACGAAATTCAGCGTGAAACCTTCGAAAACCAGTTTTTTACAGTTTTAGCGACTGCAAAGGGCGCAATGGACTCAGTGGAACAAACTAAATGTGAAACTAAATTACCCAATTTAAAGCTTCAAGAATTCAACGGGGATCAAAAAACCTGGAATAATTTTATAGAAACTTTCAAAGCATTAGTTCACAATGACAATTCGCTAAATAACATCCAAAAATATTATTATTTGCAATCGTGTTTAAAGGGTGATGCGGCCAAGATAATAGCGAATTTGGAAATATCAGAATTAAGTTATCAAACTTCTTGGGAATTGTTACATGAGCGTTTTACTAATCTCAGAACTACGGTACACAAACATATCCAGACATTATTTCAGTTAAAAGATATGAAGATGGAGGATCAGGTCGGGTTACGAAGATTAATAGACGCTATCAACGTAAATCTGAAAGCATTGCAAAACCTTGCAGTTCCAGTAGAGCAGTGGGACGCTATAATAATTTACGTGATTTCAAATAAATTAGATTCAAATACAAGAAAATTTTGGGAACAATCGCCCATTGAGGGAAAACTACATTCTCTAAAGGAATTTCTAAAATGTTTATCATTACGAGCACAAACTCTAGAATTGATGCAAACGACGGATAAAAGGCCTTCGGTTGGTATTAAACCTCGATAGCATTTAATAACCCAAAAAGGGAATCCGTAGCATTTTTAACAGTAAAAAGGGGGAAATGTATTTTTTGCGATAAGGATCACTTAGTATATTATTGTAAAAAATTCTTAAATTTAAAAGCACAAGATCGAGTTAATGCGATAAAAGAGAGCCAAGCATGCTTTAAATGTTTAAAACCTGGTCATCTAGCAAATGATTGCAAGGTAACTTTTAAATGCAGATTGTGTAAAGGTGAAAGGCATAATACGCTGCTACATAAAAAGGAGTTTGAGGCGGAATCCTCGAACATGGAGACGGATGCTGGAGAGGTGTCCGTCAACAATCACTCTGCAATAGGCAGAACCGAAAAAATAGTATTGTTGTCTACAGCAATGATTGGCATTGCTGGGGTGGATAACAGGATACATAAAGCCCGAGTCCTGCTTGATTCGGGATCACAGTCCAATTTTATCCGGAAAGATTTCGCCGAAGGATTAAATTTGGAATTTGAAAAAATAAACAAGCCAATATCAGGAATTCACAATAATGTTACCCATATAAAGAATAGAGTGTGTGTAGAATTGAATTCTTTGAAATTGGATTATAAAAAAAACATTTCTTGCTTAATTTTACAGGACATAACCACAAACATACCACAAACCAATGTACCTAGGAGTGAGTTCAGGCTACCTGCAGGGTTGGAACTAGCCGATCCTAAGTTTAACATCACCGCTCCTATTGACATACTACTCTCGGGGCAGAGGAATTCTGGAGCATCCTAACAAATGATAGGATAAAATTGGATGCCGGCCCCACGCTACAACGCACTCAGCTAGGATGGATTATATCAGGACCCACCGCTACGAACCATAAGAAAAGGCCCGTATTAGAAACTTGTAATTTGTCCTTGAATAAAATAAGCAATCAAATTGAAAAATTTTGGAAAATAGAAGAAATAGGTACATCCAAATTTCAAAATCATGAGGAAAAGGCCTGTGAAGCTAGCTTCCTGGCAACCCATGCTAGAGATGTTTCAGGAAACATCGCTGCGTTATCACGGCTGATATTGAAAAGATGTATCGACAAATAAACTTGAATGCAACCGACCGCAAGCTGCAGAAAATAGTATGGCGGGAGGAGCCGGAGGATGAACTGCGTCATTACCAGCTGAAGACTGTCACCTATGGTTTGGGACCTTCATCTTTCCAGGCTACGAGGTGTCTGCGTCAGATTGGTATGGATAATCAAAATATATTTCCTAAGGCTAGTCAGGTCATACAGGAGGATTTCTATATCGACGGGTTCCGGGCTAATTGTATTAAGTGACACTCTGGGCGATACAGACTTATATATATTGTAACAGACGTATCAAGTCTTTACAAGACTGTAAAATAAGGGGCACCGGTCTTGTGCACGCCTTCCACTGGCTCACGCTGATGATGGTGATTGTAGTAGGCTGGCCTCCCTACATCCAGTGGTATGGTCCTGGATGCGCCTCGTTTCTGCCTGAGCGGTGCCTTGCAGTGCCCCGAGTCAGGGCCGACTGCAGTGGTAGGCACCGGGTTCCCGTTCAGGCAGAACTTCGGCAGGAGGCAGCAGCTGGCAGCAGGTCGCAGACTTCCAGAGGTAGGTAGAAAGGACCACTTGTAGAGTAAATAAAATACTTGTTTGAATGTTGAAGAATAACTAACTTTATTTAGAAAATACGCGCCCTTTTATACCCTAATCTGGGCAAAAAGGTGATCACATGGTACATTTATGGGGTGGGGGGTTGGACCTCGCCCGTAAGTATAAATACGCCGACTTTCTTGTCGCACTTCATTTTGCTTGTGTCGCTCAAGAAAGTGGTCGATTAAAATCATTATTTAATAATAACTCTATAGGTTATAACATAGTTTTTATAAAGTATTTCTTAATTCTAACATGTATGTACGGGTATTCTTTACCCGTAGATTTTTAGTTTAATGAATTTAGGAACAATTTTGGAAATGTTTACCATTTGTTGGTAGGTATTTGAGTTTAATTTAAGTTTGCAAAGTGATGTGAAGAAGTTAGTATTTTCCCCAGGTTCCTCGTAAGACTGGCTACCGAAACCGGTTTGTCTCGTCGTCTTACGAGGTTCCTGGATTTTTAAAATGGAAAAATACTGTTTTTTGATCGGAAATTTTCTAAGTACAAAATTTGTGCGCAAAGGCATATAGCGTTGGCAGTTTAAGAGTCACAAGGTTGATTTATGGCTCTATGGATGCCCCGTAGGACTCTGCACTGAAACGTCTTAGTTTCAGCGTCCTACGGGGTGTTTAAACGAAGTTATATTAAAATATGGTGTATTTTTGACCAATATAAAGGCCCTTAATAGGGACGCCCAAATTGGTTTTTTGGCTTTGTAGCCGGAAAAATAGCCCTGAAGGCGATGAAATAATAAGTTTAGGATGTCTCCTGGTGGCAACTTGGTAACCAAGTTTTTACTTGTGTCACCAGGGCATCTGTGTATTAAGAAAAAGACATTTAAAATTGAAAAAATGTGTTTTGAAAAAGATCGTTGCTGGCGGCACGGTATTATTGAACTTCGTGGCCAGGACGAAAAAAGGCCCTAAAAAGGGCCGCCAAGGGGCCCATCCTTTGGAGCAGGAACCGATCCTTCGGAGCAGGAACCGATCCTTCGGAGCAGGAACCGATCCTTCGGAGCAGGAACCGATCCTTCGGAGCAGGAACCGATCCTTCGGAGCAGGAACCGATCCTTCGGAGCAGGAACCGATCCTTCGGAGCAGGAACCGATCCTTCGGAGCAGGAACCGATCCTTTGGAGCAGGAACCGATCCTTTGGAGCAGGAAACGATCCTTTGGAGCAGGAAACGATCCTTTGGAGCAGGAAACGATCCTTTGATCCTTTGGAGCAGGAAAAAATGGCCCTTCTCAGGGGTATAACATATAACATAGAGAAATATAGGAGGCTAGAATGGCTCCCGGTGCAAACTTGGCACACAAGCTTTATTGGTTGCACCGGGGCATTGTACATAGCTAGACATTTTATAATTTAACAATGAGGGAGAGCAACACGTCCGTTACATATATATTTGGAATCAACGAATTTTTCTGCGTCGTTTGAGCTGTGTTTGGTGACAATCGGAGCACTTTTTTGTCGCTTAATACAACCACATTTTTGGGCCCATTTTGGACTGCAATGTATGAAGCGACACAAAATATTGACAAATTTAGGAACTGTGTACTTAAGCTCACTACCAAATACCAGACAATCATTTAAACTTTTTTTCCTGGAGCAACAATTTACAGGCAACGTACGTTAAAGCATTTAGCCTGACCTTATAAATATATAGAAATGTCGCTTCATACAATTAGCCTCTTTGTTAAATTCTTATCCAGTCTCGCTTAATACAATTAGTTTTACCTTATAAATATACAAGAATGTCGTTTAATACATTTAGCCTCATTGTCAAATTCATACCCAGTGTCGGTCCATACATTTAGCTCTGTACATGAAATATTAGATGTTGTCACTTCAACCATTTAGCTTGCAGTAGATAATGATTATGTCAGTCGCATCAACTATTTAGGATTTCAACGGTAAACATTTAAAGATTGTTAAACATATTTTTGTTATTCAATATTTGATTTGCAGTGTCGTTTCAGTTATAACAAAAGTAAAGTTCTAGTACTTCAAGCAGTTTATCTTAAACGGAATAAGAATAGTGTACACAATAATACAATCAAAATTTCATATGGATTGACTATTATGACGTTGGTTAAACAATGATTTTGGCGCCATCGCGATAAACCGCGCGAGTTTAAATGCCCCCGCCACCCAACGCGGGCGCTTCAGGCGTCTCCCACCTCGCCGCGCATCTCCCCACGCCTGCCGCCTCGCGGTCGAACGATTTAGTTGACGCAAATCGTGAGCAAGTTCGTACGTGTTTGAGTGTTTTGTGGGAGCTGCGCAGAGCATTTGTTGTCAATTTTGGATTTTATGGTGAGTTTATTACGTTTTATTATTTAAGCATACATTTGTTTTACATTTTGAAGAAAAACGTTGATTATTAAGTAAGGGGTCGTCCATTAATAGGCTCGAAAGGGGGGGGGGTTCGGAAAAATCACGAAATATCACGACGGGGGGGGGGGGGTATAATGAGATATCACGTGTATTTATTTTTCGTGACAATACTCTGAAAATTTCAAAATACTTTGTACTAAAAAAAATACACGTGATTTCGGGGGGGGGGGGGGGGGGGGGTTTTAGTCCAAAACCTCACCACATATCACCAGGGGGGGGGGGTTAAAAAGTTGCTAAAAAAACATCACGTGATTAATGGACGACCCCTAACTAAGTACGTAACTATATAACTCAGTTTGTCACTCATTTTCAATTCTTATATTCGCCCTCAGTCCGTCGCCCACTTAGTATTTCAGTACGCTATATTCAGTATTTTTGATACCAAAATGGTAATTTATTGTTACCCGATTAAATACTACTCATTTTATTTTAATAAATTTAATATTATCTTAAAGCCCGGAACCCGTCGATATGGACGACCTCTTGACGGGAGGCTATGACATCCAATCTTGTAAAGACTTGAAGCTTCAGCTGATAAGCTTGCTGCAATCTGCTGGTATGACCTTACGAAAGTGGAGGTCGAATGTGCAGGATTTGTCATCCGAGGCGGGCCAAGCCGGAATTGCCGAAAAAGGCAATTTTGAGAAAGCGACCTCTGACAAGTCCAACAATGAGAAAATCTTAGGCCTAATTTGGAACAACACCTCGGATTGCTTCTCATATAAAATAACAAAACCAACGAACCAAACTGCAAACAAGCGTCATATACTGTCATGCATAGCATCTACGTTCGATCCATTAGGGCTGCTTGGCCCAATTATTGTAGTAGCGAAATTGATAATGCAAAACTTATGGCAATCAAAAGCATCATGGGATGAAGCATTGCCTAATGAAATACTAGTACCATGGAGGAACTACTTAGAGGATTTATCCCAACTAAACGAATTAAAAATTGATCGAAACATAATGTGCAGAGGCTATAACAGCCTCAAAATACATGGATTTTGCGACGCCTCAGAGAGAGCATATGGAGCTTGTATCTATGCCATAACATTGGACCCAAATGGTGAGAGACATTCTCAATTGATCACTTCCAAATCTAGGGTAGCGCCATTGAAATGCATATCATTACCAAAACTAGAACTTTGTAGCGCAGTATTACTAGCCAAGTTAATGAGGACTGTCAAGCAAGCATTGGATATAATGGAAGCGGACACCTACTACTGGGTGATTCAACTATCGCCTTGTGCTGGTTGAAAGGCCAGCCTGCCCGCAGGAACACCTTCGTTGCTAACCGAGTAGCAGAGATACAAGAACTTAGTAACCATCAAGATTGGCGTCACGTGACCTCAAGTGACAACGCCGCCGATATATTATCTAGGGGGTCCCCGGCAGAGAAGTTTTTGAGCACCACCACTTGGTGGCATGGGCCGAGGTGGCTGATTGAAGAACCTAGCATCTGGCCAATACCCAAAATGGAGTGCTTAAACCCGCCTGAAGCAAAGGCAAAAAACGTCATGTTGGTAACAAACGCAAGAGATTGGGACATATTTGAAAAATTCTCGTCTCTAACAAAATTACAGCGTGTAATTGCTTACCTACTTAGATTTAAACATAACTGTAGTAAACCACAATTTAAACATACTGGTAATTTAAAGGCTGAAGAATTAGAATTAGCGTTAAAACGATTGATCGAATCGGCTCAAAATAACTGCTTTTTTCTAGAAAGGGAAACTTAAGTAAAAAATAAAAATGTAAACAAAAACAGTTCTCTAAAATCACTTAACCCGTTTTTGGACGAGGGTTTATTATGCGTAGGAGGCAGGTTATCTCATTCAGGGCATTTAACATTTCAGCAAAAACACCCAATAATATTACCTGCAAGGCATATAGTGACCGAATTAATAATACAACATTATCATTACATAAATTTACACGCGGGAACCCTGGCTTTACTCTCAGAAATAAGATTAAAATTCTGGCCCATCTATGGAAAAAATACAGTTAAACGAGTATTACATAAATGTATTGTATGTTTTAGATTACGCCCCGTCATTGGCCAGCAGTTGATGGGCAATTTACCAGCTGATCGAATTCATCCAAATCGACCATTCAGCATAGTCGGGGTTGACTATGGCGGGCCGCTGTCAATTAAGGCTGGGGTCCAGAAAAGGGCTCCGATCACTAAAGCGTATTTATGCATCTTTGTTTGTCTAGCCACGAAGGCGGTCCATCTAGAACTGGTGACAGATTTGTCTAGTGATGGATTTCTAAATTGTCTAAAACGTTTTATAGCTCGCAGAGGTCAGCCAAGGAGAATATACTCTGATAATGCAACTAATTTCAGGGGAACTTGTAATAGATTGAAGGAATTATATAACAGTTTGAAGGAAAATGGTGATAAGATTCAAAAATATTTAGCAAATATAGGTATTGATTGGAGTTTTATTCCTCCACAAGCCCCTAACCAGGGCGGGTTGTGGGAGGCTGCTGTTAAATCTGCCAAATATCATTTACATATATAGAATCACCGATCGTTCAGTTTTAACCTTTGAATTATTGTACACTATAATATGTCAAATTGAGACTTGTTTGAATTCCAGACCTTTGCCCCTCTATCTAATGATCCAAAAGACCTAAATCCTTTAACTCCCAATCATTTCCTTATGGGCACTAGCGCTTCTATTTTTCCTGAACTGGATGTTCAGAAAATACCATGCAACTGACTGGATCAATATCAAAAAATGACAACTAATTCAGTGTTTTTGGTCCAGGTGGAAAAAGGACTATCTCAGTGAGCTTCAGAGAAGATATAAATGGCAAACCAGCAATCAGAGATCTTTACAGAAGGACGACTTGGTAATCTTAAAAGAAGACAATCTGCCGCCTGCAATGTGGCGGATGGCCCGCATTCTATCCTCTCATCCCGGTCCTGATGGCATGGTAAGGGTGGTCACCCTCCGGACATCACAAGGGACGTTCGTACTTATCAAATTTATTGATAACTTTATTTTAGGTGGAGGTTATTGATTCTACAATATTTTGATATATGAATTTATTTTTTGTGTTGATTTTTTGATAATATGGAATATTCTTTAATTATATAATGTCAGTATTAGCATTTTGTTTAAGAGAGTTTCTTAAAAAATGAGAATAATCTAAACTTTGCAATTAAAATTAAATAACATAGCTAATAAACCTTTCTCCACGTTAAACAGAGAAGATAAGACCTCTAACAATGGATCCTCATAAAAATAAAAATCATCTAAGGATTTTATCCCAGAACTGTAGATCGATTCGACGAACCAAGCATTTCATAAAAGATTTATGTGAAACTAATGACATTATCCTGCTCCAGGAAACATGGGTTCTACCAACTGAAACAAATATATTTTCAAAAATTCACCCCCAATTTTCAGGATATGGAACTTCAGCGGTCAATCTAAATGATGGCCCTCTAATTGGACGACCTTATGGTGTAGTTGCTATCCTATGGCGGGATTCACTTTGGAATGCTCTGAACCAAGACTTGCGGCAATACAATTGACTGTCAACAGTGGCAAAATATTAATTTTCTCACTTTATATGCCAACAAATAAACCGGAGAATCTTGAGGAATTCACGAACTGCATGAGTAAGGTAAACGCAATAATCAATGAAAGGAACTCGTCGAGTGCGATTATTCTAGGTGATTTCAATGCAGATCCTAAAAGCCTTTTTGGCCGAGAACTACAAAAATTTTGCAATGAGTTTAGCTATGTTTGCGAAGATACTAAGTTAATGAATTGCGATACATTTACATACGTAAGTGATGCCCATAGTACCACAAGTTGGTTAGATCATTGTGTCATCACAAAAGCACTGGAAAATGCTATTACCAGCGTAGATGTTCAATATGACGCAGTATGGTCTGATCACTTGCCAATGATTGTAAATCTCAACCTTAAATTTTTGGCAGCCTTTGTGGAATCGTGTAATGATAACACATTTGATTCTTCTAGATGGAATCCGAAATCTAATATTGAAATAATTAAATACGCTGAAACTATTAACAACAAACTTCTAAAGATAATTCAAGATTTCTCCCAATTAGAACCTGACAAAAAATCTGCAAATTCAAATGAAAGCCAAATAAATTCCCTGTACAAAAATGTTGTGGAAGCACTGCGAAGTGCTGCCTCCACCACATTTAATAACAAGAATCGAAAAAATAGAAACATTCCGGGATGGAATCACATGGTTGCAGCCAAATACGCAGAATCAAGAAGCGCCTTTCTCTCATGGCTTCAAGCCGGAAAACCACTCTCAGGGCCGCTTGCCGAAGACAGGAAGAAATACCGAACGATCTTCAAAGTAGCTCTGAAAAAATGTCAACAGTCAGAAATTCAGCAACGAATGGATAGTATCGCCGCATCACTGATAAATAAAGATTTCCATAAATTTTGGCAAAAAACCTCCTCAGAATTGAAAACTAATATGAAAACTCCTCTCTGTGTCAATGGAGTAAGAGGCAAGGAAAATATCGCCAATGAATTTCGTAACTTCCTCTCTATGGCGGTGAAGAAGCAGCAGAAAAATCTCAGAATATAAATTTTAGTTTGAAAACCGTAGGTAATACTACCGCTCTCAGCATTACTTCACATATGGTAGAAAGAGCTGTCAGAGAAATGGCAACAGGAAAAGCCACAGGAGATGACTCAATAGCTCTCGAGCACATTAAGTATGCTGGACCAGCGATTTATATTATCCCAGCAAAACTATTTTCAAATATTGTACGTTACAGGCACAACCCGAATGAAATGACGAAAACGGTAATTATTCCCATAATTAAATCAACAAATCTTGATCCATCCGTGATCAATAACTACCGACCAATTTCACTCTCAACCACAGTGGCAAGATTATTTGAAAAAATTTTATCTGCTGTCGTAATAGATCAGCTAAAAACAGAGGATAACCAGTTCGGATTCAAACCTGCACTGTCAACATCTATGGCAATATATTCCCTAAAAGAAACCATCAGTTATTATAAACTAAGAAAAACGCCAATCTATACCTGCTTTCTAGATTTAAGCAAAGCATTTGACCGTGTATGTCATAATAAACTGTGGGAAAAACTAAGGAAAAGAGCAGTTTCAGAAGATGTAATAGCTATTCTTTCAATTTGGCACACGCAACAAGAAAATATTGTGAAATGGTCTGAGGAATTTTCCAACCCATTCTTTTTGAAAAGTGGCATGAGGCAAGGAGGAAGCATGTCTCCGGTTCTGTTCAATCTATACACCGATGAGCTTATTCAAAGACTTAATGCCACGAAAATAGGCTGCCATTTAAATGGAGTGTGTGTAAATAACATTAATTACGCAGATGACATGGTTCTTCTTGCACCGTCACTAAGCGCATTAGAGAAATTACTAAAAATTTGTGAAGACTTTGCAAAAAACCATAACCTTTTGTATAATACCACCAAGTCAATAGTTATGGTTTTTAAAACGAAATCGTCCAAACACCCTCAGTATGGCTAGATGAAAGGAAAATGAATGTTAATCACAGCGTTAAATACCTGGGACATGTCATCACAGACGACCTTAAGGATATCGAGGACATGGAAAGGCAGAGAAGAGCAATATCAGTTAGAGCGGGTATGCTGTCAAGACGTTTTTACTCCTGCAGCCCCAAAGTAAAAAGAATACCGTTCAACGCTTTCTGCACCTCGTTGTACACATCAGAACTGTGGGTTGACTACACCGCAACCCAATGGCATAAGTTAAAGGTTGCTTACAATAACGCTTATCGCCAACTATTCCGCCTACCGAGATACTGCAGTGCTACGGAAATGTTCCTGGAGGGACGAGTACATACTTTCCGTGCACTTCTCCGCCACCGCATGGGAAGTTTATGGCGCAGACTGCGCCATTCGAAGAATGCGATCATCACCGCCATGACTACCTGGATGGAATCTCCCCTGATGACCCTCTGGAGACGGGAGACGATGAAATACCCTCCGTAAACGGCTATTTACATTCATTTTAGTGTTTGATACATACATAATTTTTTTTTTCTTAGTTCCATTTTTCATGGTTTTTCGTTTATTTTATTTAATTTATGTGTTGTTATTTAATTTTTACCTTAACTTATTATTTATCTTTTTTTGTTATTTTACATTATGGAATGTATTGCATTGCACTTCCCCTGCATACATTCTGGAATAAACTTATATTATTATTATTATTATTAATAAGGAGTATTTTTTAGGCTTGAGACACAAATTGCTAAATATTAACGTAAATTAATACTTAAATAAAGCTCAACATTATAGATAACGAATTACTTAGCTTTTTAAATAAATTACAGTATTTTTATTTCTTCTTTGGGTTGTTAGACTGAAATTTTATTGATAAATGAAAAATGAGTTTATGTTAATAGATTAGCTCTATACTTTTCAGTTCATGTATATATTTTGTTTGTTAATCTGTCTGAATATTATGTTTAAATTTACCATTAGGGTTAGTTTTATAAATGTTTAATTTTTTTTAACCCGTCTGCTTGTTTAGGAATAAAAACATCCCAAAACACGTAATCGCATTATACTTTCATAAGACCAAAAACGTCCCGAGCGACCTTACAATTTAAAAGCTATATATCTCTCTGCTTGTCATATAAACATAAGTATTTTTCTTTTAACCAGAAAGAGAACAAAATAATGCTTCTTATTGTCTTTGAAATATGTAAGCTATCTAGCATAGATATTTTACAATCCCAATACAAAGTGACAGTTTCAGTATTTACACGCAAAACCAAGGCTTCCGTATTGTGAGGTGCGAATATATTAAACCAAGCAGACGGGTTAAAATTAAATACATTTCCTGGGGGAGTGTTAAGAATAGTGACATCTATGAGATAAATACTGTAGTTAATCACATTGATTTAATTTTTCTTAGCTTATTAAGAGAGTATGAATGTTAGAGACCTCTGGATGAATTTTATAGAAGCTATCGTTACCGACTAATTAGAATGGACCACGTGACCCCAGTAGGTACGACGACCTCCGTAGTCCAGTGGGTAAGACTCTTGACTCACAATCCGGAGGTCGCGGGTTCGAACCCGGCATGCGCAAATAAATTTTATTTGATTAATTTGTGTTATCACAATTAATTCATTTAAAATAATATATAGTATATTTGCGGCATGTTCCAGAGTGGAAGATACTATCAGTATCGCCCTGGTGTAAGACCACCATTCAGAATTGAAACGTTGCTTGAAAATAGCTTTAGCCGTGTTTGGTGACCAGATCTGAATAGCCAGGTACTTCCCAACCTTCCTCTTCCCCACCTCCTTCCCCTCCCCACTATCTTCAGCCTCACAACATACCCCAATTGGGGATGCCATAGTCTCACTGGCTCCAGACGGGAGCAGTTGAGATTCTTGTGCAGTATTCACTGTAAAAAAAAAAAGTATCTAATACCGGTGTTATTGTTATTATTGTCTTTTTAATAGTCTGAAGGACGGTATTTTTACAGTTTTTAGCAGTATAAAAGGGGTGCTATTTAAAATATTTCCCTCTCTCGCATTAACCGATACTTAGAGTACAGACCCTGTACTGCCCAGGCGGGGTCCGGGCCAAAATTAGTTACAAAAAGTGTTGATTTCATTGTTACTCAAAAGTGTTTGTAAATAAAACGACTCTTCATTAAAAAAAGTGTTTTACAATAAAAAAAGTCCACCACCCCAGATGAAACTGAAGTGACTTGACAAAAACCAAAGGTCATAATCGCCTATCACTTTCGCTAAACCAAAAGATGTTTTAGGTTGGTTTGCAAGAAAGCTATACAATGCACGAGTCTTGGATCAACAGCCAAGACAGTTCTAACATGAAAGTTTTTATCAAAACCAATTTATAAGTATGCATTTCCAAAAGTACTTCAATGCCGATTGTCTCTTATTTTAAACATAATATTGTGTTGTTATTTGTATTTTTGTTATAAACTGCTTATATTGCAGCATGTAGCTGCCATTCGCTTTGTCATCAGTTCCTACCAGTGGCGGCTCGTGACTTTTTGGTGTGCTAGAGTGCTGATATTAAAAAAAAATGGCATTATTGATGTTGTTGTAGCCGAAAAAAAAATTTTTTTTTTTTTGAAAGTCAGTTTTTTGTATGGAAAAATTTCAGGTTAGTTTCAGTTTGGTGGTGCGCCACACCGATTTCCTGAAAAATCTTCATACAAAACACCGATTTTTGAAAAAAAAAATAAAATTATTTTTCGCATACAACAACATCCATGATGCCATTTTTTTAAAATTAGCACCCTAGCACAACCAAAAGTCACGAGCCGCCACTGGTTCCTACCCGGGTGAATTTGTTACGGTGTAGACGGGCCACTAGAAGACGGTTCTCGAAAAGACTGGAGCTTCGAACATTTGACGCCAGCGGTTTAGTGAGATCCAGGGTGCAGTGCGGGCTACATTTCGTCGCCTCAGTTCTTATTTGTCCAACAGACCATTTTAGTTTTTGTTCAATCTCCACTTTAAACTTAAAAATAAGGTATGAAAAATGATAATTAATCACTTATCTAAGAATTATTTAAACTAATGAAACCTTTACCTTTACGGAAATGACTTTATCTTACACCTATCATAATGTTTCATTGAAATAATGGAAGAAAACCTTCTCCTAGTTGAAAATTTTCTAATGGTCTGTTGGACAAATACGAACTAAGGCAACGATTTGTCTTCAGGCAGAGATTGACGGTGCGGAGATTATTTCGACATTTTTTCAAGATGTCATCATTACGTATATATTATTTATCTCTTGGTTTTCTTATTTTATAAATACAGGATGGCCACAAAAAACGGATTTCAAAATTCCCTGATAATTCCAGGTTTTCCAGGGCAGTTTCTACATTTTTCCCTGATATTTTTAATTTGATATAAGGGGATATCGTTCGTTAGATAAATAATAAAGGGAATTCCGTCATCTATAGCATTTATTATTTCTTTGCATCACAATAATCTATTAAAAACAAAATACACTTGTTACAAATTTATGATATTTCGCCTGAAGACTTTTTTCAAGCTTTTGAAACGATAGAGATATAATCTCAACACACGCCTGTCTCAACACAGGTATACCCTAGTGAGACAGGCATCGAATAATGTAATGTAAACATACCTTATATAGATAAATAAATAAATAAAATAAATAAAAATCATTAAAAAAACTATCTGAAAATGGAATAAATAGAAAGGCATTGAAACGGTTCAAGGATTATTTAACTAATAGATATCAAACCACAAAAGTGGGTGAGACAATCTCCGAACCAATGAAGATTACATCTGGAGTACCACAAGGGTCTGTTCTCGGACCTATTCTTTTTATAATGTACATTAATGATATGGTAAAAGTATGGCAGACGACGCATTGATAGCAGGAGAATATTATGAACTCATAATGAATCATTTAAATGAAGACTTACATAATATATCAATATGGCTGAAGAAAAATAAACTAAAATTGAATGTAAACAAAACTAAATCTATGAACATTGGAAAACGTGTAACGCAAACAAAAAAAAACATTGATAGACGGTGAAGTTTTAAAAGAAGTATTTGAAATTATATATTTGGGAGTAATAATTGACTCCAAATTGACTGTCGCTCAAAATACAAAACCAAAAAAAGATTGCCAAAAAAATTTCGCTGTTGGGAAGAATAATAAGATTCCTTGATATAGTCTGCAGTAAAAATGTGTACAACGCAATCATTGTACCACACATAAATTACTGTAGCAGCATTCTATTCTTAGCCAATGACGGATTAATGAAACAAATGACAATTCTACAAAACAGAGCTATGAGAACTTTGAGTATATTGAAGAAAAATAGGTACACTTCAGTCAAGACAATGTTGAAGGAGTTAAATATCTTATCATTTAAACAAATTATTTACTTCAATACTATATTGTTAATCTACAAAATAATCAATGGCCATACGTCTATTGAATTCCTAAGAAAAATTGATAAACAACAACATGAGACGAGGAAAAGAAATGAACTAAGACTCCCTTTCAGGAAAAAAACACAGTCAAAAGTCATTGATGTACGGAGCATTGAAGATATTTGGAGAATTACCAGAAGAAATAAAATTGGAAGAGAGCAAAAAGGCATTTAAAATTAAATTGCGAAGATATGTTATTGATTTGGTATAGATGTATTATTTTAAGAGTATGTATATAGGATTGTATTAGGACATAGATAACTATGTACCTACCTATATAAAATACCGCAATAAAGCAATAATAAAACAACTTTAGGATTTCACAAATCGCAAAATAACAAATTTAGTTTTATTTTTGGAATTCCCTGATATTCTAAATAAATTTTGAAATTCCCTGACTTTTCCCTGATAATTCCAGGTTCGGTAAAATTCCCTGATAATTCCAGGTTTTCCAGGTCTGTGGCCACCCTGAAATACTACTTGTCGTTTAGTAGATTTTGCTTTTGTAAACGTGTTTGGGAATATTTCTAACCTGATTCCTTTCCTACATATTTCCTATATACATACCTACCTACCTACATACTTCCTCCTACCTACGAATGACATTAAAATCCAGTGCTGTGACAACTTTCAAACGAGCAAGCCATGACTGAGTGTCTAAGTGTATTATTTGCTAAATTACAAACTAATTAAAAGTAAAATTCTAAATCTTGGTGAACAATGTGTACATGGTTTTTGAAGTTTATATGGAGTGTGAATTTCATGTATGAACACCAACGATCCAGCCTGCCAAATCACCTACTTACAGTGAGTTTTTTACGTTTCCTTTTTCCCGCCTTCTAAGAAAGTTTCCTAACAAAACGACTGGCGCCCTTTTATTACATCCACCGTAATCATTTATTTTAACATGTTAATAATGTGTCTGTCTTCCTCTAGCAGACACCACCTCTGACATTATTATTTTACAACGTAGAGTCAATATTTCATGTAAATCTAACCCTTGTATTACATTAAATTATCATGTCTAAGAACAGTGTTTGATTTATAGATTTACTTGAGTATTTCACATGCTACCTACCACTTGAGCCTAGCCTAAATTCATTTAGTAAATTCATTATAACCTTCTTTACACATCAATAATATTAGAGGCAGTAGTCTTGACCTTTACACGTTACAATATTATAAACTGCACCTCCACTTACTAGTATATTCGAATGGTACAATGCTGATTGTCTCTTATTTTATATGTAACATTGTGTTATTTGTATATTTGTTATAAACAGCTTACGTTATAAACTGTGTTTGCTCTCAACAAAGGAGTTCCTAGTGAGACAGGCATAGCACATCACCAATTGTAATAGAATTAATAAAGATGAATAATAAAAATAAGATGAATTTGACATGATTTTAAAAAGAGAGCTATATATACCTCCCACACTAAATAATAGTATCTGGAGTCAGACGTAATCAGCAGCCAGCTTGGGCACGCTGTCCCGGAGCAGGGTAGCCATCTGGCCGAGCACCCGCAGCGCTATCTTGGCCGCCTCGGGCTCGCGCATGTTCAGGGTTCCCGAGCTGCTGAGCACCAGGCCGGGGAACACCAGGCGGGACAGCTCCATGGCGGCAACGTCGAGCCCCAGGTGCTCCAAGATGTGCGATTGGAAGAGGGAGTAGAGGCGCTGGCCGCTCTGCTCATCGTGGGTGGAGGAGTCTTGGTCGCCAGCAAAACATCTGCAAGCAAATCATTGCCAACTTACTACTTTGTTGGGTGGACAAGTAGTCGATAGCTGGATGCATACAAAGTGTCCTACAGTGATAGGCAGACGAAACACGTGATCACTTCAGGGCCTGCAGGTACTGCAGATAGTACACAACTGTTAATCCTTTACAAATCCCAAGTGAGCCCCACTGTTGAATTTTATGGCCACCTCTGGTCTGGGGCTCCAAAACACCTAAAAAAAAAAACCTTTTCTCTCTGCAGAAAAGGGCGGTCAGTTTGGTTTCCCCTATTTCAACAAGCCGATTGCAATCTTCAGAACATAGGTCAGTTAGGTATGCTGTCCTTGTTCTACTGGAATTACAATGGAAGATGCTCCGAGAAACTAGCATCATTGATCCCTTCGGCACCGGTGCATAGTAGGGAAATGATGTATATTTGTCACATGAGAAGGGATAGCTTTTATGACTCCTTCTTGAGTTCAACAGCTCGGCCGCAGGTCAAATTGCCAGCCTTTTTGTTTCCTTCTTACTACAACATATATCTCTTCAAGACCCGTGTTCACTCCCATCTCTCCTCAAAAACAACCTCCACACACCATCTTCAAAGATGACATGACACGCTGAGGGAAATTATTTATCTCAAGGCCTCCTAATGAAAAAAAAAAAGATCTACAATTTGTCACCCGACATCGCCCAGCACTTGTGCATCCTGGATTCTGGAACTTGTACTTCTAGCATTCATTCATATGGGGTCAAAAATACAAGATCATTGTAAATGTAAACTACTCACTGTTTCCAAAAATAGTGCACATCATCAATTTCCATAGAGAAATCCAGGGTAGAGGGAAGTCTTGTGTGCGGCACTTTGTATTCATAGGACACCAAGCGGGCCCCCTCTGTCGGGGGGAAAGAGCTCAACAGGGCGCTAAATAGCAGCAGATGACTCTGAAACACACCACACAATTAAATATACATAACATACAATCAGGCATCTATCTGGAAAATACATCTCAGTAGAGTGAATTACCTGCGTAAATGTTAAGGGCGTGACAAGGCAGTCAAACAACTTGCAGAACGTACGCCTCACAGCCACGCAGACGCTTGCCTTGCCGCAGTCCAGCAGCAGAGGCAGGTATGCCACTCTGACTTCTCGATGCGGCATCGCCCCCCACGAGAACAGCACGCCGTGGTAGAGAAGCTTGTCTGCTGTGTCGCTATCGGGGGAAGAGCCCCAAACTACGATCTGGAATAGATAATAATTTTATACCTTCTATAGTTTGTCTCGTACTATTTGTCTTTATTATTTTCCTGACTTTTCAAAGAGGTGTCGAGCTGAGTTGATTCTGACATGGAACCGTTTTGTATACCTTCAATGCATCATCGTGGCTAACTTCCAGCTTGAGGTTGTCGATAACGCAGATCTCTGCAGAATATTTCACGTTTGTGGCAGTCTTGATGTTGTTGGCAAGAAACTGTTTTATCTTCAGAGCATACTGCTTCAACCTCACGGCATTGTACTCCAAGCCATGCAACGGAGAAACTCGACATATTTGCGATTGGGGTTTCTTCAGAAGAACTGTAAGAAAATCAAAATATTCAATTATCACAAGATATAAATCTAGGAAGATAATTACAAAATTGTTTAATTGATTTTACATTCCTATAAATTCATTTGTTTCCATGGAACTACACAATGAGGCGCTATGCCATGCACAGTCAGCATCCACCATTCTCTTTTTTAATTACCTAGGTACATTGAATTTATCACAAGTAGCTTGCGTCTATAACGTGCTTTTATAATAAAATCCCACTGCGAGTGTAAAAACATTCATACCACTGCTCTCAGATTGCTCTCTGAATACTTTGTGTTTGCTACAGGAAACATATGTGTGTTTGCTATTTGGCTCCATGAGTGGACGGTCGTACTGGCCTGTATTTTCATGTTTGTCTGTAGGTATGACAACTATTTTGCCACAAATACAATACGCAACGCCAGGGGAAATTCCACCATAAATACATCCACCATCGATATGTGCGTTTCTCCGGCGTGCCAATATTAACATTTTATGACTCTGCAGAAAGTGAAAAACATAATTTGAGTAAATAACATAGAAATCGATGTAAACAAATTCTTACTTTGTAAAGCATCATCCTGGTCGCTCTCGTCCACTTCTTGGTTGTTAACGGTGTCTCCATAATTCAAGTCGATGGAATATTGACTGACGATCGAAGCTCTTGTAAGGCGGGTGCACAAACTTCTCCTGAGACTTGAATGAGCTTGCGAAGTCATTGTAATTTATCGAGCAATTTGTTAAAAATCTGAGTTTTTGTGTATTGTAGAATTGATAAAAGTAAACAAATGCGCCGTGTAACAGCGAACCGCAATTCAAAACTCTCGGGGAAATAAACCAAAACAAGAGAAGTCGCAACTCCTGCTCCGACGAATACAAGGGAATTCGGCATCCGAATTCGGTTATTTTTTATTTTCAAATATCATTGGCATAAATACAAATAACCATATGGTAATGTTGCCAACCATAAATAAACCCAATAGCGGGGTTTACACGCAGAGTTTGGCCTGCGAGTCTGAGCACACTTCGCTCCGAATCGTTGGCGGAAACGAACGTGTAAACGCGATCGACTTGCAGGCGAAACGCTCCAGTCACTCGCCAGTTCGTATCAGCGTTTGGCCCGTTGAGCGTTCACACGTAAGGTTTGGAGCGGGTGCCGCGCGAGATGTGTTTGACTTTTTTTGTTTGTTTATGGCTATTTGCTGACTGATTTTATTCAAGAATTAATTTATCTGCCATTCAGTGTTACCAGATGCGTGGTTTTTTGGGTCGTTTATACCTCCACGGTTTTCTCAAAAAACCATATCGAACAAGACATTGTATTTTAGCGGTCGCCAAATGATCTACTTTTGAGTGGATATGATTTGTTTATTGTTTGCATGGGTCGCATGAGTGAAATCCCGAATTCAGGAATGTAGTTCTTGAAATTTTGAACTTTAGTACGGGACTACGGGTTCGCAACGTCTTTTTATTTAATAATAATATGAATAAATTAATAAAATGATTTGAATATAACCATGTAAGTAACTTTAATAAGGTACCTACTATAGGTACCGTATTTTTTTAAAATTATTATTGTTATTTATATTTTAATCTTAATATTTAATTGAAAATAGATTTCTGTAAATTAAGCTTGATAAAAGAAAAAATAAAAGTTTTATATGTGTAGTCTCATCTCATAGTTTGCGTATTATTTGCGAATAAAACACATCGATATATATTCGATGTTGAAGTATTAACAATACATCGGTTCAATACGATGAATCGTTACTATACATCATAGTGTTTACAATACATCGATGTATATCGTCCATCCCTATAAGAAGGTCTTTCGACCTCTCCAGCCAGAATCCCTCAACCCAACACCTCGAGAAATCCTGAATTATAGCTGAGCAGTGACCTTTTCAACAACAGAATCAATATTAAAAGAAAAAAATGTACATTGAAAAAAAATCTACTGATGAATAAATGTTTATATTATTATTATTATAAGTCCCACATTCTGTTACAAACAAAAGTAGTGTGTCAGTAATAATATGAAAACAGCTTTTTTTGAAAATGATGACATTTTACTGAAAAACTTAAAATTGCTGTAAATATTTACTGGTTGAAGATTAATTTGCATATATATTCTAAAAGGCAATTAAATTCTCTAGACTTTTATAAAATAAATTTCTTTCTTTGATGGATATTTTAGACAATATGAAGGAATTTTTGATGAAAAATGTGAAGTAAAATGATTTTTTTAGAAAATATCTACATTTGTGGAGCGTGTAACTCAAAAACAGCTAGGATTTCGAAAATTACGTATGGAATAAAAGTGGTTGATAATTTTATGAGCTTTTACTTATTATGAGAAAATTTTCCTCTGCGACGCCCCGTTTTCGGGATATAAGCGGAAACCCGAAAATTGGGACCTTCTCCCCCGCCCTCCCCCCTCTAGCTCACCACCTGGATGTCAGGACTTTTAGTATGTTCACACCCTAAGCACCCTGAACAAGTTTCTGAAGGAATCGCTTAGATTCCTGCTCACGCACTCTACACCTCCTTTTGGACCATTCATTGACTGGACTAATAGTGAAATACATATTTTAACAAATGTCTACGCCAATTAATAGTGCTAGCTCTTGCGCTTGGCGTAGGAGTTATTTCATAATTATTTCATTATTATTACATAATTTTACAAAGAGTGTACAATAAATATAATCTTACGTACTAGGATATTGTGACGTAATTTTAATATGGCATGAAATGAAGTTATAAAATTTTGATTGGTGATGTTATGGTTGTTATTTTTTTTAAATAATTATTTGACCTTTTTCTTGATTGATAAGAAATTTGTCATTTTTTTTACTTCTTCGGGAAGACTATTCAAATATTTTATGCCTTTGTAAATATAATTATTGTGCATTTGTTGTGTTGAAAATAGAGGAATTTGGATGTTAAATTTATGCCTTAATGATGAGATAAATTAAAAAAATATATTAAATTTTCTTTGAATATTATTTGTAATATTGAATCTTTTTTATGGAGGTCTTACATTTTGAAAAAAAAATATGCTGAAGGGGAATGTAGGTTGTCTTTTCAAAATTACTTAAAGAAATAATTTTTGTACCACTTTTACAGGATTTACAATTTTCTCCTATGCACTTCCCCATCCAATGATTACATAATGAATTAGTGATTGGTTGGGGGAGGGGGAGGGAGGGCGGTGAGAGGGGGGAGGTGGAAGAGGCGAAGTGGGAACCCCCTTACACCATGCCCGCGAAGCCGCAGGAAAAAGCTAGTAATATAATAAATAAATAATTCCACCTAAATAATGTTTTAACTTATCGAATAGTACCATACTTTCTTCCGTATAACCGTCATACAAAATGAACACCTGTTGAAAAACTTTTCAGGAGTGATGACGTCACACGATTCACTATAAGTGCGGTGTTTTTCGGGGGATCTTGAAAAATTAAAACTTTGAAAATTATTTTAACTATTAAAACAAACTCTAAAAAAATATATGAAGTTATTTTTAAAGCAGAAGGTCATTATTCATTTAATTTTTTTTTTAAATGGACTGGAGTTCTCTATTACACCGAGGTACTTTATTTTAGTTGTATGGTTTAATATGGTTCATGAATTATTACAGACTTTTTTCTTAAATTTTTTGTTGTGTATAATTATATTAATGTTAGGGTAAGTTTTGAATTCATTTATTGAGAAAGGAATATAAACTGTTTTTTGCATTAATTGTAAGTAGGCTTGTGAAGCTTGCCGTGCTGACGAAGTTTTCATTTCAAAAAAACACTTAGTAGTTTACATTTAGTTTCCAAAATTGTGAATTTTAGTAATTTACATCAAATGTTTTACCCTGCATAATAGTTTTTCAATCCATTTTTATGTATGAAACAAATAGCCCCGTATTTTGTGTATAGCTTGAGAAAGATAACAATCGCGTACTGGCAACACAAAATATTGCTGTCTTCGAATTCGAAACGCTTGTTTGACGCTTGACAGCTGACATATCTCGGATTTCACATGGATTTCACCATAGGTAAAAAATAAAGTTGAAAATAATAATTACATAATAATAATTTATTTTACATGTCTAATCTAATAGATAAATATGATTTCCATTCAAAAACATTGGTTTTTAATTTTGTTTTTGGAGAAAAACATTCATGTTCCCGAGCTGGCACATTGGTCGTTGGTGTTTGTTTTACTTGATATTATTTTGATTATTTCAATATACCTATATTAATTTATTTTAAATAATTCTTATTTATATATTACATCTAACTTATTTTTATATTACATCAGAAATTTGTTACATGATTAGATCACCATGATACTGGAAGGAGGCTAGGAGTCAGACGGAGGAGAAGACGAAGAGGGCTGGCCAGTGGAATATTTAGAAGTTTTCCAGAATCCTGCAGAGGGATGCATTGAGCCAAGCCAAGCCTCTTGGAATGGATCCATTGGTAGAAATCCATCAAGTACTTTTATCATTAGGTACATATTTCTTATTACTAGCGATTATTGCGTTTGATGTTATTATAAAACGATGAACATGTCTGGGTTTTAAATGAAACTATGAAGTAATATTTTTTCATTTATAGACTTTGGAAGAGAGACAGCAGCCACAGGGGGGGGAAGTCAGAGTCCTGCACTGTACCCCTAGGACAGCCCGGTAAAGCCTCAACTTCCCATGGACGGAGAGCTGATCTACGGTGGATCAAGAAAGATTACGAGCATGTTGACTCTCACTGTGATGTGACCTTTTCAAACCCACCACTGAATATGTCTGTCTACAATATTTTTTACGTTTCATAGATGAAAACACTATAAAAAATATTGTTGAGCAGACAAATTTGTATTCTGTACAAAAAATAGCATTAGTGGAAACACCTCAGTCAATGAAATGAACTGATTTCTAGGAATGCACATCATGATGGGTATCCTCAAGTATCCGGCATTCCACCTTTACTGGGTAAACGATACAAGGGTATCTCTTATCGCAGATGTCATGCCTAGAAATCGTTTCATAAGTTGTGGTTGTGTTTTCATTTAAACAACAATAACACGTTGATTCCGAGAGGATGCCAGGGTTACGACAAACTATTCAAAATAAGGCCGTTGTTAAATGCCCCGCATGAAAATAAGGTCAAGGTGGAACCTGAGGAGTTCAATTCTGTAGACGAGCTCATAATACTGTTCAAAGGTAGAAGTAATTTGAAGCAATACATAAAAAATAAGCCACACGAGTGGGGCATCAAAGCCTTCTCTCGAGCGGTAGCCAGTCACAGTGTGGCCAGTGGGCAGTAGCCAGGTAGGTGGGCTCGTCTATGATTTTGAGATGTACATGGGCAAAAGCAGTAATGTGGGTGAGAAGACTGCCCGGTATGACGGTATGAGTGAAAACTTTGTTTTTTTTTTTACATTAGCTCCACATAGGAGGCCCTGGGGAAAATAATTCCCCGCAGGGCCTATTTCATCTTTGGGGATGCTGTGAGGAGTGTCTTTTTAGGAGAGGAAGTTCTGGGAAGGAAAAGGGTATTAGGGGTGGGTAGGAATCTGGGGGTAAGTGTGTCCAGGAGTGACGGACGTATGAATCCATCCCTCCCACTGCGGTGCAAGGCGATGAAGGTAGTTAGAAAGTTGATAAAGGGTATCCCTCCAAACTGTAATTTCAGTCTCCACTGACATTGTGTAATATTTTTTTATTAAAATATGTATTAAATATCTAGTCCAGATAATGATCGGATCGTCCAGTTGATTTAGTCAGACATCTCCAAGTTTTGAGAATATATATTCAAATGTTCACCATAAATAAAATATTAATTACACTTGTCTCTGTTTTAAATACTTAAAATTATGTAAAATAACACTGGGAGACTTACACTTACACTGGGAGACTGGGAGTCTATTAGTATGACATTTTGAAATATCCTACTGGTGATCTAGAATCCATTTGTCACATGAGAACGGGCCATTTCTACGACTCGGTCTTGAGTTGGACAGCTCAGCTGTGGAATGATTTGCCGGCCTCTGTGTTTCCTCCCTCCTACAAGACCTATGTTCACTCCTTCCCATGGGCGTAGGCAAAGGTGCACCTTTGTTTCACCTCCAGCAAAAAAATTCAAATCATAGCATTAATCAATTAGGAACCGACCTAATATGTAAGCACATTTTATTTCTTTTAGATTTTTAATATATAATATAATAACACAGTTGTTAAAACAACGCTAAATAGTGCCAGTTAATAAGCTTAAGTTTAAGGAAATTTATTTGGTGAGAATTATATTGTGATTGAATTGATACAACTACAGTAAATAAATACACACAAGCTCTTCTACAATTTATTTTTACGCATTCACAAATGGCGCCAATTAAATTATTTTAGATACTTTTTGCACGTTACGATTTAAAATATTAAGGTAAATTAATTGTTTGCGCCCGAACACATTTAATATGAATATAAATAAATAGTTTTGTCCATAAACAAACCCAAATCTTTCAAGAAAGGCTGAAAAATTCAATTTTGTATCGGTGGCTCAATCCAATATTGTATTTTTCAGCCTTTATTGAAAGATTTGGTTTTGTTTATGGACAAAACTATTTATTCATATTAAATATGTACGGTTCAAACAATTAATTTACCTCAATATTTTAAAGCAAAACGTGCAAAAAGTATTAAAAACCTAAAATAATTTGATTGGCGCTATCTGTGAATGCGTAGATTAAAACGTATGCAACTTTTAACCTTAAGAGGAACGGCTGCGCAGCCTTTTTCAAACAAATTTGTATTTGAGCCCAAAATACTCATACAAACTGAATATTATTTTTTATCCAAATGTGTAAAAAATATCTAGAACAGATACTGATCGTCCAGTTAATTAAAAAGATATCTCCAAATACTAAGTTTTGAGATAAAATGAGGAAAGGAACATTTGAATGTTCACTATAAATCAAATATTATTTACACTTGTCTGTGTTTTACATACTAAAAATAATGCAAAATAACCCCGGGAGGCATAATGGTCCGGGTCCGGTACATTAGTAAGAAAATTTTGAAATATCCTACTATCGACCCAGAAAACATCAACACTTTGTTGAATTCACTACAAGTTTTTGTGCATTATAATAGATGTTGGTGGTGTTTATGAGTAAAGTGAGTATTGTACCAGATAGGGGAGGGGGTACACGCCTACAAATAACTGCATACTCAACTTAAATATCGATTTTCGGAGTTGTCTGACCAATTAACTGAATGATCGATATGCATTTTATATTACGACATACAGGCCATTAAAGAAGTCAATTTTTAATGATTTTAGAAGTTTTAAAATACACATATATTTATTTGAAAGTGCTGTTCCCGTCATAGTAAAAGATTATAATTTGTATATGGGAGGTGTTATCATCGCAGTGTGCTAGTTGAGTTGTATGCATCACCAACATATGTTCCCGCGACCGGTCAGTGACTGAGTTGGCTTGGAATCTTGAAGAGATAAAGAGGCTGGCAAATCGTTCCACCGACGAGCTGTTGAATTCAAGAACGAGAAATAGAAATGACCCGTCCTCATGTGACAAATGTCATGACCGACCTAGTGGCTGAGTTGGCATCGCGTCCAGGAGTCCCATTGTTCGATTCCTTGGCTGGCTAAGACTTCCATCACGACACAAGCAAAATTGTCAAGTTATTCGTAACCCGGGAATGTTTGTCTTTCTTTTTAAAAAAAATAGAGTTTATATTTTATGTACAAGGTTGATATGTTTTTTTTTAAAAGAAAGTCAAACATTCTCGAGTTACGAATAACCTGACAATGTTTGAAAATCTCCTACTACCAACACAGTCCGCCGAAAATTTTGTTTGTGTCGTGAAGGAGGACTTAGCCAGCCGAAGAATTGAACACGCGATGCCTGGGTGGGACGCGTGTTAGATTGCCAACTCAGCCACTGACCGGTCCTGACATTAATCACACGAGAACGGGTCATTTTTCCGATTGGTTCTTGAGTTCAACAGCTCGGCGGTGGAACGAGCATCCGTGCTTCCTCCTACAACTTGGGTCTCTTCAAGACCCATGTTCAGTCCTTTCCCTCCTCAAAAAAACCTTCCACACAGCATCTTTTAGAAATTATTTTCCTCAGGGCCTCCTGTGTGGAGTTGTATAATAAAAATATCAACGTATGATCTGTTTTTCAAATCCTAGCATAACCGAGACAATCTTTAATTTATAAGTAATCACAGCTATAGTTTAGTTCTTCTGTTTTTTAATGTAAGTAGTATGTACCTAAATAAAAATATGTTTTATAAGGCAACCAAAATGTTTCATTTATATTCATACTAACAAAATATAATATAATAATTAATTTAATTATGCACCTCTCTCTACCACAGTTATTAAAACAACGCTAAATAATGCCAGTACACATAATAAACTGCTAAATATTTCTGTCTCGGATGAGAATTACATTGTAATTGAATTTATACAACACTGTAAAATAAGTACACTTAAGTTATTCTACAATTTATTGTAAATTCACTTTGTGGCATCATTCTAATGAAAATAATTAAATATGAAAAATAATTAACTAACTTATGATAATAATCTACTTCACCCTTTTAAACATAACTAACTAACTAACCATCACGCCGTTTCCCCGCAGGGGTAGGCAGAGAGGACGGACCGCCAAACATCCCGGTCTTGGCACACATTCCTTGCCTCGTTTACATTCATACAACGTCTCATACATTCTCTTCTATTATTCTGACTCTTGACATGGCCCGACTCAAGTATCTGATTCACTTGGTCGTGCCATGTCTTTCTTGGGCATCCTCGACTTCTTCTACCATTCACATTTGCTTCATATATTCTCCTTACACTCCTTTCCTCGTTCATTCGCTCTACATGCCCAAACCATCGGAGCGTTCCTTTCTTGATCTTACTCATCACGCTTACATCAGCCTTGCATTCTTTGCGGATTTCCACATTTCTCACACGATCATACATGGTTTTACCACACATACGCCTCAGGGATCTCATTTCTACAGCGTTCAGTCTACTTTCATCCTTCCTCTGCCAGTTCCATGCCTCACTGCCATACATCAGGGTAGGTACCAGTACTCCATTATGGACGGCTAGTTTCGCGTCTTTGGACAGTTTTTTGTTGCTGCCAACGGCGTTCAGTCCTCCATTAATAGAGTTACCTGCTTTAAACATAATCAAAATAATTATAATACGCTTGTAGCCTCACTGATAATATGGTCATTTTTTTATTAAAATACTGGTTTACAATTTCATTCATTTAAATAATTTGTCACCGCCGCTAAAACTGTCAAAATTTGATAGGTGACAGCTGATAAGCATGTGATAGGTATCATCTTGGTTATGGTCAAAACTGCAGCAAAAACTTTTGAACTGCACGACATGTCCCGCGACACACCACAGTTCGCTCCGAACGCTTGAAAATCAGTTTACACGTACACTTCCGCGCGAGGGTCGCCCAAGGTCACCCATTCAACGATTTCGCCTGCCCGCGGAAGTGTGGCGACTTTTTTACCCAAAATAGTGTAGCTGTTCGGCCTGCAGGCGGACACGGCGTTTCGGCGGGCTGCTTGGCAAACACCATAGACATCCACCTTCGTGAGGGCACAGTTGTATGGAGCTTCTATAATATTTCTATAATCTATGGTCAAAACTGACGCTTTGGCCTGCCCGCGGAAGTGGTGTGACTTTTTAGAGCAAGGGGTCGGCCGGCAGGCGGACACGGCGTTTCGGCGGGAGGGTCGCATGCCGCTTTAAGCGCCCTCCTCACCATCCAACATATAGTCACTAAATGTTGGAATGGCTGCATATTGGATGGTGAGGAGGCCCAACCGCCTGCGAATTGGAACAAATCACCAGCCGTATTATTATTTTCCTTCTGCCGGGACCCCCCACTCCTTAAAATTGGGCCGAAAGGCCAGCCGTATTATTATTTATCGCCTGCGAATTCTTGTTGGGGCCAGCCGCTGAAGGAACGCCCCCGAATGGACATGTTACGACACGTGATATTGGTTTATTTATGCGTGATATATTCATTTCTCATCGGAGAGCATTCCGAGCGGTCGTCGACAGCGACTTTTACCAGTTCAGCGATTACGATATAAACATTATTACGTTACTCTTTCATCATGCTTGAGAAGGAAAAAGAAGTTTGGGTGGAGATTTTTGATTTATACAAGGACTTATGATGCTTGTGGGATATTTAAATGGTTCTAAAATCTTGCGAAAATAATCTTTTCAATGTGTGAATTAGAAATGAATAATTTTATTTCTAAATGTTTTAATTTTGATATTATTCCCATGTAAAGTAAATACACCTCTAAATTGGTTATTTTTATCACTTTGCAAAAACAAAATTTGTTCTAAAATAAAGATAAAATAATCTTTCCAATGTGTATTATAGAAATAAATAATTTTATTTCTAAGTAGGTATTTACATTTTGGTATTGAAAATGTAAATTGTCACTCCCGCGTCTAAACCGGGGTATGTTTTGGAAATATGCTACCAGTACAGCAATTGCGATATAAATATTATTATTTTACTCATCATGGTTGTTATTATTTTTGTCTGTAATTCTCAGAAAAAAGAATAATCATTTTTTAACATTGTTCTAATTTTTACCTGTAATCTCAGAATAAGAAAGAATATTTTTTACATCATCTTTTTATTATCAACTAGCTGACCCGACGAACTTCGTACTGCCTCAGAATCAATAACTGTTGAATTAAATAAAGTTTTTTTATTAAGTTAAAAATTACACAATTAAGCAATTATTATCGCTGCCCAACTGTCCGTTTTATGTTTTTGTCAGTATCAGAGATGGCGTTGTGTACGGATTTATATTTTTTGTGATTTTCTTACTTTTCTACTTACTTACGGGAATTTTTGAAAGGAAGCGGGTACGGGTGCCGCCGCCCCGGGAACAATTTATTGGTTAACCAACACCTCTACCGTAGGTCACCCCAAGTGGTTCGCTACGTTTGGTGATTTAGCAGGGATGCCCGGGTTCATGGGGTGACTGGTCTTGACGGTGGATGCGTCTGCCCATCTGCTGCGTGGCGGGCAGGATCGAGAGAGACTGGTTGAGGGAGGCCTTTTGACCTTTCCAGCCGGATTCTCTCGACCAATGGGTTCAAAGAGTCAAGGTAAAAGGTTAATTTTTAGTTAATTTCTTTCAAGAGTCCGGAAAGGTCAAGGTAAAAGGTTAATTCCGGTAAAGGCAACGGCCTTGCACCGCAGTTGGAGGGATGGATTCACTCCCGGATACACTAACCTCCAGATTCCTACCCACCCCTCATGCCTTTTTCCTTCCCAGAACTTCCTATCCTACCCTTCCTTAAAAAGATCCTCCACACAACATCCCCTAAGATGACATTGGTCCTGAGTGGAGCTTATGTAAAAAAATGCGTTTCATTTCAGAGATTTATTATTATGTAGGTATTTTCCTTTGGAGGGGTGCAGAGACATACGTTCACCGTTTGTCTCATTTTCGACTATTGACATTTAGTGTGTAAGAAAGACGAGCAGCTTTATATGATTAAGAACAAAAGCGAAACAATCAGCGCATTGACATTTGACGTTTTTGAATTTTTGAAATTCACGAACAGTTAAATATTATACCTATCACAATATTGCTGCAGTTCTTTCAAAATATGAGAATTCGTTCTATGCAAAATGTATGAAAAAATTAATTTTCTTCATAACCTTCTTTTTCGTGAATTTTTGCGATGTTTTATTAGTTATTATGTTATCCGGGGCGAAGACAAATCCAACAAATCAAAGATCGTCAAAATCGGTCCAGCCGATCTCGAGTTATAAATAGTGTAACTAACCCGACTTTGTTTTATATATTAAGATAGAACAGCGCATGAGACGATGTATGAATGTGAACGAGGCAAGGAGTGTGTGCCGAGACCGAGTTGTTTGGCGGTCCGTCCTCTCTGCCTACCCCTGCGGGGAAACGGCGTGATGGTTAGTTAGTTAGAGTGGAAGATACTCTCAGTATCGCCCTGGTGTAAGACCACCATTCAGAATTGAAACGTTGCTTGAAATGACTTCTGCCGTGTTTGGTGACAAGATCTGAATAGCCAGGTACTTCCCCACCTTCCTCTTTCATATCTCCTTCCCATCCACACTGCCTTCAACCTCACAACATACCCCAATTGGGGATGCCATAGTCCCGCTGGCTCCAGACGGGAGCAGTTGGGACTCTTGTGCGCTATTCATGTAAAAAAAGATAGTTTTATTATTTTTGCCAGTAATTCTTAGAAGAAGGATTTTTTTTTCATCACTGTTATTATTTTTGTCTGTAATACCCAACAGGATTAATATTTTCTTAACTAAGGGAATTTTTTAATTAATTGTTTTTACATGAAACGACAAAAACGAGTAATGTTCATAATAAATTTGCCTAATAAAATATATTATGTGGGTGTTTTTATTTTTTTAGTTGTATGTAATTTTAGTTAGAAAAATACATAAGGTGGGATATTTTTAAACTTTTTATGTTTGCCTGCAAAAAAGTTATGTTTCAAAAATTATGCAGGGTGGAACAGTACGCACCCGAGAGATTTTAACCAGCGATTCCCGAGCTTAGAGTAAAAAATATTAAAGTCATTTCTCTGTCCGATGACACTTTTTATCTATTAAAACATTAAAAATATTATTCCATCACACGCCGCAACTGAGTACTCAGGAGTATAACTTGTTTACAGTGTAGCGGTCATTTGAAAAGCGATGCGTCTCGTTCTAACGGCATATCGTTCAAACGAGACAGCGCTAGTTCGCTTAAACCCATCCCGTCGTGATGGGATCAGTAGCGACATGTGATCGAAAACCTTTTTTTGTTGTTTATTAATAGAAAAAATATATCATCGGACAACAAAATGACATCTACATTTTTTATTGATCATTGTCTGTTGTCAATAAAGCCAACGCTAATCCAATACGTTGAAATTTCGAAAGTGACGGAGCCATGACACGTTTGCGCACAGCGCGAGCGCTCCGAACACGTCCGCACAGCGCAAAAGCTAAGACCTTTCTGCAAGTTGGATGGTGTGGTGGAAACCGCCAATCTGGCTGGCCAACAAGAAGTGACTAGAAGTTGGATGGTGAGGAGGGCGCTTTAGCCTGGGGGCGAGGCACGCGGTCGGAAGTGTACGTGTGCCCCGGCCTAATAAACCATTGCCAACGTTGCCATTTTGTTGTATGTGGTTGTATGAACCAATCATAATGTTGGTATAGAGTTATAAAGGTGGCCAAATTGCAAAGGAAACGGCGCGGCGCGGTGACAGTTCTTATAAGCACCTCCCACACGTAGAGTTCGGAGCGACCGAGTTCCGCGCTACTTCAGGCCGCCGCGCAGAAAAGTAAAAGACCGATAGTAAGGCTGAATTTAGTCTCACGCTGACCGCACGCGCACCGTCGGTGCTGATGATCGAGATATATTAACTTCTAGGAAGCGTTTTTGAATGACGCGTAGCTATCAGCGCGCACGGTGGTCAGCGCTGATGGCTCCGCGGCCGTACGCGTCGCGCGTCGGCGCCGCGTAGCTGTCGGCGCTGACGAGTGCACAAGCGCCTCTGCTTCTGCTTTCAGTGAGCATTCTAGTGTCGAGCGGAGCGGACGACGTCAGCGTGTACAGCATGGGCGTAGCCAGTGATATCAACACTAATAATATTAAAATTAGGAGAGTTAAGAGAATGTTATTTTTAACACTAACATCTCAAAATGATATTATGTATCTAAAAAGATAAATGGGGTCCTCTGAAAGAAAAAAAAAATTAACTTGCAAGTTCCATTTTTCGGTGATTGCGGTTGATTTTTATTTTGCAACGTGATTTTTATTTGGAATTCCGTTTCTAATTTCCGTTTCTAATCAGTGGTAAGTGTATACGTACTTTGAAATTATTATTTCACTTAGCAAAAAGTGTTTAATAAACATATAACAGTGTGGCGGCCACTTGTGCCGAATTAATTACTCCGCCACTGGACTCTAGGCGAACGCACTAGAAACACATCTACGAAGTATCTACAGCCAGGTACCGCGCGCCCGCTGGCACATGTCTACCTACCGAGAAATAATTCCGCCACCTGCGCGAAAGAGCTAGAACGTCTGGCTGTACCAAACAAGTGCACGCAGAAAGTTCGAGCGATTTCTCACCTTTGCGTGAATTCACCGCATTACCTACCGCGAAACTAATTACTTGCCACGGGTATATAAGTCGCTCTCGCTTGCTCGGAGTCAGTCAGTACTTACTTTCCATTCATCGATTAAGGAACACAGTCCGAGCAGTGCAGTAACTCTCTACCTGCCGCGCGCGGGGCACGGGCCTCGCGCAGTCAACAGTGAACACCATTTATCCAGCGTGACCCAGGAACATTCCAGCACCTTCGAGGCACTTCTCCAACTACCATCTCGACATGAGATGGCAATCAACATCCTGCAACGAGCAGCAACAACAACCGGCAACGCGCCAGCATCCTCATCCTGCAACGAGCAGCAACCACAACCGGCAACGCGCCAGCATCCAGCATCCTGCAACGAGCAGCAACCACAACCGGCAACGCGCCAGCATCCTCATCGCCTCTCAAGGTTCCTTCCGGCGTCACGTGTGTGCTCCGACCCACTGGACACACAGCCGCCATATCCCGTCAACACGACGTCGATCGACCGCCTGGACCAAGGTCACGTCTACACCGCCACGGTGTAGGGCAACACGCCGGCTTCCTGAAGACCTGTGATCTTCACCGCCGTAGTGTCCTGACCTTCATCTTCACATCATCGCGCAGCAGCATCACTACTGTCACTCCGCTCCCGCTCCGCATCGACCTCCGCTACGTAGCCACAATAAAGACTGACTCACACATCGACTGCACGCCTTTCATTTCTCTCGTCCTCTCTCTACCGATACGGACCGCTCCCTCAACAGGATTAGTGATACAGTCAGGTGAATACGTACTTGCATAAATGTGATTATTTGACTAATTTGACTGCTTAAAATGTTATAACATGTACAACTGACGTTTATTTTGATTTGAAAAGTTTTGTTTTCTATTTACATTTGTTACTTTCATTTTATTAAGAAAAAAATTAGGTAACCAATGTACATAGAAAATAAAAGTTTTCAACACAAATACAAAGTCCGACAATACCCCCCCCCCCCCCCCCCCCCGCCACGAGTTTTTATTTTTATTTTCTTGAACCCCCCCCCCCACGAAACTAAAACCTGGCTATGCCCGTGGTGTACAGTCATGGCGAATCGTGAAGTGGATACAGGATACAGGTCGAGTTATCGATGAGGTACGCCTGAGGATTTTGGTCTTCGTCTGTACAGTAGACGTGGGCAGAATGATTCCCAGGAGTGAATCGATTCAGTCTGATTCCCATGGCCTTTTGAATTGATTCCTTTTATTCATTCCTTTAGTTCAATTAAATTCAAAAAAAAAATAAAAAAATGAATAAAAATTAAATGAATGGAGAGGCTAACACCGCACACGAGAAAGGGAGGCCACGGAGTACCCGGAGTACCGCAAAAGAGGAGACTGATAGGCTACCAAGCATCGCACAAAGAGGAGACCGATTATTCTATCTCATTATCTCGCAGGCTAAAACCTATAGATTAATGTGTTTGACTCTTTTTAGTGTCGCTTTTTCGTTTCATCGGTTTTCAAATCACAATGAGTGGGGAGGCTACGAAGCACCGCACAAAGAGGAGACCAATAGGCTACGAAACACCACACAAAGAGGAGACCGATTATTCTATCTCATTATCTCGCAGGCTAAAACCTATAGATTAATGTGTTTGACTGTTTTTAGTGTCGCTTTTTCGTTTCATCGGTTTTCAAAATCGCAATGAGTGGGGAGGCTACGAAGCACCGCACAAAGAGGAGACCAATAGGCTACGGAACACTGCACAAAGAGGAGACCGATTATTCTATCTCATTATCTCGCATGCTAAATCCTATATTGGTCTTTTTTTAGTGTCGTAATTTTTCGTATGTAAAATGTATTTATTGCTAGCAATTATATCTTAAAATTATACAAATTTTCGTTTCACCCTTAAAATTTTATTGATTTTATTTTATTTATTAAACTTATAATTTCGTTCCATTTCACGTGATCTAATATAAACATCATTTTAACATTAAGATGAGTATTTTATGACAGCTAACCACAGCTAATTGGCCTTATAATATCTGCAAATTTACATATTATATCGATCCAAGATCTACGTCTAAAAGTAGGTAGGTACAATATCTTTTGTACGTACCAAAAAACCGATAAGCATCATTTTAGCTTCTCACTTTTCTAGCTGATGTTCAGATTCAAAGTCGAAAGTTTTCGACTAACTATGTAATGAAATTGACGGCTTGGCGCGCGGGGGAATAAATGAACCGCGCGGACGGATTAAGGGCTGGCATTGAGGAATGAATTAGTAACTTTTGATTAATGTTTTGTGTCTTACCTAGCAGTGACTTGATTTACTTGCGAGCTGCGGACCTAGGACTGGGATGCGTTTGGGACATATCGTGACATTAGCGCCGTTTACACGCACACTTCGGAGCGACCGAGTCCCGCGCCACTTCAGGCCGCCGCGCAGAAAAGTAAAGACCGATAGGTTTACAGCGCAGTTCACTGTGAGACTTTTCTGCGCGGCGGCCTGAAGTGGCGCGGGACTCGGTCGCTCCGAAGTGTGCGTGTAAACGGCGCTATTGACGTGACGATGACGCCTGACGTCATTTCTAGGTCTAAGAATTACAAAAGACCATGACGTCACAAGTGAAAAAGACTTTTGTTTTAATTCCTCTGTCTGTCGGAATCGGACAATCTCGATTTCGGCAGACTAGATACCTGGGACGCGGACATTGAACACGGACCTGGGACGGCGGGGACCTTAGGACAATCTCAGGACTATTGATTTTTTTTTTTTTTTTTTTTATTGAAATTTTTTGATACAATACATATAATACATACATGAAATAATGAAAAGTATATAAAAAAACTTAATATAATTAATGTATGAACAAAAAAATCCCACAAAGGCAATGCCTGTGCGTGGGTATAATATAGATTTTTTACTTTTATTTCTATGGTTATAGTGAATATTTTAAGTATACATAAATAAGGAATTTTAAAAAAAGTAACTGAATGAATGCATTTAAAAACTACAGCATAATGACAGTCTGCACTGTTATTATTGTATTTGTAAGTTTTGTAAAAATAGATGTTACAAGTGCAATTTAAATACATAAAAAACAAACAAAATAAACTAGCAAACAATATTATAAATCTTCTCTAAAAGCTGTCCAATGATAGATATATTTAATGGCTTTATTTAAACTTATAAGAAAAAAATATCTGTTTCAGTGTTTTTTAGCCAAATTTTGGTATATTTTTTATAAGATTGAAGATTTTGACATATGTTCTCTTTAAAGGTTGTACATAGTAAATTATACATTTTTGGAGCTATAAAACTAATATGCCTTTGGGACAACCTAGTTTTGCAGTGGGGTACTGCATACTCACATGTGCCACGTCTTTGGCTGGTACGATTTGAATTTTTTAGAAAGTTATTTGGACGCATGTAAATAAATTTAAGGCATTGAAGTCCATAAGTCTGTCTAAGGTCCAAAATATCAGTTTCCTTAAACAATTGTTTGGAGGGATACGATTTATTTTTTTTGTACATAATCTTAATTATTGATTTTTGGGCAATTTCTAAAGGTTTTACATGATTATTGTAAGCTCCACCCCAGCCAATTATTCCGTAGGAAAGAGATGAATGGACTAGTGCATCATAAACTAGTTTTATGGTTTTTATATTTACTATGTTACACATTCTTTTAAAAATATAATTTAAGTATCTGAGTTTGTTAACAGTATTTTCTATATGGTTGGTCCATTTAAGTTGACAATCTATGGTTACACCTAAGTACTTAATCATTTTTCCTGATTTCATCTCTTCACAGTTAGAGCATGTGGTTGGGTTACAATTAATATTATGAAACTTTAAATTGAGATTAGTTTTGGGAGCTGACTTCTGTGTAATATAAAAAGGAATATATAGAGTTTTTTCGTAATTTAAAGTAAGAAGGTTTCTATCTAGCCATTCTTTGACAATAGAAATACATTTGTTAGCTTTATTAGTTGTATCTTCCCATGTCTTTCCTTGGACTGTTATTGCAGTATCGTCAGCAAATGAGAATATTTTACCAGGTATAACAATATTACACAAGTCATTTATATAGATTAAAAAGAGTAGCGGCCCTAATACAGTCCCTTGTGGAACTCCATGTTTTACTGTGTCAAAATTACTCAAACATGTTCCAATTTTTGTACATTGTTGCCGATTTAATATGTAATTTTGTAACAGCATGAGGCATTTATTTTTAATTCCAATGTTGGTCATTTTCTTTAAAAGAGTTTTATGGTTGACTGTGTCAAAGGCTTTCTTTAAATCTAGAAAAATGGTTAGAGTTTTAATGTTTGAGTCTAGGTTAGAATAAATATTTTTGGTTAAATTAAATATAGCATCATCAGTACTGAGTTTAGTCCTGAAGCCATATTGGTTAGCTGATAGGAGTGAATGAGATTCTAGAAAATCGATGATTCGTTTTTTTAGACATTTTTCTAATATCTTAGACAATTGAGAAGTTAATGTGATTGGTCTGTAGTTGTCTGTTTTACATCGAGGTCCTGATTTGTGTATGGGAATGATGTTAGCAAATTTAAATTTATTCGGAAAAATACTATTACTGATGCATGTGTTAAATATATGGTGTAGTGGTCTGACTATATGTTTTTTCATAGATTTAATTGTAGCATTACTTAAGTTGTCAGGACCATCTGCAGACCTAACGTTTATGTTATCAATATGGTTTGATATTTCGACTTCTGTTATTTCAATAAATTCAGATAATTCAGAGGTACAATTTTTAGTTTCTAAAAAGTCTGAGGGTACATGCTGAGAGTGTAAGCTAAGAGACGGGTTATTGTCTATTAGGGTAGAGGCTATGTTAGTGAAAAAGTGATTGAAATTGTTTGCAATGTCTTCAACATTCTCTAAGATTATATTGTTCTCGGTTACAATTTTTTGAGGAATTTTGTGTTCCTTTTGATTCCTGTTTGAAATCTCATTTATGATGTTCCATGTTTTTCGTGAGTCATTATGTGCTTTTTGGAGTTGCTCAGAATAGTACTGGTGTTTGCATTTTTTTATGAGAGTGTTTAGGTAATTTCTGTATATAATATAATCGTTCCGTTTGTTATAATTTTGTGTTTCATTGTTGGATATGCAATGGTTTTCGTGAGTTTTGTAAGCTTTAAACAGTTTATTTTTGTGTTGAATTGAAATTATTAGACCACGTGTAATCCATGGTTTTATGCGTCTGTGTTTACTTTTTGGTGCTGTTCTTGGTTCATAGCATTTTTCAATATGATTTTGAATGATCTCATAAAAATTGTTCAAAGATATATTTGGATCATTAACAGAAAGCACTGAGTCCCATGTTTCGGTTGTCAGAGAGATGTCTAGAGATAGGTAATTAATTTTTTTTGTGATTTGCTGATGATTATTGGGATCTGTGTAGCTTGGTGATTTTACAATACAATGGCCGTAGAAAGTGGGGTAGTGGTCTGTAATGTCAACTTTTAAGGTGGCAGATATATGAGGGTAAATTTTGTTGGATTTCAGGAAAATGTGATCCAGACATGAATCATTAGGGTAATTGGGCCTAGTAGTACTGTTCACGTAAGACAGGTAACCTTTACTGTACAGTAGGTTTAAGTATTCATTGGCAGTTTGATTTAATAATGCGTTTTGAATGTTTATATTGATATCCCCAACAATGAAGGAAAAATCGAATTGGTTCATATTAATTTTAGTTATAAAAGATTCCATTTCGAGAATGAATTGACTAGTGGATAAAGAGGGAGATCGATATATGGCCAAAATTGAATATTTTTTTCCCTTTAGGGTAAAAGTTACATGGACAGCATTTGAATAATTGAATTTTAGTGTATTTACGTTAATGTTGGATACAGATTGGATATTATAAAATAAGGTGAGGCTATCATGTGAGGTATGTCTAGAAGGTATCGTTAAGGTATTAAAATTAGGTAAGCTGAAAGGAACACATTCTCGCATTTGAGTTTCAGTGAGTATTATTATATCTAGCTGGAAAGATAGATTAGAGATTAGGATAAATGATTAATTCCTTGCGTGAAAGAGATGCTCGGGCAACCCGGATGAATCGCGGCCGCGTTTTTGCCATTTTGGGACATGGACTTTAATGATGTTCGGGTGTTTTTAGAATGGCAGCGCGGCGGTAGCGGAATACAATCGTAATAGGCGAGTCGTTCACAATACCGCCCGTCGATCACTTCGCGGCGCGCGGCCCGTTTAATAATATTTAAATACCTATGAAACAATATAATATTTAAATCGTTTACAGAACACATTATTCATTGAAATAATTTAACAGTAAAATAAATGGAAATTAAAAATGTATGGTGTCGTTAAAAATCGTAGGATGCAAGGCCAAAGATAAGGAATGAGGAATCAATTCCTTTTGAAATTGAGAATTAGATTGATTGTGTCACACTGGAGGTTTCCACCGCATACCCGCCCCGGTATAAGTAACTTATGGTTACTCCTTCAGGGCTCTCACAAGGAAGCTAATTTTTTTTATTTGAACGTCTCTACATTTAATTAAACGAAGCTAGACCCCCAATGTCCCCGCATACGGTGTTAACGAGCAGTATGCAAGTGCTTTATATGTACAGGTTAGTATTAAATAATTAAATAAATATATATATTACCTCTTTCTTTGGGGAAAAGCAGAGGGGATAAATAAAATTTTCAAGTGTAGGCGGGATGCCTACCCTGCCAATTTATTGTACATAAAAGACATCACTCAATTTTCATGTGGTTGCTGGTAGGGAGGGAATGTGTCACAGATACACCCGGCAGTCCTGTTGAGAGGTGCATGTTTTCAGGAAAGTCATGCTTGAGGGTCGGTTTCCGCGCCCCTAAGCCAACTTCCCGGTGATGCATTGACGACACTGCTATTTGGAAGTTCTTTGGGGTTCTGATTGTGTCACAAGATTGAATTTATTCATTTAATTCGGTCATTCAATTTTGCCCACGTCTACTGTACAGTAAGGCGGTCAGTACGATACTGAAACGAGCCACGCTGAGCCTCAGCGCTGACAGACTACGCGCTGATCTGTGAGCGCTGACGGTGAGCGTGAGACTAAATGTCGAGTGCCGGGCCGTCTTGCTTCCAATTTTCAAAAACAAAATCAAAATAAAAATAAATTATTTTACAAATAAAAAATACAAAAGGTGTAGCTTACCGGTGGATCCCATTTTTTCCATCTAACCACACAGATGTCATATTATAATGTTTATATAAAGAAGAATATACTAACCCCCCCCCCCCCCTAAACGTTACGTAACGCCCAAGTGACAATTTTTACCTGAAAGTCACAATTAAGTTGCGCAAAGTACTGGAAAGTCGCTTAAATACCTTTTTTTATCGTTTTAATCGCATTTGCGGTAATAAATAAAACAAGAGATGTCGAGAACGAAAAGGATTGCCAACTTGGAAGATTTTAATTCCATAATTTTTTATCTAAATAAAGAAAAACATGTTACGTAGCGCGTTGTTCGGACCCCCCCTCGTAACGCACAGTAACGTTTCACACGACCCCCCCCCCCCCCAAGTGCGTTACGTAATACTTGAACGGCCCCAAACAATGAATAAAAATATTATTAAATGAGCGATCTTTTACTCAGATTTAAGACAATAAATCGACCATATTATGCGATAACATGACAGCCATAGGAAACGTTGGGAAACGTCACAGGGTTAGTATATTTACGCGTCACAGCAAAGCGGGTAATTCGGTGCTGCCATAGCAATGAAAACATTTAGTTCCAATTTATTTAATTTCTAGACTTAATTATTGCCAAACTATATTTTGGTGATCGTTTAAAAGACCATGCCATGTTCGCATGGTTTTTTGTAAAAATGACCCAAAAAAACAATATAAAACATGGCAACACTGACTGTCACTACAACGTGATACAAATAGGAGGAAGTGCTTGTGTTGTGCGTCGATTCGAGTCAATCCCATTGGCCGGTTTGAAGAAGGCGGGAATTATTTTTCGCTTTCGCCCAATAGCGAGACGTTTTTTAAACTACCGAAACGCAACTTCCGTCCAAAATGGCCGACAAAACTGTGGTGATATCGGTTCCGCCGGGAAAATCATTAAAAATAGTGAAATGGAAAATTAGGAAAGACGTTTTCGTATCTATCGGACAGATTATTCTATTATACAACGACGAATGTGAAAATGTGCCGGAATTACGCAAATTTAAGGCCACCGAAGCGGGGACAGTTAAGTCCTTGGCGGCGGTGGAGGGGGAAATTGTACAGCCTGGGTGAGTGACGTCATAAAATGTTTGATTGTATTGTATCGAACGTTAATTTTGTACGAGATCATAAAACAGTATGAGACAGCAGATGGGCTAGATGTTTAGATTATGTTTATCAAAACATTGCAGCATGAGTTGATGCTGTAATACTCATGATATCTAATGAACCAGTACATTTTATCTACACGAGTACTTTAATATTTGTATACTAAACTTGACGGTTCCATGACAACTCTGAATCAACTCGACTAAAAACCTACTAAAAAGTCAAAGCCATAATAATAATAATTGGATAATTTATAAAGCGCCGTTTTTGTGAAAAATCACCTCAAGGGCGCTAGCAAAATAATAATTGAAAAATAGCCCATAACCTAACGTAACCTATCTAACAATTTTTTTTTGTTTTTCATAACTTTTAAAATGACTTTTCTTGACATGCTTGTTTCGAACTCTTTGTCAGGTTTTATTCAATTTTGATAAAATTTTGGTAAAATTTACAGTTTGTCAAATAAGAGTAGAAAATATATGAGGGCGCCACTGTTGTTCAAATGGCAATACTAAACACATAACTCATGGTGTTAAAGTAAAGCTGTGTAACCTACATTTTTATAAAAAATTAAAAGATATAATAGTGGAAAAATATTTTTTCATTGCAGTATAGATACCCGCCGATCTCAAAATTAGAATTGCGTATAGGTATATTATTATTATACCTTTGCAATTTTGTGTTAACGTAATGAAGAATAACTATAATGTAATAAAATATAAAGCACAGTTTAGAAATTGCTCACATTTATTTAATACTAGATAAAGTACCTAGCGTTTTTTTATTTTTTTATTTCATACAATTTTTGAAAATACACTTTTATGTTTTTTTCTTGATTACCATACTAGGCTAATGCCCGTGTTAAGGTAAGGTAAGCCCGTTGCCTGGGCTTTAGATCATGTCTCTAATTTTAGATCTGAATATATTTAACTCATTCAGATCTAAAATTAGTGTTACTAAACTCACCATTAGTGATTCTTCCTTTCTATCTATTGTTAAATTCAAATTTATGTTAAATTAAATTAAAGCAAATCGCTTTATAAATCACCTTTTAATTAATTTTATGTCATGAAGAAAAAATGTTTTTTAAAATGTGGTTTACTGTGTTCTATACATTCAGTGCCATTGCACTTCAAAAAAATATTTGACAGTTAAATTGGTGTTGCCAGTCTACAAATTTAGTAGTTCAAGTTTTTATATTTTCTACTCTTTTTTGACAGACTATACCAAAATATTTTTAGTGCATAATTGCAGTGCATTATTGCAGTGCATTATTGCAGTGCATTATTGCAGTGCATTATTGCCTACCACAAATAATATCATTTAAAAATTTTAGCGGGCTTTTATCTCTCAGCCAATTTTTTATTTATTTCGTTGAGCTAAGTAGGTACTATAGTATACGCCAAACTTTAAGACCGACCTCAACATTATCCATTCTCGCGCAGTTACTGACTTTAAAATAAATGTTAGCGAAAGCATTTTTGAAAAAAAAAAAACACCACAAATAATAATATTTTGTTTATGAAAGAGTTTTTACTTCTTTAAGCCAACGTTTCGGACAGCGTTACAGTGTCCTTCATTTCCATCAAATTATATGATATTGGTCGTAACTGTCTCATAGCACAGCACACCACTCATGTTTCAGTAGTGTAGGTACACCACCAAGTTTTCGCTGCTGAAAATGGCGTGAGGTTTGAAGCTTTCTTTATATTATTTTAAAACAAGAAACACAACTTTACCGGTTAACCTGAAAATATTGGAAAAAGTCCTACTACAATCATTATAAGCAGAAAATGTTGCTTTTGTGGTGATAAGACTTAGCTAGTAGAGGAAAACCCACGACGCCGCAGTGGGAATTCAATGCATTTATTCAATCAGCTCATTTTTTCAGCCGGGGTCTTGAATTTTCTATTTATGCACCTCCATTTTTTTTAAAGAATGGAGTTGGTTTACATATATATAGTTCCCTTGAGTACTTAGGCCCATTGTGCTATCTCACCTCATTCTTTTGACAGTAACCCAGTCCCTTTTATAAAGTTCACCAGGATTGTCATTGGAAATGAAGCTATATCTTCTGGTTCGACAATGTTTCTCCTCTTCACTCCTCCTTGGTTTCCTGAAGGCTCCACGAGGGAAGAGTTGATGGAGGTGGCCTCAGCTCTCTTGGTTCCTCTTACAGACCCCAGGAAGGAGGTCCACAGAGGTGGCCTCAGAACTCCTAGGTTCCTAAAAGGTTCCTAGTTTAGTAGGACATTCAGCACGAGCACTAGTACTAGGTATCTCACAGCTCAGCAATTCTGGGATGACTATTGCAGGTTTGTGTTTTCACTCCCTGAGCGATGGGTTCACTACACTCCCTACTCCCTATGCTGAATACACACCTCCAAGTCTTCAAAAAAATATATTACCTAATTGTGATTAAAAAGTGTTTTTACCCTTTTAACAAAAGTATGTTGTTTCAGTTGTAAGTTGGTGGAACTGGAGGAGTGTTCCCACCCCACCGTCATGAAGGACATGTGCGCTGAGTGCGGGGCTGATCTCCGCTGCGACCTCACCATTGCACCCAACTCCACCGCCTCCGTGCCCATGGTGCACAGCGTACCCGAGCTAAAGGTAAACATACTAGCTTCTCCGGCGCTCCAACCCTGTAATGGCTGTAGGAAGAATGATGGAGAAATTACTAAGTATTGTTGAATGCAGGTCAGCGAGGAGGAGGCCCAGCGACTGGGCCGTGAAGACAGCGAGCGCCTGCTGAGAGACAGGAAGCTGGTGCTGCTGGTAGACCTGGACCAGACTCTAGTGCACACCACCAATGACAACATTCCCGCCAACATCAAGGTGACTAGAACAACCCCTCTCTTCTGTGTTTCTTATAACAAACAATGCATGACTAGGACTTCGTTTCTGAGGAGCCATTTTGTTTCTTTTCTGTCTCTTTCTGGAAAAGATCCCATACGGAATCCGCTGTCAACTAACTAACTAACTAACTAACCATCACGCCGTTTCCCCGCAGGGGTAGGCAGAGAGGACGGACCGCCAAACATCCCGGTCTTGGCACACTTGACACACGCTGTCAAATTTGTGTCTATTAATTAATTTAACATAAGGGAACGTACCCGTACTACGTGACCAACTTTTTGTAATTTTTAACCCCCCCCCCCCGCGGTGACTAAAACCGTAAGCCCCCCGCCACTCATTTGTACCAAGCGTGGTATTTTGAAGACGGGTCACGTAGTATGGGTACGTTCCCTAAGTTTAAAGTTATAGGTATTCCATGGATTTGACATTTTCACAAAATAGGTTCTTAGCTTAGGTAAAGTAAGTAATTCAAGCATATTTAGATTGAAATGAAACTTCGCAAATGTCAAATCTATGGTAAACAACTTAAAGTGTACATTAAATGAATAAAAAATCATGTATACTTACAGTAATTTGTGTTCTAAACTAAAATATGCGACAGCTGACATATGATATTGGCTCACATCACCCATAGAAAAAGCAATTGAAAGTCATAGAAAATCACACATCAGTCGATTCCGTATAGAATCTTTTCTGTATCCACAAAAGATACAGAATCGCTCCTCTAATAATAATAAATCTTAATATTGTGTGATCACGCATATCCAGATATTGTGTGACCAAGCATATCCAGATACTGGCGTATCCAGATATTGTGTGATCAAGCATATCCAGATATTGTGTGACCAAGCATTTCCAGATACTGACGTATCCAGATATTGTGTGATCAAGCATATCCAGATATTGTGTGACCAAGCATTTCCAGATACTGACGTATCCAGATATTGTGTGATCAAGCATATCCAGATATTGTGTGACCAAGCATTTCCAGATACTGACGTATCCAGGTATTGTGTGATCAAGCATATCCAGATATTGTGTGACCAAGCATTTCCAGATACTGACGTATCCAGGTATTGTGTGATCAAGCATATCCAGATATTGTGTGACCAAGCATTTCCAGATACTGACGTATCCAGGTATTGTGTGATCAAGCATATCCAGATTCCAGATACTGGGAACTGATAACCTATAACATTTGCCACGCAACTTTTAGTTCTGGAACTTTGTTTTCGGTGGTAAAAGGCAAGAATTGGAGTATTGTTTCTTAGAGTAATTTTCTTAGCTAAATTTTCCCCACCTGCCCGCTGATTCTTTTTTTTTGCAATAACTTTTTTAAAAATATTTTTGTAAATTGTATATAATCTACCATAAATAGTTTCCCCAGAACAGTTCAGAGAAATGATATTTTGATTGGGTACGGCGGCACTCGAGAAGTTAAATCACTATTAGTTTGGTGTCGAGTACCACAGCCTGACCAAAAATGTTTTAAAAAAACACTCCAAAAAATATGATCCCTTTGATTAGTGAGTTATTTTTTTGTCATCTACATCGTGGGAGTGAGTTATTTTTCAAGTTTTTCTTAACTTCTTAAATCGATTTAATTAATTATCTTCTTACCTTGTTTTACTACACAAGTTAATTTCGGAGCTTTTTTATTACTATATATAACCTTTTCTTATTACATTGTAAATTTAGTTGGACAAATTCAGTGGTTCTCAATATTTTACAAAAGTGTTTCGAAAAAAAAATTATAAAAAAGAAATGTACATAATATGTACACAATGTACATAAAACATAGTACTAAAAATAAAAAAAAGTATCGATTCAGTGGTTCTAAACATTTTACAAATAAAAAGTTTTCAAATTTTTTATTTTTTTTATTTACTTATAAAAAGAAATATACAATGTAATAAAGGGATAATACTAAAAATAAAAATGTGGACCTATTCAGTGGTTCTCAACATTTTACAAATAATAAAAAATAAAAAATTATGAAAACAGAAATGTACAGCAATAAAAAAATAGTACTAAAAATAAAAATAAAGTATCAATTCATTGGTTCTCAACATTTTACAAATAAAAAGTTTTCAAATTTTAATTTTTTTTTATTTGTGATGGAATGCGGTGTGGTGCGGTGTTTCACCCGCACAACACCTCCCTATTAGTTAGTACATGTATGTTTAAAGTGTTTGTATTTGTTTAAAGTGTTTGTTTTCACCTGCACAACACCTCCCTACTAGTTAGTACATGTATGTTTAAAGTGTTTGTTTTCACCCGCACAACACCTCCCTACTAGTTAGTACATGTATGTTTAAAGTGTTTGTATTTGCAGGACGTGTATCACTTCCAACTGCGCGGCTGGGGCCGGTGGTACCACTCGAGACTGCGACCCGGCACGGCGTCCTTTCTGCTGGCCGTGGCGCCCCTGTTTGAACTGCACATCTGCACCTTCGGGGCGCGCGCCTATGCACACAAGGTGGCACGTCTCCTCGACCCCGCGCAGCACCTCTTCTCGCACCGCATACTCTCCCGGGACGAGTGCTTCGATATACAGTCTAAGACACCCAATCTAAGGTTATTCGCTTTCTTTCACTTTCAAGCTAAAGTGCACTTCATGGTTCAGAAGGCTTTCAAGCAGAAAATGAACACCTTCCCCAAAAAGTTTCTTGTTTTTTCAAAAATCTAAATTTACAAATAATTTTACTGTGTAAATGTTTTACTCGTCAAATTTTAGTTGTAAAGTTTATGGCGTGTGAATACCGCACAAGAGTGTCAACTGCTAGAGCCAGTGAGACTTTGGTATCCCCGATTGGGGTGTGTTGTGAGGTTGAAGGTAGTGGGGAGGAGAAGGAAGTACTGGTGTGAAAGTATCTGGCAATTCAAATCTGGCTAAAGTTTCAATTCTGATTGGTGGTTTTGCACCAGGGCGATACTGAGAATATTTTCCACTCTGGAAAATGTCGCAAATATCCTATATATTACTTTTAATTAATAAATTATGAAAAAACACAAATTAATCAAATGAAATTTACTTGCTCATGCTGGGATTTGAACCTTACTCCTCTACCACGGAGGCTGGGATCAAATGGGACAATAATCACTTTATTCACTCACAATTTGGGAGGCAGGTATGGGTATCCTCGCCCCGGGAACCTTTTTATGGATAACTAACACCCCTGCCATAGGTCATCCCGAGTGGTTCGCTACGTTTTGCAAGGGTGAGAGGTTTGTCTAGGTTTTGGCGGTGGATGCGTCGGCCAACCTACTGGAGAGGCTGGTTGAGGGAGCCCTTTTGACCTCTTTAGCCGGACTCTCTCGACCCATCGCCTCGCACCGCAGGGAGAGGAACCTGTGACCCCCAGATTACTTTTCTTTCCCAGCACCTTCTCTCCTTCTTTTCGCAAATATGGCATAGGTCCCAAGGGATATTATTCTCCTTAGGAACTAATGTGTGGAACTAATGTAAAAAAAAATATGTGTCTAAATTTAATTTAGGCATTTTTGGGATGATAAAGTTCATAACAATTGTAATTTCCAGGGCGCTATTCCCGTGCGGTGACAATCTGGTCTGCATCATCGATGACCGCGAGGACGTGTGGAACCGCGCCCCCAACCTGATCCAGGTGCGCCCGTACCACTTCTTCGAGCACACGGGGGACATTCACGCTCCGCCGGGACTGGGCAAGACTGACAGCGATAAGGAGGGACAGGGCATGCATATTGATATTGAAGGTATGCATATTGATATTGTGCAAGATAATTTCACTCTTATAAGGGATGTATTTGATTAATTGTGATAATCATAATACTTTCATTACATGTATAACAGGTGTCGGAAAAGTCCTCAGGAAAATAATTCCTCTCAGGGTCTGTCTTCTTTGAGGGTGGTATTTGTGGTGGGTAGGAATCTGGGGGGCCAGTGTATCCAGGAGTGACGGGCGTATGAATCCATCCCACTGCGGTGCAAGGTGATGTTCCCAGAGAGTATGGTTGGAAAAGTCAGAGGAACTCCCTCAATCACTCTATCCTGATCCGGCCTGCCATGCATGTTCCGAGAGAATACGGCTGGAGAGGAAAAGGGTCTCCCTCCACACTCTCCCGATCTGGCCTGCCATGAACTGGTAGTCAGATGCGTTACTTATTGCCGCCAAGATCCAGACAAACTCACCCCATGAACCCGGGCACCCCTGCTAAGTCACCGGCCGTAGCAAACCACTTGGGATGACCTATGGCAGAGGTGTTGGTTATCCAATAAATGTTTCCCGGGGCGGCGATACCCGCCACCCACCTCCCAAATTAAACCACTTGGGATGACCTATGGCAGAGGTGTTAGTTATCTAGGGTATTTTTCAGGTATTTTGGAGCTCCAGGCCAGAGATGGCTGCCAAATTCAACCTTGTGGTGCGTACTTGTGATTTGTACAAGGTTAGCAGTTGTGAACTATTAAAGTATCTGTGGGCCCTGTACAGTACGCCCAGTTTTTGGGAGGCTAACTTTACTCTGGCTTCGATGGAGCCCCCATACCTGAGCTGGTCACTTAGGGTTACACCAAGCATATCAATGGAGGGCCTGTTCGAAAGATTGCTTCCGTTGAAAGAGACTAGATTTGAAGAATTGATTTCCTGAGGATGTGAGGATGTATGCATGCATGTTATATAGCGAATCAAATAATGTAGCATTCTTTAACCCCTCAGGCCTAGCCGTATATTGTTAGAGGAATATTTCTGAATGTATCCGTATCCGTAATGTAATGTATGTATGAATATATAACAAAAAACTGTTTTGGAAAGGTGATGAAACATGCTTTCAAATTTTATTATTCAAAATAAACATAATTTTTGAAATATTAAAGTTTGACATGCAGAAGTGGCTCACCTTACTTTTATCTAACTAAAATTACTGATAATGAAAAAAAAAAAAAAAAAAACACATACATAATTTATTAGGCAAATGTATAATAAACGTTATGGTCAACTCACTTTTTTGTCATTTCATGTAAAAATAATTAATAAAAAAAATCTCAAAATTTCATAATTGTTTTCAAATTTACTTGGGTCGTAATCTTTGCATTCATAAAGGTGTACATTTTAATTATTTTGCTTTATAGTTATGTTTAGAATGAATATTTAACTGGACCAGGCATCCTTTCTACAGGAGGCTCTAAGTTATTCTGCAGCCGGACTCGCGACACTGATGAAGTCCAGCTGTCTACCAGATGCTTTGGGCTATTGTTTATACATTAGACACAAACCACAATACGTGACAATGGTTACGGTGACAAGATAATTTACAGATTACTTAATAGTAATATTTCATTTTGGCTACCTATGATATGTTTCTTTGTAATGTCTTATTTGAGGTGTGCATAATTAGTAATTACCGGGTGATGGTGATGTGCATAGTCACATGGTGACATTTAAATTTGGTCAGTGAATCAGACAAAATGGCCATGTTAGAGTTTAGCCAAATATTATTGAAGGTTTGAAGAGCACGGTTATTTAGCGAATTAGTTGCTGCATTTGTTTTGTAATTAAGCGTAGATATGGAATAGTGCTGTATGGCACGTACGTCTTAAATATATGTTGTAATTAATTAGGGATACAAGTTTGGTACAGTTGATTTTATTATTTAAAATTCTGTGTATAAATGTTAAATCTTGTAAGTAATACTTGACTGACATGTCTCAACAGATGTCAGTTAAGTAGCACCTTAGAATGTGTAACTGACGACATCTGTTGAAGGATGTTGAAATTACTGAGAGCAAGAGAGCATCTTCCCATAGAATGCACCACCTTTTACCTTTTACTATGACTGTTATATATTTGCAAAATACAAATATCCATTTTACACAAAGAACGAAAAGCAAATCAAAAATGAGACAAATTTGAAAGTTTTAACTTGATTTTAATTTTAATACAAAGTTTAAATACATTTAAAATAAATCTTGTACGTATTTTTTGTTCACAGAGTTAAACGATAAGAACAAAGTATCAAAATTTCCCGCTATAAAAAATGGTGCCACCGAAGACCTTCCCCTTTTGGAATCCGCCAACACCGATGAGGAGAAAAGTAATGACACCACTGAAACTGCCATCAGCGAGACTCCATCAGAACTTATGGAGCAGTGCATTTCCAAGATGGTTCCCGGCACCAAGTTTTATGCGGAAACTCAGTTAGATTCAGATATCAAAGTAGAAGAAGACACCACAATAGTTGAGATAGATGCACCTAACAAAATGGACATAGATAAGGTAGAATCTGATAGCAAAGTTGATATAGGTACTGCTGAGATAGATGCAAATAACAAGATTGAAGCAGGTACTGAAGTAGACGCTGACAATAAGATAGAGACAATTGCAAAGGTAAAATCTGACACTAATACAAATGCAGATTGCAATGTTGAAGCGGGTAATGATACCAATACAAGCATGGAAAAGGACCCAGCCTCGGTTACCGTGTCAGAATGGGAAACCAAGATGAACATAGATAAAGAGCTAACTCTAGATACCAATTCAACTCTAGTCAAAGAGTCTTCACACCAAGAGAAGTCATCTTCAGATACCCAACCTTTACCAGAAAATAATGCTTTATCAGAGAGTGAAATGAACTTTGAAGACATTGACCCTGAAAAAGTCCTAGAGAAAGAAATAGAAGAAATAACATCACTAAACCAAGAGAATAGCATAGAAAACGATTTAAGCAGTGTCCTAACAATAGAGCTTGATGCGGAGATAAACCACACTGATAAAACTAAAGATGTAACAGTGCGAGAGAGCGATATACCGGTTGTTCCTCATACAAAGTGGAAGACAACGGAAGACGGCATGATAGAAGTAGAAGATAAAGATGACTATCTTCTTTATCTCGAGGATATCCTGAAAAGGATACACAAGTTCTTCTACGAGGTGTATGATGCCATGGAAGCAGGTTCCGTTCCAGATTTGAAGTCTATCATTCCACAAGTCAAGGTAACCCTTCTTATTCTTGAACTAACTTAACTAACTTCTTTTTATAGGTACAATTCAACGTGGTAATATTATGTAGATCGTAATCAACCCATCCGATCCCAAACCACCAATGATCCATCACGTTTCAAAAAAGATTGACCATTTGAATGATGTGTTGTCAGCTTAGTCAGCTCTGGATTATCAGGTACTTTTAAATACAATCATATCACCAGTGGTTGGTGATTATCCCGGGTCGTGTAACAACTGGTCGTTGATCAACTCAGGAGTAATATGTAGCGACCACAAATGGGCCAGGATTTTGATCTATTAGGTAGCTAGAATCAAGGTTAGTAAATTTTCACACTTGAAAAGATTTGTTTTTAGTGAAATTTGAACTTTGGACGGTAAGGATGGTTCTACCTTTTGCGCCGGTCCTACTTGAACTTGAATACCTAATACACACATAAAAATATAATTTTTTGTATTTCTTGGGCACTGACTATGTAACAATTTCTAGACATTTTTGTTTTGAATTTTGTTTTGTTTTTGGGGGGGGGGGGGGTCTTCAAAATGTCACGCTTGGGACAAATGAGCGGCGGCGGGCTTAGGATTTTGGTCACCGGGGGGTTGCAAAAAGTTGGTTACGTAGTATGGGTACGTTCCCTAAGGTAGGAATTATGATAATGAAAATTTTTTTAGACCTGTGACAGCCTTTTATATTCATCAAAATCACGGCGCATGGTTTAATTTACAGCAATAAATGGAGAAAACGAACGTCTTATGGCTTCAACTAGAAAGCCAAGAAAAGCTTTTCAAAGCCAAGAAGCTGAAGAATGCAGGAAAGAAGAATTTGTCAGAAAAAATATTATTAAACCTGCTTTTTAGCCGTTGAAACAGTTTTGTGGAATAACGTTGTATGTAAAAGTAATCATATACAACATTATTCCAAAAATTCAGGGTAAATTCTAGGAATAAACTCTTATTTAATTGATTTTCTAGACGACTTTTCATTTAAAACTCTTAAGAAATGTATGTTTTATGTATTTTAAATATAAAATGTCATGAAACATAACTAGTTTCATGAGTTTATTTATTGTACTGTTATTCGTGGTGGAATTCTATTGTATTAAAATTGAAATTGAAACACTTTTTAATTCTGTAACAAAAGAATGTCAATTGCCAGCCTGAAGATGTCCATAATAGGAATGAACCGGTACTGGTTAAATAAATAAGTGGAAAAAGTTAAAAAGTGTTTCAATTTTAATAACTAGTTTGGTTTTTTCAATTTTTCTTGGAACTTGAATATTGTTGGCTACAACATTATTCCAGGCAAGGGCTCAAATACTGAATACTTTATGGAAAGGAAACGTTGGCACCAGTGTTGGAGATGCGCAAATCTTTTTTTGTAATGTAAGAAAACAATAACATAATAAAATCCATACGTTTTTTTACATCTGAAACATCACGGACACTGATTTTAACTTGTCTCTATGGAGTCCCATCTGAAACATCACGGACACTGATTTTAACTTGTCTCTATGGAGTCCATCGAATACAAAATTGGCCATCATTTTGGACAATACTTAGATAGTTGGGTTGTGGTGAGTACTATATAAAAATAATCATTCAAATGTACCTATCACTTTAAAACAAATTTCATTTTCTCGAATGCTTCGCACGACTGAAGTGTGATTGTGATAATATAAAGTTTTCCCTCATAAGAATAATAAATATATAATTCAATTGGGATGTGGAAAGATACACCGATTACTGTTAAGACTAAGTGATCTGTCACAAGACACCCCTAAAGCAACTTCCTTCTGATGACCTCTACTGACACAGCTTAAAGTAGAGGACAGATACGAGGAGTACACTATAGGAGTACCTATAAGTTGTTGTAAACTAATATAAAGGAGCAACCAGGACTAAAGGTTGGTTCTGATGTTCCAGGGCCAAGTTCTAGCCGGCACCAGTCTGGTGTTCTCGGGGCTGGTGCCAACGTACCAGCGGCTGGAGCACTCGCGGGCCTACCTGGTGGCCAGGAGCCTGGGCGCTCAGGTCACTCAGGACTTGACACCCAACACCACTCATCTGGTGGCTGTTAGACCTGGTGAGTTTAAACATACTCTTCAACGTGACATACTCTTCAGCTGCCATCGGAATGCTGGTACTTACCCTGATGTATGGCAATGAGGCGTGGAACTGGCAGAAGAAGGGTGAAAGTAGACTGAATGCTGTTGGCTACTGAATACTGAATCCCTGAGGCGTATGTGTGGTAAAACCATGTAAGATGTTGTGAGATCCCCAAAAAATGCAAGGCTAATGAAAGCGTAATGAGTAGTATCCGGCTGGCGGTGTTCCATTCCACATATTCTCATTGGGAATGTACGGAGTAGGCCCGAAATAAGCTTTTATAGCCCGATCTTTTATAGCCAAGTCTGTTGGTCCCAAATCAGATACTTGAGTCGGGCCATGTCAAGAGTCAAAATAATAGAAGAGTATGTATGAGACGATGTATGAATGTGAATGAGGAAAAGAGTGTGTCTAAGACCGAGTTGTTTGGCGGTCTGTCCTCTCTGCCTACCCCTGCGAACGGCATGATGGTTAGTTAGTTGAAAAAGGAATTCTCATTGAAGCAGTGACTTTTCTTTGGACAAATTGTTTACATAATTCCGTATTTCAAATTTAAAAAATTTACAAAAGAAATGGTTTATAATTAAGGGAACGTACCCATACTACGTGACCAACTTTTTGCAATTTTTAATCCCCCCCCGGTGACCAAAAACCTAAGCAACCCGCCGCTCATTTGTACCGAGCGTGACATTTTCCCCCCCCTCCCTAAACGTGTCACGTAGTATTGGTACGTTCCCTAAGTATGCAGTTATTTATGTACCTACTTACAAAACTTATGATTTCAGATGAAATTTTGGTTTTGATTTATAATGGGGGTCATCCCATGTGAACTAAATAAAGTGCGAACTTTTCATCCCATGTTTATTCATATTTTGAGCACACTTTACAATTTATTCAGCATTACAATGAAATGTTCGCCCATTGCTGAAGTACACGGCAACTTAGCCTTATCTGCTTATCTGAAACTAAAAAATCTAATCAAATTCTCTCAAAGATTTATTCAAAATAAATAAACATCACGTTTTAGACAGCAGGCTTTTTACTTGGGCATATATTATATAAAATACTAGCTGAAGTCTAGACCTCACCATAAAACTGTACATTTGCATACAAATCAAATCCACATCGCCCACTTGCCAGCCCGCTCGTCCGCCACATACAGACATTCTCCTTTATATATTATACAATTTACACAAAACCTTGACAAATTATATGAGTCCTATAATTTCAATACCCGCTATATCCGATTTTTTGACAAAATGATCTGAGTATGACATCTTGTTCAAGGAACAAGACTAATCTAAAATTGAGTTTCAAAACCTCCTTTATCGCGACCAAAAACCATCTTAAAACTGCGAGTGAGAAACAAAACCCGCTATATCATTCAAGAAGTTACTATCAAAACCCCCTATATCGGAATTCAACCAATCACGAACAGTTATTTTGCCAAGATGGTGAGTGTAGAAACACGCCCCTCAGGTCAGTTTAGTTTCAAAAGCCTCTATATTCCATATAAATCACGAGTTGAGTTTCAAAATCCGCTATATCCATTATATTTATCCAAATTACTTTAATATTCCTAGACATACTTTGAAAAATGAATACTTTTCGGATGTATATTACTCCAATTCATTATATAAAAAAAAAAATGCTAATTTTTATTTACGCTAGAGATGTGACAGTTTTTTGCGATTTTCTCCGAATCAGTGAAAATTGATATAGCGGATATAGAAATTGAACAACTCATATACCTAAACCTTCCTCATGAATCACTCTATTTATTGGTGAAAACTGCATGAAAATCTGTTGAGTAGTTTTTGAGTTTATCGCGAACAGACAGATGCGGCGGAGGACTTTAATTTATAAGTGTTATAATTATGGATTACACAAATAAAAATAAGGTAATGTTTGGTTGAAGGCACCGCCAAAGTCCACGCCTGCGGCCGTGTATCGGGAACGCCCCCCATGCTGGTGACCCCCGGCTGGCTGTGGGCCTGCGCCGAGCGCTGGGCGCACTGCGAGGAGCGCCTGTTCCCGCTGCGGGGCTCGGGCAAGGGGGCCTCGGCGCGCCGGCCGCCCGCGCACTGTGCCTCGCCCCCGCACCAGTTGCAGGAGGTGGGCGGGGCGCCCCGCAAGAGGACTCCTAGTGGACGCTTCATGGACACCATCAACCCCTTGCTGAGCTTCTCCAGTGATGATATAGCTGATATGGATAAAGAAGTAACTTTTATTTATTTTACTTAAGAAGTTTTAAGATTGTAAGAGTAATTTAATATATTTACTGTATTTGAAATTTTTTTAAACTATTTGTTGGTGCTGAACAACTACAGCCAGGGATGGTATCATGATCTTCTATGTATCTCACATAGCAGAACGGACATACTGGTTCGGCATAGCATGACACGAGGTATAGCGCTGTTGAATAATGCATCTAATGTTTGACGACCTCCGTAGTCCAGTGGCTAAGACTCTTGACTCACATTCCGGAGGTCGCGGGTTCGAACCCGGCATGCGCAATTAAATTTTATTTGATTAATTTGTGTTATTTCACAATTAATTAATTTAAAATAATATATAGTATATTTGCGGCATGTTCCAGAGTGGAAGATACTATTAGTATCGCCCTGGTGTAAGACCACCATTCAGAATTGAAACGTTGCTTGAAAATGGCTTTAGCCATGTTTAGTGACCAGATCTGAATAGCCAGGTACTTCCCAACCTTCCTCTTCCCCACCTCCTTCCCCTCCCCACTACCTTCAGCCTTACAACATACGTCATGCCATAGATGCCATAGTCTCACTGGTTCCAGACGGGAGCAGTTGAGATTCTTGTGCAGTATTCACTGTAAAAAAAAAAAAAAACTGTTGACATCTTTAACAGTAGCCTTGAAGAATTCAAGAGGCATTTAAATGCCACACATTACCCGCTATAATATGTATGTAACTCGTGTTAGAGTACCTTTATGAAACAAATCTGTGTCACATGTGTATTGTAAATATTGTATTAAAAAACAAGGATTTCTATTAGATCTATAAGAGTTGTTCCCAAAAGCGAACAAAAATATTTAAAGATTAGTTTACAAGATTTTTGTAAGGCAATGAAAAATTTGAAGTTGTTGATTGTTTTGTCATCCATTGTCTGCTAATCAATTGGTGTTGTTCCTCTCCTCCGCAGGTTGAAGATATCATAAACGAGTCGGACGAGAGTGACGGAGGAGAGGGGGATGCGGAGAATGAGGAGGGGGAAGTGTTCAACGCAGACCAGGTGGGGGAAGGAGAAGACACCCAGGAGAGAGAGCTGAAGAAGGTGCTGAGAGGGGAAGTTCCCAGTGAGAGTGAATCAGAGGAGAGCATGTCTGGAGGTATATTATATTATTATTTAATGAGCAGGCGGCATTTCGCTGATGCGCTAATATGTAATTTTGCAACAAGTTTATGCATTGCAAGTGGGGTATTTCCACAAACGAGAGATTCTGTTGAAAATGTATGAAATATTTAAAGATCATTTTTCTAATTTTAATCATTCTACTAAAAATGTTTCTTTTTTATGTTTTCATTCAATATTATCGATTTTAAAAACTATCTAAAACTGACAAAATCAAAACGGCCCGTGGTTGGCAAATCAGATTGTGACATCACAAGCGTGGCTCAGCTTGGCTAGCATGAATAAACACTGTCAGTGAGTCCACGCTCATGACGTCACACGATAGCCCTGCCCCAAAATATAGTTTTAGCGGCAATTCAAAAATGAGAAACTTTGACTCGCTGTTGAAAATTTATTCGTCAACATAAAAATAAAATAAAAATGCTACAATCGTCGTAATTCTTTGCTTAATTTTTTAAGCAATAAAAAAAATATTAAAAAACCCCATTTGGGAGGCTTTTATCGTGTCAGGATCTTGGCGACAGATGTGTTTGCCCAACATTGCATGTCAGGTTGGATCGGGAGAAACTGGTTGAGGGAAATCTTTTGACATCTCCAGCAGGTTTTGGAACTTCGGAACATTACCTTGCACCGCAGTGGTAGGGATACTCGTACGTCCGTCACTCCTGGACACTCTCCTACCTCCCCACCCCTCATATCTTTTTTCCTTCCCTAAACTTCTTTCTTTTCCTAAAAAGACCCTCCACACAGCATCCCCAACAATGACACAGGCCCTGAGGGGAATTATTTTCCTCGGGGCCTCCCGTGTGATAAAAAAAGTGATAATTTAGTTGCTTAAAATTAGAAAGTAACTTCTTTTCTTCAAATAAGAATCCAATTGAACCTTAATTACATATGCTTGGATGACTTGTTCTGGAAGTTAGTTCCATGCTTCCACTAGTCTGTTGTTTTTTCTAGGAACTGCTATATGAGTCATAGGTGTGCTTGACTTACTTTCTTACCCTCTATTTCAAATGTCCTTGTCACATTATATACTTTTGTCCTCTTTAGACCATCCGCGAGGCTGGAAGAGACGCGCCCCCGAAGAACCAACAGAAGAAGACGAGCCTCCATCTTCACGTTTCAGGCGGGGCGAGGCGCTCCCGTCGGACGGCCCCGACGCCTCGGACTCCGACACCTGCGGCTCCCGAGAGCCCCCGGACGAGGGGGACGACGGCCAGTGGAACCTCATGGGGGCCGCCTTGGAAAGAGAATTCCTGGGACTCGACGACTGAACTAAACTACTTGTAAAGTGATCCCGTCTAGTTTTATCTATTTTTTAATCTTCTCTTGTGATAACTCTTAACTCATTCTTAAAATAAATCATAGCTAAGAACTTTATCGGTTTAGTTTGTGCGTAACAATCATTTTACCGGAGCCCTTCAAATCTGTTATCCTTACATTAATCATGCACTAACACAATCAAATGTGCATCACATCTTACAGCAGATTTAAAGCCATTTTTGTTCAGCCCATTTAATTCATCGTAACATCCAACGACCTCCCGTTGCTCTCCCGTTGACCTCCCGTTACTATTACGCTGTGGAGACCGTCTGTCAGCCCGAGGGCCCACCGGTTAATCTCTGAAGATGGAATGCATCTATTGTTACTGATTGCATTGCACATTATTTTCCGTTTTTTTTATTCCTAAATCACGAAAATAACTGTACATTAAATTTCTTTTTACTTTGATATATAAATTTTCTACAGTTTAAATTATGCACTTTTTAAATTGCCATCGAAAGGATATTTTGGTGGGGAAGATGGATGTGATGTTTGCCAAGCTATGGTTTGGATCCGACGGTTTCATGTTAGTTGTTAGTCCCGGATACTTGTTTACAATATGCAGTTGGTTTAGGGAAAACACCATTTACCTACTTGCACAAAATATAAGAATAATAAAATTATGAAACATATTTTCATTGAAATGCATCAAGGAAAAACAAGCTTATAAATATTAATTTATTATTATTTGCTTTGAAATTGCTAAATAATGCACTAAAAATTATAATTTTATGATAATTACAATTTCAGGGTTACCGAAACCATTTTATTAATTAAATAATTAATTAATGTCTATTGTATTCCTGTCTCATGCTCTATTGTAATCCATATAGAGTTATGAAGTACACTTTGCTATGATGTTAGTTTAAGAGTGAGAGTCCTAGAGTGAGTGGGAGTGCAAGCAGAATTGGCTTCAGTTAAACTTGCTGTACAATCTTAGGCTATTTGTGAAACGGATGAGTGTCCAATGGTCATTATTGAGATTGGTGTAACCAATTATTTAAACACAGTGAATGTAATCCCATAACCTAGAGTCAATTAAAATAAAGACATTTGGCTAGATGGACTCCTTTTTATCAGATAATAATAATATTTGGATGATGTACGGTGAAACTTTCTTTAAAAGTTTTCCAAGGGACTGGAAAAAGTACTACTTAAATGGAGTAAATTGGGCCATTCAAGGGACCGAAAAAACCAGACTTCTTTAAGCGTGAAAACTTTTTAAGAGGGTTTCATATTTCAAATAACCTCAAGGAGCTAGTATTAAGGTATCTCATAGAGTCTTTGAATATTGATTGGAATTATGACTTTTGTGAGTGCACAGATTGAACGATATAATTTATAGACGTATGTGTGAATGGGGCGGACTTTGACAGATAATAAGTAATTAATTCAATTGGTACCTTTGTAGGGATCACTGTAGAATATTGCGTATACATAACTAATAAATAGAAATGACAAGAAACTCTCGGCAGTATTAACTAAATATTAACTCACATTACCTTTGATAACAATTTGCATCAAATAATTATGTTTATTACAAAAGGAGACAGTTATCACCAAAGATATTGAAATATAATAGATGTGTTTTCTGCAGTTTTTACTAGGTGGAACTGCGCTTCCGGGTGTCGCCGATATTGTTTACCAATTAACAAATAAACTAAATGAATGAATAAACCAAACGAACGTTAAACTAAATGAACGAATTCTTTCCGTATTCAAACTATATTGTTAACCATTACTAATGCACAACTTCAAAAAATTAATGAAATGAACAAATTCTTTTCCTATGCAAACTACCCTGATTAGGTCGTAGTCCACCGATAGTTGCGCGGACATCATAGAATATATCTTTTGTATTTGAATATCTTTGGTTATCACCAATAAAATAATATCTAGAACCACACATTAATAATTTGAATGATGTGTTTGAAATGGAAACCATTTTTGTTTTTATGTTGTTTGACTTTTGGGATATTTAAACCGTGTTGCGCTTCGTCCTCGTTGACACGGTGTGGTCATCTGCCCTGCTGATGGACATTGCAAGGCTGTCCAAAGAATGAGGACAAAGTGCAACAAGTCACAACACCCGAGAGTTAAATAACCTAATACTTAACATATCCGCCCCATACTACTTGTTGATAGCTTTTAAAATTTCCACAATCAGGTGCTTTTATAATTCTTACGGCTACAGCTCGCTGACGGCAACAGGAATGGCTTCTCATTGCTTTAATATGGATGGGGGAGATGTAAGATAAGCACATAAGCACTCTCTGACACCTCCCTTAACTCGCATAAAATACAAATAATATTAAAATGTATAAAATTATTGCAAGAAATAAACCTTTTTCAAAAATACGCCTGAATTTCCAGCTATGAATCGCAGCACCTTTAAGAATACCCCAATATAACACGTCTAAAGCAGGAACTAAATATGTATGCAAAACGACACACATGATATGTTCAAATATTTGACTGTATTCAACAAAAAAATGTTGAAGTGTGCAATGCGCCTTCAAGGGAATCGTTTGTGTTAGTGTCGATAAAGGTCACGTCTTTTGGTTAAAATCATAAATGCATTATCAGGGCGGGTTTCTTCATTTACCGAGAATGCTAAATGCAATGCTAATTGTAAAAATAAACGATCGAAATTTAAAAATTTCTATGCATTTGACCGTTTACTTTTACAATTAGCATTGCATTTAGCATTCTCGGTAAATGAAGAAACCCACCATCAGTGTCATCTGTTGGGTATTATTAATCAGTGCAATTTTAGTAATGAAGTAAAACGACAAATGTTGGCTTTTTTTCAGGCAATTGTGCAGTACAAAAAAATATGTTTTGGATACCCAGTAATTAATTGGTTTATAATATGAATCAATGAAGTTATTATGGGTATTTGATTGGTGTTTGTAACCAACATCGGCTAACGCCTGCAGCTAATGTTAGTTGTTCTTAGCGAAAACTTTCCAAGTCGGTTGCTATAGTAAGATGGTAAATTAATATCAATTAATTAGCTGCTTTTTCTACTGCTACTGCCTATCCTAAATTAAAACACCAAATTGCACCCCACCGTGTATAATAATGATAGCATGTGTCCTTTGGGGGAAGCAGATAGATACATACATTGTCTCATTTTCAATAGCTCTTTCTTACACGCTATGTGTGTAAAAGAGCTGCAGCATTATTGTGATTAAGAACTTACCTTTTATGCTTTTTTTGTACTATTGCCGTAGGAATTTTAAAAGTGCCCTATGGCTATGGCATGTCTTCTTGGAGCACAAAATGATACGCAGCAATATTGAATTAAGCAGTAATTGATATTTTGTGTCCGTCCGTAGCGGAGATGGTCAGTGGTTCTAAGCAATATTAGTTATTCTAATCATCGTTACTGTGTAATATTCCATCATAGACAATTTGAAATCACATTTCTTATAAATGGAGTCCTATTATAGTATTAGTACATACCTACATGAGTTCAGTTAATGTTTAACTTATACATAATGTCAAAATCTTTTGTAAGATTTTCCAAAGGACCGAAAAAAAACTTATTATAATTTGGGAAACCTTATATGGGGTTTTGATTGTATTCATTTGTAACCCTCTAGAAGACCTGCCTCAGACAGTGTGCAATGGCATGTTAAGTTGAGTGTGTATGGATATACAACAGTTAAAAGTACAAAACAGTGTTTCCACCTGCTCTAGCTCTAGCTCTAGCGATAGGGAATAAGTGTAAGTTTAGTGTTAATGTATATACATTTGACTCGGTACTAACAGTTAAGAAAGAGAAATACTTAAAACCTATGTTTATACATGCGTTTGTACAGATTGTTATTTATTTTTTTTACAATATGCCTAGTGTACGCTATGATAATGGAAATATTTTATTTAAAAACGATTTTACTGTTGATTTAGTGTGTAGGTGACAAGAAAGCATTGTGTAAGACGCAAAAATCAGCTTGCTGCAAGCAGTTTCTAACCATATTGAACACTCGCCCGGCTGTTTGGTGTTTAAATCATCTGTGTGCACTTGGATTGTCTCACTCCGGTGTCTTCTGCCATTCCTTGCAGTGCAGGGATTTGAGAACATGCGTGAGAGCCTTTTGGCAGCAAGTTGAGCATAACAGGACATCCCTTCTGTTTGTTACTTTGTGGATATGGCGCAATATTTATTTCATCTGCAGATACACAACTTATTCTTGTCACTATGCCGCTTGTGTTATACATAAATATAATTTAAAATGTACCTTGTTTGGTTTGATACCTAAATTCATTTACTAATTTCTGTTGTCTAGAAATAAAGACCCAACTTTGGTATTGTAAACCCTTGATTGTACGATTTAACACGATTCAAAAGTCTTGTTTGTTGGTCCGTGATTTTATTCTATAATCTTGTATTGAAACTTATATCATTTGCCTAAAAAAATATTATTTTACTGTAATATTCAGTCAAAGAAATGAATTTTAAATTCATTTTGCAAGAAGTTATGGGGAAAATTTGATTGTGATGTAATGCATTTGTCGTTATGAATATTTTCTTATGTATTTTGTAAGCCCAGTGTCGGAGTATAAATAATGTAATTATTATTGAGAACATTCCTTATTACTTGTTAAGGTCTCACATTTGATTTGTAACTTATGGGATTGTCAGTTTCCAAACATTTTATTATTTTCCTTTACGTTGTTAAAATTGGCTACACCTCACCCGCCCCTGAAATTTCATTTAATTGCATGTTTTACAAGTGGGTGGGTTTGTATGTGTACTTATATTGTCAACATGAAATTGAAAGCAGCCATTTGACATTGTGACTCGAGAGTTCATACCGTTTTAAAGTTGCATCAAGAGCTGAACTTTTCTTGTTTTTAATTATTGGAATATTATTTTTATTTTCTTCCGCAATAATTATAATTGACAACAATTATTAAGCAAATTGTTTTATTTTGAACTCCAGAACCCTCTTCTCTTGTCATTTGTAAAATTTTCTGTATCTTTTGTAACAGGTCAGCGTTATGAGACACCAAATCTGTCAGATGTCGGAGTCGGAAGGCATTCCACGTGCTTTGTCGGCTGTCAAATTTCTATGGCTTTCAATGGCTTGTCTATGCCTGTCATGTGTTAATGTCAGTTGGTGTGAATTAATTACCTACTTAAACACAAATTACCCAGTAGTCTAGAGATAAGGCTCTTGACTCAATCCAAAGGTCGCGGGATCTAATCCCGGCATGCGCAAATAAATTTTATTTGATTAATTTGTGTTATTTCACAATTAATTAACTAAAAATAATATATAGTATATTTGCGGCACGTTCCGGAGTGGAAAATACTCTCAGTATCATACACCATTTGGTGACCAGATTTGAAAAGCCAGGCAATTTCCCACCTTCCTCTTCCCGTCTCCTTCCCCTCCCCACAACCTTCAGCCTCACAACTTAACTCAATTGGGGATGCCAGTCTCACTGGCTCCAGGCGGGAGCAGCTGGGACTCTTGTGAGGTATTCACATAAAAAAAAACTTTGTTAAATATTATTACTATTTATATATAAGCCTAATAGGGTGTTCATAAATGACTATTCGTTTGTAGTATTATTTTGATGTTTGTATGCCCACAACGACATCTTTCAACGAGGATTACGCGGCAAATGCACCGTCATCTCTGACGTTAGATTAACTACTTTTAACAGTTGGTGTCCTCCAGCCGTAATTCTTTTTCAATGTTAGAAAGAGAAATAATAATTGTTCTCAGTTTTACTCAAATATGAGGGATCAGTCAAAAACTAATGCGTCCTATTTTTTTCTACTTAACCTCCATACCCGCCGGGTTATTATTGAAAAAGTAGGTAAAAAAAACATTAAATTTTTTTAAACGCGCCGCTTGCGTAGAAAGTACCACTGACTAGCGGCATGACTTGTATGGGAGAGATGAAAATACCCTTTCCATGTCCCTTAGCTTCGCGATAGAGCAGGAACAAACTTGATGTATATGTCATAGGTCGATCGTAAAATAAGGCAGATCAAGATGCGCCCAGCCGTATCGTGAAGTGCCTGAGGCACATCATGATCTGCCTGATTTTATGATCGGCCTGCGGCATATACATCACATGTATATCTATACATCACGCATGTTTTGTGGGTTTCGGGTATAGTTATTTTTTTACCTGAACGTATGGGATACGGTTTGTTGTGTTCGGGCGATAATATAGCGGACGTATCATGTACGTTCATATGTATAGGGCGGTTAAATAAAGTTAGTTAATTAATTAATTTTTCAAATTTTCTACAATCTGCAGTAGTAACTTTCTGCATCAACAGGTGGCAGCACTCAGTGTCGTAGCTAGGGGAGGGGAGGGGGGGTACCTACATGCTAGCTATGCCACTGGCAGCACTGCAGCCAAGTGAAATAACTACACTTGTCTTGTTAATTCTCTAAAACAATAGAAAGCTTTTTTGAAATATCGATTTTGCCATTTTTTTCTATATTTGGAATAAAAAATGTGGTAAGGACTTTGGTATTTTTCAAGTTTGATATTAAGATTTAGAAATAGTAATGTTTATTTTATTTTATACAGCACATTTAAAATATATCTGAAACATTGCAAACTGGGAAAAAAATATTGAAAAGCCTGAAAGCCCCGATTGGCCAAATTTTTGAATCATGAAACAAGCCTATAAGACATTAATTCTTGGGTTCTTTATTCTATGCCGCTGGTGATGTTGTGTAATATTTGGCAAACTTGACCTTGTGGGGCACATTTAGCAAGTCAACATAATAATAAGAAATGATTACAACCAATCTTAAACAAACTATTTAATTAACTACAGAAATTAACAAGATTAAAATGGTAAGACACTAACTAGACAGCATAAGGATCATTTTCAGGGAATTCATGGTATTTCATATAAGTTTCTTTATTAGTGAAGTCCTTGACTCCTTCCTGCCAGCCTCGGGGAGGGGCCTTGTCGTAGTCAAAGGCAGAATCCACCTTGCCGTACATCTCAACATCTCGGGCTATTTCATCTCGGTACTTGCCCACCACCACCTTCTTGCCCGTGATGGGGTCCGTGATATCACCAAATCTATGTACTATTTCCAAGACCTTGTGCGTTACCAGTTTAGTGACTTTCTCAGTGAGCTCTTGAATCAAAACAATGTCTCCTGCTTTGCAATTTTTTTCCGGATCAGTCACGTAAAAGTATTCATCTTCGCGGAAGTACTAAAAATACAAAAATAAAGCTGATAAGTTTTAAACTGTGGAAATTCAAACAAAGTTTTGTTAACATCGTAAGCAACTTCCTTTTAATAAAGTGTATTTTTTTACATTAGCTCCAAACAGGATGCTCCGAGGGAAATGATATAATGTAAATTCAGTAAAATGTACAGAAAATAGGGACATGGTTAGTACACATATTTTATTAAATAAAACTTGCTGATGTATAATAATATCAAGTAATTAAATTTACGGAAACGGAAAATAATGCACTTATAGTTATTTAGTACAAATTAAAATCGACTGTTTGCTTGGCAGTAATTTTTGTAACATTACAGGAAGCTCTGAGGAAAAATACCTCTCAGGGCCTATGTCATCTTTGGAGATAAGTGTGGAGGGTCTTTTTTAAAGAGAGGAAAAGGTTTGAGTGGTGGGCTATGACGTTACATACTATTAGACGAGGGGTAGAAATCTCAAAGTGGGAAGACAAGAACAAGACAATTGTAACGATCTCGATATCTAGTACTTTAGTACTAAACTACTACACGTCGAGTAAGGTTGTGTCTTACCAGTAAGTAAATTGCGTTTTAAAAAGTGTCGAAATGCCCTCCTGTGTGATGAGAAAATGTTTCAATTACACGGCAAATAATAGTAAAGGCGAATGAATAACATTTCATTTGTAAGTACATGCAAATTACTTAATATTATTGATTATTATAAATATTACAATTAATTTTCATGTTTCCCGCTCGCGGTTTTACATGTCATTAGAGAAAATTCAAGTCCTACTAAAGTAAAGGGTCTGGACGCGCAATAGCCAAATTTCTGTTGCTAAGTAAACTTCACTGTTTTAAAGTAGACTAATCAGCCTAAGCACTCTGTTTATTTGTTTGCTTGCGGTAAAACAACACATAAATCAGTAGTTCTAATAAGTATTGATGACAATCGCCACCATTTGAAAACTGTTGTTGGCTTATTGTACAGCTCGACATATCAAACTCCGACAGGCAGCTGGACCTTTCATTCTAGTGGGCCTCAAGAAAAGAAGACAGCGAACGTTCCATCAAAAAGTGACAAGCAATACGCCGCCCGCTCCTATATTCATTGCATTCATACACACACATTATTTGATTGTCTATCTTTATCACACAGGAATAAACTTTTGAAGGTAAATATTCGGAACAAACGTCAACGGTTATGTAACGGGATTGTGTATGTTATCTTTACTTTAAAAAACAGCCTACTTTTTTGAATGGTTTGTCTGTCAAAGCAGGGTTTGTGTAGCGGGCTTGTGTATATTATCTTGATTTTAAAAGTTTTATAAAAAAAAAAGTGCGTAAACTGTTGACGTTTGTTCCGAACTGCAAACAGAGTGATTTGACAGTGTGAAAACAAATTTTCAATTTACGTAAATAAAATTAAAAATGTAACATTTTCAACCTCCCCGAATGCAAATAGTTGTCTTTTAGGGTGAAATGCAGATCCGGGCACAGTTTGGAAATTTAATAAAAAGGCACTTTCTAGATGAGAAAAGTGTGGAGAAGATGAATAAAAAATAAATTAAGGCGCGCTCGGCAAAATTGAGGGAGATACAACCGTTCAAAGTATTTAAAAAATCACTTCGCGAACTGATATTGACAGTTCGTTCGCCATGTTTTCATTGCTTATGTTGGATCCCAGACCTAATACAGAATTAATAGTACGCCAAAATCACAAACCATATTACACAAACCTAGCGTAGCCGCTAAACCACTTGAAAACTGGGATGTTTTTTTGCCGTGACGCGAGCAGGCGCTACGAAGGGGGCACTTTCTTTTCTATCACAAACCATGTTTAGCGTATTAGGTTATAAAAAAAATGGCGGGCGGACGCGGGCGAACTGTCAATATCAGTTTGTAAAGTGAAATTTTAAATACTTTGAACGGTTGTACCTCCCTCAATTTTGCCGAGCGCGCCTTAATTTTTGTTTTATTCTGCTTTTCCACACTTTTCTCATCTAGAAAGTGCCTTTTTATTACATTTCCAAACTGTGCCCGGATCTGCATTCCTCCCGTCTTTTATGGTAATTAAGAAGAATCTAAAAGTTTTATAAAAAAAAAGTGCGTATTAACTGTTAACGTTTGTTCCGAACAATTACCCTTTTGAATTAAGAAATTATACTGAAAATCGCTGAAAACAAAAGAGTGTTCCTTACTTTCCACATTATATTGTGAGTATATGAGACTATGGCGAGTCTATTTATTTATGTAACGTCATTGGTGGTGGATAGGAATCTGGGGGTCAGTGCGACCAGGAGTGACGGACATGTGCCTCCCACTGCCGAGCAAAGCGATGGGTCATATAGTAAAACTCAGACATAAAAAATAAATAATTCGTTAAAGCGATGGAAGGGAATTTGATTACGCAATAGCGTGGTAATGGCATTAACGAGGACTTGTTTGGGGTTATGAACGTTAAAATTGAATATTACCATAGTCAACATTGTATCCATTTTCAACTGTTTTACTCTTATTTTAGAGGCATTTTGTTTGACACAAGGCACACATTGTCCAATTAACATAAAGTTCGGTCTTGATGGAATTCCGAAATATGGCAAAGTGTTTTTAGCGGCATTTCTCAACCTTGCTGCCATTTTTCCGTGTTTTCGTAAAATGAAATGATCGTCGAGAACCGTCTGTCAAAAGTCAGAAGCAGTGAAATAGACAATTTAGTTAGACATAACACGACATAATGCATAGATACATACATCACCATAAATAAAGCTAGTGTCACACACAAAGATAAAAGCGCGAGCCATTGCGGGCTGTGCGCACTAGCGGCCAGCCGCGTCCGCGGTTCGGCTAAGCGGCTAGCCGCCTGTCGCGGTTGAAAAAGGCAGCTGGCCGCCAAGGCGGTGAGCCGCTATCGAACCGCCTGCGGCGGTTCAACCGCGGTAACAAAAAACTGCGTTGTCTCATCATTAATAATATGGACGCCGTTAAATAAATTGAATTTTATTTTATTAACTTTAAAATATATTTTTTTTACGATAGCTCCACAAAGGAGGCCCTGAGGAAAATGTTTTGCTTCAGGGCCTATGTCATCTTTGGGGATGCTGCGTGGAGGTCTTTTTCAGGAAAAGGAAGGAGAGGAAGTTCTGTAAAGTATTAGGTAATAAGGGTGGGTAGGAATCTGGGGGTAATTGGGTCCAGGAGTGACGAACGTATGAATACATCCCTCCCAGTGCAGTGCAAAGCGATGTTCCAAAAGAGTTCTGCTTGATAGGTTACAAGGTCTCCCTCAACCAACCTCTCCGATCCGGCCTGCCAAGCAGCTGGTGGGCAGACACACCCGCCGCCAAGACCCGGGCATATGAACCCGGGCACACAATCTAAGTCATCGAATCAATTGGGGTAATCTATGGCAAAGGTGTTGGTTATTCAAAAAATGGTTCCTGGGGCGGTGGTATCCCTACCCACCTTCCAAATTGAAATGAAAACATACCAAGATTATTTTTTTCATTATCGACATATCTTCATTTCCAAAAATATCCACTAGCTCTTCCCATTGTTTGAGTTTCAATTCACTGTTCTTATATGCTGCTCCTTCACAATTTCTACTGGCTTCTCGTTTTTAAATTTCAACTATATTTTTTTCTGTGTCGAAATTCATGGCTGGGGGGACAACTCAGCAGCGGCTAGCAGCGAACTAAGCTCCAACCGCCTAGTGCGTATTGCCAATATGGCGGTCTGCCGCGAAGCGGGCCGCTGCCCTCCGTTCGCCGCGGTTCAAATTTTTAGGCGGTGTAGTGCGTACGAATATGAGCGGTTGCATACTAAAATAAAAATGCGGCAGGCCGCGCGGTTGACCGCCAACGCGGCTAGCCGCTAGTGCGCATAAGCTCTATCTGTTCAACCGCGAGCGCTTATGTGTTGTACCGACACGCTACGCTATAAAATATTTATTCCTATGGGAGGAGAGCGGGTCAGTTGAATTAGAGAGCTGCCAGTAAATGTCATTTCTTTGTATTGGATCTATCATCTGACAGCTGTCATCCGCAGGTTTACGCAGTTCCGTAATTAAAATGATCCCCTCTCCTGTTTACGGCGGAGAGGGGGTTTCATAACTTTCCGCATATTGCGTGAGTAGCGATTACGGCGTAAGATCTGTATTGTCTAAGGTTTATCTGCGCACCATCTTCTTTGGTATGACGGGTCTATGGGATTGTATGGCAAGCGATATTGAGCGTGCGATGATCTTTTATCTTTGCGTGTGACACCTACATGAACCATTCGCTAGATTGAAATATCGATTCTTCGTGTTTTTTGTATGAAAAAAGTTTATCTCATAAATAAACCAATCACGTTTATCTTCAACTTTACCAATCCTAGAAACGACCCGTTCTCAATAGCGCCGTTTACACGCACACTTCGGAGCGACCGAGTCCCGCGCCACTTCAGGCCGCCGCGCAGAAAAGTAAAGACCGATAGGTTTACAGTTCAGTTCACTGTGAGACTTTTCTGCGCGGCGGCCTGAAGTGGCGCGGGACTCGGTCGCTCCGAAGTGTGCGTGTAAACGGCGCTATTACATAAATAATGTCAACCAAGTATAAATAATGTTGGGCGCACGTGTGGCGTGTTTCTTGACTATGCACCGGTGCCGAAGGGATAAACTCGGATGTGAAAACCGACAGCATTTACACTTGACGCCTTTTCTCTATAGATCGCAATCCATTTGGATAGGAGAATCCACCAACGGACCACCTGGATTTTTGGAATATTTTGATATTTTGGATATTTTGGAACTCCAACTCAAAGGTGGCTGCCAAAGTCAACAGTTGTTAAAATTATGTAATATTGATGTTATGTATAAACCTAAATAAGTATGTGGATAGATAAATATAATAATATCAAGCTGATACTGTGATGAAGCCCTTTATTTATAGAGAGACAATATTGTACCTACTAAATCAGCGTCTCACCAGTACAGGTAACAATCGTAAATTGTTTATGAACATTTACCTACCATGTACTTACCTTTTACCCATTCCTACTTGTCATTCACCTCAGCTTAATTACTTTTGTTACTATCTTTTGTTATTATTATCATTTCATTTATTTGTTATTATACAATCACTATGTTAATATTATCATTTTCGATACTATGTATTTTCGTTATCACTATGTTTAAACATACATGTATATAATTTTTTGGGCACCATGCCTGTTTTATATACTTAAATAAAATAAAATAAATAAATAAGAAATAATATTTACTAGCTGACGTTTACTTGGCGTTGCTCGGGGTTATGAATGAATAAGTTGTGAAAGAGGAGGTTGTGAATTCAGGTGTAAGTACTTGAAAACTGGCTGTAATTGTGGAAATAATATTGGAATTGAAAAAGTTTTTTTTTTTTTAATAAATCCATGTCATCCTCGGACTTCTCCGACTTTTACTGCCATCCACTGCTGTCTACCACATTGTTTCTGTTAAAAAACAGCATTTTAGCGACCTAAATTATTGGACCTTTGTGTGCAAACATAAGTGCGAGGGAAAGAACGACCAACTGAACTTCAAGCTACGTCTCTAGCTTACAACGTTTTTCCCCCGAAAAGTGCCTTTATGAGCGAATCTTGTAAACATTTTGGACATCACTGGCTGAGAGGTACTTCTATTATCTACGGATCTGCCCTGATGATGGACACTGCAACGCTGTCCGAAACGTTGGCTAAAGAAGGAGGTAGCGCAACATGGCATAACACCCCAAAAACAAATAACGAAAAAAAAAAGTATATATATAACGTTTCGGACAGCGTTGCAGTGTCTGTTTATTTATGGTGTATCGATATCGATGGTGTATCGTGTAGCCAATATCCAATCTATGCCATCTATGGTTGTCGCGAATTTGTTTTGTTTTGATTATTGTCAATTGTCAATTCACAATTCACAATTATTGTCGTTTTTTTATTGCTGTCAGTCGCCGTCGCAGTGCGTAAAGTTGTATATTTATTATTTATTGAAAGATGCCTGTTAAAAGTAATCCTGTGGATTGGGTTATTCATGGTTATCCCCCTGCCCACCAAGCAGATATGATGCTCGTGTATGGATCCTGCGATGGAAATGCGCAAGAAGCCGAGAAGGAGTACCGGAGAAGGTATCCTGGACGCCGTGTTCCGAGTTCTGCTACTTTTGTTAAGGTTTGTACCTAGCTTCTAATTTTTGTTTACAATCAGAAGTCACTATTTAAACTACACAAACCTAGTAAAAGCCTGGTAAATCTTAAGGTTTTCCGGTAAATCCTTAGATTTACCAACCATTAGTGTTGGTAAATCTCAGAATTTAATAGTAAAACGGTAATTATCGGTGGTAATTGTTCGGAACAAACGTCAACGGTTAATACGCACTTTTTTTTTATAAAACTTTTAGATTCTTCTTAATTACCATAAAAGACAACTATTTGCATTGGGGGAGGTTGAAAATGTTACATTTTTAATTTTATTTACGTAAATTGAAAATTTGCTTTCACACTGTCAAATCACTCTGTTTGCAGTTTTTTTGATAAAGCTTTTAAAATTAAGATAATATACACAAACCCTGCGTAGCCAAACAAACCATTCAAAAACGTAGGCTGTTTTTTAAAGTAAAGATAACATACACAATCCCATTACACAACCGTTGACGTTTGTTCCGAATATTTACCTTATCGGTTCGGACTGGCCACGCTTATTACGAATAATTTTTAGAAAAAAACTTTAGATTCGCCTTAATTACTATAAAAGGAAACTTTTTGGCTTTGAGGCGGCGGAAAATAATGCATTTTAATTTTCAATTGCATAAAACCAAAATTCTCTTCGCGAACCGACAGTGGCGGCGTAGGGTAGATTGGCACCCGGGGCGCTTTTGTATTGAGCACCCCTACTTAAAATAAAATACCAAATACTTTTTTTTTACATGAGCTCCACACAGGAGGCCCTGAGGAAAGTAATTTCCCTGAGGGCCTATGTCATCTTTGGGGATGCTGTATGGAGGGTTTTTTAGGAAAAAGAAGGAGAGGAGGGTTCTGGGAAGGAAAAGGGTTTAAGGGGTGGGTAAGATTCTGGGGTTCAGTGTGTCCTGGTCATCAGACCTAAACACACCTCATCCCATGAACCCGGGCACCCCTGCTAAATCACCAAATAACGTAGCGAACGTAGCGAACCACTTGGGGTGACCTATGGCAGAGTTGATGGTTATCCAATAAAGGTTCCCGGGGCGGCGGTATCCGTTCCCGCCACCCAAATTGAACATAACAAGATTACGAGACTTTATTTTACTAAAATATTCGATCACATTTTCAAATTTTATTTCCGTCTCTCTTTCAATTGAAAAAATCGAACCTTAAGTAAGATTTTAATAATTTTAATTCTGAAAAGCTTCTTTCATAATATGAATCTTCTCATATTATGAGCCACCAAAACACGTATTGTTAAAAAAGTCTCAAGCCTCGATTACATTGAGCGAGTTTACAAGCTACTAGCCGGCGTATTCACTAACTGCTAGTGAACCCGCTCAGTGAGCAGATTTTTACACTGAAGAAGTTTACTGGCAGATAGTGAATATGCTGGCTGGTAGCTTGTAAACTCGCTTAAGTAATCGAGGCTTAAGACATAGCGCTAAACTCAGAATAGCCCCATTTTACAATGAATTTGAAAAGCTCCAATGTAGTCCATTAAACTACTTCTTGGGCAGAAATGTTGGTGGCTTACAAGTTTCTAAGCATTTCCAAGCACTCCATATTGTCTCTGATAGTCGTTTAACGGACACGTCTACATTTTTCATTAATATTTCCCATCGCGCTCGATGTTACGCGTGGTATAAGATCAGACCAAGCGCAACATGAATTCATTCTTAGGGATTTAGAAATTCTATTCGAAAAAAAAATGAAAATATAGTTGCGATACGTTTCAAAATTTGATATATTAGTTTGTAGGTACCTAGATACAAGAGTAGGTTGTTATTTCTTGATGTGTTTGTATAGACGTCTAGAGAGAGATTATTATTGTGCGAATTCTTTGGCTGTACGAGTGAGTCGTCGTTGTCACCCCTTGGTGCTTGGTACCCGGGGCGGACCGCCCCCTCCGCCCCCCCCTTACGCCGCCACTGCGAACCGACACAGCGAAAATCCGCGGCCGTACCTGTCACTGTTATGTTGGTATCCTTGATAAATTAACAAGAGCTAATACGACTGTTACATTATATTATTAATTCTGTTTTTCATAATTATGCACCTTATCATTTATCCCACGAAGTCGGCTACAATCGTATCTAACTCTTGTTTGTATCAGGTCTGGGATACCAACATAACAGTGACAAAATGGCGGGCGGGCTGTCGTAGTATCGGTTCGTCAAGTGAAAATTTATTTATACTTTGAACGGCTGTATCTCCCTCAATTTTGTCGAGCGCGCCTTATTTTTTTTTTATTCAGCGTCTCCACACTCATCTAGAAATTGCATTTTTATTAAATTTCCAGACATTGGCACGATCTGCATTTCACCCCATATATTTCTTTCACGTGTCCTACCTTTGTGGGTCGCTTAGGCGATGCACCACGTCCCACGTCGTATATACAGTAGCGTAGCGAGGAGGGGGGTGGACCGCCCCGGGTGCCACCCAACGGGGGGGAGACTACGCCCGACCGTTATAAAATTACGAAGGATATTGTCTCAAAAATATTGAATACATAGTATAATTTTTGTAGCTCTATGGCTCCCCGTGGAATATCCCGGGGATATATATAACGGGGAGAATTTTGTGCCCGACGGTCTTTTTATTGACGAAAATAGCCTATTTCTGAAATTCTCTAGCCATGTTTTATTTTATTTTGTAAAGTTCAGGCATAAGTAATTAAAATGTTTTACCATCAATTTCTAAAAAAGTATTTTTTTTTATTGTACAGGGTCTTTCATTAAGAGCTTCCTATCTTTACATTTAAATAAAACAGGGTGTGTGTTAGAAGTGAGTCGTTCGCGAATGAGTCGGCTCAGTGAACCGGATTTTCGTACGGATCCGTAAGATCCGGTTCCCAAAGACCGATCTTCACGGTTCGCAGATCTTTGCGAACGGTGAACGGGTGACCCGGTGAGCCAACTGACTCGCCAGATCCGGTGGGCCGACTGACCCATGGGAGCTGACAGCCGGTATCGTTCAACGGGTCTAGCGGCTCGCGGGTCACTACTGATACGGGTTGATCATTCGTTCACAGATATGCGCCACTTCAGTCAGCCGCGCAGAAAAGTAAAAGATGAAAGTAAGGTAACGGTTTACACTTTACAGCTCTGTTCACTGCAAGACTTTTCTGCGAAGTGGCGTACCGTAGCTGCTAAGTGGTGCATGTAATTACAGCTATACAATATAATAATATCGGGATTAATGCTTGTATGCGTGCATTCATTATGGTGGCCATATTATTTTGTTTATTTTAACAAAAACAATTTGTAATTTAACAAGGATGTGCTTTATTATTATTATTCCGATTGTTTATTTTCAATAAATCATTCATTGTTTATTTTCAATAATTCATCTAAATAATCGTTTAAAAAGTAATGTTGGTATTGAGTACTTGTATGAGGTATTCAACAAAGATTATTACATCTAAATTTTGTTTCCAAAACTCAACCAAACAAAGGATTTCTTGATTTCATTTTCATTCTAACCAAGGGGAATCCAATTAAAAAGGGAATTAAAAATGGATCCAAGAATCCAATTAAAAAGGGAACCCCAAATTATTGGGTTTCCTTTTTAATGAAGTATTAAGGAGGGCCGAGGGTGGGGCGGGGGGAGGTGGTCTATGTTTATAGTCCGACCGGTCGTTCAATTGAGCCGGTTCACAGAACTGGATCTTTTCATTGAACGAGGCCTAGTGAAGCGGTTCGCTCAATTGAGACGCTTTGCCCGCCACTAGTATGTGTGAGATATCATCGAATTTTTTTTTTTCATTTGAAAGGCCTATCGATGCCATTATGTATGGTATATAACATCCTTCAAATGTCTGCTGCGGCTTCTCTGGGTGGCGCGCGTACGAAATGTCCTATTTTCCAAGACTCTGGCGCATAAATCACGCTGAATTTGACCGATGGCGTGGGGTTTTCTTAAGTCGCAGGTCTATACAAATAAGCCGAAAACCACAGCGGCCCTCAAAACCAACATAACCCATGCCATCGGTCAAATACAGCCTGATTAATGCACCAGAGTCATGGAAAATTGGACATTTCGGATGAACGCCACCTAGAGAAGTCGCGGCGGACATTTGACCAATATTATATTCCATACATAATGGCATCGATAGGTTAAATAAAATAAAAATTTCGATGATATCTCACACACACTCTGTTTTATTTAAATTTAAAGATAGAAAGCTATACCCTATAAGACGGGGTTAAAAAAGGGGTTCGCAAGTAGAAGATTTTAAACTTTAACCCTCGAATAGTAAACTATCTTAAAAATTACAACAGCAAAATGACGATTCCTGGAAAAAACAATGTTCGCGTCGTTCCCGCGCACCCTAATTTACAGTACCTTCCTAATTTGTTCCATCAGTATGCCACGCGCTGTAATTGTGGTCGGGTGTCATTTGTGTGTTGACTTATAGCAAGAGTGTGGTGAAATTTACGAAAGTTTAGTGTTCACCATAGTTTAGTATTCTAGGTTTAATATGTATGAAATAAAAGAGCTCATAAAAAGTATCTTACTTGTTGAATCTGTTCCCGAATCGGCAACAATTCAAGAACCAAAATCAAGAAAAATATGTGCCTTTTATACATCCAAGTCAAGAAAAATTACAACAAACTTTTGCATGAAATGTAAAAGAGCCATTTGTAGGGCGCGTAACATGAAAATATGTAGAATAATAATTCTTCTTCAATGGCGCTACAGCCCATTTCGAGCCTTGGCCTCCTTCAAAATAAGCCTCCACCGCCCTCTGTCCTCGGCCGTCTTCTTCCAATCTGCAACATGGAGTAATCCTCTTGCATCCTTCCTGACATCATCCTCCCATCTCAGTCTAGGTCTGCCCGCCTTTCGTTTACCTCCCGGGTGTCCTGTCAGAACCTTCTTCGGTACTCGTGTGCTTGGCATTCGGTGCACATGTCCGGCCCATCTTAATCTTTGGAGTCTTAAATGGGTGGAGAGTCTGGGAGCTTGGTAAATATCATAGAGCTCATTATTGTGGCGGATTCTCCATGCCTCTCCCTCTCGCACCGCTCCTAAGATTCTTCGAAGTACCTTTCTTTCGAAGATGTCCAGCCGTTCCGCTGACTTTGCTGTCAGTGTTCCCGCCTCACATCCATAGGCCAAGACCGTTCTGAGAATTGTTTTATATAAGGTTATTTTGGTTTTCCTATGGACGTTTCGGGATTTGAACACTGGCAGCAACGCGAAGTAAGTTTTGTTAGCGGCTGTAATGCGCTTTCTTACTTCTACTGGGTCTTCATTGTCCTGCGTTATGATGGAGCCCAGGTAGGTGAACTCTTCGACCACTTCGAAATTATAATTGTCTTTGAATTTCACTTTGTCTTTTATTCTGCGGTGAGGGGTTCTGGTTTGCATCATGATTTTTGTTTTATTTTCATTGATTTGCAAACCCACCTCTCTTGCCGCAGTCTCCAAAGGGTCAAACACTTCTCTTACAGCCTGTAGGGATCTTCCGACAATGTTAAGGTCATCTGCGTAGCCAACTATTTGATTGCTTCTGTAGCAGATGTTTGAGTTGGTACTGATCATTGTCTTCCTCACGACGTGCTCCAGTACAATATTGAAAAGGGTGGGTGCTAAGCCATCACCTTGTTTCAGCCCCTGGGAAACGTTAAAATCCTCCGTTGTTTCACCTCCTATCCTTACTCGACACCGTGATCCGACCATTGTTGCTTTTACAAGCTTGACTATTTTGGGCGGTATTCCAAAATTGAGGAGTATTTCATATATTTTCTCCCTATCTATATATACTGTCATACGCCTGTTTGAAGTCAACAAATAGTTGATATATATCTATATCGAATTCCCAGCATTTTGTCAGGATTTGTCGAGTAGTGAAGAGTTGATCAGTGTTGGATCTCCCCCTCCTGAACCCTGCCTGATATTCTCCTAGTAAGTTTTCTGAGTAATATTCTAGTCTTTCTTTCAAAATCATTGTGAAAATTTTATACGCTGTACAAAGTAACGATATTCCTCTGTGATTTTCACACTTCAATTTGTCTCCCTTTTTATGTATGGGGCATATTATGCTAGTTTTCCATTCTTCTGGTACTCTTTCAGCGGTCCATATTTTCACAATGAGATTGTGTAGCAGGTTCTTCAGTTGTTCGTTTCCATATTTATAGAGCTCTGCAGGGATATTAGTCAGTTTCTTTAGGGCAGCCCTTATTTCTGCCATTGATGGCGCTCTCGTTGTTTCATCACTATTTAGCTCGTCCGGAATTGGAGTTGGTTCGACTGTCAGGTTGTTATTGGGATTTAAGAGCTGTTGAAAATATTCTTTCCACCTAGTCTTGATCTTTTCCTTATCTCCTATTATGTCTCCATTACTATCTCTGCACAGAGATGTGTTGGGTTTGAAGCCCTTTTTAAATACATTGACGCCTTTATATGCCTCATGTGGATTGTTATTTGCAAAGTCATGTTCCATTTTCAACAATATGTTGAAAAATAATTAAAAAAATAATAGAATAATAATTAAAAAAAATCTTATTACGTGATCTCTTAAACCTAAAGAATGTTACTATTTAACATACTTCTAAAATAATAAAAGTTTTTGATTATCTTATTTATTCCCATTTTATTTCTGTCGTATTTTTTACGATTGTTTAGTAACAACATCTCATAGGATAGTTTAGGAATCTAGGGTTAAAGCAGTTATTTTAGGCCTGATACTTAGCTTAACTGATGCTAAAAAAGGCTTAAAAATGCTCGATTTGTTAAAGATTTGAATATTGGTCAAGATGTGTATTAATAGTATTTAATTAATTAAAGCATCTAAAATATAAAATTTCTAAGTGATCAAATTTTAAAACCAAAAACACATAATTTTGCTTTACTTCTATGTGCAAGGCCTTAAGTACGGAATCCAACCTATTAAACATAGTGTACGGAAAAAAATAGCATTTAAAATTGATTCCTGTGATGTTCAGACGACCGTTAACTGTGAAAGAAATCAAGTAATGGACTTTAAATTATTTAATTTACTTATTGTGTTAGAGGAGCACAGATTATAGAATCCCTTTATCTTTGTTCACAGATGTACCAACAGATGCGCGATTACGGCATTGGAGACTACAGAGACGTACAAGACGACTGACGACTGAAGGCTGAGGTGAAGAGACGGAGTGAAAGAAATGGAGTGAACAATATTTACCCAACGTTTGTTCTTGGCGATTGAAGGACAGGAGGCGACAGGGGGATAGAAGTGAAGATTTTGAATAACTTTGGCTCAAGTCAATTTAGAATGGTTTGCTTTATGATTTATTTACTTGGGAAATGTAACACATTTTTACGCACCAGATTTAAATGTCCGGGTTAAATTTCCCCCCAAAAAAAAAAAAAAAAAAAAAAAAAAAAAAAAAAAAAAAAAAAAAAAAAAAAAAAAAAAAAAAAAAAAAAAAAAAAAAAAAAAAGAAGGAAAAACTAAACCCTTTCATACACTTCCCCAAATGATCATCTAGTGAATCCACGTTATGCAATTGCACTATATAAGTATTATAAATACAAAACAATACAAGAACAACATGTCAACCTACTAGAGACCAAATGGGAATATAATTCACCGACTCCAGATATTTTCATATCAGAGGGTTCGGCTCTGTGGCATTTCTAATTGAACCTATAAATCCTACTGATCCCTCAATATAAATATTTAAAAAATCTTTTGTAATCCTACATGTATTTAAAATTACTGCTTTTTGCATTTTTATATACAAATTCTTTGACAAATCTAATATACTTAAATTTTGAATCAGATTCCTAGGTATTATGCCAGTGGCCGAAATAACAAATGGTAATATTTTTATAGTCCGAGAATGCCAAATTTTTTTAATCTCATTTCCTAAATCTGTGTATTTTCTAATTTTTTCAGAAACAGTTTTTTGAATATTACAGGAATTTGGAATAGCTACATCAATGATATAAGTTATTTTTTTAATTTTGTCATGTAAAACTATATCAGGTCTATTATGACTAATTGTTCTGTCTGTTAGTATAGTTTTATCATAATATATTTTATAAAATTCATTTTCTATAAATGAATTTGGTTCATATTCATAATAAGGTACTACATTACGGCAATCAATCAAGTTATGTTTAATTACCAAACTTTGGTGAATTATTTTTAAAACCTGATTGTGCCTAAATGTATACTCAGAAGGCGCTAATATAGAACATCCCGATATAATATGTTCTATAGTTTCGGGAAAAGCCAAACATTTTCTACATAAATCATCAATTTGATTTATATCTTTGATTATATGCTTTCTATAATTTTTAGTATTAATGACTCTATCTTGAATGGCAAGCATAAATCCTTCTATTTCTGCGCTCAACTCTCCAATACTCAACCATTTGTTTGACGAAAGTTTGTCAACATACGTTTGGTTAAGATAATTGAAGTGTTTTGCGTGAATAATTTTATTTGACCAGGAATCTAATAATTCCTGGTTAGTATTTATAAGAATGTTGGCATTCTCGTCATATAAATTTAAAGGTGTAATATTTCTATCTGCCTTGCAAATTATTTTGTGCATTTCTGAGCTATTAGCTTTCCTATGGAAAAAATTTCTAAGCATTTCTACCTGATTGTGTTTCAAAGATGTTATTTTGACTACACCTCTACCTCCTAAATTTCTAGGTAAATTAATTCGTTCTATAGCTGAATTTGGATGATGGCAATTAAATTTTGTTAACGTAGTTCTAATTAATCGTTCTAAACTATCTAAATCTGTATTGGACCACTTAATTATGCCAAATGAGTACGTTTTTTTTTTTTTTTTTTTTTTTTTTTTTTTTTTTTTTTTTTTTTTTTATTTGTAATAATAAAGACAAGGTAAATACAATATGACAGGAAAAAATAAAAGTATTTTTACAGAAAAAGAAAAGTCCCAATAAACTACTTTTTAGTAGTTTGTCAATGGGTGCTTTTACTTTGAGGATTTAAATAAACTTATTTTACTTTATTTTGCAGTTACAATTTTTGTGCTACTGTCTAATACAAATTTTTTCTTTCGGCGAGCCAATTCTTCAACATAATATTTGTTTTACCATTTGTACATTTTTTTATTTCAGCAGGTAACATATTCAATAAATTTGGTATCATGTAGTCCAGCGTTCTTTGTCCATATTTGTTCAAGTGCTTAGGTACAATTAGTCCTTCATTTAGCGTAAAACGGGTATTGTAAATGTGATCCAATTTATGTATGTATATAGGGCTATTCATATGCTGAGATATAATTTTATACCACAGAATTGCTCTTACTGAGAGAATTTTGAGATTCTGGTAAAAGTACGGAACATTATGTCTTTGTTCGTATAAACTTTTATGCGCTAATAATTTAACTAATGATTTTTGAACCGATTGAACATGATTTACATTTGTGTTACAGGAAAGTCCCCAGGCTGTAATTCCATACCTTATAATAGATTCAGCTAATGATAAATAAATTATTCGAAGTGTGCATATTGGAACATAGAATTTTAATTTATATAATCTGCTAACAATAGATCTGAGTCGTTCACAGACTTTATTTATTTGTGAATCCCATTTGAAAAAACAGTCAATAATAACTCCTAAATAAACATATTCTTTAACCAGTTCAATATTTTCACATGTGCACAATGTAGAGATACCGACATGTAAGCAATCTGAAGTGTGTGTTTTAATTTCAGGTGTAATAATATTTGCCTTAGCATTGGGTGATCTAATGTGTATCAATTTAGTTTTTTTTGTATTTATAATTAAACCAGAGTCATGAGACCATTTCAAAAGTTCAATGTAATCTTCTTGTAAGAGTTTAATACATAATTGCAGATCACTGCATGAAATTACCAATGCAGTATCATCCGCGTACACAAAGTGTTTTACATGTTTAAAAATGTACTTAATAAAAGATACATAAATGATATATAAAATTGGACCTAATATGGAACCTTGAGGAACGCCTGCTAAAATTCTTCTTTTTTTACTTAAGGTGTTCAATAGCTTTATTTTCATGCATCGGTTGTTCAAGTAATTTTCAAAGAGTTTTAGAAGTCTTCCTCTTATTCCTATGATTTCTAGTATTTGCAATAATTTTCTATGATTAATAGTGTCAAATGCCTTGGAATAATCTATGAATAAAACTAATACATGATTTTTACTATTCAATTCATTATTTATTAAACTGGCAAATTTTTGAAGTAGCATTAGAGGTATTGCCCAAGTATTTATTGCTTTTACTAAATTTTTAGCAGATAGATTGCATTTTAAAATTTTTCTGATCCTAGTTTGAAATTTAATCCTAATATCATTTTTAATACTAGTGTGATCTAATCTATTCGATTGCGGGTATCCTAAATATTTATAAACCTCATCCCCTTTCATACTTTGAATTTTGAAATTTCTAAATATACCCTCGTCTCCATCTACAATTTTGCCTTTCTCTATATGGATAGTTTTACATTTATCTAAACCAAAAGTCATTTTAATATCATCTGAAAAAATTTTAACTACCTTAATCATTTTCTCTAAATTTGATTCAGAATTTGAAAATAATTTTATATCATCCATAATAGATGTGAAACTATACTACTCTCTCTTGTATTACCCTTAATTTTTATTCCAAACTTGCTTTTAATTAACATTTTAGAAAGGGGATTCAATGCTAAGCAAAACCAAAGAGGGCTCAATGAGTCTCCTTGAAAAATCCCTCTTTTTATTGAAATGCCCGGTACTACTATTTTCTTACCTTTTAATAATATATTATTGGGTCCTGTGAGTAGTTTCATTGTGTTTTATTATTTGTGTATGCAGGTATTGTGGAATTTGAAAAGTCTCTGGGGACCTAGGATCATTTATAGCAACCCACAAATTCCAATTATTTGGAATTCCATTTATTATTAATCATTTTATACTTATAACTTGTTCTATTTTCATGACTTCTCTTCTTGCTTTCATTTATTATCTTCTGCTTCTTTCCTTTAGAATTATTCATTTCTTTAAAAATCTTCTCTCTGACTCAAACAACGCGAATGTAAAATAAATGCTTTCTTGGTAATATATGATCTAAGCTTTCATGACCAAACATGTAAATATGTAGTTAAATAAAATAAAAATTATAAAAACATTATTTATTTTGTAACATCAACTTTCGTACAGTGACACAGAGAGCACATTCAATTTTGCGCTCAATACTAATTAACAGTCTACAGTTGTTTTAAACAGTGAAACAGATAATATAACGAGCCAGTGAGTTATTGCATAGTTTAAAGAAGTTATAGTGCAAACCTGCTGGATTCTAAAAGCATAACTGAGTGAGCATTTCAATATTAATAAAAATCAAAACAATAAGTATTATTGTCACCCAAGCTACTACCGCCCGACCCGGCCCATACTTCAAGTAGTTCAAGTCACTCCACCTTAAATCCAGGCTTAACCATCGTCCATTTTAAAAAAAAAAAATTTTTTTTTTTTTTTAATTTTTAACAAAATGGACTCCCAGGATTTTATCAGTCAGGCGAGAAACGCGGTTGAGGCTCTAACCGATCTAATAATAGACCCCAGTAGCAAACTGAACAAAGATCAAATTGCGAAAATGATTCCAAAAACTAATGCTATTCTTGGAACCATAGCGCAAATGGCTACAAAAATGGCAGCACTCGAGGGTGAGCTAATAGCTTTCAAAGCATTAACCAACAAACCTAACCCATTAGAATCTACATGTGAAGCGGCCGATGAGCTTGAAGAGAGGAAAAACAGAGCAAATAATCTCATAATTATAAATGTTCCTGAAAGCACGCAACTGAACCAAATTGAAAAAATCAAGGATGATAATTTACAAATTACAACCATTCTGAAGAAAATAGACAACAATATAGAACCAAATTCCATCAACACATTCCGCCTTGGAGCAGTGAGGCCTGATAAATCGAGGCCCATTAAAGTGATCTTAAGAAACTCAACTGAAGTAATGAATATCCTCAGAAAAAAAAACTTTTATCTTAACAACTCCCCTGTCAAAATTTTTTCCGACCAAACTCCGAACCAAAGAAAATATTTATCAGACCTACGTCAATCAATGGAAAGTAGGATACAGGGAGGTGAAGTTGGACTAACAATCAAATATATCAACAGCAAGCCGACAATAGTTAAGAAAAATCCAAAAAACTCATACACATCAATGGATATGGCCAAAATATCCGCGGCTGCCGAACCAATCTCTTAGAGTTGCAAACTTCTATTCCTTTACTTCAAAACGTCGATGTATTTCTCCTTACTGAAACCTGGCTTGATCCTGATATTCACACCGAGGAACTTGGATTCTCATCTTATAACACCTACCGCCTTGACAGGAATCCAGCCACCAGCAATAAAACCAGAGGAGGAGGAGTTCTCATATCCGTCAAAAAATCACTGTCATCCACTCGATTAATTTGCAAACATCAAGACGTAGAACAGGTATTTGTATTACTAAAAACTAAATCAAGTAAAATTTTACTGGGATGTGTCTACATTCCTCCTGGATCCAACATCACAGTCTACCGAAACCACATTGATGACCTCGAAACCTTTAAAAATAAATACCCTGATGCCAGAACAATTTTATTTGGTGACTATAATACCCCTAGCATTGATTGGATGAATAAAAACTCTTATAACAAATTAAGCCTACCAGAAAATGCTCGTGAAATAATAGATATGACGAACTTACTCGCTCTACATCAAGTCAATCAAGTCTACAATACCAATAACCGGCTGCTGGATTTAGTGTTCTGTAGTGATCTCTCAATTCACATTGTTAAATCAGTTGACGAGCTCCTCCCCCTAGACTGTCACCACCCCGCTTTAAGCATAACCATCTTGATGAAGAACTCACCAGACGACACAACTATTCTTCCTAACTTTACTTATAATTTTTCCAAAGCTGACTATCCTAATATGAACCAATATCTTACAAATGAAGACTGGTCATTTCTTCACCTCAACAATAATATTAACTACAATCTTGAAATTTTTTACACAATTATCAACAGGGCCATTGAAAACTATGTACCACTTTCACATTTCAAAGAAGCAAAGTTCCCGAAATGGTTCAACAGCGAGTTAATAAACCTGATTATTTGCAAAAAAACTGCACACAAAAACTTTAAAGAATCTAAATCCCTTAATGACTATAAGTTATTTCACAATTACAGAACTCAATGTAAAAAACTGTCAAAAAAATCATATTATAATTATATAAATGGAATCGAAAAATCTATACCCTCTAATATACAAAACTTTTTCACACATGTAAACTCTCTTAGAAAAAACAAACAAGGTTTACCCATTTCAATGCACTTCAAAGATAAGAGTAGCACTGATATGAAAGTAAAGGTTAACTATTTTGCTGATTACTTCAAAAGTGTATATGACGAAGATATCCCAGATAATTACATACCACCACCTTCCCTTATTGAGAGCATGCATATCCCCGCTGTACACATCAATATAAACGACGTTAAATCTAAAATTAAATCTCTAGACAAAAACAAAAAGGCCGGACCTGATAACGTGCACCCCAATATTCTCATAAATTGCATTGCTTCACTGGCTGAGCCGATTTGTCTATTGTTTAATCAATCGCTTGACACGGGTTGCTTCCCGGACATTTGGAAACGTTGTTATCTAACGCCTATACTAAAAAAGGGTAATAAAAGTGATGTCACTAACTATAGACCTATATGTAAGCTATCTATAATTCCGAAACTTTTTGAAAAATTACTTCTTGATAAAATTTCCCCATATATTAACCATCTCATTGTTCCAAATCAACATGGATTTTTGTCAGGCAGGTCAACTCTGACAAATCTCTCATTATATGAAAACTTTATATCAAATGCATTAGCTAACAAAACTCAAGTCGATTCCATATACACAGATTTTATCAAGGCCTTTGACAAAGTGTGCCATAAAATTCTACTGGTTAAACTACGTAAGCTCGGTATTGACGGAAAACTTTTAGACTGGTTTGCAAGCTATCTATCTGATAGAGTTCTACTTGTAAAAATTAATTTGTTCTATTCCAATCAATTTATAGCTACCAGTGGTGCACCTCAAGGGTCCCATTTAGGCCCAATTTTGTTTCTACTGTTCATTAATGATATTGTTGACATATTTGATAAAGATGTAGATGTATTGCTTTTTGCAGATGATTTAAAAATATTTAAAATCATCAAAACCGCTGAAGATTGTGCCTGTCTACAAAATAATTTAAACAAATTAATTAGTTGGTGTTCTATTAACAAACTTTATCTGAACATAAATAAGTGTTATTCAATAAGTTTTTACAGAATAAGTCAACCAATTATTCATCCTTATGAACTTAACAACTCTACCCTTACCTCTGTCGAAGAAATTAATGACTTGGGCATAACTTTCGACTCTAAATTAAACTTTATATCCCATATAAACTCAATCTATAATAAAGGTATCAAAATGCTTGGCTTCGTTCTTAGAAATTCCAGAGGTTTCAAGAATATTTCAACTTTAAAAATTTTGTATACATCCTTAGTACGTAGTCAAGTCGAATATAACTCCTCGATCTGGTCCCCCCATTTTAAAATACATTCAGATTCAATCGAAAAAATTCAACACAAATTCTTAAGATACATTAATTTTAACCTCGGTATTCCCATTGAAAACATAAATTATAATTACTTGATGAAAGAATTAAATTTACTAAGACTGTCAGATCGAAGAATTATATCCGACTTAATATTAATGTTCAAAATTGTAAATGGTAGAATAGACAGTCCTGATCTAACTAAGCTCATTGAATTTCATATTCCCACGAGAACCACTCGATCTAAAATCCTTTTTAAATGTAACAATAATCGGACTGAGTATACGAAACACTCACTTTTACCTAGGTTGCATGAAGTTACTAATAGATATGCAGATGTGATAGATCTTTTTAACTGCACGGAACAAGGGTACAAGAAGGCTATGCTATCATATTTTTTTAATCACTATTAATTTTATTTGTATTATGGATTTTTGCATGTAAATGTATCTCTGGTGTCACTTCCCAATGTATCGTCACAATTAACTGTTATACATACTGTTTTACCATTACTAATATTTTGAATATGAATTTGTGACATGTAATTAATGTTTATGGCATACTTATGCCGTTTGTATTAAATAAATAAATAAATAAATAAACATACGAACTCTCATCCCAAAATGAAGGGAGAGTTCTGGGAAGGAAAAGGGTTTAAGGGGTGGGTAGGAATATGGGGTTCAGTGTGTCCAGGTCATCCACCTCCAAGACCTAGACAAACCTCACCCCATGGACCCGGGCACCCCTGCTAAATCACCAAACGTAGCGAACCACTTGTGGTGACCTGTGGCAGAGGTGTTGGTTATCCAATAAAGGTTCCCGGGGCGGCGGTACCCATTCCCGCCTCCCAAATTAAAGAGTCATATCTAGATGCAGCTGGCAGTGGCAAAATGAAGTGTTTAAGTAGTCATATCTGAATGTAGCTGGCAGTGGCAAAATGAAGTGTATAAAGAGTCATATCTAGTATGCAGCTGGCAGTGGCAAAATGTAGTGTATAAAGAGTCATATCTAGTATGCAGCTGGCAGTGGCAAAATGTAGTGTATAAAGAGTCATATCTAGTATGTTCCGTAAACGATTTAAATATTATAATGTGTCATAGGTGTTTAAATATTATTCAATGGACGGCGCGCCGCGAAGTGGTCAACGGTATTGTGAACGACTCGTATCCCGCTACCGCAGCCATTCTAAAAACACCCGTAGATCATCAAAATCCCCGTCTCAAAACGCGACTGCGATTCAGCCGAGTTGTCCGAGCGTCCCTTTCACGCAAGGAATTAATCATTTGTCGTCAATAGTCCTGAGATGGTTCTAAGGTCCCCGCCGTCCCGTCCGCGTCCCAGGTATCTAGTCTGTCGCTATCGGAGATTGTCCGAAGCGCTTTATTCAGGAATTAAAATAAAGTCTTTTTCATAATAAATAAAAAGAAAACACTTTGTTTACGTCACTTTATTGATATTTCTTCCGTCTACCGGTTTCGGTACCTCCGTACCATCATCAGGACTGAATATAAAATACTGACAAATACAGGGAAATATACATATATATATACAAATGGTAAAAGAAAGAGACAGTAAATAAGAGAGGGACAGTGTGTCAGTTGTGGGAGGGAAGTGGGGGAGGAGCGAGTGGGATAACGGGAAACATACTTATAATAGGGCTGAATGTTAAATTAAGTTGATTATTAATGATTTCAGCCTTTGCATTAACTGATTTTTTTATTTCTAAAGCTTCTAAGTTATTTAATCTTAATCCTATCCCATTTTTGTGTAGGACTTTAATACCCGTATCCCGGTTAAAAGTATGATCTTTGTTAATTAGGTGCTCCGCGAATTCTGAAAACCCTGAACTGGTTAGACACCTTATGTGCTCCTTTACTCTAGTTTCCACATTGCGTGACGTTTGTCCAATATAGAATGCTGGACAATCGTTACAACTAATTTTATAAACGCCCGAGTGGCTTAGTATGTCCTCACCGTCTTTAGCATTAATTAAAAGTTTTCCTAAGTTGTTATTCGTGTAAAAAGCTGGTTTAATTTCTGGTGGGAATTTAATTGTACACGAAGAGGACAGGTTATTAATATATAAAATTCTTCGCCATTCGCGGTTAAGGTTATTATTATTAAAAGATATTGGACTAGAGTAAATGTATTTATTTATGGATATTGATCTTAATTTTTTTGCTAGGATTCTATCTATGAGCTGTGTTTCGTATCCATTATTGTGAGCTATTAATTTTATCGTATTTAATTCATTAGTATAATTAACATTTGACAAAGGGGTAGTGACTAATCGATGGATCATTGAGTGGAAAGCGGAATGTTTATGTGAGGTTGGGTGGTTGGATGTATTATGAATTACGGTGTCTGTGAAGGTAGGTTTTCTAAATATGTTAAAGTGAATTTTATTTTCAATAATCGATAAAGTCAGATCAAGAAAGTTTAGAGTCGAATTTATACCTATTTCTAGTGTGAATTGGATCTGTTTATGTAAGGAGTTGAGGAGTAATAGGAAGGAATTCAGCTGACGTTCTGTTCCAGACCATATACAAATAATATCGTCCACATAGCGTTTCCAAAGTAAAATATTTTTTATCAATGGTGATTTAAGTTCAAAAATATTGTTTTCAAAGTTATTCATAAAAATGTCTGCAACAAGCGAACTTGTGGGTAGCCCCATCGCCAATCCATCTCGTTGTCGGTATATTATATTATTATATTTAAAACTGTTTTGGTTCAAGCAAACATCAATAAGATGGATAATATCTGCAGCAAAATCTTTGTGTATGTTAGAACTATTGACTAAATTATTTATAATATTTTTACATTCTACTATCGGAATACTAGGAAACAAATTCACTACATCAAAAGAAATGAGTTTACAGTTGCTAGGGAGAGTTAAATCTTTTAAATGGTTAATTAGTTCATGGGAATTTTTAATTGTATGTTTTGGAAGAAAAATATTGGAATTCTTAATTACCTTTGTAAGAATAGAAGCAATTTTATAATTAGGGGCATTACAACATGTCACGACCGGCCTAATGGGCCTATTAGCTTTATGTATTTTGACAAACCCATATAACCTGGGGATTTTTGGGGTTAATGCAAAGGCTGAAATCATTAATAATCAACTTAATTTAACATTCAGCCCTATTATAAGTATGTTTCCCGTTATCCCACTCGCTCCTCCCCCACTTCCCTCCCACAACTGACACACTGTCCCTCTCTTATTTACTGTCTCTTTCTTTTACCATTTGTATATATATATGTATATTTCCCTGTATTTGTCAGTATTTTATATTCAGTCCTGATGATGGTACGGAGGTACCGAAACCGGTAGACGGAAGAAATATCAATAAAGTGACGTAAACAAAGTGTTTTCTTTTTATTTATTTAAAATGTCAAGTCACAATGTGTTTGCTTCTTTTGAAAAAGTCTTTTTCACTTATGATGTCATCGTCCCTAGTAAATCTCAGACCCAGAAATGACGTCAGACGTCATCGTCCCACGTTAATCTCGGGGCTGTCCGAAACGCAGCTCACGAGTTTATCAAGTCACTGCGAGGTAAGACACTAGTCAAAAGTTACTAATTCATTCCTCAATGCCGGCCCTTAATCCGTCCGTGCGGTTCATTCATTCCTCCGCGGGCCAAGCCTTCAATTTCATTACATAGTTAGTCGAAAACTTTCGACTTTGAATCCGAACATCAGCTAGAAAAGTGAGAAGCAAAAATAGTGCACTTGTTAGCGTTTTTTTTTGGTACGTACGAAAGATATTGGAATACAATTACCTACCTATTTTTAGACATAGATCTTGGTTAGATATAATATGTAAATTTGCATATATTATAAGGCCAATCAGCTGTCATAAAATACTCTTCAATGTTAAAATGTATGTTTTTATATTAGGTCACGTGAAGTGGAACAATTTTAAGTTTAATAATGAAATAAATGAAAACAGAATGAGCCAAAGAATAAATAATATATTTTACACCCCACAAACCAATACTAAATTATTGCAGACACATAGCAGTTTCATATTTCCTCTTTCATTTAACCTTCTACCACTACAAACTCAAATGATAAATAAAATGATAAAATATGTAAAAGAGGTAAAATTATGGTTGAATAATGTAGATATTGAAACGCTATTTCTATAAATTTATCCTTCCTTCTACAACTCACTTTCTGTAACTTTCTAAACTGTTGTACAATATGTTTTCTGTTTATTTTTTTATAATAACTAAAAAATTATAAACCAGTAAGTATGTTTTTTCCATATTTTTATTTTTATTTTATAATAGCTGAAAAAAAATCTTTTTCACTTATTCTACCTATGAAATACTAACTTTATATTTTATATGCTTTTTAAGTCTATTTTATACTTTGGGTACTTGGAAATATAGTAATTTGTTTAAATATTACCCACACTCAGTCAGTGCCTTAGTGGGTTTTCATTTCTTGTTCATACTATTTGTTATTATATATTATGTTATTATATGTATACTATTTGCTATTATACATTATATGTACAAAGAAATGAGAATAAAATAAAATTAAAAAAATTTTAGGGTGAAACAAAAAAAGTGTTTAATTTTAAGATTTAATTGCTAGCATACATTTTACATACAAAAAATAACGACATTAAAAAAAGATGAGCAAAAAAAGATAGAATAATCGGCTCCTCTTTGTAGCCTATTGGTCTCCTCTTTAACTTCCCCACTTATTGTGATTTGAAATGAAACGAAAAAGCGACACTAAAAAGAAACAAACACATTAATCTATAGGTTTTAGCCTGCGAGATAATGAGATAGAATAATCGGTCTCCTCTTTGTGCGGTGCTTGGTAGCCTATCAGTCTCCTCTTTGTGCGGTGCTTCGTAGCCTCCCGGTCTCCTGTGCGGTGTTTCATAGCCTCCCCATTCATTCTAGGTTTTTTTTTTTTTGGGAATTAATTGAATTAAAGGAATCAATTCAAAAGGCCAGGGGAATCAACTGAATCCATTCACTACTGGGAAACATTCTGCCCATGTCTAGTGTATAATAACGAGTCATATCGGAATGTAGCTGGCAGTGGCAAAATGAAATGTATAAAGAGTCATATCGGAATGTAGCTGGCAGTGGCAAAATGAAATGTATAAAGAGTCATATCGGAATGTAGCTGGCAGTGGCAAAATAAAATGTATAAATAGTCATATCGGAATGTAGCTGGCAGTGGCAAAATAAAATGTATAAAGAGTCATATCGGAATGTAGCTGGCAGTGGCAAAATAAAATGTATAAAGAGTCATATCGGAATGTAGCTGGCAGTGGCAAAATAAAATGTATAAAGAGTCATATCGGAATGTAGCTGGCAGTGGCAAAATAAAATGTATAAATAGTCATATCTGGAATGCAGCTGGCAGTGGCAAAATGAAGTGTACAAAGATTGATATCTAGTATGCAGCTGGCAGTGGCAAAATGAAGTGTATAAAGAGTCATATCTAGTATGCAGCTGGCAGTGGCAAAATGAAGTGTATAAAGAGTCATATCTAGTATGTAGCTGGCAGTAGCAAAATAAAATATATAAAGAGTCATATCTGGAATGCAGCTGGCAGTGGCAAAATGAAATGTATAAAGAGTCGTAGCTGGCAGTGGCAAAATGAAGTGTATAAAGAGTCATATCTAGTATGCAGCTGGCAGTGGCAAAATGAAGTGTATAAAGAGTCATATCTAGTATGCAGCTGGCAGTGGCAAAAACATTGGGAATGTATGGCGAGCAATACGCTGAAATAGGCCAAAACCAAATGATCTTCTATAGCTAAGTCTGTTGGCCCCATAAAACAAATTTGACGGGTTAAATAACTATAATTTAATTGTTTTGGGTTTAATATAATGAGCAGCTCTGGAATTTTCATTTTGGCACCGCCGGCCTTCTTCTAGTCATATCAATCATGACGATAGATGAATGAATGACGGCTGATACGATATCCAAACTATGTCAGCACTAACAGCTGACTTTTCAGATTACATGCAATTGCAGGGAACTGTAGGGAACTCGCCTGCACAGTGCGGGTGTAAACTGTGCACCCTAAAGTTTAAGTTTAGACTTAAGGAATTCAATTCGTTTGTGTGAAAGTATTATGAAACAATAAAATTGCACATTTTTTAATTCTTTACAAGTTTATCGACATCATTAATATTGTTTGGAGACATTTATGAGTAATCTGAGTATTGAATAAAACAGAAGAGGGTACACTTATACACGCTACTGCCCATTAACTCCAATTTTGTATTCTAAATATAGTGAAGCAAAGAAAATAATTTAGTTGTCGTAATAATTTATTGACTTAAAACAAAATAAAGTATATTTTACAATAACAAAATACATTGCAAAGATCACATCAAACAATACTAAAGGGAAACACAATAAAAACATAATCATTACAAAAACAGTCCATTTTATTAAATGTATGGAGAGAATTATTAATTTTGTACATATTTTATTATCATTAGATGAAGTATTAATGAAAAATATAAATTGGTATTTTGTATTTGATATCAATGATGAGTGTTTAAATGGAGGATAATTATAGTACGTGATTCATGGACACAAGATGTGAAAAAATACAATATTTCTCAGTTAACATTCATTCACATTGCATAACAATTATTGTTAACGAGAACAGCAAACACGTCTACGCATGATGAAATTAATCTTAAATGCGTGATTTAACAAATATTACATGATTGAAACATAAATAGCACACTATTTATTTTTATAAATAATTTATTGATTATAAAATATTAATTTTGTTTTGACAGAAAACAATTTTAACAATAATTTTTTGCAAGGTAATATAACAAGCAATCATCTTTATTATTATCTATTTAGCTACTTAATTTGTATTCGGAGACTTTCAAATAACCCATTTGAAAAATCAATAAGTGTTCGGAGCACAATAAATTACTTTATACAATTATTTAAACAAGAAGAAATCTACAAAGTAATTTCCAATAATGCGCTTACCACTTTGCCATAAAGTCATTTCTCAACTAGTGAAAGTAGTTCTAACAATGTTTGATAGACGTCAATATTGCTTAAGTCATTTTACAAATGTGTGTACTAAGTATGTTGTTACTAGATATAGTAAGCACCAAAGTTTAATGCTGACCTGATGTTGATACAGAAATCGTCGCAATAGGTGAGTTTAAGATCCGAAAAGCGGAATGAGGTGTGCGTGGTAGGGGAGAAAGGCGGTCCCATCTCCCCGCCCACGCCTCTCTGTTGCATAATATGCTTTACGCATCTTTCTCTTTCACTTGCGGTCATTGTAAAGTCAGTAAAGTGACTGTACCTGCACTAGAATGGATCGAATCAAGTTTATCATATCGGCATTTAAGTTTGGCATGAACTGTAATAATAATTTTATTTACCAATTTTTTTTTGGTAAAATAGTATCTTTAGTAAGTGATAACAATGTCTTATAGAAAAGTCCAGGAACACACGAGCAACTTTAGTTGCGGGCAACAGTTGCATCACTGCATCAAAATTTATTGTGGTGTATGAGGCGATGCGACGCTAGGGAGCCTTTTTTGAATTTGTATAGATTTAGAAAAGTTGCCAACTGTCGCCGCAATTAAAGTTGATCTGTGCGCTTGAGGTGTGACCTAATTTGAAGTTTAAATAACAAAGTTTCCTTATTTAGATAATTTATACAATAATAGTCTAAGACTAGCAAATGGACCCATTACACTTTTTCTTGATTAAAACATATTATTAGGTATGTATGTTGTATGTGTACACTATTTACACAGGATGCCTTGAGGGAAATAATTTCATTCAGGGCCAATATCATCTTTGGGGATGCTGTGTGGAGGATCTACAAATAGGTTTCGTAAACAAACACTGCAGCACAAAACAACGTAATAAATAGAAAAGAAAAAAATAATCTATTGAAAAAGAGAATAAATGATTTTTTAACAAAATAAGTAAATAGTAATTGAACCAAGCCCAAATAACCCAAATAAGATGAGAAGGCCAGAGGTGCTCAGAATACTAGACAATCCAAATAAGATTTATTAAAAAACACATTGCTGTGGCTAACGAAACACAACGCCATAGAATTACCCAACCTTTACAACCAACGCCAACTGTTAAATCAAATCCACACTGCCCGCCCGTTTGCCAGCTGATTGCCCCCTGCCGCTTGGCCAGATATATTATATACTTCAACCAATTTACACAAAACCTTGACAAATCATTTATGTACCTAAAAACCTTCCTCATGAATCACTTTATCTATTGGTGAAAACCGCATGAAAATCTGTTGCATAGTTTAAAAGATTTGAGTGCACAAACAGCGGGAGCGACTTCATTTTATGTATAAAAATAAATATTTGGACAATATGTATTAAAAGGAACAATCCTTCTACAGAAAAGTAAAGTCAGAGTTTCAACTAATTCAAGTACGGGTCTGGGTGCAGTTTTCCACCAAAGGTTCTAGGTATTTAAACTGGATTTAAGATACTTAATATTATAACTAATCTATTAACTAAAATAATGAGAAATGGATTCTCTTTCTATTATCGGAGCTAACCGTGTGGAAAGAATCGCATAATGGAATATAAATAATATAAAAAATGATGTTCTTACATATACGAGTGTGATGATGAAAAACTATATAAACAGTCTTGATAAACATACCAGCCTACTTTAACCTAGAAACGCCTTCAGCGGAATTATCAATAAATTCTATCTATCTACAAACCATAACAGAGGGTACTTATTCCCATATATAGTATAGTATTATACAAATATTTACAGGACATCACCTACTTCATCTATTACTGCTTTCGGCGCAATGCAAATACAACCACATTTTGTAATTATTTCAATGGAAGGCAATTAGGTAAATTTAATGTGTAAATTAGACCAAATACACATATGTTTGTAAACTTCAACGACTGCGTGGGGAAACAAATTATGGAAATACAAAATGTTATAAAATGAATACAGTACTAGAACACAAAAATTAAAAACAATTTACATGTTGGAAGTTTAAAGCAGGGTCTCTTCCGACTGAAAACATGAACATTTGCTTACATATTACTATAAACATTGCCAATGGGGGCGTGGCCTTGCACATTTTTGTAAGCGTTTGCAGTAAGGCCACATCCCTATTGCCAATGTTTCTAGTAATATGTAAGCAAATGTTCACGTTCTCGGTCGCAGGTGACATAATCTGATCCTTTAGATATGCAAAACATAATCTGATGTCTTATATCAGCAGCATGAATATGTTTTGGTGACCAGACAACTCAACAACATGCAACTTCATCACTCTTTTGAAAAGTCAATAAAAGAGATGAAAAAAAATTTGATTAATTAGGTTAGGGAACGTACCCATACTACGTGACCAACTTATTGCAATTTTTAACCCCCCCGGTGACCAAAAACCTAAGCCCGCCACCGCTCATTTGTACCAAGCGTGACATTTTGAAAACCCCCCCCCCTAAACGTGTCACGTAGTATGGGTACGTTCCCTTAGGTTACGGGCTATTTTTTTTAAATGTTATTTTTCATCACTTTTCAAAGGGGTATTGAAATGTGCTGCTTTATTGAGTTGTCATGGAAGCACCTTAAGCTTCTTTTATTTGGGACAAAATGTTTGGGTCCTGATGTGTCCCAACCAATCGATTGTAATTGTAATTGTATGGGAGATTCAGTCCTTCTTGATGTTGGGGGATCAGCTGGACTTGGCGAGGCGCGTGATGAAGGCCTCGAGGCGAGAGTGGATGCGGATGAGGAGCAGGAAGGCGAGCAGCACGGCCGCCACGGACACCACGAGGCCGAGCCCCTCGAAGATCAGCTTGGGAGCAAACACCTTCCACACCATCAGGTGGCGGCAGTGGACAGTGGCAGCCAACATGCACACAAACATCTGGAATGAAAGCGATACTTTCAACTAATATGCATTATACTATGAAACCCAGCACAATGAAACTACCATACTCGTATCGTTGCAATTCAGGCTGAATTTGCCAAACCAAAACACATTTTTGAGATGCTGCAAATTTGAAAGCAAAAAATGTTACATAAACTCCATACAGCTTTAAAGTTTATGTAAAGCCAGGTCTCTTGCGACCTCCGACATGAACATTTGCTTACACATTTGTTTGAACATCACTATAAACATTTTTTGTTTTCCGTCTCCTTCTTTATTTTATTTATCAGGAAAGATTACTGGCTAATATCTATCTGGCATACAAGACCTAAATTTACCATTTAAGAATTTGAAAAAAAGTATTATCATAAATTGTTATATATTATTATGTTTATTGAACCCTCTACATATAGATAAATAGACTTTATTTACAGGTGGATTCACTATAGAAATAATCATCCATTATGACAGTATGACCTGTCAGTGGTTGAGTGGGCGTAGCGCTTGGGTCTCACCCGAGCTTCGCGTGTTCGATTCCTCGGCTGGCTCCATCACAACACAAGCAACATTTTCGGCTTTCTGTGGTGGTAGTAGGAGATTTTCAAACATTGTTGGGTTATTCGTAACCCGGGAATGTTCGTCTTTCTTTTAAAAATAATATAATATTATTTAAAATTCATTAATAGGCTCGCGCAATTGACATAACCTCAAAAATTCGTTAGATTTATTCTCCATGACTGACTGCATTGCGTGGCTGCTGTGACAAAATGAACATTGAACAGTGTACATGAACAGTGTATGCAAACAAGAATTGTTCAGAGCCACGCCCCCATTGACAAAGTTGATAGTAATGTTCAAATGTAATAAGCAGTAATTGTTGAATGGAACACTAGTATATATTGAATTATTTGGCGGGCAGGAGATAAGCCGACCTAGCTCAGTGGTTAAAGAGCAGTTGACCGGATATCAGAAGGACGCGGGTTTGAGTCCCGTCGGTGGCATGTATCTTTTCTCGGGAGATTTTTTCAATGTAGATAAGTGTTTCAGGCTAATAATTATTACTTATAATAATTGTTACCCTTTAAAGTAAGCAATTGTTCATGTCGGAGATGGCAGGAGATTGGGCTTAAGATGTACAATATAATTAAATTAGTATGGTGATTAGTATTAGATCTCACCCTGACTGCCAAGAAGAGGATGAACTTGGCGGAGGCGTTGAACATGGAGGCCATCAGAAGGCCATCATCCTCGTAGAGCAGCATCTCCCCGCGCTTGGCATCCAGCTGGGCGGGGCGCGGGGGCGCTGGGGGCCCGTACAGGGCGCACAGCGGCAGCGGGGCCAGCACTAGAAGAGGCACACACAGCCCTGCCAGGATGTTGGCACCTGAACACGAAACAGCACTGTTATACACTTCTCTATCAAAACCACTCAATATTTATATCAACAATAGTGCTGGTGCGACAGGTATACAACTGTTAACATTGACATAACAAAGTTTTTATCAACATAATCGGTGATTAGTCGACTTTAGTTAGTAGAGATATCCCAAGAGTATAGGGAGGGGAGTATATCGCTCCCTAGATAAAGTTGTCTATATATTGATAACTAGTAATCTGTGAACTATGCAATAATAATATAACTCTGAGAATTATGCATTCAAACGTCACTATCTCAATTACAATTAGTTTTTCAGATTATCGTTCAGTTAGGTACCATAATATTAACAAAATGCAAATAAAAAATGCGACAATTTCACATTTCAAAAACTAATCGTTACTGAACCATTAAAAAGGCCACCATCTTGAAACGGATGGTACAGACAAATTTACAGTCTAGACAAAATGCAAAATGGTCAAGTTAAAACAGGACATTATTACGCACAGTCAAACCACATTTTCACACATTTTGTGCTGAATTCAAAACTACTGACTCATTTTAAATGAAAGGAGACAGATTTAAAGTTGGTGAAACAGGGTTTCGACAATTATTTACAGTTATTATAGCTATTGAAAACTGTCGTCGACAGTATAGTTTGTTGTATCCAGTATAATAATACCGACCATAAGTATTCAGCATGACGAGGAAAGCAGGAATGGCGTTGTGCACAAAGTGGCCTGAAGTCCCCACGAAGGCGGCGCTCCACTGGATGGAAGACAGGGTGGCCTGGTGCCCCGTGCCGTAGAAGAAGTACAGGGACAGAAGTACCCACAACTGTACCCCGCATGCATCCACGCTCACCAGTTGGGCTGGACGTGGAAATTACACATATTAGACATAAACAATTTAAAACTTCACGGTGACCTAATGTTATATATATTATCTAGTGGTTTTCTCACACATTCGCCTGTAAGGTAATAATAAGGCTTACCCAAGGTGTAGGAATTCTGGTAACGAACGATGGCCAAGATGAGGAGCAGGATGGTGCCGGTGGCGTAGCAGAAGACAATGGAGGAGGCGGCCACGGGGCCCAGCAGCACGGCCACCACCATGGTCACACAAGTGCTCAGCATCACGTACGTGGCACTGTACACCGTGGCAAGCCCGCACACCACGGGCACGTCCTCGTCCTCTTCCGCTTTCTTGCTGTTGGCATTCTTCTTTGCAAACATCCACCTCATCTGGTTAAACAGCTGCGGCACTATGTTGTCTCGGGCGTATACGGAGAAGCTCTCCGCTTGCCTCTGCAAGTGGAAGGCGCTCATAGGCTTGATTATTAACACAATAATGGTGGTGGCCATCACTCCGAATATCAACTGAGCCAAAGCATCCGCTCGCGCTTGTTGCTTGGATCCCGGGAGACCCCAGGATAAAATCCAGTGCGCCCCCGTAATGACGGCTGTCACTATGGGACCGTAGCGCCACAGCAGGGTGTCCGGAGCAGACAGGTTTCCGCAGTTCATCAGCCAACTCCTCGTCTGCATCACCAATAAAGCTAAAGCAAACAGGCTCATGCACACGGCGGGGGATGTGTTTTGAGTTGTTTCCGCCAACTTATTGAAGTAGCATTCTCCTTGTTCTTCGCGGCAGTTCAGGTAGAACCTCGAGAAGGTCATCAAAGCTCCCAGGAGAAAGAAGAGTGGCATTACTTTCTTAGGAAGGTTGGCGCTATAGCAAGCGGCCAGCAGCAGGGAGATAAAGAGGAAGTACGAAACGGAAGCTTCTTCCACTACGTAGCTGTTGGAGAATAGACCGCAGGCCGAGAGGGCCAGGGTGGCTCGAGCCGAGTAGTCCATACAGCTGCGCTTCTTAGACGTGTCGTACCAGTGCTGCGCAATCATGTCCCAGTTCTGAATGACCAGCATTGCCAACATAAACACGGACACCATCCCCGTAGAGAAGAGAATGGTAAGTTCCAAGTTCTCCACATGGAAGAAAGTATGGGCGATGATGCTAGCCAGGACCGCGAGGGCCATGGCGCCGTAGGAGCACCACAGGAAGGAGCTCTGGAAGATCTCGGGAAGTCGCTCGGGAGGAATGCCATCCACTATCATGTAGCAGAAGAAGATGGTCAGGAAGATGAGCAAAAGGCCGCGACTCATCGAGAAGGAGTCAAATTGAATCCAAACTTCTTGGCACATTGATCTCACGTCGATTAGGAATTCCCTGTAAGAAGACAATCATCCAGTTCAGGGAATAATGAAATAGTTGGGTTGATAAGTATCATAAATAAATAATGAATAATGCGTACCTAGCGTCAGTAGCGAACGAGTAGAATGCCCTCTCGTTATAGACGCTCTGAACTCGATGACTGAGGATTGTGAATTTCTTCTCAATGTTTTCCATCTTATCATAAGTGAACTGATCTGATGTTTCCGAGTACTGCTGCATGTACTCTGTTACCTAAAAATAAATACTATTTATTAAGGATTCTGCACTTACTTCCACCGTATGTGTAGTGAATCGTGTAACGTCATCACTCCCGAAAAGTTACAATAAGATCGGGCAATCAGCTGTTCAACTGGCACCATTTTGAAATTCAGAGTTCGAAGTATTCTCCCTAGAGTAGCATTACTATTTTTTTTTGTGCAGTAGTTCATGAATATTTTCAAAAACAGAGATAAACTAATAAGAGACACCTTTATTTTTGAAACTGAATTATTTAGGCTTAAATAATGTTTCAATAAACACAACAACTAAATCTCTATAAACAGTATGTAAATAAACGAATAAGATGAAACATTGTTAATACGATGGCTTCTGTCCAGTGGCGTAGTATGGGTTTGGCTGAAAATTTTGCCGCCCCCTCCCTAACTTGTACAGGTACTTCTTCCGCAGATTTTCAAGCGCTGACCGGGGGAGGGGGGGGGGGGTAGATAAATCGGCAACTTATTGTTATATTGATAACACAAAACTGGTTTAAATTAAACTAAATATGCAGTGTATCAAAACTACACTCAGAACATAAAAATGTTTTTTTTTTATTCTAGTGGCACTTACATTCTGAACACAAAACTGGTTTTAATTAAATCTGTATGTGGTGAATTAAAACTACACTCGGAATATGAAAATGGTTTCTCTTTGGTATTTGAATGGTTTCTAATAATGGTCTCTTTCGAAATGTATCAGCAGATGAATACACAACTGAAATTCATTTGTTAATACATTCTGAACACAATTCTGGTTTTAATTAAGAGTGAATCTGTTTGCGAGTTATCAGCTTTAATTAGCATTACTCTCATAATATGCATACGGTTTTCCTACGAATTGCGAAATTTGCAGCTTAAAAAAATATAATTATTGATATTTTTAATAAATCATAAAAAAAAGAGTTGAATTCGTAAACGAAAGAATCGTAAAACATTTTCAAATAATGATTTGAAATGGTTTAAATTTTTCCAAGATAATATTATTATTTATTGTGAAAATTTGCCGCCCCCCTTAAAAGTGCCGCCCTGGGTGGGCCGCCCCCCCCACGCTACGCCACTGCTTGTGTTCTACCTACATTCCCATACAATGACTTTACGGTGATCAGTGAAGTTACCACTAAACATTTCAATAATACCAACTTGACTGTGTGTTTCTACGACCCGATTAAAAATGGACTTTTTAATAATTTTTTAAAAACTCTGCATTTAATATTATTAATTAAAACTTATATATTCAGAATCAGCGTTTATTGCCATAATATTCTTCACTGGGGTTCCTTATTCAGCTCTGTATTATTAAATTGACTACCAAAGTATGTTTAATCTAACTTCAACTTTTTAACTATTCTTGTTTATAAGCCATCCCCACTCTGGAGGATGTTCCATGAATGGCGTTGCTTTACATTAATTTAGCAATATAGATTAGTCGCAACAGCACAGAAAATGTTTTTGTGAATTACCTGCTTGACATTAGCCCATAAGTTGAGTAATGCAAACTGCCAGTCTTTGAATGGAACCTTCAGCTCTGCGGAGAAGGGAAGAGCATCGAGGACGATGGCTCCCAGATTCGAGTGCGGCGGTGGAAGCCCGAGGATGGAAGACAGTGTGGGAACCAGATCAACCTGAAATTATATTTCACAATGAGGTTGCCTATTTTTTTATTTTGGTGAAAATGTATGTACGTAAATGACAATAAAATTAGTTTTTAAATATTTCCATGGTCGAGGGGTAAGGCTCTTGAAACTTTGCTTTAAATGGCTTTAGCCGTGTTTGGTGACACCAGATCTGAATAGCCAGGTACTTCCCCACCTTCCTCCTCCCCATCTCCTTCCCCTCCCCACTATCTTCAGCCTCAAAACATACCCCAATTGGGAATGCCTAGTCTCACTGGCTCCACACGGGAACAGCTGGGTTTCTTGTGAGGAATTCACATAAAATAAACTCCAAAAATGACGGAGTTACGAGTTTTCAAAATGAGCTTGGGTAAAACATTTGCAATGGTGTCTTGAGATGTCACAATCAATAATTACGGCAGTAATCCACATTTTGACGGCTTATAAATATCTATGAGGGGGACCCAAAAGTAACGGGAATTTCGTCATAACTTCTTTATTTCTCAATATTTTTACATCAAATTTCGATCACCTTCAAAGCATTCTCCATTGACCACAACGCACTTCTCCAAACGCTTCTTTCATTGTTTAAAACAGTTTTTAATTTCACTTATCGGGACATCCTTTAGGCCTTCGAGCAATTTTTGTTTTTCCTCCTCCACAGTGGCAAAACGCTTTCCTTTCAGGTCCCTTTTCAGTGTGGGGAACAAAAAGAAGTCACAGGGGGCTAGATCACCTTGGAAAAAAAATCAGGGTCCTCTTTGAGCTGTTTTGAAGCTCAAAACATGCCTGAAGTCGACGCTCCCTTTGCTTGTCTGTGATAAGGCGAGGGACAAATTTGGCTGCAATCCTTCTCACGGGCAAATCTTCGGTTGAAATCCTCTGAACTGAACTCCATGACATTGCAGAAATCTCACAGTGTTGATCAATGGTTCGGCGACGGTCTTCACGAACAAGGGTCTTGATTTTGACGTTTTCGTCAGTTTTTGACGTTGAGGGGTGTCCTGAATGGGGTTGGTCTTCAATTAACATTTCTCCAAATTTAAAACATGAAAACCACTCGTAGACTCTGATTTTACCTAGGTCCGCATCCCCATAGCCAGTCAGCATTACAATAGTTTGCTGATTTCCCCAACAGGAAACAAAATTATACAGCCGCACGTTGCTCTCGACAATCTGCCATCACGTTTTCCCCGAAATGGAAAAAGTTGTTTTACTAAAAAAATTCTCACGGGTGAACTGATGCACTCACAGCGACACAACTTCGTACACTGACTCAGTAGGAGTGAACCTAACGGATACCTGGTCCAAAAATGTATTCCCACATTCTTCCTCTCCACCACAGCATAACTCCCGTTACTTTTGGGTCCCCCCTCATCGGAACAATTGGGTGTTTTCTTAAAATTCAAAAAGTTATGTCCTCAACAAGCTTTAATTAATGGTACGTTTTTAAAAAAGATCAAATTTCATTATAGGAGACGACCTCAGTAAAGGTTCTCTGAAGTAACCTAAACCAAAACTTTAATGATAGTATGATAATAATTATTTAAGTAATTGATAGATATGTAGATCAAAAAATTATTTAAAAAATGTTTTTAAAACTCAGGCAAAGCAGGACATAAAACTTAGGCAAAGCAGGACATAAAACTATTTATTATCTTAATATATGTATATAAAATTGAATGTTTCTTTGTTTGTCCCTTATGCATTCCTAAACCATAAATACGATTGTTATAAAACTTGGTGATTGTTGTACACATGCCCCCAAAGGTTTTATGGTGAGCTCTGGCGTTATGAAAATATTTCATATACCATTCATCCGATTGCAATGAAACTTTGGTGAGTTTCTATATGGACTGGTGAGCTCTGGCATTATGAAAATTACAAATTAACCTTTTCCACGCGATCGTAACAACAGTTGATACGGCAAAAGCCATGCCTCACACGCGCCCGTATCAGCCCTTGTTACGCTAACTTTGACTGCCGATATAACAGCGCTACTATGTCACAGTATTTTTTCCCGCTCGCTAGGATATTCGTGTAACTATCACGATGCTGACATATTCAGGCATATTTCGAAAGTAAAATTTTTTTTAGTAAAAAACATCTATAATCAAGTGAATGTGTCCTCGTGCCTCGTGATACTTGAAATATGACATATACATACCGCGTATGGGTATTGAAAAAACGGAGTAGATCAACGCGGGTAAAAAGTTAACAAGTATGGATACAAATTTTACAATAGGTGTTATGTAGCATGTAGGGAGGGGCAGGATAATCAGAAAGGAGGGGATCGAAATAGGGGGTATTCGCGGGAGGGGGGAAGGCAAGGAAGTTGGAAGAGAAACGCGGTAGGGAAACACAAGAAGAAGGTAGTAGAGGAAAGTGGAAGGGGAATGCGAGAGAAAAGCGAACGTGGGAGGGGAACGGTGACGCATGGCAAAGGTCACCAAGGAGGTACAATTTTTTTCTTTGTATGGCATTGCAACACATGCCGGAAATTTACTAATTGGAAGATAAAATTAAAAAACAATCAAATGTAGGAAATGATTATCGATTAATTCACTAGAATATACAGGTTTCTCATGTTTAATGGTGTTGTCTCCGCCCGAGTTAATCCGTAAATAATTTATTCACGAGAGATTGGTTATACGTTAAACGGAGAATTCAACCTTTCAAATTAAGTAAAATATTAAATTCACTAACTAATTCCATAAAGAAGACTTTGAATTTCCAATGAAGGGATTAGTGAGATGGAGTGATAAAGTGATAATTTATATTCAATTTTCTAAATCCTTTAGAATTTTGCACAGATCAACATAATGAGGTTGTGTCACAATTTTTTAGTTTGATGAAAATGTATTATATTTAAAGATTTATTAACAATGGTAAAATTAGTTTTTTAATATCTCAAAAAATGTTGAGGTTATGAGCTTTCAAAGTAAACATTGGTAAAATGTATGCAGTAACGTCCCGTGAAGATACATGCAGTACAATTAATAATTCAAATGGTATTGCTGCTGTACAGCAGCGCACGTCGTCGTCATACATTTTTTGGCCAAATGCATAAATCAACATTTTGACGGCTGATATCTCCGGTAATATTCAGAATATTCTAAAAATTCAAAAAGTTCTGTCCACAGCATTCTCTACTTTCTTTTACATTAGCTCCACACTGGAGGCCCTGAGAATAATAATTCCCTTCAGAGTGTTCTGCTTGAGATGTCAAAAGGTCTTCCTCAACCAGTCTCTCCCGATCAGCCAGCCACGCAGATCACCCCATGATCCCGGGCACCCCTGTTAAGTCACCAAACTGTGACCGATGGCTGAGGTGTTGGTAATCCAATAAATAGTAAAAAACAAGAAATTTCATTTTTTACGTGAATACCTCACTAGAAGTCCCAGCCGTTTCTGTCTGGAGCCGGTGAGACCATGGCATCCCCATTTGGGGTATGTTGTGAGGTTGAAAGTAGTGGGGAGGGGAAGGAGATGGGGAAGAGGAAGGTGGGGAAGTATCTGGCTATTCAGATCTGGTCACCAAACACGGCTAAAGCCATTTCAAGCAATGTTTCAATTCTGAATGGTGGTCTTACACCAGGGCGTCACTGAGAGTCTTCCACTCTGGAATGTGCCACAAATATACTTCATATTATTTTTAATTAATTCATTGTGAAAAAATACAAATTATTCAAATAAAATTTATTTGCGCAAGCCGGGATTGGATCCTGCGACCTTCGGATTGCGAGTCAAGAGCCTTACCCCTGGACCACGGAAGCCATCAACTGTAGGAGGCTACCTCGTTAACTTTGCCAAAGTGTAGACCGTCTTGATCTACACTGGAAAAATATTTGATACAAAAGTATCCTTGGATTATTTTTAAAAATTTTCTGTTATTTTTTCTTTGGTCGCCTGCAAAATGAAGTACATGTATGCCAAAGTGGGTGTGCATTAAGTACTTGCCTGTCTGACAGTCTTAGGACTGAGAAGTTCAGGAGGTTGGAGCAGCTTGTACGGAGAATACATGAACATGGCGGCCGTTACCTCAGCTTCAGTTTCACCTCCGTGGTCACCTGGATGACAAAATTATACTTATTTATTATTGCATTCATTATTCATAAATAAATACACTTCTACACAATAATTGTGTGTTAAGCCTATTCTAACCCTCTGACCAAATGTGTCCATTATACAGGGTGTCCGGAGATAAAGTGCATTAATTTTGATATTATAAGTAAAAAAGATAAATAAATTTTTTCGAAATTCTAACTTTTAAGGGTAGTTTTGTGGTAAAAGGATAAAATTAGACCGGCGTGTGCGGTCAGCTTTATTATTTTCCGCTGTTACGATACGGACCATTCTCAACCATACAATGTTGCCACAATCGTGCCCGGCAGGCTCTCAGCAAGTAAAATCGTACCTCACACTAAGGATTTTAGTAGGTACGTCTTTTTGTATGGGAAAACAAATGTTGGAATTTCGGAAAAAGTTGTTAATCTTTTTTACTCCTACCATCATGTAGAATCACCTCCCAAAGTTAATGCACTTTATCCCCGGACACCCTGTATAATAAGATAAGTGTGCTGAAATAGACATTTTCATTGATAAAATTTACCTATATGGATCTGGAAAAATTTTACATCGCTCAAAAATAATTATCACTTTTGACTCTCTTATATAATTTAACATCACAGACTAATTTGTTCACTTTTGCTTTCGTCATACAGGTCTCACTGTCGTAGTTAGAAATATGATCTAAACGGTATTAAAAAGAAAAAAACATCACTATTTATATTCAAATCTAAAAATTAACCACAAAATAATTAAAATGTACATCTTTATGAAAGACAGCAAGTTGAAAAAAATTTATGAAACTTTGAGAAATTTTATTAATTATTTTTACATGAAATGACAAAAACATGAGTTAATGATGATAACGTTTAAAATATGTCTAGTAAAATATGTGTGGGTTTTTATTTATTTTCATTATCAGTAATTTTAGTTAGAAAAAACGTAAGGTGAGCCATTTTTAAAACATTTATCATTGATCCCTTCGGCACCGATGCATAGTCGGGAAACACGCCAAACGCGTGCCCAACATTTGTACACAGTTGACATTTGTCACATGAGAACGGGTCGTTTCTTCGACTCGTTCTTGTGTTCAACAGCTCGGCTGTGGAATGATTTGCCGGCCTCTGTGTTTCCTCCTTCCTACAACATGGGTCTCTTCAAGACCAATGTTCATTCCTTCCTCTCCTCAAAAAGACCCTCCACACAGCATCCCAGATGACATAGGCCCTGAGGGAAATTATTTTCCTCAGGGCCTCCTGTGTGGAGTTAGTGTAAAAAAAAAAAAAATTTATGTTTGCATTCAAAATTAAAATTTTTTAAAAATTTTATGTTTATTTCAAATTAAAAAAAATATTATTTAGTTTTCCGATGCGTTCAGAAATATTCCACTTATTTGGATTTTATTCTAAAGCATAAATATTTTGATATAGGGTAGAGGCCTGAGGGGTTAATAATTTTGTATTTTTATGTAGATATTATATATCCCTGTCCCGAGTAGTTTTTTTGTAATTTTAATTACCTATTTGCACATTAACTGAGTTTTTATAACTGTATGGCAAGGTACTGTTTAATATATTTTATGTAATGACAATTTGAACGCTGGCCACACTGGAAAAGCGAACTTTAGTTTCTAAGACTACCACTCGACATTCCATCCCGAAGTGTCCTGGCATGTCCAGCTGTCAGATTTAGCCTCGCAACTTTCTGAGATATAATATTGTGTCACGTTAATTGTGTTTGACTATTATTAAATAAAAAGTGGATCTGTTAAATGAATGCCTTCTAATCATTTACTAAAGTCCCATGACACACTTATGGAAGTATTGATACCTGGTAAGATTGTTCTCATAAGTGTGAACATCTGTAAATGAATGCCTTCTAATCATTTACTAAAGTCCCATGACACACTTATGGAAGTATTGATACCTGGTAAGATTGTTCTCATAAGTGTGAACATCTGTAAAATCCAATAAGCACTTCAAATTTTAGAATTACAATTTACGAACCTGTGGCCGTCATCCCATGATCCCCGATGACAAATAAGGAAGTTTGGTTGTCCATGGTGCGCACCACATCCCGGATGACTTGGTCCATCTCACTGAGCTTGCGCCCCATCTCGGGGTGGTGCGGCCCGTGCCGGTGTCCGCAGTGGTCCACTCCCAGGAAGTGCGCCACCAGCAGAGACCAGTCTTTCTGCAGAACCTCGCCGGGCAGATGTGACTTGATGGCTGCAACATTTCAATTTTAAATATTATAGGAGTTGACAATGTTAAATCTTCAAAAATCAGGTGCATTTTATCAAAAGGTAAAAATATTTCCGCTTTGCAATGAAATCCAAATAAATGGAATATTTGTGAATGTATCCAAATTCTAAAAACTGATTTTGAAAGGTGATGAAATAAACTTTAAAATTTTATTATTAGAAATAACCATATAATTTTTTAAATATAAGATTTATGAGTGCAAAGTTTAAAAAGTTTTAAAAATGGTTTTAAAAAAAGTTTTTCACCTTAGGTTTTTTCTAACTACAATTACTGACAACGAAAAAAAAACTAAAGTCACAAAACAAAGCGAGCCACTTGAGGTGGACATGGCAGATAAACGGTTCCGGGGTGGCGGTACCCGTAGACACCTCCCGAATTTTGACAATAAAACTGGATGAATCATAATAACGAATCCATGTATGTAGGTCAGCATTTCCAGGGTGGTTGTTCAACAGAAAAAGAATTAAGCGTAGGTAGGTACTTTAAAAAAGCTAAGCTCCTTTTTAAAATGTGACACCAATTATTACTATCTAATCTTTTGCAACAAAAAAATAATCAATTTAAATTCACAAATTTCAAAATACTGTAGACTCAAACACAACGACTTCGCCCATAACGGTTTACCTTTTTTGACGACAATGTAAACTAAAGTTAGGTTTCATAGTTGGGAACTAGGAAAACATATCCGTTTAGTACGACTCCGTTTTAAGCGACCAACTGCTTAAAGCGATCTATTTTGACCCTATTTTAATGATAATCCGTCAGGTTAGAACGACACGCAGTGTTTTGTTTAACCTACGCACCAATTCCTCGCCAGCTACTTCCCGCGCGCTAGGCTTGTGGAAAAAATATCGATATATCGATATTTTTAATTCAATATATCGATATTTTTAGCCGATATATTTTGATCCGATATATCGATACAAAATATCCAATATCGAAAATTGTATCAAAAACGATATTTTTTTAAATTTATGTATTTAAAGTCACTAGAATCCAAAACCGTATAGGAACGAACGGAAAAAAGTAACTGTATTGGGTCATGACATCTGGCGGTTGAAATTTTAACTATTAATAGCTTACAAATCTATTGTCTTTGCATTAGTATTTGTGATCACCAATACTATCTCATGTGTGTAGGTACATACATAGAAATGTATGCTATTTTTCGCCATTTTTTTCTAAGCCACTCCTATGTGTTGGTTCCCAATTGTCTATGATTATTGACTATACCTTGTTCCAAACACGAAGTCCTTTTTGACAGATTAATACGCCAATAGAATGTTACTGAGATGCATACAAACTTTGTAAGCGTCTCAGTTTACATATAAGTTAGAAGACAGCTTTTTAGTTTTTGATATTTTTGTAATTATTACATAATAAAAATGAATAGTGATAAAAATACCTTCATTTTTATTGAGATTTTTGTACATTAAAAAAGCAAATTGTGTACAAAAATTACTATTGATAATATTGATCTGAGTACACTATTATTTTAAAAACGCAAAATCACTTGAAAATTTGACCAATATATCGATATTTTTTTCCTCGATATATCGACGTCGATATTGATATTTTAATAATATATCGATATTTTTTTTAACTTTCGACATTCCTACCGCGCGCTAACACCTATCCTTATTAGCATGCGTAAATCACAGTCAGTGTTTATCATCTATTGTGACAAAGTTAAAAGCTTGACAAAATGAGTTCTGTGAAGGGAAAGTTTTTTCAATTGAAGAAAAAAGTGCTATATTACACCGTTTAGAAGCCGGTGAATCAAATGTAACCCTCGCAAAGGAGTTCGGCGTGTCTCATATAAAAACAAACTTTAATTATCCGGCCGTTTTGTGCGTCGTCCGGTTAGTATGACAAAGTATCGCCGGCCCCTTGAGGGTCGTTATATCCAGATTCTACTGTATGTAAAAGCATGTTGTAAAAGAATTTGATAAGATTTGGGTAGTTTACCATCTCATTATTTAAAACTGTTGGGACAATTAAATCCAAAGTAAATATGTATAGCATTAACTCAACTTTTAGGTTGGTACAAATATTCCATCTCTTTTATCATTATTAATAAATCCTTAAACAAATAATGCAGATGAATGCGGCATGTGGATTTTTTTTATCTTAAAAGCAAGTGACACACATAATGAGAGCCGACTATAAAATAATGTAATCAGGGGCGGATCTAAAACTCAAAGGGAATATAAAATATTACACATCCTTTAATGCATTTATAACAATGTACATAAGAGTTGAAATTTCAAATTATCTGCATATCGAATAGAGTGGGAACGAAGCAGTGTTGCCGATTCGTGTGGAATTCCCCAAATTGAATTTCAAACTTATTGGCTATTTTGTGGAGAGAACCTTCATGTGGGGAATATGCGGGAATTCTATCAAAATGTGTGCATTGATATTTTGAACATAATAATGCATTGGCAGGGTGTGGGTTGAATTTTTTTATTTTTAAGTATGCGATGTACAAGGGGGCCCAAGAGGGGCCCAGCAGGCGGGGCATGCCTAGTAAGTATTTGCTGAAATGCCCAACGTTAGACTCGCCCCTGATTGTAATGCATCCTTGATATTAATGCTATCAATTTTTTTTAAATGAGTTGCTCATTAATCGTTGAATAGGTTTTGGAAACTAAAGCACAGAAAGAAGGAACTAAATATGTACCCAGTCTGAAATATTTCCCCATTATTCTCAAAGCTTAAACTTAATCTACAATGATGTACTCATTCAGGTTTTTATAACATTTACTTCACACAAGAGGCCCTGAGGAAAATAATTTCTCTCATTTCTGTCATCTTTGGGGATGCGGTTTGGAGGGTATATTCGTGGAAAGCAAGGAGTGAAACTGGGTCTTGAAGAGAGAAAACACAGAGGCCGTAAGTCATTCCACAGCAGAGCTTGACCTTAAGATCGAGTCAAAGAAACAACCCTTTCTCATATAACAAATAATGTGAACTGTGTTAACTCAACAAATGGTGTCTAATTGCTGGTTTCCCGAGTGTGTCACGAGTTTTACAAAAAATAACTAACCATTATCCACAGTGTGGAGGTCCCAGGTGTTGAAGGAGGGCATAGCCACTGAGCGAACCCAGCGCTTTGGGTAGAGACTGGCCCAAGTGTCATCTCCCAGCAGGACCGCCTTCCCCCCGCGAGACACCAACTAGAATACATTACCAAAACATTTTATAAAAATAAGAAAAAAAAATAAAAGATTCATGGGATGAATTTATAATTACACTGATGTTGAGTTTGTTTGGTTCATAAATATGTATAAGTATATGTAGGGCGAAATTTATTTCATAGTAGATGATACCTACGTAGTATTGCAGCATACGAGTTATATCAGCTGAACAAGTTTGGTCAGATATCATGAGTCACCTGCCTTCTAAGGTGTAACTAAGAATATGAATCATCCGGGCTTACCTGGTCAATAATATTATCCTCGTTGATCTCCGGGGTCGCGAAATTGGAGCCAGCGTCGATGAAGGTCGGCAGAGACCCCGTGGTCAACCCCTTGAGCCTTTGCAGGGTGGTGGTTGGAGGATCTGCCATGAACTTGTACAGCCTTGTGCGGTCAGGAGAAGACTTTAACAGCTCCTTGATCACAGGCAGTTTGTTCTGATACGGCAAGGGGTTGGATAGAGTCTCATTGTACTCCGTAAACTCGTACTTCAGGGCATCAATGACAATCAGAATCACTTTTGTGCGTCTCGGCAGGCAAGTACGAGTCGACGAATTCACGTCTTGCATGAGAGACACCAGCCTGTCATCTTGAGTGCAGTAAAACTCGTGTCCATTTGTTATTTTCGTCTTGCTAGCCTCGAGAGGACCGCAAGGAATATCAGTGTAAGATTGACATTGGGTGAAATCTTTTTGGGTTAGTCTTGTCAATAAGAACCCTCTGGTAAACATTAATATTCCTGAAATAACTAAATACGACAGCCATAACAGAAACATAAAATAGCTCCATTTACTCCCCATTTTAATCTAATCATTGGTAAATTTACTAAAATAAATAACTTTTGGGAAAAATTCGCCGGATTTTCCGACTTTCCGACAGCACTTTAAACTTTATCTATGGCTTTTGAATTTTTGAAATATTGCCATTGTGTACAGTTATTTTCCCCATATAAAATAGTTCTAGGTGTGGCCATGCGTGATATTGTTTGTGGATAGAGGTGCAGAAGGGGGTTAGTATATTTTTGTGCAGAAGCCATAGAAACGATTTACCAAATTGACAGCTGGGTCCTGTCATAATTCGAAATGTTTTTGTTGGAACGCAATGCGATCATAACATTATTATAGTATATTTTCTCTCAATTATGCTATTTCTATAAAAAGTGAATGTGCAACATTCTTCTTCTAATTTGTCGCCAACCTGTCCGAAAAATGCCCCTCGAGAAACCTTGACATAACCTGAACGTATTTACATTTTGTAGCATGATTTATCTCCATTCCTTCTTCATACCATGTCGCAGAGTTCAAATAATAACAAGGAAACATTTAAGTTGCTGGACGTCTCCAGCGAAACAGATTCCGATATCCTTCAAATTGAAATAGCACCCAGGAAAAGGCGATTAAACAGGTACTTAACATTATTTGATAATAATGTAACACTAGAAAAATCTAATTTTGCTCAAATTTATTTTTGAAAGCTTTGTGAAGTGACATTACCTGTTTTAATAAATGTGGTGTATTTTTAATTAATTTATTTACTATTTTATAAAATGTTTTTTAAATTATAGGGATGGAAATACATAACTATCCTTTTATTCAAAACACCCACAACGTCCATTAGTTGTAGCCAAAGGTATTGAGGTAAATATGCATAGAGTCCACCTCACGGTTAATACGGAATGTACGTGTTGTCGAAGTTTGATGCACGGATAATACGGAATATTCCTTTTTTAACTAATAGACAATCAAATATGACATTTGTCGGAAGTACCAATCTTATATAATAAATTCTCATCAAAATAAAAACAAAAAAGTACCTACTTCGAATTATAGGGTTGAGCTTCAAACTACGAAAGCTGCATGTCATCACAATAAGGAACTCCAGTGAAAAATATTATGGCTTTAAAAAAATATGTTCATATAGACCAGTGGTTTTCAACCTGTGGTATGCGTACCTCTTGGGGTACGCGAAGCACGATTGGAGGTACGCGGCACGAATGTAGGATTTAAAACTCAGCTCAACGTTTTAAAATTTCGGCGGTTAAGTGCCTGCTCAGAAAGGGCGAATTCACCGTGAACCGTTACGCGTGTAAGCATTCGCGCGTAGGTGATGTACTGGGCGCCAATACATTGCGTTCAGAACTAAACTCGCGCATAGTACCAAAGCAATGGATCCCATATGGCTACAGAATTTGGCATATATAGCTGACATATTTCAACAAATTAATAAATTAAATTTATAATATTTCCGAAATATCAATAAAGAAATGCACTGGATGCGAAACTAGGGTTGTAATTGACTATCTGGAATTATTTGTGTAATTTTTTTTCCCAGCAGTCTAAACTATTGTAACTCAAACCAAGTTTTACATTATGATAAACTGATGCTACGACCGAAATTTCTTCCTTAGTATCTTTCTTTATGAAAAAAGTGTCCATGCACCTTGAAGTCTTTTTGGCTGACACCATCTTTTTATGCTTGGCACTATTGGCATGAACCTACAACAATGCAATGCAATACAAATTACGATACAATTATTGCGATAATATGTACAAAAGCAATAGGCATACTTATATACCTACTTTTACATTTAACCCACAGTAAAAAATCGACGACGCCAAATTGGCGTCGCCAATAAATAAATCAAATTTAAAACATAATAAATATACCTAATAATGATGACTTACTGTCAACGCGACCTTCATCCTGAATTGCGATATCTGAGTTACATGTTTTACAAATTGCAGCAAACACATTTTTTTCCCAATCAAGTATTTAAAATCAGGATCATTCGCCCAATTGTTGTTAAAACCCGTGAATCTATTTTTGTTCGTTGAAGGTAACGACGATGAGTCCATACCGATGAACAATGTACGTCCACTCCGAATCAAAATAAAAATGAAAGGTGAATTTTCTGCTCACTTTTCGTAAAAATAAAGCTAAATCTAATTGTTTGAATAAAAAATATTAGGAATTATGTTAAAAAAAAATGACCACACCAGGGTATTATTTCTATTTTTGAAACTTTTTGTTTTTATGTAAATATCTCACAAGTGAGCCAGCTGCTCCCGTCTGGAGCCAGTGAGACTAAGGCATCCCCAGGTTGAAGGGTAAGGAGATGGTGAAGAGAAAGGTGGGAAAGTAACTGGCTCTTCAGATATGGTCACCAAACACGGATAAAGCCATTTCAAGCAACATTTCAATTCTGAATGGTGGTCTTACACCAGGGCAATACTGAGAGTATCTTCCACTCTGGAACGTGCCGCGTATATACTATATATTATTTTAAATCAATTAATTGTGGAATAACAGTAATAGTAATATTTGCTGGCGGGAAGGTTAGTTCTACCTTTGGTGAATATTCTCCTGACTGTCACACTTTTTAACCCATTGGCCTCCGAATTGTTGAGCTAAAAACAGTCCTTCATATCAAAATTAATTTTGTACCAAATATTTTAAATCTTCAGTGGTGTAGGTACTAAATCTAACAAAACTTTTAATCTATTAAGTCCTTACATATATATGAAATTGGTATTTTGCCGTACTGGCAACTTTGATCTCAAATATCTTCTCTTTGGTTAGGAATTCCAAATTCAAATTTATACAGCTAATTACTCATATATTTGTGTTTCGAAAATTATAATTCATTTGTTTTTTCCTTAATTGTTTTTTTTCTTTGCGTCACTTAGTTTACAAAATGGAAAACTTGATATATCGCATTATTTACGAGTACGAGTTTCACCGTGGCACCAGTGCTGCAGAAACGGCTCGAAAGATTAATGATGTGTATGGCCGCAAAAGAAAACACAGTGCGTTTTTGGTTCCAACGTTTTCGTTCTGGAAATTTCGACCTGCAGAACAAGCCCCGTGGACGGCCGGAGACCAAAGTTGATAATGAAGAATTGAAGGCTATTGTGGAAGCGGATCCATCGCAAACCACGTCCGAGTCAGCTGCAGGCTACGGTGTTAGTGATAAAATTGTTTTAATCCACTTGAAGCAAATTAGGAAGGTGAAAAAGCTTGAAAGGTGGGTACCTCACGAATTGAGTGAAGCAAATCAACAAACGCGCGTTACAACGCTAGACCACACACTGCACAACAGACGGCTACCAAATTAGAGGAGCTTCAATTGGAATGTCTAAGACATCCACCGTACTCTCCGGACCTTGCCCCAACAGATTACCATTTTTTTCGAAATTTGGATAACTTATTTCTAGGGAAAAAATTCAACTCTGATGGGGCACTCCAAACCGCCTTCAAAGATTTTACTGGTTCCCGTCCGAATGGTTTTTTTTAGTAAAGGGATCGATGAACTACCTATGAGATGGCAGAAGTGCATAGATAGCAATGGTACATACTTTGATTAAATAAATGTATTATATTTAAAAAAAATCGATTTTATATTCCTCCCATACAAAACGCCAATTTCATATGTAAGGACCTAATATGTGTTTAAACATAATAATTTTTTTAAATATACTTGTGTATTGAACCAAGATATGTAAAAAAATATATTTTGTATATAATATGATTAAATGTGGATATAAAAATGATAAAAAAAACTATTTAGATTGAAAATCCGGTACATTTGCTTGAATTTAAGTACAATATGATAATATAACAACGACATAATAGCTTTTAAGGCCACTATAACATTTTTAAGGATTGTGCAGTTTTTATCGATATCCAGGAACATTTCTGCATACGTATGTGACGTCACATTATTAAATATAAATAATCATTCGTTAATTAGTTTTTTATTTTGTCTATTTTTGAAAAAAAAAAATTTAATTACTATTTTGATTATTTTTAGATGTAAAATTGCAAAATATTTAAATTGTCACAGTAGGGGGGAGGGGGTCTCACAAATGTGACGATGTGTGACAGGGACGGGAGGGGGTTAAAAAAATCATGAAATTCGTGTGACGTAATTTATGGATGGCCCCTTATCACTCAGGTGCGAACTATTTGCAACTGCACCAATTAATAAAATCGAAATAGATTGTAAGAAGCACATTAATAAAAATATAGGAATGAGCAACAATATTTTTAAATTTATTTTTAGATATCCTGAAAGTGACTTTCTTCAATCTCCCATTTTACTGACTGTATTTTTTTACACCGCATTCTGTGGAACGTACCCCCTTGTAAAACAGAATAAGTGCACATGTTTTAGAATAATGTGATGTAATGGTGCAGGAGCCGGCGCGGTCGCAGCACGGTGGGAGTGGCGCGGCCATGGCGGGAGCGCTGGGGGCAGCGGGCTGCAGTGCTGATGGCGAGTGCGGCCCTCCTAGCCTGGCTGGCTGCCCTGTCCTGGGCTGCCGCCGCCCTGGCAGCTGACACGCACCGCTTGGATGCTGCACTCAGAGAAGGTAGGAAACTGTAATGTATTGAAATAGCTTCTAACGGATGCCGACAGTTGCCAGAAGGGAAAGAGCTTACAGCCAGCAGGGAAAGTAAGTCCGGATAGGCAATGGCTGTCGAGAGCGGGCTTTCGCCAGCCTATCGATTAGATTCAATTAGCAGCCAGTATAGACAGGTCTTGTGACCGGTAGTATAATTATTGTAAATACAAAAAACTCATAATAAACTAGTTTGTATCAAGGACCTATTCTTTTTATTTTATTTATTTATTTATTTATTGACGCCCTATTGGGCTTTTACATATAAAATACTAATTTCATTTATAACAGCAGTATAACACAAAATAAAAAATATACAAATAAAGCATAAACTCAATGTAAAATAATAGGAATACATCTAATGCTAATTCCACATGGATGACTTTAGGGAACTCGTATGTACATATACCTACGAGCAACAAAAACATTAAAAATTATCAAAACACATTAATTTTTACTTAATTACTCGTTGTATGCTTTTGAAATAAGAACAATAAAAAAAAACAATAAACAAAAGAAAATTGAAATAAAATAAAATGATTTCTCATTCATTATTTACATCTAAAAAGTGGTGGACTAATTTGGCTTTAAATGAATCGAAATTTAAATTAAAAATGTCAGCGACATCAGTTAGTTCATTGCCCAACCTGTGTATTCTTTCCATCACAGAATTCGTAGCGAAGTTATTGTTGTAAAATAAAATGTTTCTTCTAGTATATTTTGGAGGTATATGTAAGGATAACAAGTTTATAGCGTCAGGGCAGTCCAACCTTGAATGAACAATTTTATATAACAAAAGGAGATCAAATATTTTTCGCCTTTCAGATAATTTCGATAAGTTAAGTTTACTGCGTAAATTGACATAATTGATTTCAATAATAGGAACACCAATTTTGAAATTAATAAAACGTAAAAATTTATTTTGAATTTTTTCAATTTGTAAACACTGAGAGTTGAAATGAGGACACCAAATGCTTGAATTGTATTCAACCTGACTTCTAACCAAAGACGTGTATAGTAATTTTATGGTTTTTATGTTATTAAAGTCTTTAGCGATTCTGAGGATAAATCCAAGCATTTGTAATCCCTTACTGATAATGCTAATAATGTGATTCAAGAAGCGTAATTTAGAGTCAAAGATAACGCCAAGGTCGTTGAATTCAAAGACGCTTTTTAGAGTGGCATTGTTAATTGTATAGTCGAATAGTAAAGGGGTTTTAGATCTATGACTGATCGTTTGGCATTTGTTGATATTAAGATATAATTTGTTTGCGGTGCACCATTCATAAAGTTTATTTAAGTTCATTTGTAGAGTTAAACAATCAGAAGAATTTTCAATCGATTTAAACATCTTTAGATCGTCGGAAAATAGAAGAAAGTGAATATTATCGAAAATTAATGAAATGTCGTTAATAAATAGTAGGAAAAGAATTGGTCCTAGGTGGGAACCTTGGGGGACCCCACTTAAGGCAAAAAAAGTATATGAGGTTGTGGAGTTAATTTTTACAGCTAGTTTTCTATACGATAAGTAGCTTCTAAGCCATTCGAGAAAGTTGCCGCTTATTCCCAAGTGTTCTAATTTTTCCATTAAAATGCGATGAGAAACAGTATCAAAGGCTTTGCTAAAATCAGTATAAATAGTGTCAACTTGAAGACCCTTGGAAAGTGCATTAGAAATAAAATTTTCGTAAAGCAATAAGTTAGATGACGTAGTTCTGCCTGGCATAAAACCATGTTGAAATATTGATATAAGCGGTTTAATTTGATGCATGATTTTACTTAATATAATCTTTTCAAAAAGTTTAGGTAGTGATGACATAACACATATGGGTCTATAATTTTCAATTTGACTTTTATCTCCTTTTTTAAAAATAGGTGTTATAAAGCTACTTTTCCAGATTTCAGGAAAACAACCTGTTGATAAAGATAAATTGAAAATTATAGTAATAGGAAGAGCTAGAACATGGACACAGTTTTTAAGTAATATTGAGGGAATCATATCTGGCCCCGAATTCGACCTGATATCCAGCTGTTTGATAAAAGTCACAACATCATTTACTTCCACATGGATGTTATGCAAGTTGAGTGAGCTTTCGGTAAATTGTGGTTTATCAGATAAAATGTTGTCATTGTCTTTAACGTATACACTCTTAAAGAAATCTGCAAATAAATTTACAATATCATTTTTGTCATGACCCGCTTTTTTCCCGTAAAACATTGTACCAGGAAAGTTAGAGTTATTTTTCCGAAAGGAGTTAGCGTAATTCCAAAATTTATTAATATTTGTTAAAATAGAATTTTCAACATTGTTGGTGTATTTTTTAAAACATACTTACGATTTCCTGGTACAATCTTTACGCAAAACAGAGAATGCGATATAATTATCTAGCGTTCTATTTATTTTATAACGTTTGTGGGCAATTTTTTTATCGTATGTTAGATTAATTAGTTCAGAATCGAACCATTTAGGAAATTTAGAAGTGTAATATTTTTGTAGGGGAACAAAGCTATCGATTGCTTGATAAATTGCATTGTAAAAATATTCTAAGGCCTCATTTAAACTTGTAATTTTACAAGTGAGATCATATTATCATTAGTAGATAAAAATTCTATAATCTTTGGGTAATCTGCTTTTTCAAAATTACGTTTGACAATCGTGGGGTCAATTACCTTAACAAAAGTATTGAGGTAAATGATTATTAGGGGGGGGGGGGTGGTATTTATCAATTGGAAGAATCATTTCATCAGAGGCATAAACATTAACACTAGAAGAATCTGTAAAGACAAGATCGAGAAGACGAGAATTGATGTTGTACACATGGTTTTTCTGATGCAAATTTAAAAAGTTGGTCATTTCTAAAATTTCATGGGAGCCATGATCGATGTTGCCCGGGCTCGAGGACGCGATATTCTCAATGTCCCATATGATATTTGGAAGGTTGTAGTCACCCATCAGAATAAATGTAGCACCAGGAAATTTTCTTCGCATAGTTTCAACTTCAAGGTGGTGATCTTTATATGTTTGCAGGCCGGAGGCTGGTGGTATATATGTGCAACCGATTATAAGTTTTTGTTATTTTAAGGAAACCATTACAAATACTTGCTCAAGATGTTTGTGAAGCCATTTCAGTTTCCTCGAATTCAGTTTGGTTGATACTGACAATAGAACGCCGCCACCTCTTGTTTTATTGCTGGAACTTTGACATCTGTCGTTTCTGTAAATGAAATGGTCAAAAAAACCCAGTTCTTGATCGTTTATATCAGAATGCAGCCATGTTTCAGTAAGGGCATAAATTTCGTAATTCATTATTGGTATTGTAGATCTTAGGTCTTGAAGTTTCGTTCTCAGTCCTCTTACATTTTGATAGTATATTTTGAGTTTGTTGGCCAGTTTTTTAGATTTAATCTTACAATTGTTGGGTGATTTGATATACTTGATTGTAATGTCTTGCTCACCTGATGATTGCCTATTTTGTAGTTCGATTCTTAAATTATTTAGATAGTTCCTTTGAGCAACTGATTGGTCAGGGTACATGCGGATGTTATTCTTCAGCGCGTGTTTCTTGCTGAGTAGGATTTTCGGCCATTTAGATTCAGGGAACTCGACTTTAACACCCCTCGGTTTGTTGTTATCCCTTTTCCCGATTCTGTAAACTTTCAGGTCAAGGGAATTGGTAGAGTTGTCCAGGTCGAAAATGATTTTTTTAATGCTGGTTGTGTCGTCTTTCATAATATCAGTCTGGGTTATTGCTTCGCTTTCGGGAATGTTACAGATTATAATATTTTTTTCCCTTAAATTTTGGTCATTCATCTCAGCAATAATCCCACAGACGTTATTTGGTTGCAAATTAGTAGTGGTTACAGCAGGAGGGATATTTTTGTACACTGATAATTCGCCTTCTAGAGTAGCCATTCTTGCTGCCATTTGGCCTATGGACCCTAGGATATTATTAGTTTTGGGCATTATTTTTGCAATTTGCTCCTTTGTGAATTTGTTAATGGGATCCATCACGATATTCTTAAAGAAGTACCTCCACAGAACAAATAGTGTTGATTGTAAAAAACACAAACATTACAGATACTCTATGTACGAGTATATATTTAATATCAGGCAGGATCTGGCGCATGTGCTCTATTATCATCATGTAGGCAGCTGTCTCTGGTCTGGAGTCCCAAGGTACTTGAAGAAAACCCTTGACCGTGCAGACGCGGCGGTCCACTTGATAGATTCCCCTATCTTAACAAACGGACTGCAATCTTTAGAGCACAGGCGTCGGGTGAGATGCAGTCCTTGTTCTAAGCGTCATTGATCCCTTCGGCACCGTTGCATTTTTTTTAATAATTCCTTTAATATTTGTTTACATTTTTATTAAGTCCCGTTAAACTGATTGATATCAGTTTGTTAACGGGTTCTTTTAACATTTACTTTTTAAAATTGAGACAGGTACATAAAATATACATATATTATTATATATTCATATATTTTTACACACATTTTTGGAAAAAATATTGTTATTAACATTTATAAAATATAAAGAACAGAGAAAACGGCAGAAAGAGAAAAAATAATAATGGAAAAACATTAAAATGAAAAGCGGAAAAAGATTAGTAGAAAAAAGGCGTCGCATCCGCGCTCAAAAAGAACAAGATGGAGAGATATGTAATTACGAATGTTAGAGGAGTGCGCTAATATTTAAAGCGATAAAATTGATGCGAAAATTGTGAAAATGTTTAATAAAACACGACTCGTTAGATTTTTGCTCTATTTTTAGAGCAAAAATCTCGTGAAAGGCATCTTATGTATCATCTAAAGAAACATTGTGAATTTTTTCACAACTATAACTTGTAAAATAACTGAAACAAATGTGTTTATAATAATTTTCGGAGCATACTTTGCGATTTTTTTCTATCGAGGGAATTTTATATAATTTGCGTTTCGGCGTGGAACGCGTATAGATATTATCTTCAAAAATAACATATATTTTTTAAGAGCTTAAAATCTTCAAATGTTTGGGAGATATGTAAGAAATCGGTAGAAATTCGGGTAACGGCGGCTAACCATTCTTTTTTGCATGTATTTCTTTCTGAAACTCAATTCACAGCTTTTTATTGAGTTGAGTAACATGTTGTAAATTATTATATAGTCGGGAAATACACTGAACACGCGCCCAACATTTGTACATGGCTGACATTTGTGTCATACGAGAAAAAGTCGTTTCTAAGACTCGTTCTCGAGTTCAATGGCTCGGCTATGTAACAATTTGCTGGCCTCTGGGTTTCCTCCCTCTTCAAGACCCATTTTCACTTCTTCCCCTTCTCAAAAAACCCTCCACACGGTACCCCCAAAGATGATGTAGGTAGGCCCTGAGGGAAATTATTTTCCAAAGTTAATGTAAAAAAAATTGTAATAGAGCTAATTACTCTGGACATTAAAACTTCCTAGTAAATGCTCAAAATGAGCATAAACTTTAAAACAGGAGGCGCTACTGCATACTAATATCTCATTGAAATGTGTTCCACTATTAGAACAGATTAGAACGCGATAATTGGTGTGGGTAGACCAGATTTTATAGTTTTCAGTCTTTCGGTATTGGAGCGTTAGAGGCCAAATTGGACTAATAGGAAGTATAAAAGTGGATACTTTGAATAAAATACTTCTTCATGTTTCATCTATATCTACATATTTATAATATATCGTTAGGTTTGAAAGGAAGAACTGTATATATACAAATAGTAGAGGGAAGCTGATAATAAATAAAATATTTAATAAAGCATGACTTGTTTAAAATAGGGCATAAATCTCTCAGTAAATGGCTTAAGTAGCATTTAAAAAAACACCTTGAATTTTTTCATACCTATAACCAATGACGTTACATACTATTATAACGTCATTGCCTATAACAGTTAAATAACAGAACCAGTTGTGTTTTTTATAATTTTCGGAGCATACTTTGTGATTTTTTTCTATCAAAGAAATAATGCAATTTTTTTTTCAACTCTGCAATTGTATAATCTTCATAAGTAACATATATATTTTTTTAATTTGGCTTCATCTACCGCGAAGGGGTGTCGCCATCTTAATATTCACCAAATTTCTTGCCGGTAATAATTTTTAACTTTCAATTTTACAAAACCAAAACAACAAAAAAAAGTCACTCAGCTAAGTAGCCGCCAAATCACTCCTCCCGACCCTAACTGTCCAATACCTTTTCATTTTTTTATGTTTTAAGTGGGAAAAACATCAAAAATGTCAAGAAGGTTCACGAAATTTTGATCACCTGACCTTCAAAAACTAGAGGAACGCCACTGTCTAAATTTCGAAAAACCACCCCCATCACACCCCCCCTTAAAGCAGTATTTTGATGAAATTTTGCACACTTGACGTTCAAAATTCGAGGAAAATTACTGTCTACATTCAATTTTAAAAACTCTCCATAAACCCCGAGCAACGCCGGCTATCCGTCAGATAGTAACACATAAACTAAAATTTATATATATTTCCGTCTGCAGAGATTAGATTGTCAGTATGTATTCACTTATATTTTTATATTTCACAAATCATAACCATTATTTTTTTTTATGATTTTTATTAGTAGAACTCCAACTAGGTACAAATAACAGAACTGCCTTAGAATTTAGAATATTTTTATTAATTTTAATTATTTGAAAATTATTTACAACGAAAAAATGTTATCCATTTTCCTACCACCAATTTATCTTATGTGTTCAGAAATCTACCCAGGAATCTCATACCAAAAAATCAACCTACATAATATGTACGATTTCATAATAATTATTATTATGAAATCGTAACGGATTCCAATTCGAATCCGATGCGTAGGTATAATGGCGCGGTAGGTACTCGGTGGCTAGTTACAAAACGCGGGGTACTTGCCTACTTGAGAATATTAGCATCGTAATACTATTTCAAAGGGGTAGGACCGCGCCCTACACCAACTTTTAGTACGTCAACTGGGTAGCTTTGAAGAAAATTTATAATATTTTTGAGATTATTGCCCGAAATTTAAGTTATGTAGAGATATTGTCAAATTATTCTATGTTAGGAGCCCTGACAAGATAAGCCGACTCATCCATTACCATAAATAAACCAAACCACTCAATCCATTACTTAAAAAATACTAACATACCGTGTCTAGCCCAGTTTGAAAATATTTTGACTTACATAGGTATTATCTAGCATCATTTCAAGCTTAGTTTGGGTAAGATAGAATTTTTTTACTATCGGGAATCATTACGAAAATCCAACTTCCGATTAATACGCAAGTATTGATTATTATGGAGCCCCTTTTTTGGAGAGACAGCATATAAATGCTCTATATAAATAGAGGAATATATATTAGAAAGTAAACGCAAATTCAAACACGTTCCTACGGCAGCATACAACACAAGAAGAGCATCAACACTAGATCTTCTGGCAAACCACAGGCAGTCCCGAGGAGAAACAGTGAGCAGTGGAACGGGAAGGTCTTTCAAACCTTTCATACCAACTCCGGCAACGCAGTGGACAGACGTGACCCCTATGAAGATGGTGGGATAGTGGAGAAGAGACTTCTAGAGAACCCAGGGGACTAAGTAACTCATTGCAGCCGACAGGACCACAAGGGAACTGGACGTCAGGGTCGAAGGGACTTCCGCCTTTCACTGCTACCGCTACTTCAGGGGTGGCGCAGTGGATAGTGTTGGAGTGCTACGGATGTACGCAATGGGTTGATATTCCGACTCATAATGCAGGTGGAATATTAGATATTTTTATTTCGAGGAACACAGACCCACCGCTAATAACCGAAGTCATAGACGTAGGACTTTCGGACCACAGGCTTATATGTACGGAAGTAGATTTTAATCCTTCCAAACCTGTCTACAAAACGAAGACTACCAGAGCTTGGCGAAAGTTTAACTTCGACCTCTTCGAGGAAGAGCTGAAGTCATCCATCCTTGCGAAATATGATTTGAATAGCGATGTCATTTCGACATCCGGTCTAGTAGAAGTATATAATAGTACCTTAACTGCTCTTATAAACAAACATGCCCCCTTTTCGACCAAAACTTGTGCTGTTCGCAAGTCTGATTCCTGGTTTGATGCAGAATGCCGGGAAAAGAAGAGGACCATGCGCCGACTTGAGCGGATTTTCCGGAGCGGAAAACTATCCGACCAAAGGGAAGCTTGGGTTGGTGTACAATCGGAGTACAGGGAGATGATTCGAAGAAAAAGATCAGAGTACTGGACGACGAAGATTGAGAGCGAAGATTCTGACCCCCAGCGACTTTGGAACTCGCTTAAAACTATCACGGGTGAGTCAGAAAACTCAACTACACCCGCACTCAGTCCTAAGGACTTCTCCGACTTTTTCCAAGAAAAAATTCAAAATATCCGAGCAACGACAGCGTCTGCACCTCCACCTAACTTCACCACTTACAACGGCGAATCTCTAATGAAGTTCAAACACACTACATTGGAGGAAGTCACCAAAATTGTGTCTAGTTCTCTGAACAAACAATGTGCATTAGACCCGATTCCAACGTGGCTACTCAAAAAGTGTTTGAAACATGTAGTGCCATTCCTAGTTTTCCTTTTCAATAAAACTTTCGATTTAGGCGAGGTGCCCCAACTGCTCAAAAAAGCCCTTGTTTCCCCAATTTTAAAGAAACCCCAATTAGATTCTGTAGATTTAAGTAATTATCGTCCAGTGTCAAATTTGCCATTCATCTCAAAAGTCCTAGAAAAAATTGTGATCAGGCAGATAACCGCCCATCTGGCCAAAAATGAACTGTTATCAAAGTACCAGTCAGCTTATAGGAGGTATCATTCAACCGAGACTGGACTATTGCGCGTGTTGTCAGATTTGATGCTTGCAAATGAGTCAGGTAAGTTAGCTTTACTATCATTATTAGATTTGAGTGCTGCATTTGATACCATCGACCACAATATCCTCATCGAAAGACTGGAAAAAACTTTTGGACTGGGTGGTGAAACTATTCAATGGATAAAATCCTATCTTTGTGGCCGATCACAATCTGTACTAGCTGGTGGTAAAAACTCTCCCTTTGTAACCCTCACTTCTGGAGTCCCCCAGGGTTCAGTGCTGGGACCCCTACTTTTCATTTTGTTCATCAACGATGTTGCCAAAATAATAGAATCATTCGGACTTCTTTCTCATTGCTACGCTGACGATCAGCAAATCTATTTCTACTGTGCACCGAACGAGATAGATAAATTAAAAGATATCATTATTAAATGCATCACTGCCATAACAGACTGGATGTCTTCTAACAAATTAAAACTAAATCCAACCAAAACAGAATTTCTTTGGACAGCAACAAAAAAGCGTCAGTCAATATTAGATAAATCTCCTCTTATTACTTCGGGCTGTAACATTATCCCTAAAAATGGTGTTAAACTCCTAGGTGTACATCTAGACCAAGATCTTTCTCTTAAAACCCAAATTAATAAAACAGTAAGCGCAGGTTTTTTTCACCTGCGCCAAATCAAATCAATAAGGAGAAATATTCCGACTAAGGCCACAAAGATGCTGGTAAACTCTTATGTCGTATCACGACTGGACTATTGCAATGGCATATATGCAAATCTCCCTAAAATTTACACTGACAGACTTCAGTCAGTTTTCAATGCTGCAGCAAGACTGATAACCGGCGTTTCCAAATATTCTCACATTTCCCAACATCTGCGTAACCTTCATTGGCTTAAGTGTCCTGAGAGAATCCAATTCAAACTCTGCTGGATGGTTTTTAAAGCAACACACGACATGGCGCCGCCTTACCTGTCGGAACTGTGCATTCAAAACGATGTCAATACCAGACAAGCAACCCTTCGATCAGCATCTTCAACAGCCATAGGTAGACTCTCAGTACCTACGCGCAATCCCAACACCAATTTCGGAGACCGGGCTTTTGCAGTGGCAGGCCCAACAACTTGGAACAAACTCCCTTCATATTTGCGAAATATCGACAGCATATCTGAGTTCAGAGCAAAGCTAAAAACTCATCTTTTCAAATTGTCATATCCAGAAAAATAACTTCATTTCTTCAGTAGTTTGTCATTACACAGTCCATAATTTACTTAGATGGTTTTTAAATATTTTTCATAACTCACACTGACAGCACGGGCAGAAATCATAACAATATACGTTTGTTAATATAAATATGTGTTCGTAAATGTAAATATGTATAATAGTCATAAATAATTTTTTTTTAAGCCATATAATAATACGTAATTAATAATACGATTAGAGTAGTTTTGTACTCGATTATAAAAATAAGTATAGTTTTAAGTCACTAGTCATGTAGGTCTTAGTTGTAAGTCATTACATTAGTTACCAATCTTAGTAATAAGCCACCTGTAATATACATGTATAGATTAAATGTGTAAATGAATTGTAAAGCGCCCTTGAGGTGATTTTCTCACGAAAATGGCGCTATAGAAATCATCCAACAATTATTATTATTATTATTATAGTGCAAAACCAGTGCAGGAAACCAGCTTGCAAACGATAGAGAATAAGGGCACCACCTATGCCAGACAGGGACAAGGGGCTATTCCTTTACCGTGACGGTAACAGTGCAGATGAAGAAAAGTACAATTCTAGCCAGTTTGATAATCAGTAAAAATATTAAAAGATTCCAGTGTTATTCCTAGAAGAAAACAAATGCCGACTTATCTAATCAGTAAGCGTGGCCGGAAAATCGGCGCGCCCATCTCAACCTGCCTGCTGCGCGCGCTATGGTTCCAACTGGCGCCGTTTTCCGCGCAGCCCTGAGACAAGTCCCGCCACCCGCCACCCGCCAGTACTCCAGTACCTTTCCCGCCGCGGGCGCCACTGTCGGCCGTCGCCATTCTTTCTGTCACCGCTAATCAGTTCAACTACTGCCGCGATCCGTCACATTTGTTTTTTCCGGTCCGTATCGACTAATAACAATAAATATTAGAAGAGCATTGCTCGACTCCTGCGTTGTGTTGTGTATTGTTTGACGGTCATTGTGATGAGGTGCCGAATCGATCTGTTTTGTGTTGAGCCCTTTTGTTGATGGAGTTTTCCTCACAAAATCCACGTCAAATTTAATAATATTTTTCATCCAGCGTTTTTTTTTTTACTAATCTTTACGATTTTAATTTAGTCGTTATCTTATTATAAATATGTATTTTAATTTAAGAGTGCGGTATTCAGTTTGTATTTTCAATAACACTTCAGTTTATCATTATTAAAGCATATCATACTTTATAATCTCATAATTTCTTCCGATTACGTTTTATATTTTCATCAATAATATTTTTTGCTGAAAATGTTGTATCTAAGCATTTTTCTCGAGGTGTTTTCATGTGTGGTTCTAAACAACGTATTGTTAAACATTCATTTTAATCATTGAAATGATTTATGTGATAAATTTCGATAAGAGACGTCTTTAGCTGCATAGATTTCTTCGAATTCCGAATTTCTACCAATTTATAACATACTTTCCTTTAACACTTGTTCTCAAGCTCTTAAAAAATATAGGTAGGTATTTTATCCTTGAAAATAATATCTGTAAATTTGCCACTCAGAAACGGTAAATATACGAAATTCTCTCGATAGAAAAAAATCGCAAAATGTGCTCCGAAAAATTTTCTGTTGTTTTACAAGCTATATGTACGAAAAAATTGAACACTATTGAACACTATAAGTGTTTCTTTAAATGCTACTTAAGACAAACATTTTTTGAGATTTTTGCTCTACTATAAACAAGTCGTGTTTTGTTACATTTTCGCAATTTTCACTATTTTTTTTTTGTTTTGGTAAATATCGGTTCGGACTGGCCACGCTTATTACGAAAATTTTTTAGAAAAAAACTTTAGATTCGCCTTAATTACTATAAAAAGAAACTTTTTGGCTTTGGGGCGGCGGAAAATAATGCATTTTAATTTTCAATTGCATAAAACCAAAATTCACTTCGCGACCGACACAGCGAAAATCCGCGGCCGTACCTGTCACTGTTATGTTGGTATCCTTGATAAATTAACAAGAGCTAATACGACTGTAGCCGGCTTCGTGGGATAAGACGCGTAATTATGAAATTTGTCTAGCGGGCTTGTTTGTGTAACATGGTTTGTGATACAAAAGAATGCCCCTTTATAACGCCTACTCGCGTCAAGGCAAGAAAAACATCCCAGTTTTCAAGTGGTTTAGCGGCTACGCTAGGTTTGTGTAACATGGTTTGTGATTCGCGGTATTTCATGTAGGTATCCCACGAAGTCGGCTACTGTTGTATTAGCTCTCGTTAATTTATCAAGGATACCAACATAACAGTGACAGGTACGGCCGCGGATTTTCGCTGTGTCGGTTCGCGAAGAGAATTTTGGTTTTATGCAATTGAGAATTAAAATGCATTATTTTCCGCCGCCCCAAAGCCAAAAAGTTTCCTTTTAAAGTAATTAAGGCGAATCTAAAGTTTTTTTCTAAAAATTATTCGTAATAAGCGTGGCCAGTCCGAACCGATAATTACCATCGTTTTTAATATTTAGCGCGCTCCCTCTGACATTCCTACTTACATATCTCCCTTTCTTCTTCTTTTTGAACGCTTATGGCCGTTTTACACCATCTCTTTTTTCAGTCCTATTCCAATTAGAGACCAAAGTCAACACTTTTCGCTTTTAGCGATCGCTATTTTCATCTCTATTTTCGTATCTACGATTTCAATTGTCATCACTGCAAACAACACACGAACCATGTTGTTTGTTGTGATGCCAACTGAAATCGTAGATGTGAAAAGAGCGATCGCGTAAAGCGAAAAAGCGTTGACTTTGGTCTCTAATTGGAATCGGGCTGAAAAAAGATGTCGTGTATTGTAGGCATTAATGTCCTTTCAAATATTAGAGCAATGAAAGCGTTCAAATTTATGCCAGTGTTAATTTTTTAGATTCGTAAATATTTATACATGTATACGCTTTTGTGATGTAAGTTTGGTTTATTTCTCTGTGATAAATCTCTCTCATCGGGTGGGTAAGTTTTCTAACCTTTTCTATTTGAAAATTACTAGATTGCTTCCTACGTCTTTTGCAGTTCTAGAATACACCTAGGTCCCTCGTCAACACTTCCTAATACTGTATATTTTTTTGCTTATATTTCAAGGGGTACATTAATATTAATGTACCCCTAATGTGAAATGTCGAATAATAAATAATGAAAAGGGTAATTTGTTCATTTTTCGGAACAACAATTTTTTTTTTTTTACATTAGCTCACGTAGAAGGCTTTGAGGAAAATAATTTCCCTCGTGTCGTCTTAGGGGATGCTGTGTGGAGAGTATTTTTAAGGAAGGGAAGGATAGAAAGTCCTGGGAAGAAGAAAGGTATGAGGGGTGGGTAAGAATCTAGGGGTCAGTGGGTCCGGGAGTGACGGACGTACGTATCCATCCTGCCAATTGCGGTGCAAGGCGATGGGTCGAGAGAGTCCGGCTGGAAAGGTCAAAAGGCCTCCCTCAACCAGTCTCTCTCGATCCGGCCTGCCACGCTGCAGGTGGGCAGACGCATCCGCCGCCAAGTCTTGAACAAACCTCACTCCGCGAACCCGGGCACCACTGCTAAGTCACCAAATATAGCGAACGATTCGGGGCAGAGGTGTTGGTTATCCAATAAATGGTTCCCGGGGCGGCGGTAACCATACCGCCTCCCAAATTGAAATCATACAGGTCTCGTAGAAATAAATAGTGTTAGAAAGAAAAAACCGCACGCTTTATATACAAATCTAAAAGTTAAGCACGAAATAATTAAAATATACTCCTTTAAGGAACCAAAGTTTCCGACCGCAATTTGAAAAAAAAATTATGAAACTTTGTGATTTTTTAATGAATTATTTTGACACTTAACGACAAAAAAGTGAGTTGACGATAACGTTACATTTGCATAATAAAATATGTATGTGTTTTTATTTTTTTTCGTTATTAGTAATTTTAGTTAGAAAAAAACGTAATGTGAGCCATTTTTGTAACTTTTATTGCAAAGCGGAAATATTTTGACCTTTCGACAAAAAAGGCTGAGACATGAGGGGATAATACGAATATTTTTTTGAAATAACACTCCGATTGAATTAAATAAGGGTAAACTTAAAATTTTAATTTTTGGGGATCGCTGGCAACGGTTAATATGCACTTTTTTTTAAAAAAAACCTTTTGATTCACCTTAATTACATTAAAAGGCAACTATTTGCATTGTGGGAAGTGGAAAATATTTCATTCTAAATGTCATTACGTAAAATTAAAATTAGCTTTCGTCTTGTGAGATTGTACGCCAGAATCACAAACCATGTTACACAAACCTAACGTAGTCGCTAAACTACTTGAAAACTGGGATGTTTTTCTTGCCTTGACGCGAGTAGGCGTTATAACGGAGCACTTTCTTTTGTATCACAAACCATGTTACACAAAAATATTTTCCACTTCCCCCAATGCAAATAGTTGTCTTTTAATGTAATTAAGGTGAATCAAAAGATTTTTTCAAAAAAAGTGCGTATTAACCGTTGCCAGCGATCCCCAAAATTTACCCTTAAAATAATTAATGATCTGTGTGGGGTTTATATATAAAATGTACTAGATTTTTTTTGCTATATATCAACGCAGAAACGTGTTATTTTAAACTCAATATTCTATTTATTTTTATACTCAAATCAAATCTCATTCGCAGTTTTACAATTTTGGGCTACTAGACTACTAGTACGGAAAAACAGGAACAATTATTTTTTTTCTACTCTATAGACTCATTTTATTGTTTGTGATTGATTAGTTAATTGGGTGATTATTGTTTGTGATTGATTAGTTAATTGGGTGATTATTGTTTGTGATTGATTAGTTAATTGGGTGATTATTGTTTGTGATTGGTTAGTTAATTGGGTGATTATTATTTGTGATTGGTTAGTTAATTGGGTGATTATTATTTGTGATTGGTTGGTTAATTGGGTGATTATTATTTGTGATTGGTTAGTTAATTGGGTGATTATTATTTGTGATTGGTTAGTTAATTGGGTGATTATTATTTGTGATTGGTTGGTTAATTGGGTGATTATTATTTGTGATTGATTAGTTAATTGGGTGATTATTGTTTGTGATTGATTAGTTAATTGGGTGATTATTGTTTGTGATTGGTTAGTTAATTGGGTGATTATTATTTGTGATTGGTTAGTTAATTGGGTGATTATTATTTGTGATTGGTTGGTTAATTGGGTGATTATTATTTGTGATTGGTTAGTTAATTGGGTGATTATTATTTGTGATTGGTTAGTTAATTGGGTGATTATTATTTGTGATTGGTTAGTTAATTGGGTGATTATTATTTGTGATTGGTTAGTTAATTATGGAATTAACCCAATTATTTTTTAGATGAAGATTTGTAACTTTGTATAATAGAAGTCACTTTATTTAAACGAACACGCCAACCGGTTTCGGCACGACCGGTCTTCTTTCATATAATTATTTGTAAGTTGTAACCTAGTTCATTAAAACCTTTTTAATAATAATAGAAAATCTGAAGTTAAAAACTTTTTTTCAGTAATGTGTAATTATTGTATACTGTACCAAAAAAAATACCCGTGTCCATTGTCCATTCAACCATTACTGGATAGCATGTAGTACGTCCTTGTCACTGGCAATACTGGCATTGCTATCACAAGGTACATGAAGGAATTATATGGACTGTTTTATTCGCTTGACCGGATAATTTCGTGTTTTATTCGATAGTTTTAACTTCATCGATAAATTGACCTACTTATCAGTGAAACAGCGCGAGTACAGTACCCTCATGTTTATTTTTAAAAACGTGTTTTTGCTTTTTAAATTGATAATATTTTTTATTGCTGAAAATGATTTGGAATTTAAATAAGTATATCATACTGCCATTTACCCGCGGCTTCGCTCTCGTGATATTAGGTATAAATTGCTGTACAAGGAATTTTCCCACGGGAACGTAATATTTTTTCCGGGATGAAAGAAACTTATGTCACTTCCCAGGCCTCCAACTATCCCTATGCAAAAAATCACGTCGATCGTTTGCTCCGCTGCGACGAAAAATAATGACAAACAAACACACTTTCATAATCATCAATATATATTATTCAAAAACTCAGAAACGAGTCCCGGTACGATTAAGGGAGTTATATGGTGTGGTAGACCTCTATCCCCCCTTCGGGATGACGGTTCCCGTTTTTACCTAAAGGCGTGCTTTTGAAGATATGAGTGCTGGAAGTTTCGCTCTCATGAAATTTCTAGAACAGTCTTCCAGGGATGTTCTGGAAGGTTCCATAGAGGTCTAGAAAGTTCTGGAATGACTAGTGGAGTATGTCGTGGAATGTTCGGGAATAGGGAATCGGGAACATTATTGTGGAACATCCCTGAACACTCTCGAATGTTGTCCTGAGGGAAGCCGAAGCCGGGTAACCCAGCTAGTATTTAGTATTATATAAATTAATAATATTAGTCGTTTAAAGAATTTTTCCCCAAGAAACCCGAAACCTCAGTGTATGAAAGACGAAAAAAAAATCGAACACAGAATAAATAATATGTATTTATTGTTATCAAGTTTAATTTATAGAATTTAATTTTTTATATTTTTTTATACGGCACCAGATTTAAATGTCCGGGTTAAATTTTCCCCACAGGAAAAACTAAACCCTTTAACGCACTTCCTCAAATGATCATCTAGTCCAGTGATGGGCAAAGTACGGCCCGCGGGCCAGCTCCGGCCCGCAAAAGTATTTAATCCGGCCCGCCGACGATCTTTCAAAATTATAAGTACCTATACCTATTATCTAATATATAAAATTCTCGTGTCACGGTGTTTGTTACCATACTCCTCCGAAACGGCTGGACCAATTTTGATGAAATTTTGTGTGCTTATCTGGTAGGTCTGAGAATCGACCAACATCTATTTTTCATACCCCTAAAAGTAAAGGGTGTTCCACTCCGAAGAAAATTATTTTCCCCATACATTTTGTATGGAACGAATTCTCCTATTTTGAAAGAACTGCAGCAATATTGTAAGAGGTATAATATTGAACTGTGAACCGGGGGAGGGGGGAGGGGGGAAAGGAACTCAGGAAGAGGGGTTAGCGGGACGGGGGAAGGGGAGAAGTGGAGTGGGGAGAGGGAGAGGGAACGCGAGAGGGGAAAGGATACGCAGGGAGAAACAATTTAGATCAATTCAGCTAATAAGTTGACAACAGTTTTTGATTCTGAGGCGTTACGAAGTTCGCCGGATCAGCTAGTATACTATAAATTTCGAAGGATCGTCGGCGTCAAAATATAATTATCGCGGTCTATTATAGCCAGCTGTATAAAGTAAATTATTTGAATTTGAATTTCTAGACTAGCCACGTAGTTCATGTGTTGCGTTGCGATGCGAATTTGAAACTAGGTTTCAAGATTTTAAGAATATTCAGTCATCGCTTGATGTTTTTTCAATGCCGTTTAATGTGGACCCGGAGAATGTCCATGCAGAATTGCAGTTAGAAATTGTTGAAATGCAGTGCAGCTCCTAATTGTTCTAATTCCGAAAAATTAGATTTTTATAGAAAACTACCGAAAACTGAATATCCAAAGATAATTGATCACGCCAAGAAAATAATAGCGATGTTTGGGTCGTCGTATGTCGGCGAACAGACTTTTTCGACCATGAAATTGCGGAAAAACTCAGTCAGAAATCGGTTAACTGATGAGCACTTCTTCTCGCTGCTAAAGGTTACTTCGTCGCAGCTCAAACCTGCATTTGAAGACATTATGGCCTATCAAAAACAATTTCATATGCCTCACACACCAAACATAACAGGGCCCTCAAAAGTTAAATAATTGTAATCTGTAACTTATATTAGCGTTTGTGTGTAAAGTTTTATAATTAAAATATAGATTTTAAAACAAAATGCATTTTGGCTATACTCCTGGCCCTCCTCTGAAATTTTTTTAACTTTCTGGCCCGCCATGAAGAAAGTTTGCCCACCACTGATCTAGTCAATCCACGCTATGCAATTGAACTATATAAGTATTATAAATACAAAACAATACAAGAACAACATGTCAACCTACCAGAGACCAAATGGGAAATAAGTCACCGACTCCAGATATTTTCATAACAGAGGGTTCGGCTCTGTGGAACTCCTAATTGGACCTATAAATCCTACTGATCCCTCAATATAAATATTTTAAAAATCTTTTGTAATCCTACTTGTATTTAAAATGACTGATTTTTGCATTTTTATATATAAATTCTTTGACAAATCTAATATGCCTAAATTGTGAATGAGAGACCTAGGTATAATGCCAGTAGCCGAAATAACAAATGGTAATATTTTTATAGTCTGAGAATGCCAAATTCTTTTAATCTCATTTCCTAATTCTGTATATTTTATTATTTTTTCAGAAACAGTTTTTTGAATATTACAGGAATTTGGAATAGCTACATATATGATATAAGTTATTTTTTAAATTTTGTCATGTAAAACTATATCAGGTCTAATATGACTGGCAGCGCCCTTGAGATGATTTTTCATGAAAACGGCGCTTTATAAATCAGCCAAATATTATTAAATATTATTAATTGTTCTGTTTGTTAGTATAGTTTTATCATAATATATTTTATAAAATTCATTATCGAAAAATGAATTTTATAAAATAATTAATAATATTTATTTTTTTAATAATATTATTATTCAATAAACTGTTTTTATTAATTCAATATAATATTATTGAATATATAAAATAAATAATAATAAAAAAACTAAAATATTAATATATAGTTTTTTTACTTAAATGAAAACAAATCGCTTTATATCGAATTAGTCGGCAGATCGTGAAGTGCCTCAGGCGCATCATGATAGGCCTGATTTTGCAATGTGCCTGCGTCATATACACCACTTATTTAATCAAAATTATTAGGATTTTTGGAAACCAATAGTTTCTTCGTCAGGATAAAATGAAAATTTTATTTAATCCCGAGGAAGAAACCATTGGTTTCGAAAAGTCTCAATAATTTTATTTAATCCCGAGGAAGAAACCATTGGTTTCGAAACGTCTCAATAATTTTATTTTATCCCGGGGCAGAAACCATTGGTTTCGAAACGTGTTAATAATTTTATTTTATCCCGGGGCAAAAACCATTGGTTTCGAAACGTGTTAATAATTTTATTTTATCCTGAGGCAGAAACCATTGGTTTCGAAACGTGTTAATAATTTTATTTTATCCCGGGGCAGAAACCATTGGTTTCGAAACGTGTTATAAATTTTATTTTATCCCGGGGCAGAAACCATTGGTTTCGAAACGTGTTATAAATTTTATTTTATCCCGGGGCAGAAACCATTGGTTTCGAAACGTGTTAATAATTTTATTTTATCCTGAGGCAGAAACCATTGGTTTCGAAACGTGTTAATAATTTTATTTTATCCCGGGGCAGAAACCATTGGTTTCGAAACGTGTTATAAATTTTATTTTATCCCGGGGCAGAAACCATTGGTTTCGAAACGTGTTAATAATTTTATTTTATCCCGGGGCAGAAACCATTGGTTTCGAAACGTGTTAATAATTTTATTTTATCCCGGGGCAGAAACCATTGGTTTCGAAACGTGTTAATAATTTTATTTTATCCCGGGGCAGAAACCATTGGTTTCGAAACGTGTTAATAATTTTATTTTATCCCGGGGCAGAAACCATTGGTTTCGAAACGTGTTAATAATTTTATTTTATCCCGGGGCAGAAACCATTGGTTTCGAAACGTGTTAATAATTTTATTTTGATTATAGAAGTGGTACACAAAGTGATTTGTTTCATTTAAATACAAAGTGAATTTGCGATTATTGCAGAAGTTTTATTTTTACTATTTATTTTTTTGTCCGGAAACAATTTGTAAGATTGCCATTTTTATCTTATTACTAGCTTTTTCCCGCGGCTTCTCTCGCATGGTGTAAGGGGGGTTCCCACTCCGCCTCCTTCACCTCCCCCCTCCCCCCTCTCACCGCCCTCCCTCGATAGCAATTTTTTATACAAATTTCATAATGCCAGAGCTCACCGGAAGTTTTATAAAAACATTGTCCTGACAATAAGGGACACATAAAAAAAATAATTATCCAATTTGGTGCAGTCGTTCGAAAGTTATGCGCTTAGCAACACATTCAGCGGTTCATCTTTATACATAAGATTGTATCAAAATTTTAATAAAAAAACTTTAATTGCTTAAATATGTTACCTGCCGAAATAAATAAAACACAAATGTAAAACATACATTGTGCTGAAGAATTGGCTCGTTGAAAGAAATAATTTGTATTGGTCTCTTAAATAAACAATGATTGATTTCGTACGTATTTTTATAGTTCCTGTATTATATTACGTCTCTTTAGATTTTAGATGATGATGATTTTAGTCTATAACTCGTATGCGAAGCGATCATTGCATACTTTTATTGTTAGATACTATCAATGTTGACCTCCTCATGGTTGATATTTAAAAATGATTTCATTTTGTAATCTTTGTTAAAATTATTATTATTTTAAAATGTGCATGTATATGTGTACGTCATATTGTACCAATTTGTGTAAATTGCATAATATTTGTACGTACACTTACATGTAAGTTATATATACAAAAATGTAAGTACGTATTTCCCAGTAAGTAAAATAAGTTTTATTTTCAAAATTAAAAGCACCCATTGAAACTTTTATTTTTTAATGTATTATTTTATTTCCTATTATATTATTACTTTGTCTTTCTCTTTAAATAAATATTTTAAAAAGTTATCTTAAAAAATTCACAACACGTTTCATTGAACCTCTGCACCAACATTCAACACGCAGTTTGACGACATTTAGTCGCCATAAAGTCACCCAAGTTGTGAAAATGCATTTTGAATGGTCGATTTAACGCAGATTTTCATGCCCCCTCGAGTATGATTTTCCAGTTGAACGCTTTAAGCATTTTCTCGTCTGAAGCGTTTCTCATAATCCGTGATTCGCGTATGTATACGCAGCATACCCTAATCAGTGTTACCATTTGCTTGGTTTTTATCATGTTTTCATGGTTTTTAGAGTTATTTCTACCTTCATGTTTTAAAAAAAAAACATGGATTTTAACCGGTCAACAAAAGTGTGTACTTTTGAGTGAGATACATCTTTTTAGCGTGGATCGCATGGGGAAATATTGAAATCAGAAATACAGGGTGTCCGGGGGTAAAGTGCATTAACTTCGGGAGATGATTCTACATGAAAGTACAAATGAAAAAGATAAATAACTTTTTTCGAAATTCCAACTTTTAGGGGTAGTTTTGGGGTAAAAAGATAAAATAAGTCCGGCGTGTACAGCCAGATTTATTATTTTCCGCTGTTACGATACGGGCCAATCACAATCGAGTCGGGCGCCCGGCAGGCTCTCAACAAGAAAGATCGTATATCACACTAAGGATTTTAGTAGGTACATCTTTTTGTATGGGAAAAAAATGTTGGAATTTCGGAAAAAGTTGTTAATCTTTTTTACTACTACCATCATGTAGAATCACCTCCCGAAGTTAATGCACTTTACCCCCGGACACCCTGTATAGTTCTTGAACTTCAGCACCGTTTAGATTTAGATAATATATTTTTCTATGATACTCGTAGTAAGGGAGCCGTAACGATTTCCATGCGATCTATTTGACTTGTTCCGAAAAGTGATCAAATTAGCCTGAGGGGTTAATGTTAACCCCATATAGGGGTGGCCCTGAGGAAAATATTTTCCTTCAGGGCCTGTGTCGTCTTTGGGGCTGCTGTGTGGAGGGTCTTTTTAAGGAAAGGAAGGATGGAAAGAAGTCCTGGGAAGGAAAAAGTATGAGTCAAATGGTAGGAATCTAGGGGTCATTTTGTCTAGGAGTGACGGACGTATGAATAATCTATCCACCTTGCCGCGGTGCAAGGCGATGGGTCGAGAGAGACAATTTCCAATTTATCAAACTATTAGTAAAATTCAGTTTCAAAGCAGTCTCTTATGTTATCTTTAATTTGGTCAAACTATTGGTTTTGTTGTGGTCTTTCTTTCTGTTACTGTCTATGCGAGATTTCTAAAAAACCACCCTCCATTCCCTTTCCCACTCCTCAATGCAGAATGTTGGTACTTGCAATTTTGCACACTTAACGTTCAAAGAGAAAATATAATGTCTACATCTACGAAAAAAAACTGAGCGCGCAATTCACACGCATTCACAGAAAACTAAATTAGATAAGCGTACCTACGAAGCACCGCACAAAAAGGAGACCGATAGGCTACGAAGCACCGCACAAAGAGGAGACCGATTATACTATCTCATTCTCTCGCAGGCTAAAAATTCTGTAGATGTATGTGGTTGATTCTTTTTAGTGTCGTTATTTTTCGTTTCATCGAGTTTCAAATCACAACCAACGGTGCTAAAGAATTTGTCAGTGCAAAAACTCGCCCGAGCAACGCCGGCGAATTCAGCTGGTATAATAATAAATAAAAAAACTTGTAAAAAAATATTCCACCTTCATCCCTGAATATTGTGTGTTCTTGAAACTGTATACAGCCTTTCGTGTTGGGGTAGCGCGGGGTGGTGGCGGCGCCCGCGGGACCCGTTACAGTCCCCTTCCTCCGCGGTACTGCGGTAGGGGAGGGGGCGCTACACATCCCCCCGCCCACACATTACTCTCGGGCGAGGGCGGAGTGACGCCACTGAACTCCGGGGCGGTTCTGACTGCGTGGCTTTTATGGTGGATTTGGTCGAGGAGTGTTTACAATCTTTTAATAGGAATCACTAACGCAATCGTAACTTTTATATGTTTATTTCTGACAGGTGTTAATAGTACATTTTATGTTAGTAACATTTAAGGCAGCAAAAACTATCGATCGACGAGCTGCGTCATGACAATTCGTTACTTCATTTGGATACGGTTTTAACTTAACTTTACCTTGTTCTGAGATATAAGGCGCCAAAGTTTGCAAATACGATTTCTCAAAATCTATTTACCAATTACTGATTTTGAGGTTGAATCTTGTGTAAAGTATTTTAATTGAACATATTTTGAAAGAAAGTATTTAAATCATATACTTACCATTATAGAACATTCCTAAACATGCAAATAGAACCATTTGCAACCAGCTAAGGCACAAGATCCATATTACAACATACATTCCACTAGCATACAACTAAAACGACTTTTGGACAAAGAAATATGCAATACTTCTCTACAAAATTATTTAATATACTCCCTCTCGCAATGAAAACCATTGAAAAATAACCGACTTCAAAAGAAGCATTAAGATAATATGGATTATGGACATGGGAAGGAAGAATATAGATTCAATTTTGCAACCTAACACAGATTAATGCTTGTATTGTGCTTTCTTTTAGTTATAACTTTATAATTTTCCGCTTGTAATATTTTAACATGGGTATTTACTTATATTTCAAACACGAAAATGTGTACAATGTGACCTTAGAACGGGGTACCCCAGTAAGGACACATTTTCCTCCAAAAATTGTAAAACAAAGAAAAAATAATAATTCATTGCATAAAGTTCTAATTACATTTCCCGAATGCGATTCCAAACTAGGACTATTTAAATATTTTCTATTAAAATATGATTAACTAAAATACTTTACACAAGATTGAACCTCAAAATAAAAATAAAAATGTTAATTAGATTACGAAAATTCGTCTTTGTAAACTTTGAAACTTCAGAACATTATCAAACCAAAGTGACGAACTATGCGCCTCGTAATAACGATCAACTGTCAGAAACCAACAAAACAGAGAGTGTAAATGATGACAGAACCCTGTAAAATTTAGAATATTTAAAATGCTGATGTTAGAACTTTCTCATACATGTATCAACGAAAAGACAGTAAAGATGGATCTGAAAATTATTTTGGTTATAGAAATGAGCAGTGGAGGTTATCCATCTCTTACCCGCCCTGGTATAAGTAACAGATGGTTACTCCTTCAAGGCTCTCGCAAGATTCTATTTTTTTTTTGTTAAACGAAGCTACATTTATTTATTTTGAACGAATCTAGACCTCCAGTGTCCATGCATACGTTGTTAGTAAGCAGTATGCAAGTGCTTAACAGGAAAAACAAAATGCAAAAAAATAAAAATAAATAGAAATGAGCAAAAGAAATGCTTTGGCATACGGAAGTCATTTTTGAAAAAAAATGTCAGTTACAACCACATCCAAATAAAGTAACGAATTTCAGAGTGGTCAATATCGTGGTCAACGCGTAGCTATTTTCGGCTCGGAACCTCATTTCTGTCACGATCACGATATCAGCTATACCTATCTATCTATCTTAATTCTTCACTTCGGATAACCGACTAAACGGCTGTTTTTATAATAAGGAACTCCAGTGAAAAATATTATGGCTTTAAAAAATATATTCATATTGATCAATAAACGCTGATTCGGAATATAATATGTTTTATTAAATAATATTAAACGCAGAGTTTGTAAAAAAATATTAAACAGTCCATTTTTAATGGGGTCGTAAAAACACGCCGTCAAGTTGGCATTATTGAAATTTTAGTGGTGACGTCACTGTTTAACGTGTCGTGACGTTACCGAAAAGTCATTGTATGGGAATGTATGATATGACACAAGCCATCATATTAATTTATTAGTTTATTTACATACTGTTTGTAGAGATTTAGTTGCTGTGTTTATTGAAACATTATTTAGGCCTAAATAGTGTTTCAAAACTAAAGTTATGTCTTATTAGTTTATCTCTATTATTGAAAATATTCAAAAACTACTGCAAAAAAAAGTAGTAATGCTACTTCTAGGGAGAAAACTTCGAATAACGGAATTCAAAATGGCGACAGTTGATCAGCTAATTGACCGATCCTATAGCAATTTTTCAGGAGTTATGACGTTACACGATACGGTGGCTTTCGGGAGGTCTTGAAAAATTTAAACTTTGACAATTATTTTAACTATTAAAACTACTCTAAAAATAAAAGTGCAGTTATTTAAGTTAGAAGGTCATTATTCATTAAAAAATATTTAAAAAAATTGGTCTGGAGTTCTCTATTCCCACGGCGACGGCAATGGCACGCGGCATCTCATTTATTTGAAACGAGCGAGGGGAATGCAAGAGGAAGCAGACATACGTACATTATTTGTCTCACCATTTTTAAGTGTGTAAGAAAGACCTGCAGCATTATTGTGACAAGGAACGTACGTTTTTTTGCCTTTTTGTGCCGTCGCCGTGCCGTAACCGTGGAAATTTTAAATTAAATCATGGAAATCGATAGAACAATGAAGTTAGCACAGGTTTACTTTCTATTTTTTGTAATTTACAACTAGATCGCCTATTGAATATGGTCATAAGTAATAATTTACTATGTAAGAATTTGATCGCTATTGTGAAAATAATTCATCCATTCAACCCTGAAAGCATTCTGTTGAATTGTCTCACCAGCTCCCGACCTAGCCATAATTTCCCTCTCGAGACCCTCTTCCATTCGTCTTTTTTACTGCTTTGGATTTAGGTGCCTACTTTTTAGTTAAGTCAGTCCGCGCAGCGCGGCTTCTAGAACAAATTTGAAGGCACCTATAAGAAAAATTAAATCTATCTTATCTTTAACTTACCCCTTTGAAAAGCTCCTTTTTTTACAATTTGGATACAAGGAACAGTTGCCTTTTGATGTTTTGTAAGACCTTTACAATGCTTATTTTCCCTGAAGGTAGTTTATCCTCCCTTTTTTGCGAATATTACTGCTTATGCTTCTATGGCAACATTTTATTCGCTCGTTCATTTGTTTTTTTTTTGTTTGCCCTTTTTACCCTCTTCCCACTTCATTAAGCTAACAACTTTTTTAACTTTCATCTTAGTTCGTTTTTTTCCATATTGTGCTATCACAACTTTGTTGAATTTTGATGTACAGGTATACGGAGCTCAGGGCCAAAAAGGTCCCTTTCTCTTTCTTTCATCATGAGTTTATAATAGATATATGAACTTTGTTGAATTCTCCACTTCAGATGTATTTTAGTTTTAATTAATACGCCATGATGTTAATGAACAATATTAAGAGAGGGACTCTTTAACTAGTGGATATATGTAAAGCAAATGTACGTAGCAATTCTGTATCATCGCATTCATTTTTACTTTGCAATGATTTTGTTGATGTTTTTATGATTTTAGAGCTTTCGAATATCCATATATCTCTGTCTGTAATTTATTATAGTCTAGCGATTACCCGGCATGCGTTGCAATGCCACTAAACTAAAGAAAATGTTTGTGTTTTAATTCTGTGTATTCCCTCTTCACCCACACCTCCCCTGCGACACCGTTCCCGTCCCCGTTCCCCTACCGCGTCACCTTCCACTCCTGGCTTCTCTCCCTGCGGCTAAATTATATGAAATACACACATTTTTCGAACAACTCGTGTGCCATCCATTGTAATTTTTATACAAATTTCATAACGCCAGAGCTAATCATTGTACATATGAATCTTCGCGGGCCTGCGCACAACAAATCACCAAAGTTTCATCGACAAAACAGAAACATTAATTTTTCTTTATTTGCCCCTTCTCATTGCTCATTCTAAGCCATGTTTTTTTCAAATTGTGAAAATATATTTGGTAAAAATCGTGTTGATAACTACATAGAAGATATAAAATCCCTTCAGGCAGTAAAACTTGTATTCATCTATAAATATGCATGGCCAAATGGTCATGTCAAGGTTCGTATTATTAAAATTAATCAAGGAATGGAAATAAGTTGAAATCCTTTGGTAATACCGCCATTAGGTACTTTAGACGGGAAGTACTCGTTTTATGTAACCTTTATTCATTACATTATTACAGATTAACACTGGTTGACATTGCTAACTGAGATAATGTAGGTCAGAATTCAAGGAGTTTTAATGTAAATACTTAGTTACGTATTTCCTAGATAAACTAACTATAATATTTCTATTTTTGATACTGACTGTGGTGGAATTCCATTATAATAATGTATAATAAAACACATAAAACTTATTTCCACCAAATTCATTTTTGACCGTAACCGGTTTCAGCTTGTTCTAACCATCTTCAGACTGGTACAAGTGTTATATGAATATAATACAACTATAACTTTCCATGAACATTTTTTTGTCAGTTTTAAATCTGTAAGGTTGTCACATACACGGTCGTATATCAATTGAATAAAAAATTTACAACGTTTTATAGTGAGGCTGAGTATTTTTCTCCTTTGTAACGAAAAGTCGAACTGTCAACGCACCGCACTGGATGTCAAAAAATTTATCTTATTCACAATAATAATATTCGATAACATAAATTTGTATCTACTTTTAAATTGTAGGTACAAATAACAAAGGGCGACATGTTTATCTATGAGAGGGGGATACATAGCGAAAAAAAAAAGATTAGCTGTAATCTCAATACATGTATGTATAAAGATGAATGTTTCTTTGTTTGTTCCTTTTGAGGTACCTAAACCATTCATCCGATTGCGATGAAACTTTGGTGTAATGTCGTACGCATACCCGGGAAGGTTTCTCTAAAGTTTTCGGGAAGGGAGCTCTAGCGTTATGAAATTATTTCCTATACCAAATCCGATGGCAATGAAACTTTGGTGAGTCGTTATGCGCACACCTGCGAATGTTTGTATTCATAAAAGTGAGCTCTGGCGTTAAGAATTTGTACGAAAATATTGCAATAGGTGGAGCGCGAGTTGTTTGAAAAATAGGTGTATTTCATGTAGTTTAGCAGGGAGGTAAGGAGGAAGGGGAGGGGAAGGAAGAAGGACGTGCAGGGAGAAACCATTTATTTATTTAAGTAGTATTGCAACGCGTGCCGGTAACTCGCTAGTAGATATATAATGTAAGTGTATTTTATAGCACTTATTTAATTAAACGTTTTTAGACTTCGTCATTGGGAATTGTTATTATTTTGTAAAAAAATCGATCTCAAATAGTTTATTGCTTCAAAAATGTCCTTCAAGCTTTTAGGCCGTAAACTTATTGTTTTATTTCCCACTAGCAAACCCGGCCACACGTTGCTGTGGCTAACGAAACACAACGCCATTACCCAATCTTTATAAAATCCACACCACCCGCTTGCCAGCTGCCCGCTGCCCGCTGCCTGAATTGAATATTTGAATTTATCGGCTTTTCTCTACTATAATAAGCATGTATTATACATATAAACTAACTAGCTGAACCCGACCACGCTTCGCTGTGGCTTTGTCTGATTTTAATTATTAGAGGAGTTAACAAAAATTGTCTAGCAACTGTGCAGTTCCAGTTCCCCTCCCCCTCTCGCCTTCGCCTTCCACCTTCCCCGCCTTCCCTCTTCCCTTTACCGCTCCCTCGTCCCGCCAACCCTCCTCCCGCGTTCCATATCGTCGCCTCAGTTCTTATTTGTCCAACAGATTATTTTAGTTTTGGTTTAATCTCCATTTTAAAATTAAAAATTAAATGTTAAAAATGATAGTTAATCATTGAAACTAATGAAACCTTTACCTTTACGGAAATAGCTTTGTCTTATACACCTACCATAATGTTTCATTGAAATTATGAGAGAAAAGCTTTTCCTCGTGTAAAATTTTCTAATGGTCTGTTGGACAAATACGAACTAAAGCGACGATATATTCAATCCCAGTACATTCAGTTTTTAAACAGCCCGCGTGCCACCTTTTACAATTTTATTCAATTTTCAATTTTTCATGTATATTAAATTTGGTATCTAACATAGGTACCTATTTAAATTATCTTAAATTCTTGATTCGATTCAAACTATTAGGGGAGTACCTACTTTAAATAAATTTATCAACTGAAAGATTTTCAAAAATAGAATTTTATTTAACAATCATTTTTCTGCAAAATGTCATTCTGTCTAGAACTGTCATTCCGTTGTTTACTATGATAAATTATGAGTCAATTTAAAACGCATAAAATTATTCTTTTCCTTTGTAACTTCCAAATAAAAAGTATGTATAAATGCTCTTCTGCTAAAATGCAATGTTCTGTTAAAATGTTTGAAACAATCCATCGATTACTTTCCGAGATTAGCGAACGCAAACATACGGAACCTAAATTTTTATAAATATAAATTAACTCGCCACTAATTATACAATGCTTGCAATGCAACACTAGATATTTGAAAAGAGAAAATCAAATACCTACTTACTCTAGGACATCTATTTTCCAATTTCTTCCGTAGAACGAATTTCAAAAGTGACTATAGTACGGCTCGCCATCGCCAGCCGTTTTAAATCGCACAAAAATATGTTTTCTTTGAATTTCTCGGCTTTTCTCAAACATTCCTCTTCAATCACTCTATCTATGTGTGAAAACCGTATGAAAATCCGTTGCGTAGTTTAAAAGATTAACGTGCACATACATTTTGAGCGACTTCATTTTATACTATGTAATGATGATAACGATTATACTATGTAATGATGATATTCAACCGACAGATATCTTGAAGTTTTTGTCTTTGTTACCTAGTTCCTTGGCTCCCCAAGTATCTGAGCTTTCTTCCCATCAATATGGGACATATTAGCATCACACAATCGCTGTTTCTTTGTTATCTGCATGTTTCTAGAACAACTATTAAGTACTTAGGTACTTTTCACTCTCAACAGTTGCACTTCTGGCTTGAGGTGACAGTGTCTTATTAATTAATATGATGACGGTACCGTGGGCAATAAACATACGTTCTTTATCACAATAATGCTGCAACATTTTTAAAAGATGAGATACACAATGTACGTAGGTCTAATTCCTCCAAAGGAAAAAGTTATAAGTTTCTTACATCTCTCTCACACACCGCACCGTTACGTCTCCGTGGACCCCTCCAATACTACTAGCCGTGACGATAATTTTGAAAGTATGGAATATAGTTATAAGGATAATATTGAAGTGTAGGTAAGTGAATTCCAAACGTCAATGCGCTGGTGGTTTTGCTTTTGTTTTTAAACATATAAAGCTGCAGCTCTTTCTTACACACTAAATAACAACAGTCGAAAATGATAAAAACGGTAAACGTATGTCTGCACCTCCCCAAAGGAAACATACAATCATTATCATACATCTCCCTCACACGTATAAAGAAAATAAAACGCAATCCTGTCGCCGTAGCTGAAGCGTAATAAGATGTATCTGTTTCCTCCACAGGTGTAAGAAAAAGCTGCAGCATTATTAGGACAAATAACGTACCTTTTTTTGTTATTAGCAGCATTTTAAAAAGATGAGATTATAACAAAAATACTTTTGGTCGTGAAAATCTAAAATAACAAATAAAGTACGTTTTTTGTTTTTTTGTGCCGTCACGGTACCGTAATAGTGGATCGTCACGGTAATAACAAAAGCGCTCCATGTGTTTAATGTACCTATATGTGGATAGAATTTAATGTTTTCTTACTAATTTATGATCCAATGATCCTTGTAGAGTTCTAATTGGGACGTTTTGGGACGAATAACACGAATTACCCATAAAAACTTTAGTCTCGTCATCTAAATGATTTTTTTATAATAATACTTGTGAGTTCCCGGCATGCGTTGCAATGCCCTAATAATCCCATGTCCCGTTCCCCTCACGCGTTCCCGAATATTATTAAATTTATAAATAAAAATTAAATTAAATTCAATTTTGTCACGCGTGCGCGTGCATACACCGAAAACAAACTGTTGGTAAAAATTAATTTACTTAAAGAGTTTATTCGAAAAAAGATCAATCAAATTTAGTACCTAACGTAGGTAGCTATTTAAAATTTCTGTATTTCTTTGTTCGATTCAAAGTATTGGGTACTTCAAATAAATTCACTAATTTAAAGAGTTTCGAAAATTGAATTTTGATTGAACAATCATTGTTTTGCAAAATGTCATTCTCAAATTGTGACATTTTTGACAGTTTCGCAAGAGTTTTTGTAATGATTAAAAAAGTTTTCAGATGTATTGTCATAATATGGTTGTAATAATCCAGAAATCTTCGCGGGGTGGAAATACTCGTATGGTATTTTGAAAGTTTCAAACATCTCCTAAGTTTAATGTAGCAATACATAAACAACTCATGTACTCGTGTAAATATTTGTAAGTAAGCATGTTTTGATTTTTTTTATGATACCCTACGAGCACAGCAATTAGCACTATTTCGTCGGGCACTAAAGATTCTGTTTCAGTTTTCTTGACTTGTGTTTTCTCGAGTTGTGATGGTATAAGACTTTACGGATCGTAATAGTAGGGGAGGCGAAGCAGGGATTTTGGGATTTACTCAAGCGCGTCAGATTAACTAAGGGGAGATACCTCATGACCTTGTTATGGACTACCACCATATATGAACCCATAATATTGGTGGGTGCGGCTAGGACAACCGATCAGATTAGTAAAAAAAAATCGATCCCTGTAGTTACTCGAGCGTGTCAGATTAAGATAATGTGAGTTAATTACATGCAGAAAAGTTTACATTTCAATAATCTGACGATTTGAACGTAACGTAAGAAAGTTAGCGAGTCACAAAGTTGCAAAAAAAAAACGTCACATGGATTTACTCGAGCGCGGTTAATTTTTTTTTTTATTTTGAAGGAAATAATGTAAGGATCATGGAAATAATATAATCTGACGATTTCCACATGCCGAAGTGGCTAAACTTCGTATTTCCCCTCCGCGCTTCGGTTCCCTTCGGGCGCTTGTTCTCTAGGTAGATATATTCTGTCCATTATACGTCAATGGTCGCAGCCAGAGACTAATTAACCGTTGGGTCGCGCGTTCGCATTCGTAGATTTACAACGCTTTGGTTAATTCATTTTGTAAAGAAGTTTAATAAATAAAATATTTCTTTTTATCATTATACCCATATTATTTTTTGTTCATTGTTCTATTCAGTAATAAAAACAACAAAAAAATTCTATTTTTTTTTTAAAACCGTCAGATTAAGAAAATCCCTCCACATAATCGTCAGATTATTGGTCAGCACAACAAGGACATCACGCTGAACCTTCCGTATAAAAATCTGACGAGCTCGAGTAAGTCAAGGTCACGATTTTTTTTTACATTTTTAAAAATCAGCCATGAGTTTAGGTTACGTCCAAATCGTCAGATTATTGAAATGTAAACTTTTCTGCATGTAATTAACTCACATTACCTTAATCTGACACGCTCGAATAAATCCATTTTTTTTCAATTTTCTACCTCTTCATACGGCCACCCCCACCACTCAAGTCGTCAGATTAATATCTTCCCGTTATCAGAAACACGTAGGGCGTATACGGTATTAAAATCTGACGAGCTCGAGTATGTCATGGTGACGATTTTTTTTTACATGTTTGAAAATTTATACTCGCTCTCCCCACCACTGGAATGGCATACATCATATAAACTTTTTTTCTTTTTAGCATCTAATCTTTGCAATCCAATAGGTCCCCACGACGCTCGAGTAACTACCCATTTAGCGTCAATGCCTCCCCTACTATAAGACCCTCGGGAGTCTGAGCATTGTCTCATTTTGCTTAATGTACTGCGTGGATAGGTTCGCCCTAGTTCCGGGAACACTAATTAAACGGACATCCGAAATCTATAGCATATAGCCGTTGAGTTAGATGGGATAGGATTGGTCAAAATGTCGCTAACTTAATGAAAAAAAAACGAAAACCCTGTTGAATCTACACATGTATGCAAGAATTAAAAGAGGTATGATTGGGCGCGAAATTGAGTAATCTGAAAGTATGTTGCCTATTATATACTGACGATACAGTGCTGATTTCTAACAGTATGGAAGATCTACAGTCTCTCTTGTCTAGAATACGATATGAAGAATGTGTTAATGAAGAATGTAAGTAAGTCTAATGTCATGGTGTTTAAAAGAGAGAGTACGAAAACAGTGTGCAATATAGTTGTAAATTATGTAAACTTGGAGTAGGTGGATGAGTTTGTGTATCTGGGTAGTAGATTTACTAGAGATGGGAAGGCTGATAGAGATATTGAAATAAGGGTAAAAACAGGTAACTCCATTAATGGAGGACTAAATGCCGTTGGCGCTAATAAAATACTATTAAAATAAGTAAAGCTAGCAGTCCACAAAGGAGAGCTGGTACCTGCCCTGATGGATGGCAGTGAGCCATGGAACTATCAGAGGAAGGACGAAAGTAGACTGACTCCTGCGAGGAAACGGCGTGATGGTTAGTTTAAAACCCTGCATTAGAAGTGAAAAGTTCTTCAAGACTTCTCGGTGGTAGTATTGTTGCTTGACCATACACGTGAATTAAGCGAGAATTATTATTTAAGAGGGTATTACCAGAGAAAACCACAAATATGTCGTTTTTATTCAGATTTTAGACGTATTGACTTTTCCACAAAAAATTATAAATAGATTTCGAAAGATTGTTCTTTTATCTAGTTTTAGATTTTGAGAAAAAATGTTTATTTTTAGTATAATAAGGTTATACCATAGGTCGATGGCAGATTTGTTAAATTTTCCAAAAAGATTTTGTATTATACCACACCCATCTTAAATCATATAATCATACAGTAAAATAAATCAATACATTATCTGGGTATCGTATGTTTTAGAGTTTTAATTTTAGTTTAAATAAAATCATTAAAAAATATGTTCGTACATGTGTTTCTTGACGAAAATTGGTCCTTTTGTGTATTTATTTGCGCACTTACAAACTAATATATTTGATTTTTTTAACGTTCTTATTTAACTTAGACATTATTGAAAATGATAAATACTTATAATCAAAAAATAATTACAAAAAGTACATTAGTTTAATAGTTTTATCATCACGCCTTTCAGCATTTTTTGATGTAGGTATAAATTAAAGCAAATCTGGAATGAAATAAAATCTATATTGAGTTATAATTTTAAAAAGCTGGTACAGAGAATAATTAATCTTTCTAATTGTAACCGCCCTGTACGATCGTATGAACAACTTTCGACGAAATGTGGATTTTCGGCCGCTGGCTGGTTAAACGCTCTTAAGCTTTAACTATGTGTACCTACCTTACCTGTAAATTTTTTGTTCCACATGTAAATACATTTATTGCGATCCGAAACTTTGGTTTCGTAAAGGTCTACATTTTACTTCTTTTGTGGACAAATTTTATATTTAAATGTAAACCGCGGGGTTTTCTCTTTCTAACACCGTTTATATCACATTTCTCACTATGATAGTAAGGCAGGCACGATCATTTATATTAGACCTATATGAGTTGTTCCGAAAAGCGAACAGATGAGTCTGGCGGGTTAATTACGCAAGCACAAATCGTCGGTATACAAAATGAAACCTTCCGAAATAATTAATTACGCGTTTTTCGAGGAAAATAAACGGAAAGATCGATAAGTCCTTGTCATGAAAAAATACAATTAAAATACTTCCACTTATTGACCACCTTCACAAAAACTGCTAGAGTGGATAAAGAAGTCGATATTTTATCTTAGTTTATTAGGGAAACAGTTATACATATTTATTAACGTGATTACATATTATTATTACATGGTTGCACGAACCAGCGAAGTTTCCGCAAAAATTCTTAGTATATATAGAAAAACATGTATTACATCGTTTCCCGGCTTTGTCTGAGTTTTCCACGTTTTTTTAGAATTCCTTTTCGAACATTCAACATGACAAACGCCCGATTGCAACTTTATTTTTCGATATCTTTGTTCTTTTCGACCAAGTTCCATACCATAGCTTGTGATGGAAATTACGGTGTGAATTTAAAATATTTGCTGTAAGTTATGAGGTCCGGATCGAAAGACTGACAATTTCATACGCCAGAACTCATCGTTAAAGAGTTTTTTGTTACATACATACTTCCAGATTTTTGCTTTGTTGTTATTTAAATACATTAATTGACTAAAAAACGAGTGTGCTTTAGACCACACAACTGAAGTAAAACTTCTGCTTCATCTATATGATAGGAAGAGCTCTCTTGCTCCTACAGTGTGATACAGACAATATGCCTGCACTGTTTAACGTAACTGGCTATGAGACAAAGAGAGAAAGAAAATGTGTGCTCGCGCCTCTCTCTCTTGCCCCTACAGTAATTAATATACGAAGCGTAACTCTCTCTCTTTCTATTTTCTCTAACTTATATCTCCCTCTCAACTACCGTTGGCCTCGCGTTTCGTAAAGCTCTCGTCATGCATTCGCCAGCTTACTCCCCAAGTCAAGCGTGCGTAAAGAAGTTTTACGTCAAAAAATTTAATTACTAACATACTTATTATTACTTTATTTATTTAATTTTAATAAATTTGTGGGAGGTTGATTTTTTTAGCATCTTTTTCTTTATGTGGATACCGTAAAAGAGTCCCAACTGCTCTCGTCTGGAGACAGTGATAATTGCCTCAATTGGGATGTGTTGTGAGGCTAAAGGGGGGAGAAGGAGATAATAATAATATATCTTTATTTAATGAAATTTATAACTAAAAAAGTACATGTTTAGTGTAGTTTACAATGGTTTATAGATTACATTAGTGCAAAAAGTTAGCAAACAGAAAATAATATACATATGAACAGTAGGTTAAAAAGGTAGATTAATGAATTCAAATGTATAGTTATATAGTTAAGGATTCTTATAACCCGCCTCACTAGGCTAGCTTGTATTAATGCGATAATTTTGTAAGCCAATTTAAAATACATACTTATGAATGTACTTACACTTGTATTAAAATAATTTCTTATAATAACAAACAATACGAGTGCACCGGAAATTACTTTTAATCCAAATTTGTATGTGTCACATTTTTTTATTAAGACTTGTTAATGTCTTGTTACAAGAGGAGGGTTGGGGAAGTACCTGACTTGTTATTTTTTATCACAGCTTGTACCAGAACATCTTTTTTATATCATCAAATAGATATATAAATAAAATACATAATAATATTATTGCTTCTTTTTAATAATTAAAATTGTAATAACTAATGTTTCCTTCAGAACTTTCTGATTCATTAATCTGAGGATAAAATAATTTTCTCATACGTAATGGTAAGGGCCATTAACCAGCCAGTGGCCGGAAATTCAAATTTCGTCGAAAGAGGTTCTTACGATCGTAAAGGGCGGTTCCAATGAGGAAGTCTCCGTACCAGCTTTTTAAAAATAATAACTCAATATTCATTCAAAATTTGCTTTAATTATACCTACATTCAAAAATGCTGAAAGGCGGGATGATAAAACTATTAAAATTATGTAGTTATTGTGATTATTTTTTTATCATAAGTATTTATGATTTTTTAATATTGTCAAAGCAAAATAAGAATGCAAAAAAACTTTAATATATTAATTAGTTTGTAAGACCGTAAATAAATAGACAATCTGAAGTATTTTCGTCCCAAAACACGTGCGCGGATCTTTTTTTTAATGGATTTTATTTAAAGTACAATTAAAATTCTGAAACATAGCTTTCCCAGATATATTATTGATTTATTTTACTTCGTGATTATATGATTTGAAATGTGTGTTGCATAATACGAATTTTTGTTTTGAAAATTTAACAAATCTATCAACGACCTACGGTATAACCTTATTGTACTAAAAATAAATATATTTTCTCAAATTTTAAAACACAGCTTAACTACTATTAAAATAACAGTCATTCGAAATCAATTTATAATATTTTGTGGAAAAGAGTCAATATGTCTAAAATTTGATTTAAAAATGTCATATTTCCGGTTTTGTCTGGTTATTTCCTCTTAAGAGTGTTGTAGTTCAACATAATTGTTGGATAACTCACTTTAAAAATTGGAAAACGTAATAATTTATTTTGTAATCTTTCTACATCTTGTATCTGAAAATTATATATTTTAATATCAACAAATAGATAGATAAAGATAGAACCTGTTTATAAATAAACAGTGTTTTAGAAATTGAATAATAATATTATTGAAATTGTTTAATAATTAAAATTGTAACAACTTCAAAACTTTCTGGTTCAGTATTCTGAGGGTGAAATAATTTTTTCGTACCTAATGGTTTAAGATGACAATATACCCTAAAATATATTCAGAATCTTAACGACTTAAGTAAAGACGCCGTGTATACAAATTGCGACTCGCGACCCATGTATTGGACGGACCTACTGTCGAATTTGCCGTATCAAAGAAAAGAAGAAGAAGACAAAAGAATGTGGGAATCTTAACGACGTAAGTGAAGAAAGCGTGTGAACAAATATACTCCGCGGCACGGCGTATTGGACGAACGGACGGTCGAATTCACCCTAGCAGGCCTGGAAATAAGACCTTTCCGCCGCGTTCATTTTAATTAATTCTGAAGAACGTGTTACAAATATTTAAAATGTGTCTCCATGTTGTCCTTCCGAAGTTATTAATTCATCGTCTAGAAAAATAAAATCTGGTGCTTACCGCTAACTTTATAGTTGAAAAACGGGTTATAAAGTTTTTAAATCGTTGTACGTAAAATATATTAATGGTAAGGTACTGTTTTAATTAATCTGAAATGTAAATAACTTGCATCCCTCGTGCGGCATGGAAATAAAAAAGTTATTATAGTTACGAATTCGCCGGAAATGATTAAAATATGAGTTTTGAGCAAACAAAAATTATTAGGATTGTGTACCGCCTTAACAATTATCCGCAACATCTGTTATTTGAGTTGTCACATGAGTTGTCGAATTGTTGAAGGTGTTGTATTTTCCTTTGAGTGTGCGGGTCGCATTACGTCTGCAAACCCCGGCTCCGGCTCCAGCTCCAGATTGTGTGTTTAGCATTAGCATTTAGCATTTGTGGCTTGAGTTTAACCCGTGTCTTTAGGGAGCGTCTCCGTGGCCTGGCAAGGACATCAATTAATATTGTTATCATATATGATGCCTTACCTCCCAACTCCCACCTCCCACCTCCCATACATTCTCACAACGGCAGCACTTGTCATAGTAAAATAGTAACCTTAAAAAGAAATGCGTACATCGTAATATATAAAAATGAATGTTTCTTTGTTTGTTCCTTATGAATTGCTAAACCATTCATCCGATTGTGATGAAACTTTGGTTATTTGTTGTGCGCACCCGCGAAGGTTTCTATATATATTGATGAGCTCTGGCGTTATTAAATTATTTCCAAAACCATTCATCCGATTGCGATGAAACCTTGGTGAGTTGTTGTGCGCACACCCACGAAGGTTTCTATATATATTGATGAGGTCTGGCGTTATTAAATTATTTCCAAAACCATTCATCCGATTGCGATCAAACCTTGGTGAGTTGTTGTGAGCACACCCGCGAAGGTTTCTATATATATATTGATGAGGTCTGGCGTTATTAAATTATTTCCAAAACCATTCATCCGATTGCGATCAAACCTTATTAAATTATTTCCAAAACCATTCATCCGATTGCGATGAAACCTTGGTGAGTTGTTGTGCGCACACCCACGAAGGTTTCTATATATATTGATGAGGTCTGGCGTTATTAAATTATTTCCAAAACCATTCATCCGATTGCGATCAAACCTTGGTGAGTTGTTGTGCGCACACCCGCGAAGGTTTCTATATACATAGTGTATACTGGTGTCACGATATTTAAAAAAAAATTACAATAGGTGGCGCGATAGTTCTTACATGAAATACACTCCTGATAAAGGAGTGTATTTCATATAGTTTAGTGGCAGGGACGGAAGGCGGGAGAGGGGAAGGGAACGAAGCAGAGGGGGGGGGGAGACGGAAGGAGAACGCGGGAGTGGAAGGGGTGTTCCGAGAAAGTCCTGCTGGAGAAATAAAAAGGTTTCCCTCACAGTCTCTCCGATTCGGCCTGCCACGCAGTTAACGGGCAGATACATACACCGCCAAGACCCGGACAAACCTCACCCCATGAACCCGGGCATCCCTGCTAAATCACGAAACATAGGAACCACTTGAGATGACCTACGCAGAGCTGCCAGTAATCCGATAGATGGTTCCGGGGGCGGTTGTACCATACTCGCTTCCCAAATTGTATGAAGTATAAAGTATGTCAAACGGTACACAATAATTTGTCAATTTGATTGTGTTTAATTTAAAAAACAAACGTTTTACTTGCTTAATAATTTGGAAAGCGGAAAATGGGTACCACGTTAACTTTAAAAGGGAAAGATTTATTCGCCTTTGGTTTCCCAGAGGATTACCCGTAATTTTTCATTTGCTTATAAATAAAATTATATCAATTGGCGGTGCCATTTTGCCCTTGTCTGCAAAAGTTGTGCGCAACTTCGCTCGGGGAGCTTGGTGGGAAACGCCTCGTAAATTCAGTTGTTATATTCTGTCGCTTGAATTGAGGAGACAACGTTTTGATTTAATTCTGACGATCATCTTGGTTCACGAAAACATAATGTCATTCCAGATTTCAACGCGGTTTGATCGCTATGTTCAAAATCATGAATCACGGCCTCCGTGGTCGAGGGGTTAGGCTATTGACTCTTGACAATCCGGAGATCGCGGGATCGAATTCCGGCGTGCGCTAATAAATTTTATTTGTTTAATTCGTGTTATTTCACAATTCATTCATTTAAAAATAATGGCTGTAGAAATGAGATCCCTGAGGCATATGTGTGGTAAAACCATGTACGATCGTGTGAGAAATGTGGAAATCCGCAAAGAATGCAAGGCTGATGTAAGCGTGATGAGTAAGATCAAGAAAGGAACGCTTCGATGGTTTGAGCATGTAGAGCGAATGAACGAGGAAAGGAGTGTAAGGAGAATATATGACGCAAATGTGAACGGTAGAAGAAGTCGAGGACGCCCAAGAAAGACATGGCACGACCAAGTGAATCAGGTACTTGAGTCGGGCCATATCAAGAGTCAGAATAATAGAAGAGAATGTATGAGACGTTGTATGAATGTAAACGAGGCAAGGAATGTGTGCCAAGACCGGGATGTTTGGCGGTCCGTCCTCTCTGCCTACCCCTGCGGGGAAACGGCGTGATGGTTATTTAGTTACATTATATTTGCGGAACGTTCCAGTGTGGAAGTTACTCTCAGTATCGCCCTGGTGTAAAACCACCATTCAGAATTGATACGTTGCTTAAAATGGCTTTAGCCGTGCTTGGTGACAGGATCTGAATAGCCAGGTACTTCCCCACCTTCCTCTTCCCCATCTCCCTCCCCTCCCCATTACCTTTACCTCACAACATATCCCAATTGGGGATGCCATAGTCTTACTGGCTCCAGATGGGAGCAGTTGGGACTCTTGTGCGATGTTCATATTATTTAAAAAAATATTTATAAGCTATTTCATGTCAAAGTATAAAAGTGAGTAAGTATCAAATAATTTTGAAATAAACATGAAAAAAACCCTTTTGATCAGAATTGAGAGAGTACATTATAAGTTAGCATAAGTACAGCATAATATTATATATATATATATTTTTAATTTATCAATTCACCGTAAAAAGAGTGCTTTGTGATGATATAGTTTTAAGTGTCATTATTTAAATACAAATTTTTAAATATGTATGTTCAAAATAATATCTCGACACAGGTATATCCTAGTGAGACAGGCATAAAAAAACCCAATGTAAACATACTTTTTACAGATAAGTAAATAAATAAAAAATATAATGATTTTATTTTTAACTGTCATTTTCATAATATCATGTAAACAAAAAACATGCGAACAACCACTCTGTAAATTGCCATTTCAACACAGGCGTTTCACACCTAGTGAGATGAGCAATACTCGTAGACATATGAATATTACTAGACCTGCCCTAAGTGATAAAAGCGTATTATTTCCCCCTCCCCATACCGGTTCCATTGGAACCGGCTGGGATCGAGTATGGCTTCGCGTGAATCTAAAAAATGTGACGTTATCATTCTTCTGCGAGCCAGGGTCGAGCACTCCTCGGTGCATTTTACGAAATAACAGGCAAAAATTGTGACTTGTGTTTTGAAAACGTGAAAAAGAGAATAAACCCAATTGTCGTATTACGTTCCATAGGCAAACATTATTTTACTTTATTTTAAGTTTATTCAAATCACATAATGTGATCGTTTTTGTAACATATTACACTATCACTCGAGATACATGGCGTGTGCTCGTCGATGTTTACCGGGGTAAGTAAATTATGAAACGTTTGTAAAAGTGTCTTAACTAAATACGGCAACAAAATATTGGACTCTGAAAATAGTCGAACTTTACTTTGCCGTATTTGGCCTTCGCAAATTTGTTCATTACGCAGCGAACACTTCGCGCTCTCATTTAAAAAGGTCTATTCATTCAAAAGCAGAGTTTACTTTTAAGAACTAAATGGTGATATTATAATGCGAGATGCCTATATACTATCAGATTGACTTTTTGACGAATCACATATCGCCAAAGTCATCTTCCCGCTCTGCGTCCCGCTGTCGTTGATTTCTTTATGTTCTGGTCTAGTAATATTCATATGTCTATGGCAATACGTCATTACTGTAACCAAATGTAATATTAAAATAAAATAATTCAAGAATTCTTGGCTCTATTTAAGTATATTATTTTTTAAAAAGGGCCAGAAACAGGCTTTCCAGGCAGGTCACTTCACTTTAATGGGGAGGTTTCTTCCTCGTGGCAATGTATTAGCAGCCCCGTCGGACACAGAGGGGGAGATAGGGGGAGGGGGGGGGGAGGTTGCATCCTCGTAGCGATGAATTATTAATCTGATGTGTTCCCACGTTAGAAAGGTTAAAGTTCTAATTGCCACCTTATCATTCAGCCAAGCAATGGACAAGCTCCTCCCTTTTGGGAGGTAAAAATTTGTTACAGGCAGTTCTGGTGTAAGGTGCTTCTTTTATTTTTGTTGCGTCTCGCAAAAAACGCATTTTTTACATTAGGTCCACACAGGAGGCCATCAGGAAAATAGTTCAACTTAGGACCTGTGTCATCTTTGGGGATGTTTGGAGGATCTTTCTAGAAGGAAGGAGAGGAAGTTCTGGAAAGGAAAAAGGAATGAAGGTTGGGTAGGAATCTGGGAGTCAGTGAGACCAGGAGTGACGGACATATGAATCTATCCCTCCCACTGATTCAGCCTGTTCACGCAGTTGGTGAGTAGGCGCATCCGCCGCTAAGATCCGGACAAACCTCATCCCTAGAACCCGGGTACTCCTGCTAAGTCACCAACGAACCACTTGGGGTTACCTATGCGAATGGTGAGCTACTGAAAATGGTACTGAGCGTTTTCATCCCGCGACAAAATATCCCCGACAAAATATTCTACGGACAAAACATCCTTCAACAAAATATCTACTAAAACCTAACCTAACCTAACATTATTTTACATTTTCCTATTTTTGAACAATAATATTGTCTTTACAGGATGTCTGTATTATTTTTATCTCATTTTTGTGTTAGTTTGGGTTAGGTTTTAGGAGCCATCCATAAATTACGTTACACCTTGAGGGAGGGGGGGGGGGGGTCAAAATTGCAAAATATGTGACATCAACGGGGGTCTCACAATGGTGACGACGTGTGACAGGGACGGGGGGGTCAAAGATCATGAAATTCGTGTGACGTAATTTATGGATGGCCCTTTAGTAGATATTTTGTTGGGGGATATTTTGTCGGGGATATTTTGTTAGGGTTGAAAAGTCGCCGAACCACTGAAAATTTGCGTTTTTTCAGTCTAGAAGTTTCAGTTTCAAGCAATTGCAACTTTATTTTTATGTCGTGAGCTGTCGACCTTCGGTGTACTGTTTTAACATTTTTAAAAAATACAGCTTAAATCCTGGATTCGCTAAGTCACGGTAGCATTAAACATTATATAATAATAAATGATTTTCGCGGTGAAGACAGCATATTGATACATGTTATACAGTGTTCCCTCAGAGGAATTACAATGCGTTTGCGTGCATAAAACAGTACGAGTATAGTGCCTGCTTGGATCGATTCTTGTCTGAAGCTCTGAATACAAGGTTTATTTTTAAATTTCATTAGATTTGTGGCGACACATCATTATTATCATCGCCATCAAAAGAACATACGAGAAACATCTCCTAATATCCGCGCCCATCGGCAAACCTACTTGCCTAGGTACCTTCGTACCTATACTGGCCGCGATGTACTTTCTCGTCTGCCGTGCCAGCCCGACGATAATTATATCGCCCCGCCTAGAAAGGTCTCGAGACAGCACCGTACAATATCTGTACGGCGCCGAATATTCTCGAAGTGGCTCGTATTACCTACCGCGAGGTAGTTACTCTACCGCGGCTATATAAGCAGCCGATCGCTCGCCCGCTGCAGTTCAGTCCAGTTCAGTCTCACATTAATCTTCGGTCAACATCTCAACATGTAACAAGTGCTCCTGCATGGCATCGCTACGCATCCAGGGCAGCTTCCTCGAGGTCCACCATCACGTCTCAGCTATAAGGCCCATCGTGTCTTCAGCTCCTGAGAACAGCTACATCCCGCGACTTATAAGGATTGACGCACCTTCAGTCCAGGGATCAGCTCACCACTTCATGGCACCCCGAAGCCCACCGTGCTTCGCTGCCATGGAACGCGCTCCGCCTCGCCAGGACTACCTGATGGTGGCTCAGCTCACCGAGCCACTCACCGTTTATCTCCGCGACACAAAGCGTCGAGCAACGGCCTGGAAGATAGGTCATCTCCACCGACAAGGTGTCGAGCAACTCACTGACCTTCACCACACCATCTCCACCGCACGCCTGCAGCATCTCATCTACGGCACCCTGCATTACATCTTGTTACCGACCACCGACCATCTGCTACGTAGCCCAATAAATGACTGACTCACCACTTCGACATGACGACTTTCATTTCTGTCTCCCGCTCCCTCAGATTATTCAAGAAGGGCATATTGAGGCGTGATGTGTTGCCATTGGCTTCGACGAAAAGAGTCGAAAAAGCTGAATTGGCTGAACAACTTTTGTGTTGTAATATGCTATTGTCGACCCTATCCGAGACGTCGCTCCAGTCTCAGAGATCGCAGAATCGGAATCCGACACACAATTGGTCCGAATATTCCAAACAATAAACAATGGAGATGTTATATACCCTACATAATAATATGTGTCTCTACGGTTTTAATTTTTGTGTTAATCTATAGCTTCATTTCTTTCAAGAATCTTGAATATCTACCTCAATTTTTCCCGCCCGTTTTGAGTCTAATTTTTTTTCCATGGCAAAAAAAAGTTTTTCGTGTCGTTATTACAAGTAAAAAACGGTTGTTTTAAATTACCTGCGACGCCACAAAAGAGGCAATAAACATTCGTTCCTTATCACAATAATGCTGCAGCTCTTTCTTATATACTAAATAATAGTGAGACAAAGGATGAAACGAACGTCTGCTTCCCCCAAAAACATTTAAAACATTTTAAAACATTTTAAACATTTTCTTGAATCTCCCTCACTCGTATTTAAGAAATGAGATGCCGCGAGCCGTTGCTGTCCCCGTGCCGTTTCCGCGGGAATTATAAGAGCAGCAATTGAGTGGTACGTTTGAAAAAACTCCTTTTTGGATGAACCTTAATGTTATTGTTTGAATTTTTTCGTAGTACCTTCCCAGTTATTTAGAGCTATCAGTAGAAAATAATATAAATAATGCAATCCTTCAATTTGTAAACGATCTGACATACCTACGGCACAGTGTTTATGTATGGCACGTGAGTGAGAAATGTGAAGGAAGTTCTAAAGGTTGTTATAGACGACTGATTTACCAACAAGTTTATCTAAGAAATATGTGGGAAGGGATCGAACAATAAAGGCAGGTTGCATGAAAGGAGGCAGAACCGTCGAGACTTTCGACGCGTTGGCCTGGTCGCCCGGTCGTCTGTGTCTGTGGCCTCGACAGTATTTTGTCGGAGGGTCAAAATATTTCCGTTTTGCAATAAAATCCAAATAAATGGAATATTTCTGAAAAACTGTTTTGAAAAGGTGATGCAATGCGCTTTCAAATTTTATAAATCGAAATAAACATATAATTTTTGAAATACAAAATTTTAGCGTGCAAACAAAAAAGTTTCAAAAATGGCTCACCTAACGTTTTTTCTAACTAAAATTACCGATAAAAAATAAAAACACGTACATATTTTAACCGTCAACTCACTTGCTTGTAGTTTGGAGGCATACATTAATTACGTGAACTCAAAACGGGGGGGGGGGGGGGGGTCCAGTAATATCTCATCAAATCTCATTTAGGGGGGAGGTCAGTGAAAATCTCACATCAACTTTAAAACAATATATGTATATTATTATAGAGATAATAAAAAAATTACTAAATTATTTCACTTCTTTTGAAGTGTTAAATAAATTTGCTATAGTATATTATATACCTTTAAAGTTATATTATTTTTATTCTTTATAAAAATAAATTTAGTCCTTTAACAACTGTAGTCTAAATCTCACGTGAGGGGGAGGGGGTCCCACCAATTCTCACTTAATCTCACCAAGGGAGGAGGAGTCTAAATTGAAAATACAAACAGCTCACGTAATGGATGCCCCCTTTCAAATAAAAATAATGAATAAAAAGTTCCCCAAAATATTTTTTCGAATTGCAGTCTAAAACGTTGGATTCATAAAGGTGTACATTTCAATTATTTCGAGGTTAACTTTTAGATTTGAATATAAAGGTGTTGTTTTCTCTTTCTACCACCGTTCAGATCGTATTTCTAACCATGATAGTAAGGGAGACAATGATTTCTATGACATCTATATGATTTGTTCCGAAAACATAACAATATACCTGCAGATCGATTCTATATCTTTTGTGGGATCGAGATAGATATCGGACGAGATCTCCTGTCAGATTTGTGTGATTTTCTATGGAGACAGGAAATCTCGTCCGATATCTATCTCGATCCCACAAAAGATATAGAATCGATCTGCAGGTATTGCACATACATCTTATAGGTAAACTGCACTCAACTTGCAAGAATGCTAGAACTTATAGCTATATCTTTTGTGGGATCGAGATAGATATCGGACGAGACCTCCTGTCAGATTTGTGTGATTTTCTATGGAGACAGGAGATCTCGTCCGATATCTATCTCGATCCCACAAAAGATATAGCTATAAGTTCTAGCATTCTCGCAAGTTCAAGTTGAGTGTAGTTTACCTATAAGATGTATGTGCAATATCTGTTGGTACTTCCTCCAAGGTTTGTTTGCATTTTGTAGCAGGTACTGTTACTTCTCGGGCGCTGTGTCTATATTGGGACTCATTGCAAATGCACAGCGCGAGCGGTATGACCCGCTCGCTCTCAATGTCACCGAAGAAATGATTACCAAGTACACCGAGTACTGCCCAACTACCTTTTCTAGGTCACATATTGCATTAGTAATACCATTCTTGACCTATTTTTAAATTTTTTTACTTAGTTAACTATAAAACAGACAATCTGAACAGTCAACTTTGCATTGAGGTATTTGTATAAACATATGGAAACCCGACTAAAGGACAATTCAACCGTTTTAATATGAATTGTGTTTATTGAGGGTTTCCCTATTTTATGTAAGAAAAATCTGTAAAGCAACCAGTCTTAAATATAATGAATATTGTACCAATAGTTCTGTAAACAGTAGACCTCGGTTAATGTTAATTATTTTGATTTGTCAGCGCTCATGCAGACTCTGGCGGAGTAAAAAGGTACTATTTAATACCGCTACCATGTTGACAGGATTGACCGGACAAGGGAACGCATGCACAAACAAACTGCCTTTTGCTTTTCAGAAATATACTTTTATATAAATATATATATTTTTTTAAACTTCTTTACGCTTGACTTGGGGAGTAAGCTGGTGAATGCGTGACGAGAGCGTTATGAAAAGTGTGATCGGGCGAGGCAAACGGTCGGGCGAGGCGGACGGAAGTTGAGAGGGAGATATAAGTTAGTGAAGTTTTACTCCAGTCGTGTGGTCTAAAGCACACTTGTTTTTTATTGGAACCAATTTAGCTTCTCTCTCATTTGATTAACCCTTGCGTATTTGGCTTTCCCCAGTATACATTTCATAGCTCTGATCTGTATAACTTCTAGCTTGTTCAAATTCCTTCATTGGCCGAATATAACATCTTAGAGCAGTAATCTAAATATGAAGCTACTATAGTTTTATAAATGAGCTCTGTAGTGTTTCTATTTAAGAAGTTATTAAGTTCTTTCGGGCTAAATTTTATGTTAGATCCTTCCTAGTTCCTTTTTTCATTGAAGAATATATTTGTGTGCTTTCTCTTTCCCGAATAGCCAATTAAAGTGACTGACGGCAGATGAATAGAATCCATTTAAGCTGTAGGAAAGTAAAGGCGTGTCAACTTTCATATAAATCCTCTTCAACGGGTTGAATACGTAATGTGGCCAAGGGGCTATAAAAGATTACTAAAAATCACAAGCACTTCTAACCGATTAGGTTAAAAATCATGAAGGGAAGCAGCTAAATGTCACGTATTTTGTCAATTAACACCTTTAAAATGTATTCATAGGCCTTACTATTTTTTTTACATTATCTCCACACAGGAGGGCCTGAGAAAAAAATTCCTTCAGGGCTTCTGTCATCTTTGGGGATGTTTGGAAAAGGAAGGAGATAGAGTTCTGGTAAGGGAAAAGGTAAGAGGGGTGGGTAGGAATCTAGGGTTCAGTATGTCCAGGTCATCAACAACCATCATCAACCCGGGCACCCCTCGAAGTCTCCGAAAGAACGTAGCGAACCACTTGGGGTGACCAATGGCAAAGGTGTTGGTTTTCCAATAAGGGAACGTACCCATACTACGTGACCTGTTTAGGGGGAGTGGGGGGGGGGGGTCTTAAAAATACCACGCCAAATTGGAAGTAATAAATGTGGTGAACATATTATACAATTTATAAATAACCGTGTATTTAACAACCTTACTAATTAGCTAAGATTGACTAACTTGATATTTAACAGCCATAAAAGTTATAAACATTATTATTATTAATCAGGTACGCCTCATACGTCACATATGTCTGGTAATGTTATATTATTGTGAAATAAGGATCCGAGTGGTTAAAGAGCGGAGGAGGGTAGTTTATTTGAGTGACCGGACAACTCAACGACGTGCAACTTCATCACTCACTTGAAAAGTCATTAAAAGTGATGAAATAGGTTACGTTAGGTTATCAAATCATCATCATCTTTAATGACATTTCTAAGGGGTGTTTATACGCCACTTTGTTGAGTTGTCATGGAATCGTTTATTTGTTGTGTAAACTTTAAATTTCTCATAAAATTTCGAAAAATTTTCAAGGTATTTTAAAGTTCCGTATATTTCTTCTTTGTGAAGATGTAAAAACAAATATCATTTTATTAACTAGATAAAATTACCCTTTAGATTTTTGTATTTGAAATACCAGATCCTTTAATAAATTACAATGTTTTAGTTTCAAACTTGAAAAAAGTTGAAAAAAAAAAACACATTTTTATTCTAAACGTCAAAAAATTGCAGAGAATACAAAATTAATTCCGTTTATTTAGGGATTCTGCAAGAAGTCTCTTCAGTTTTTATTTGGTTTATGCAATTAAAAAAATTATGGCAATAATTCCCAGTGAAATAACCTCAATTTCAAGGCGGAAATCTCATGCGCCAGTCTGCCAAAATGCGATGTTGCCAGAGCTTTCACAGCGCAGTTCAAATATTTTTATATTAGTACGAATTCAAAACAGCTTGTGCAGTATTTATTTAATGTGTAACTAAAACAACGGTTTAACGGTTGGGAAGTGTTTTTGTATTAGTTAGCCTGTAAATGTCGTATGGTTAGTCACGTAAATAATGTCTGACTGTGCAAGTAGTACAAACATCGACATACTTCAATGCAACGAATTGATCACCTGTAATAATAAACCATATATTATTTATATGCTCACAACTCATCTCTTTAGAAATGCTATACATATATTCTACATTCTATACACCTGGAAAGATAAATAATGGAAAATTTTGATTAATTTAATTGTTCAAATCTTATAATACGTAAAACAAAGTCGGGTTAGTTACACCATTTATAACTCGAGAACGGCTGAACCGATTTTTATGGTCTTTGATTTGTTGGATTTATCTCCGCCCCGAATAACAGAATAGCTATTAAAACATCGAAAAAATATACGAAAAAAATAATAATGAATAAAATTCTTTTCCTCATACATTTTGTATGGAACGAATTATCATCTTTTGAAAGAGCTAGCTAGGAATATAAATATAATATTGAGTAGTGAGTGAATTTCTAAAATTCAAAAACGTCAAATGTCAATGCGCTGATTGTTTCGCTTTTGTTCTTAAACGTATAATGCTTCCCCTCTTTCGTACACACTAAATGTCAACAGTCTAAAATGGGACAAACGGTAAACGTAGGTCTTCACCCTCCAAAGGAAAAATAAAATAATTATAATAAATCTCCATCTCACGTACCTATAAAGAAAATAAAATGCAATTCCCCTAAGTAAGTGGAAAAATAAGACGGTACGAAGTTTTCCGGGTCAGCTAGTAAGGGTGAAATGCAGATCCCGCCAATGTCAGGGAATTTAATAAAAATGCACTTTTTAGATGAGAAAAGTGTGGAGAAGATGAATAAAAAATAAATTAAGGCGCGCTCGGCAAAATTGAGGGAGATACAACCGTTCAAAGTATTTAAAATTTCACTTCGCGAGTTGATATTGACAGTCCGTTCGCCATTTTTCATTGCTTACGTTGGATCCCAGACCTAATACAGAATTAATAGTACGCCAGAATCACAAACCATGTTACTCAAACCTAGCGTAGCCGCTAAACCACTTGAAAACTGGGATGTTTTTCTTGCCTTGACGTGAGTAGGCGTTGTAAGGGGCACTTTTTTTGTATCACAAACCATGTTTAGCGTATTAGATTTTGTCAAAATGGCGGGCGGACTGTCAATATCAACTCGCGAAGTGAAATTTTAAATACTTTGAACGGTTGTATCTCCCTCAATTTTGCCGAGCGCGCCTTAATTTTTGTTTTATTCAGCTTTTCCACACTTTTCTCATCTAAAAAGTGCCTTTTTATTTAATTTCCAGACATTGGCGGGATCTGCATTCCTCCCGCTAGTAATGTTATAATTAGAATATAGTGGTATTCCCGAAACCAAAAACGAAAATGTTTACGACGTTCTTTCCAAAGTCCGTGCTACAGCTCGATGCAAAATCACCCCGAAGTGGACTTCGCCAGTAGAATTGCCCACAGAATAAACAGTTACGTAACAAACGGAAAACCGATGAACATTGTCGTAAAATTTACACGCAGATACCTGTTGACGCAATAAGGAAGAGGAAAGGAATGTTCGCTTCAGCATTGCAGCTTCCTGGTGCCAGTACAATTTACATTAATGACCCCTAAATGCATCTTCATACATAACATCTTCTAAAGCAATGTCGAGACATCAAAATGAAAAGAAAATCTCTACTGCTGGGTACAAAACTGCAAAATATTCATGCGTGTGATTCAACCCCCAAAATTATAATTGCTGATCAAGATGATGTCAACAGAATCTCAACATTTAAGATACCACAATACGCCTTTACGTCGACTTCCCTTGAGTAAATAAGTAAATTTACATAATAATGTCAAACGTAAAATAATTTACATTAGAAAAAGGTTCTGAAACTCTTAGGCCCTAAAACCTTACGAACAACCGAACATCTAAAAGACTCATTAGCATTACCAACACTAAAAAATAGAAGAAATATAGCCAACCTTTTTTTATTTAAAATCATCAACAACGCTGTCTTCTATGACCATCGAAATGAAAATCTAGTCTCCTTCAACGGAAGCAATCTTCCGAACAGGACCTCCATCGATATGCTTGGTGTAACTCTAAGTGACCAGCTCAGGTACGGGGGCTCCATCGAAACCAGAGTTAAGTTAGCCTCTCAGAAACTGGGCGTACTGTACAGGGCCCGCAGATACACAACTGCTAACCCTGTACAAATCGCAAGTGCGCCCCACGGTTGAATTTGCCAACTCTGGTCTGGAGCTCCAAAGTATCTAAAAAAAACCCTTGACTTTGTGCAGAAATGGGCGGTCCGTTTGATAGATTCTCCCATCTTAACAGACGGACTGCAATCTTTAGAGCACAGGCGTCAGGTGGGAATGCTGTCCTTGTTCTACCGGTATTACAATGGAAGATGCTCCGAGGAACTAGCGTCATTGATCCCCTCGGCACCGGTGCATAGTCGGGAAACACGCCAAACCCGCGCCCAACATTTGTACACGGTTGACATTAGTCACATGAGAACGGGTCGTTTCTATGACTCGTTCTTGAGTTCAACGACTCGGCTGTGGAACGATTTGCCGGCCTCTGTGTTTCCTCCCTCCTACAACATGGGTCTTTTCAAGACCCATGTTCACTCCTTCCTTTCCTCAAAAAGACCCTTCACACAGCATATTCAAAGATGCCATAGGCCCTGAGGGAAGTTATTTTCCTCAGGGCCTCCTGTGTGGAGTTAATGTAAAAAAAAATCTTCTAGGAAACTTCAATTTAAACTATCCAATACGAAATTCACGATCAAACCAACTCTTTCACTTCCCACACTCAACAACAAAACTAACTAAGCACAACATTCATTTTACGGAAGGACGTGCACAAAATAAAATAAAATCTTTTCAAACGCTGATATTTTTCACTTGTCCTCAGTTCAATTTACTAAATGGGTATATGTTATTGTAAAAGCCCGTAAATTGGTAAATCTTAGAATTTACTAAAAAATCTTTACCGTACTTTTTGGAAAGATTTACCTTAGTACGGGTTTTACAGTAACATATATATTAGAAAAAAATTAAATTGTTAAATACGAACCCTCTATCCTGCTGTATCTCATAGTTGGTATCTCTAGTTATTTTCTCATTTTCGTTACGTTGTTTTTCTTTCTTTGTCTTATTTATCTTTATATTTTATGATGTATGTATTATTTTTGTATATAGATACTTAGTTTAATATAATCTATGTATCTTTCATCTGCGTTTTTTCTTTTTATATCAACTTCACTTTATGTTTTTCTTTGATCATTTTTTTTAAATATCTATAATATAAAAATGAATCGCTGAATGTGTTGATAAGCGCATAACTTTCGAACGACTGCACCAAATTGGATAATTCTTTTTTTTGTGTTTTCGTTATTGTCAGGACAAGGTTTTTATAAAACTTTCGGTGAGCTCTGGCATTATGAAATTTGTATAAAAAAATTGCTATTGATGGTACGCGAGGAAGCGGCTATTGCTATGGAAAGCGGGAGGGAGGGAGAGATGGGGGAGGGGGAGGGGGGGAGGGGAACGGGACGAATGGGAAAGGACACTCAGGGAGAAACAATGTCTTTATTTAATGGCGTAGCAACGCATGCCGGGACCAGCTAGTACTCAATATTAATTTTAAGCGGAAACTTCACTGCAACCAGGTAACATTTAATTATTTTTATAGAATATTTGTGACTGTTTGTTTCCCTAGTCTTCTTCTTAATATATCAAAATGAATGTTTCTTTGTTTGTCCGTTATACTTTCCTAAACTATTCATCCGATAGCAATGAAACTTTGGGGATTTGATGTCCGCATTCCAGGGATGGTTTCTATAATAATAGTGAGCTCTGGCGTTATGATATATTTTATATACTGTTCATCCGATTGTGATGAAACGTTTGGTATTTTTTTTGTGAAAATCAGGTGATTATCATAACTATTTAACTTGTGTTAGTGTAATAAAAAATATTGAAGTAACGATTTTTCAAAATGTATCCGGAAAATTTTTAACGTTTTCTGTGTTTAATGGATATTAATGTGTCAAATTAACTTTGGTTTTGTGCAGTATTCAGGGTTTACTTTTAACAACTTTTAATTTTTTCAGAACCAAGGCAATTTTTGATAAACAGATCGATATAATACAAATTTCATTCGCCAGAGCTTACCATTATATATAGAAACACTCTTCTACTAAAAAGCAATGTTCTGTAAAAAAATTTGAGTCAATCTATCGAATACTTTCCGAGATTTGCGAATGCAAACATACGGAACCTAAATTTTTTTATATATATATATATATTGCTGTATTAAAAACGACTGGACCAGTCTGTTGAATCGCGCAATATATATATTTTTTTAACAATTTTTTCGTATAATGATGATTTGTATTGTCCCAAAAACGTACAAAAATAATAAAGTTACGCTAGATACTCAAAAAGAATTTCTTTAAGTGGCGGTGCGACGCATGCCGGGAACTCGCTAGTAATCTATAAAAAAAAAATTATGCCTATTTTATGATTACGCACCCACATTCACAAATCGTCTACATAAATAAAGGAATTCCTCAAGGTCGTCAATTTGAAATTCCTTGTTTTTACATTTCTTTATGTATGGTTTCGGAATTCTCTGAAATATCGATCCGAAGAGACTTCCCATTTGACTTACAACAGGTCCCATCCCCTAGAAACTTCTGCATAATTATGTTTACGTTAGAAATTTGCATGGGTTTCCTATCCATCACGTCTCTAGTGGCCATTAGGTGGTAGATTCCACTGTCGGCCTTCTGATAACGCCGATCTCTCTATTATTACATACTATCGTGGTTAGAGGTTACAGAAGATGATATCGTGTTTACTTCCCTGTCGTCGAGTATATTTATCTTTCCGCTTATTCTAAACTATTATATTCATTTTGTAATAACCATAATGTAGATCTCTGGTATACTGTACCGCGGATATTTCGCATAATCTGACGTCATTTTACAATTATAATTACTGTCATTGCTTGGTTGACGTAGTATTGTTTTCATTTGCAACGTCACTAAGAATAAATGATTGTGATTAATGTACGTTTTATGTTTTGTATTGGAGTTTTTTTTTACATGAGCTCCACACATGAGACAAATATTTTCCTTCAGGGCCTAAGTCATCTTCGGGGATGCTGTGTGGAGGGTTTTTTTAGGGAAAGGGAGGAGAAGAGGGTTCTGGGAAGGGAAAAGGTTTGAGGAGTGGGTAGGAATCTGGGGTTCAGAGTGTCCAGGTGATCCGCCGCCACGACCTGGACAAACCTCACCCTATGAACCCGGGCACCTCTGCTAAATCACCACTAGCCTATAAACTTCGCGGGCGTGCGCACAACTTGTCACCAAAGTTTCATCGCAATCGGATGAACGGTATGGCAGCGCATAAAATACGAGCAAACAAATATTGATTTTTACATATACCTAAATAAAAAAAAAATTATTGAAAATTATATAGTTTTGAAGCTCGGGCGAAGCCGGGTAGTAACTACTAATCTTACATAAATCATAAAATTGAAATATTGTACTTAAGAGGAATGTGAGCCAAAAATATGTGTTTTTTGTGTGCCTTATTTCACCACGAATATTGGTAGTATTCATAAAAATCGCTTGGCATTCGGAGTCTGGGAACAGTCGATTTTAGTGCAAAAGGGGTTCTTTCTTTATTTTGTGAATAATTTTATAAGAAAGAAAAAAGTGAATGAAGAGAAACTGTAATAGGTAATCTTAGCCATAATATTGTATTTTTTTAAGTTGTTTCTTGTAATCGTTCATATATTTCTAATAAAAAAATACATTTATGGGTAGTTTACGCTTATATCTTTTATAAAATAATTTTTAATTCTACTCAAGCGAAACAACAGTAAAAGCTTCAATTTATCCAAAGCATTTTTTTGGTACTGATAATAGAAAATGACGATTTCACATTAAGGTTAGCCTTAATTACAGTGTAACCTGTTAAATTCCCAAAGTGCTCGTAAAAGTCGCTATCGGTTGATTAAATACAAACAAACACGGAATTGTCAAAAACCTCCATGAAGAGAAACTACTAAACAATGCGTTACAATGCCACTTAAATAAAGAAATGGTTTCTCCTTGCATGTCCTTTCCCATTCGTTCACGTTCCCCTTCTGCCTCCCCTTCCCCGCCCCTCCCTCCTTCTCCCCCCGCTAAACTATATGAAATACACCAATATTGCAATATTTTTATACAAATTTCATAACGTCAGAGCTCACTTTTATAAATAGACATTCGCGGGTGTGCGCATAACAACTCACCAAAGTGTCATCGCGATCGAATGAACGGTATAGGAAATAATTTCGTCGCGCTAGAGCTCACCAACCTTCCCGATCTTGCGCATTAAAATACACCAAAGAAAACACAGAAACATTAATTTTTATGTAGATTAGTGGTCGAATTGTTCGCTTTTATTATTACCGTGACGATTTACGTGACGGTACCGTGACGACTAAAAAGGAAATAAACATACGTTCCTTATCGCTATAATGCTGCAGTTCTTATTTACACATTAAATAATGGTGAGACAAAAGATTAGACACACGAAACACGTAGTTTTTAGATTTTCACGGCCAAAAGTATATTCGTTATTTGTTTTTGGGGTATTATGCCGTGTTGCGCTACCTCCTTCTATAGCCAACGTTTCGGACAGCGTTGCAGTGTCCATCATCAGGGCAGATCCAGTAGATGTGTCCGAAACGTTGGCTAAAGAAGGAGGTAGCACAGCACGGCATAACACCCCAAAAACAAATAACGAAAACACAAAACACGTGTCTGTTTCCTCCAAAGTACTACTTTTTCCTTCGGTAGAAAACAGATAATAACTTATTGCGGCTCGGCCACAGCGACAGGAATTGTGTTTCATTTTCTTTATGCGTGTGAGGGAGATGTATGATAATGATTGTGTGTTTCCTTTGAGGGGGAGGAGACATATATGTTCACCGTTTATCTCAATTTCGACTGTTGTTATTTAGTGTGTAAGAAAGAGCTGCAGCATTATGAGTTTTCGAACAAAGCGTCCTTGAGATGATTTTTCTCAAAAACGGCGCTCTACAAATTATCGAATAATCGTTATGATTATTAAAAATAAAACCATCAGCGCATAGACATTTGACTTTTTTGATTTTTTGGAACTCACTCTCACTTCAATATTATCCTTGCCACTATATTCCATGCTTTCAAAATTATCTTTGAAAGAGCTGCAACATTATTGAATTAAGGAACGTATGTTTATTTCCTTTTTTATGCCGTCACGGTACCGTAACCGTGAATCGTCACGGTAATAATAAAAGTGCTAAAGTAACACCGATTGACCCGAAAAATTACCTTGCCAATATCGAGTGTCTAATTCTAAGTAATTATAGGTAAGGCTTCAATGTGAGGAAAAACAGTAAGAAATCTATTTATAACTTAATTAAGGGGAGATTTTCAGTCTAGTTAGGAGGCCAAGTTAGTGTCAACACCCTTCTTAATCCATCTCCCAGTAGCAGTAGCTGGCTAGTACCTTATTAGTACCTACGCCGACCCACGTCGTGAATGTGTAAACACAGAGAGCCTTCAATATCATTTTATGTGTCCAGAGCACGTAACCTGAATACGCTCTGACACGTTAATACTTATATTTTATAGACTAGAAATAAAACGTTGACATTTGGATCGTCTTAAACCGTAGTGTAGGTAATAATTCACATTTTGCAGTTTCTTAGTTAGTTCTTGCAAAATGCATTTAACAATATTAGCTCATACCGGCCTTTTTCGAAAAAACCTCGTCGGGCGCTTTAGAAATTTCTAAAGCGTGATGTAGCTTGAAGTAAAACACTGCCACTTGTATTGCAGGTGATTCAAATCTCCCAGTGAGACGTGGACTTCAAGACGTGGACGTCAAGCTACGTCACAAATTTTTAGCCAATCACTGCTCGATGTGCTAACCTTGTTAAGCCGCCGCTACCCGAATTTCTACGGATTTCTTACAAATCCCCCTTAAACATTTGAAGTTTTTAAGGTCTTAAAAAAATAAATGTTATTTTTGAAGGTAATATCTATACATTCCCCACGCCCAAACGCAAATTATATAAAATTCCCTCGATAGAAAAAAATCGCAAAGTATGCTCCAAAAATTATTATTTTCATGTCTGTTTCAATTATTTTACAAGTTATATGTATGAAACATTTCACAGTGTTTCTTTAAATGCTGTGTTAGACAGCCCCCAAGAGATTTTTTCTCTATTTTAGACGAGTCGTGTTTTATTAAACATTTTCACAATTTTCACTTCAATTTTACCGTTTTAAATATTAGCGCATTCTCTCCAACATTCGTAATAATCGTAATTACATATATCTCCATCTTCTTTTTGAGCGGGGATACGACGCCTTAAACGCATTTTCTACGAACCTACGGGCTGCAAATCGTAATCTATCTCTGCCAGAGACAACCACGTTGCTTAACCAATCATAAACAGTTTTTAAGCACCGTGAGCCAATCAGTCAAGCATTCTTAAATTAGTTCTCCAGCCACTCTAAACTATGCAACATCAGTATCAAGCTTTTAAAAATATTGTTTTAATTGGTCTGTGAATTGTGCTGGATTCATAAATATAATAATATATGTTCAAAGCTCGATCTAAACCAGAGGTTCCCAAACTTATTTTTCTCGTAGACCCCTTTCAAAATTTTACTGATTTCGGTGGACCCCCTGCTGCTGCATTTCTACCATATTCCCAAAACTGATCAAAAATGTGAAGATTAGATCTAACGATGGAAATTTGCGTCGCGGTTGAGATCCAACCCAAAATTCGGAGTAATATAAACAAAAAAAAAAATTATTTTCTTGAGTTCTATTTATTAAAATAATATATTACAGACTTAGGGGGAAATATATGTAGATGACTCAATTTTTTATTTATTTTATAAATTCTTAGTATAATTATTTAAGAATATGTTCTCAAAGTTTTAAATAAAAAAATCAATTTGTTCCGGTGTTTTATTTAATAACGAGGGTGTTTGTGCCGAACCGCGTGGTAAACTTGAAACTCATTTTTCTCGAAACGACTTTTTTGTTATTTGTGTGCACTCTAGCTCAGAAAGATTTTAATCAAACATTTTAAAAATGTGCAGATGCCTTATTTATGTAATTACGCTCTATGTCTACGTTTTACAAGAAATTCGTAGTAATATCATTGTCAAAAGTATTTTTTAATTGCAAAAAATGGCATAAATCAAGGTTTCCTATTTACACACCTGCAAAAAATTTACTTTCCATTTTTTTAGGAAAAGTTAGGTTTACAAAGAAGAGGCACATGTTCTTAAATTAAATTCAAAACTATTGAATTGAGATGAAAACTGTGGCCTCCAAAATGCACACAAAAGCTACGTCTGATGATGATGTTCGATGTATAGCGGCTGATAATTTTCATATTTTCCGAGGAAATGCTTTGAAAAATTCACAATATTTTCTTGAATAGATGTATAAAATGACCTCAAAGTTTCAATAAATTATACGCATTTCTTCCATGCCAAAAAAATCATGAAAATCATAAAAAAACCTAGTCCTGCATTTCCAACCTTAATAGAATTAAATATCGAATATGCAAGTTTTTACAAGTAACAGTCGCTGGCCTTCTAAAAATACACTACTCAAAAAATTAAGGGAGGTTTTAAAAAAAGGAAATTATTGCTAAATATTAAGGCTATGTGATTCATAAGCCGGCCTGACTGAAAAAAAAATTCAACCCCGTGTACCAAAAAAATAGCAAAACATTAGGATTGCACGAGAACCGTAGCTCCGAAAAGAAATTGCCAAAAATATGAAAATTATAATCTTAAAGCTTCAAATTGCTTTTTTTAAAGTCTCAGTACGACCATTTTTCACCGAAATACAGCCTGTCAAAAATCACCGAAAAAATTGGATTTTTTTTTTGCTCCCTTAATTTTTTTGAGTAGTGTCTAAATTGATAGATAAAGTCAAGCCAATATTTTTGTTCTCTACTATCGAAACCAGATAAATTTTCGTGGACCCCCACATACAACTTGTGGACCCCCATTTCTCTATCACGCCAACGTAGACCCCCGTTGAGTCTCCTATGGACCCCTGGGGGTACACCTGGACCACTTTGGGAATCACTGATCTAAACCATTATCTTAACCCCTCAGGCTAATTGGTTCGCTTTTCGGAACAACTTATATAGGTCTCATAGAAATCGTTGTGTCGCCCTTTATCTTAGTGAAAAATATGTTATAAACGGTATTAGAAAGAGAAAAAACCACGCTTTATGTTTATATCTAAAAGTTAACCACAGAAGAAGTAAAATGTACATCTTTATAAAATCAAAGTTTCGGATCGCAATTTGAAAAAAAAATGAAACTTTTGATTTTTTTATTCATTATTTTTTCATGGAAGACAAAAAAGTTAGGTGATAAATAACGTTTGTAATACATTCATCTAATAAAATAAGAATTGTGTTTCTATTTTTTTTCGTTACCAGTTATTTTAGTAAAAAAAAGCGTAAGGTGAGACATTTTTTAAACGTTTTTTAAGATTGCCTGTAAAATTTTTACATTTTAAAAATTATATGTTTATTTATAAATATTAAATTTGAAAGCGTATTTCAGCACCTTTTCAAAACAGTTTTTATTTTTAGATACTTTGACAAATATTCCATTTATTTGGATTTTTCTAACTAAATACGTTCGAGGTCTTAGGGGTTAAATATTTTACTCATATACTCACTAGCTTTGAAACAATTCTTTTACAAAGAGCAGACATTCTAAGAAAGAACTTTTTCTTGAAAGAATCGCCGCAAAAAGAAGTCAGTATTACGTTATTCTTACATAATATTTCCACTTTATTAATTACAATCTTTGTCTTAATCAATATTTCCAGTCGCGTTGCGTGGGATCAGCGATGTTTCGTAAATGCCAAACCTCTCCAAAGTGACCTCTGTTCAAGTCCCTCTTATTTTTCTTTCTGTTTTCGGTCAATTTTTCTCACTCGACTTTCTCTACGCAAAACGTTCTATCACGTGCGAATAAATATCGCCCCTCGGGCTCTTTGTAAAAGTCCGCCCTACAAATGACCCTTACAAGAAAAAATATTTAAAAAATATATGCTTAATTAGTGATGTGCATCCGAAATATTCCCCGATCTATTAATATAAATTCCTCAAAATTGGGAATTTAATGAATATTTTTCTACAGGAGTTTGTCTCCTAATTATTTAAACGATAGTAAAATAACCTTTTTAACTAACTAACCACCACGCCGTTATCCAGCATGGGTAGGCAGAGAGGTCGGACCACCATACAACTCATATACCTATATATATATAAACAGCACAGGTTTTCCTAGTGAGGTGTTCACGAAACATACAATATTACCAACCAGCAGTTTCATCTTCTTAAGAGCGTTTAACCAGCCAGCGGACGAAAATCCACATTTCGTCGAAAGTTGTTCTTACGATCGTGCAGGGCGGTTACAATGAGAAAGATTAATTATTCTCAGAACCAGCTTTTTTAAATTTTAACTCAATATCGAATTTATTTCAATTCAAATTAACTTTAATTTATACCTTCATCCAAAAATGCTGAAAGGCGTGATGATAAAACTATTAAAATAATGTACTTTTTGTAGTTATTTTTTGATTATAAGTGTTTGTCATTTTTCAATAATGTCTAAATTGAATAAGAATGTTAAAAAAATCTGAAATATATTAGTTTGTAAGTGCGCAAATAAATACAAAAAAGGACCAATTTTCGTTAAGAAACACATAAAAAAAGTACCTACATATTTTTTAATGATTTTATTGAAACTAAAATTAAAATTCTAAAACATGCCTTTGCTAAATAATGTACAGATTTACTGCATGATTATATTATTTGAAATGGGTGTGGTATAATACAAATTTTTTTTTGAAAATTTAACAAATCTGCCAACGAACGACCTATGGAATAACCTTATTATACTAAAAATTAAAAAAAAATCTCAAAATTTATTACACGCGAATGCTAGATAAAAGAACAATCTTTCGAAATCCATTTATAATTTTTTGTGGAAAAGAGTCAATACGTCTAAAATCTGATTTGTAAATGACATATTTCTGGTTTTCTCTGGTAATGCCCTCTTAAACCTACCTTACACCCAACATAATGAAATGTAATGTTAATATGTAAAAAAAAATTCAAAATATATTATGGAAAAATGTTTATAATAAGGTAAAATCTATAATATATAGATATAAATAAAAAAAAAATATGTATATATATATAAAATCTACATATGCTTGCTTATCTGTATGAAAGTTCTCTATGTATTGCTGTGTTAAGTATAGGAAATGTTTTAAACTGTCAAAATACCTTCTTTCTACCCTGGCGAAGGTTTCTGAATTATACATGACGATACATCTGAAAAGTTTTTTAATTATTACAAAAACTCTTATGAAACTGTCAAAAATGTCACAATTTGAGAATGACATTTTGCAAACCATCGATTGTTCAATCAAAATTCAATTTTCGAATAAACTCTTTAAATTAATGAATTTACTTGAAGTACTAAGTAAGTGAGGACTATAGGTATTTTAAATAGGCTCATGTTATCTGTGTTAGATATCAAATTTGATTGATTGTTCTTATAATATTAAAAAAAATGTTTGTAATACATGAAAAATGAAAGTTTTAATTAAAAAATTTGCAATAGGTAGCTGGCACGCGAGCTGTTTTAAAACTGAATATATGGAACGCAGGAGGATGATTGGCGGGACGGGGGAGCGGGAGAGGGGAGTGTGAAGGCGGGGAAGGTGGAGGGGGAACGCGTGAGGGGGAAGGGGCGGCGGAAGGGGAACGGGACGAAATGGGACACGCAGGGAGAAACAATTTCTTTATTAAGTGTTTATGAAATTGCCAGTATATTATATATCTTATACATACTCTTCTGTTATTCTGACTCGCATAGTTCTATTATCTTCCGTCTTTTTCGTTTTCGAACAAGGCTCGTGAGAAGGAGGAGGACTTACCTCGATGACGTCCTTGCGAGCTCTCGCCGGGACTAGTTTACTACTATAATATTTGGATGATTTATATAGCGCCATTTTTGTGAAAAATCACCTGAAAGTTCTATGCGCAGTGCACACCGATTACTGCTAGTGGAATACGCAAGTACGCAATTGCACCTCTAATTGTAAAGCTCTATGGTAAGACTCTTGTCACAAATACAATGTTCTCTTTTTTTATGTTCAAATTTATGTCTCCTTGTAGGTGTAAATATAAAAATATATATATATTGTGCCTTTTGTTAGTAGGTAATCTCGCGTGTCTTCTGAGTTTAAGCCTCGGTTCATGTTATAGTTTTTTTGGTTAAATATTATGTTTAGTGTTTGCCTTAAACCGAGCGCTATTAATCGAGACGATTATAATAAGCGGCGATAAAAGATCGAATAACCGATAAAACCGATTACTCGCCGGAGTCATGCAACGCCGGAAAATGTTACTTTGAGTTACTTTGGATTAATCTAGTTAAACGTTAAATAAAGCCTATTGTTCAACGGAGGTGCTTTTTGTATTAATTATTACTCCTTAAAAGCCACCGTGAAGGGTATTGTGTATTGTATTATGTAAAATCTTCTATTTCAATACAAAAAGGACAATGAGTGTTTCTTTAATATTGTTTCTAATATTATTCTTACTATGCAGCAGATAATCTAATCTGTGCTTACAAGAGCATTTTTGAGGGAGAAAAATATGTCAATAATAATCTTAACTACATAGAACAATTATTAGTCATGTCATGTCATAATAAACCTGATACAGTTTTACATGACAAAATTTTAAAAAATAACTTATATCTTTGATGTAGCTATTCCCAATTCCTTTAATATTCAAAAATCTGTTTCTGAAAAAAAAGAAAATATACAGATTTAGAAAATGAGATTAAAAGAATTTGGCATTCTCAGACTATAAAAATATTACCATTTGTTATTTCGGCTACTGGCATTATACCTAGCTCTCTCATTCAAAATCTAGGCATATTAGATTTGTCAAAGAATTTATATATAAAATTGCAAAAATCAGTCATTTTAAATACATGTAGGATTACAAAAGATTTTTTAAATAACATTATATTGAGGGATCAGTAGTATTTATAGGTCCAATAGGAGTTCCACCGAGCCGAACCCTCTGATATGAAAATATCTGGAGTCGGTGAATAATTTTCCCATTTGGTCTCTGGTAGGTTGACACGTTGTTCTTGTATTATTTTGTATTTATTATACTTATATGGTGTAATTGCACCATTGATAGCGTGATTTGAGTAGATGATCATTTGTGGAAAAGTGTGTGAAAGGGTTTAGTCTTTCCTGAGAGGAAGATTTAACCCGGGTATAAAATTTGGTGCGTATAAAAATGAAATTACAAGTTACAATAAAATTTTGTATTTTGAATGAAATTATAAATTTGAATGCAAATTATACCTAAATTAAAAATAAATTATTTACCCGGTGTCCGAAAGCTCGTAGTACAAGCAGCAAACTGATGAATCTACATCACAAAAAAAAAAACAAAAAAACGTATTTTTTTGGTCTGTGCAATTCATTTTTTTTCTTTTTAAGTTTTATCAATTTTTTTCAGCAACTAAAGGATTAAAAAAAAATTGGTGCCGAATCTACGCTTTTAGCTCTTAAAAAAAAACGGGTCCTATTAAGCCCTAGCCACCGATTTAAAAAAATGTTTTAATTTGCTAATCAAAATCTAATTGCTCCAATCAAACAAAGTTATACCCTAATCTAAAAAAGTTATACCCCAATCAAAAAAAGTTATGCCACAAAATCGACTTCAAATGTGATATAGATTCAGTGATACAGATTCATACACCAGTTCCGTGGGTTTTTGTTATGGATGGATTTATTATTCCTATGAAGTCATATTGCCATTTCCGCATTGAAGACCAAATGACAATGAACTGTTCTGCCAAGCCATTACAGAAGTATAATACAAGAGATTTAGCGCCTTGAAGTTCCAGTGAAGGTCGCAGCATTCAATATTGTGTAGCTCGCAAGCTCTATGTATTCATTCTCTTCAAATGGAGTGATCCAGCGCCGGATCTGCCATACGTTCAAAAACGAGCAAAAAACCTGGCGCCAACTCCGAAGGGGCGCCGTGAGAAAATAAATATTGTATTAAAAATTTGTTATAATATTCCCTGAATCGTTTAAAAATTACCCGTAGTACGAAATAATTATTACGCTCTAGCAACACTTTCCAAAGATACAGACTGCGCACGCATCTGGTTTGAATTCAACGAAATTCAACGATTTACGAATTTATAGTCAGTTACAGAATTTTTTTACAAATTCCATATATTTAGTTTAAACGTAAGATCTATTTTTCCATATATCTTTTACCGTCTTTTACGACGAATGAGTGCGATCCAAATTCATTAACCAATCACAGCGCCGTACTTTTATTCAAGAGAACAAACAAACAGACGGCGCCTTTCAAAATGCTTTTGTACGATTTAAATCTCTAGGAGAAGGGACTTAAAGACCATTTTCTTATGAAATCTTCAGTAAATTCAAAATTTCATTAGCATAAACATCGCACGGTTTGCAAGGTTGCTACTTGTTAACAGTTTCATCATTGATTTGACAGTTGAAGTTCGTTAAATGTACCTATAATTAATTTCTATTAGATTTGTTATTTTACAGTCAGTAATAATCAGTGTAAGCATCTTTCGTAAGCCGTTGATACCATAGATACGTTCGTGTTTGTTCGCTCAACACAGAACACAGGGGAAATGGAAATGCAAGGTACAAATTTGAGGTTATATTAGATTTTTTAATTAATAACTAAATTTCTATTGGTTGTTAGAGGTTGTGGATTGTGGATTACAATGAATAGAACAATAATTAAAAAAAACTTTCAGGCTCGCAGAATCTAAAACTTAGAATTAAAGAGCATAATGACATTAAAAAACTCGTTTCAAAACTCAAAATTCCATTAGTTTATTAGTTCAGGAAGGTCCTGTACAATTGAAAGGTTTTGATTTTCCTATTACGAACAAGCGTAAATTTAATACTGAGTATTATTACAAGAAACTGCCTAATGGAGAAGAATTACATAGATCGTGGCTTATTTATTCGAAAACTTTAGATAGGGTTACACCCTTTATATGTCTTGATTTTATTTGATAAATTAGTGTAAAAAAAAAAAATTAAATAAAAAAAAAAAAAATTGGGGTAACGAATTTTTAATCAAAATAAAAATGTAGGGGGGGGGGGCGCCATCGGTACCTACTGCACAGGGCGCTAGATTTCGTAGATCCGGCCCTGGAGTGATCCTAATGGTTTCTTTTGTTGTGTGCACCTTCCTCATAAGGCGTAGGTACCGCTGATAACTCCAGCAACTCCTTTCTGATACGCGCGTCGTTTATGCGAAAGAGGGAGAGGTTACATAGGTTTTGGGAAATAAAAAGTCGGTGTATTATATGTTATGCTAGGGCCGCACTTGCGTGTATCGTCACGAAACTTCGTGCTATGACACGATTCGCGCAAATATGACCGGCCACCGGCCATTTAATTGTGGTTATTCGCTGCGTGTGCATTATCGCCTCCCGCGCGATGAGTATGACCACAGGCAAAGAAGTCGCTAATATGACCACAGGATTTATCGCAATAACTATTTAGTGTCAAAACGTACGAAGCATCGGTACGCATTATTTCGGGACGATAGGCGCAGATGCGGCCGAAGCATAACGATACTACGGTAAATCATTATCCAGTAAAACCTAAGATTTACCTATTTACGGGCTTTTACAGCAACGTATGTAAATAATATTTTTTATTTTTTTTTGTTTTCTTTATTCATTGAAAAATTTTTTTTTACAAAAGTTGGGGATTTTTCAACCACCATGCTAGGCACATGCCCGTGTTGTGGTGGTCGTTATTGGTGGTGGTGGTTATTATCATTGAAATTATAGTTTTTATCGGAATAACTGTTATTTTTTTACATTAGCTCCACACAGGATGCCCTGAGGAACATAATTCCTTTGAGGGCCTATGTCATCTTTGGGGATGCTGCGTGGAGGGTCTTTTTTTAGGAAAGGAAGGAGTGGAAGTTCTGCGAAGGAAAAGGATATGAGGTAGGAATCTGGGGGTCAGTTTGTCCAGAAGTGACGGAGGTATGAAACCATCTCCCCACTGCGGTGCAAGACCTGACATTATTTGGAGTAAAAAATGTGGATTAAATTTTGGCCTCCGGTGACTAAATGTGTTCCAGGTAACCGAAGTTAGTTTAGCATCAGTTTCTTTATTTGATTTGTTTCTTGGGTATTGTCCCAAATAACCAGGCTGTCCCAATAAGCCGGTGTACCAACTAAGCGGATTCGACTGTATATACATATAAACGTACCTCTACATCTTCTATAATATAAAAATGAATTGCTGAATGTGTTGCTAAGCGCATAACTTTCGAACGACTGTACCAAATTGGATAATTCTTTTTTTTTGTGTGTTCGTTATTGTCAGGAAAAGTACTTTTTCAGGAAAGGTTGTGGAACACTGAACTCTGACAAATATTTAGAATTCACCGAGAGATATAGATTAATCTACCCGAATGAGTACACAATAATCTCACGGTTACATAATACGTTTCAATATACCTATACCTAGGTTAGGTTTTTAATTCATTTTTATTTAGGTAGGTAATTCGCGATGCGCTATGATGGTTGACGAAATATTGGAATAAGAAACTTTTTGTGAAGGAAATAACATACTAGCCATCGAAACACATAAAACCGCCTCAACAAGGAAATGAAATAAAGAAACACCTATGAACTAATATGAAGATCAAAGATTTGGACACAAGGTGAGGCAGAGAGGATTTAGTCACGGTAGACTGGAACTTTTTCCCAGTCGGGTTATGGCGGGAAGCGAATACCGCGTAGCAAGAAGCAGAAAACGAGAAGCAACGGAAGCGGGAATCAAGAAGCAGCGAGAAATGAGAAGCAGTGGGAAGCTGGAAACGCAATGTGGAAAGCAGGTAGCAATTAGTCGGAAGTAAGAAGCAGCGTGAAGCGGGAAGCAAAAAAAAGAAACAGTAAGTGGGAAGCAGGACGTAGGTAGCAAGAAGCAATAGAAGCGGAAAGCATGAAGTCATAAGAAACAGGAAGCAAGAAGCAGGGGCAAGCTGAAAGCTTGCAGCGGAAGCATGAAATAACGGGAAGCTGGAAACGAGAAGCAAGAAGCATGGAGAAGCAACAACAACCCCCTGGTGTACCGGTCTCACCGGGTTAGGAGTGCTCCTGGCTGGGGTGGTACAATCGTATCGTATCGTAGTTCTCTTCTCATGTACATTTGGGAATGAATAGTGATAAGAATTTGCAAATTAGAAGAGACAAGAATGAACAAGAAGGGTTGGGAAGCAGTTGGAAGACTCAAGAAGAGACAAAACGAGCCAAGAAAGGGCGAGTAGTTAAAAGATGTAAGAAAGGGCAAGAAGATGCAAGAAGAGGCAAGAGGATCCAAGAAAAGGCAAGAAGAGCCAAGAAGAGATTAGAAAAGCCGTGAAGAGCCAAGAATAACCGTGAAGAGATAAAAATATCCTAGAAGGGGCAATTAGAGATGAGAAAAGCAGAGAAAAGACGGGAAAATCCAAGATGAGACATAGAGATGAGAAGATCTATGAAGAAACATAAAGAGCCAGGAAGAGGCATTAAGAGACGAGAAATAGCAAGAAGATCCAAGTAGGGCATAGAAGAGATGAGAAGAATCAAGAAGAAACTAGAAGAAGTAAAAAGGGCCAAGGAGAGACAAAAAAAAATCCAGAGCAGAGACAATAAAAGCCACGAAGGGTCAAGAAGAGCCAAGAAGAGCCGGAAGAGACGAGAAGATCCAAGAAGAGATATAATTGGGATCAAGAAAAGTCGAGACAAGAAAAGCCACGAAGGTCAAGAAGAGCCAAGAAGAGCCAGAAGAGACGAGAAGATCCAAGAAGAGACAATAATTGGGATCAAGAAGAGACAAGAAGAATCAAGAAGAGACGAGAAGATTCAAGAAGAGTCAAGAACAGCCAAGAAAAGCCAGAAATAGACAAGAAGATCCAAGAAGAGCCGAGAATAGGCAAGAAGAAAGAACCCATAAATAAAGGATTTAAAAAAATCGTAATGCTCAACCCATTCCTTTATTCCTGCCCAGCCTAAATTCCAATATTGGCTTATTAGGTTGCCATGTATACCGGTCGATTAAACTCCAACCTCCTTCCTATCCTCAGAGCACGTGTTCCTAGTCCTAACAAATCTGTGCCCCCTGGTGTACCGGTCTCACCGGGACAGGAGTACTCCTGGCTGGGGTGGTACAATCGTATCGTATCGTATCGTATCGTGTTCGTTATTGTCAGGAAAAGGTTTTTATAAAACTTCCGGTGAGCTCTGGCATTATGAAATTTGTATTAAAAAAATGCTATTGGTGGCACCCGAGGTTTGAAACCTGAATGTATGGAAAGCGGGAGGGAGGGAGAGATGGGGAGGGGGGGGAGGGAGGGTGGTGAGAGGGGGGGAGGTGGAGGAGGTGGAGTGGGAACCCCCCTTACACCATGCGAGCGAAGCCGCGGGAAAAAGCTAGTTTATAATAGTTGGGAAACGTTTACTTTCAGAAGTTTAAGGGCAGGTTGTTTTATCGCATAGTCGTGGTTTAACCAAATTTATGTAACTTTACCCAACATTTTGAATTCCTTTGCACAGGTTAAACATTCCAAACAGTTCCTAATATAAGATGGACGTCGTTTTGCAGTAGGTAATACTAATAATAATGTTTGGATGATTTGCATAGCGCCGTTTATGTGAAAAAATAACCTCAAGGGTTCTGTCCAAATACATGTTTTCCAATGCTGTATCTCGGCGGTTTTAAAACCTTTTAAAGGCGCCACACCGTTTTACTTAAAATGACAACAAAAATCGTGCCCACGCGAACTATTATATGAGTTTTTACGTCATAACTATGTAGCTTTACCCTTTCTTCCATGGTTGCGATAAAAATTATTATGTAAACAAATTTGTAATTAATAAATAAATATAAATTAAAAAAAAATACTAGAATTGGTAGATTGACCGTGGGATCTAGCGCGGTGAATTGACAACTTTACAATATCGGATCGATAGGCTTAACTACCGATGATTTTCTACCTTTTTCCCGAGCACGGCCGCACTGTTGATAGCCAGACCGATATTGACAGGGTGTAAATAAGAAATTGAATACGATGGCAACACTAGTGGATCTATCTGTGGAATTATATACGTAAATTTCAAACGTCCTCGTGAATATTGAAAATACTAAAAATTTACAATTCAGAATTAAAATACTAACTTTAATACACATTGGCGCTTCCCAAGTACTTTTTGAGATTAAACGGGATTTAATAGTTAATGAGGTCTTTATTCATATTTAAACCACTTTTCTTTCTCCAAGATCGAACGAAATAAAATGATCGCGAAAGATGAATTAGTCAAGACTATGGATCGCGCATGCGATTTCTTTTAAATCTAAGAGCTTCGTTAGTTCACCTCCATTCATTAATTAGTCACACTCAGGAGGCCGCATTAAAAGTTGTCAATGGTCGTTTGGAATATTTATTATCATTTGTTGTCCGTGCTCGCAAATATTGATAATTAATGACGGATTTATAATAATGTGTTGATGATGCGGTGCTGATTTCTAACAGTACGGAAGATCAAGTCTCTCGTGTCTAGGATGAACGAAGGATATATGAAGAGTGAGTTAATGATTAATATAAATAAGCCTAAAGTCATGGTGTTTGAAAGAGAGAGAGTATTAAAACAGTGTGCAATTTGGTTATGAATGATAAATGTTTGGAGCAGGTGGATGAGTTTGTGTATTTGGTAATATGTTACCAGAGATGGGAAGGCTGATGGAGATATTGAAAGAAGGGTAAATGCGGGCAACTCCGTTAATGGAGGACAGAACGCCGTTGGCGCTAATGTATGTATGTATTTATTTATTTACGGACAATTAGTCCAATTAACAATATATCAATAACACGAATAGAAAAAAAAGAGAAATCACAATGAAAGGAGATTACATATAGATGAAGAGCATTGACAAAATACATATAATATAAAAGTACATAGAGAAGATAACTACAAGTAGCTTGAAGATGGATTTAAAAAGACTTTAAAAAACCACATTGCGTAACGACTGCCGAAAGTCATTTAGGCTTACACCAAAAAATTCAATGCTTTGATTTGTGTTGACTAGTCTCGACATTCTGGATAAAGGAGAATGATATCCATAATTAGTAGAATGTTGATTGAGGAACAGCAATTCATTATTTCGGAGTCTACGGGAAGGAATGTTGAACTGGATGAGTTGTAACAAAGCAGGTGTGTCAGTAATACTGTTGATAATTTTGAAAATGCATATTAGATCAGAGTCCTTTCTACGTTTTTCTAAAGAGGAAATGTTTAAAGTTTGTTCAATTTCATCATACGAGTATTCTCCTCTTTCAAGTCCTAACCTCCAAGCAATTCCTCGTAGGAAGCGATGTTGTACAGATTCGATGTAACAAATGTGGACAGCATAAAAAGGAGACCAAATGACACTAGCATATTCAAGGTGAGGGCGGACCAGCGAAAAGTAAAGAGATTTAAGTGTATTTATATGTTTAAAGTCAGAGGTAATTCTATGAATGAAGCCGAGTAGTTTAAGTGATTTGTTTACGATGTTATTAATGTGATCCCGGAAAGAAAGTTTACAATCCAGAGTGACCCAAAGGTCCTTGATAGATGTGACAGTGGAGAGACAAACATTATTTAGTTTATAATCAAACTGAATAGGTTTTTTAGTTCTATAAAAGGACAAAATTTTGCATTTATCAACATTAAGTTCCATGCAGTTAATTTTGCACCAATCATTAAATGAGTCAATATCAAGTTGAAAAAGTAAACAATCAAGATGGGATTTAATTATCTTAAGAATCTTATTGTCATCGGCAAAAAGCCAAAAACGTGTGTGAGAAAAAACTTTAATGATATCGTTAATAAAAAGGTTAAAAAGAAGCGGGGCCCAATGTTAAAGGATTCAAAGTTATTTATTTTAACCCTTTGTTTTCTATTACTCAAGTAAGAGTGAAAGAAAGATAACAATGGGTCTCTAATGCCTATAGCATAAAGTTTGGCCATGAGAATACGGTGATTAACTTTGTCGAAGGCTTTGGAGAAGTCAGTGTAGAGGAATAATAAAAAACTGTCAAAAGAAGCGAAGCTAGCAGTCCACAATAGAGTGTTGGTACTAACACTGAGTACGGCAGTGAGGCATGGAACTGGCAGATGAAGGATGAAAGTAGACTGAATGCTTTTGAAATGAGGTCCCCGAGGCGTATGTGTAGTAAAAACTGTATGTGGTAAAACTGTAAAAAGTATGATCGTGTGAGAAATGTGGAGATCCGCAAGGAACGCAAGGCTGATGTGAGCGTAATGAGTAGGATTCAGAAAAGGACCCTCAGATGGATGGGCATGTAGAGCGACTGAACGAATAAAGTAATTAAGTGAATCAGATCCTTGAGTCCGTCTTGTCAAGAGTCAGAATGATATAAGAGTATGTATGAGACGATGTATGAATGTGAATGAGGCAAGGAGTGTGACCGAGTTGTTTGGCGGTCCGTCCTCTCTGCCTACCCCTTCGGGAACTGCGTGATGGTTTGTTAGTTAGGGAACGTACCCATACTACGTGACACGTTTAGGGGGGGGGTCTTCAAAATGTCACGCTTGGTACAAATGAGCGGCGGCGGGCTTACGTTTTTGATCACCGGGGGGGGGGGGGGGGTAAAAATTGCAAAAAGTTGGTCACGTAGTATGGGTACGTTCCGTTAGTTAGTTATGATATAGGGTTTAGCCGATAGTCCATGCTAGACCTCCTATATCATTCAAAATCTGGGTCAGAGCACAGAGTCAAGGTTCTTTAAGAAAAATAAGCACACCTGTCGCATTAATTTGTATTTAATTACTTGGTTACAATTTTTATTGCTGATAGTCAACTACTTCTTCCGTAAAGTCATAACAACAGTTTGTTATTTATTGGTTGTTGTTACAAAGTTTAAAAATACATTTTATATTTTTACTTATTGATATCGCGTGACCCCCGCGGGTCGCGACCTTCACATTGAAAACCACTGCTCGCAGATTGGACAATCAATAACCATAAATAACCATAAATTTGAATAAAAGATGAAACAACCCGGCCTTAGTTTCGGAACTCGCACCTTACCTAAAGTAATACCTACACTCCTTGTTTTCCGCTCGAGAACGTAGTCTACGTAGTAGAGGGGTAAGGCTCCCGACTAGCAATGCGAATGTCCCGGATTCAATTCCCGGCGTGCGCAAGTAAATTTTATTTGATTGAATTGTTTATTCACAATTTAATCATTTAAAATAATATAAGGCATATTTTCGGCATGCTCCAGATAGGAAGACACTCTCAGTATCGCCCTAGTGTAAGACCAACATTCAGAATTGAAACGTTGCTTGAAATGGCTTTAGCCGTGTTTGGTGACCAGAACTGAATAGCCAAGGACGTCCCCACCTTCGTCTTTCCAATCTCCTTCCCCTCCCTACTACCTTAAGTCTCACAACAAACCCCAATTGGGGACGCCGTAGTCTCACTTGCGGTTGGGAATAGTTGCAAATCTTCTTTTTAAAATTTTTACGTTAAAAAAAATACATTCGTAAGTATAGTACAGTTTAAGGTCAGAAAAGTGGCATGCCTCCCCGCCCACGCCTTTCTCTGTCCCACTTATGTTTTTATGCATATTTCGCTTACGTTCATTGTAATGTCAGTAATTGCACGAAAATGGATCGTATCAAGTGCAGGCCGGCATTAAAGTTTGGCGAGTACTATAGTAAGCTTTTCGGACCGTAACGATTTGTTATTAAGGCTCTGCAACCGGGCCCGAAAAGAAGATGGAGAGATACGAAATTACGAATGTTAGAGGAGAGCGCTAACATTTGCAGCGACCAAATCGATGCGAAAATTGCGAAAATGTTTAATAAAACACGACTCGTTTAAAATAGAGCAAAAATCTCGCGGGCATTATCTTAAACAGCATTTAAAGAAACACTGTGATATATATAACTTCATACATATAACTTGTAAAATAACTGAAACAAACATGTTAATAATAATTTTTGGAGCATACTTTACGATTTTTTTCTATCGAGGGAATTTTATATAATTTGCGTTACGGCGCGGGCAAAGTCTAGATATTATCTTCAAGAATAACATATATTTTTTAAGAGCTTTAAAACTTACCGTGTTTAAGGGAAATATGTAATAAATCGGTACAAATCCGGGTTACGGGCCCTTAACAAGTTGTGCAAATTGGTGACTGGACAACTCAGAATTAACTCAACTCGTTAAAAGAGCAATGAAAAAATATATTTAAAAAAATGGTTTAATAGGTTACGTTAGGTTAGGCTAGGTTAAAAAATTGGTTAATTAGGTTAAAAAACTGGTTAAATAGGTTACGTTAGGTTAGATTAAAAAATTGGTTAATTAGGTTAAAAACTGGTTAAATAGGTTAAGTTAGGTTAGATTAAAAAATTGTTTAATTAGGTTAAAAATTGGTTAAATAAGTTACGTTAGGTTAGGGACTATTTTTCAAGTATTTTTTAACAGCTTATGACTTTTCAAAGGTTTTGAGTTGAGTTGATTCTGAATTGTCATGGAACCGTGCAAATCACCAATTTTATACCAAGACTTAACATTTCAGGTCAACTTTATCATCGGTACAAAATTCTGCATAGTTTTAAGATGAATGAAAAAAAGGCTTATCGGTGTATCGAAATATTTTGTATTATCAATAATGTGAAATTTTATACTAGTGTTTCGTGTTATTTCAACCGTTTTCAGTTAGCATTACCTACTACCTACTATAAATATAATTTTTCCACGTGATAATATTCTGAAAATAGGCCTAAACAATACAGTTTTTTGTGTCCACCGGCTTTTGCACTAAGTATAACTAATTGTTAACTGTTCAGATATGGGAGTAAGCCCGTACCGTACCGGCACGGCAACGGCACGGCGACGGCACAAAAAGGCAATAACGTACATTACTTCTCATAATCTCTTTCTTTCACACTAGTCAATAGTAAGACAAATGATATACATGTGTCTGTCTGCTTCCCCCTTAGAAAAAATACAATTATTATCATACATCTCCCTCACTCGTATTAATCCCTCAGGTTAATTTGTTCGGTCTTCGAAACAACTCATATCGTTGTCTTTCTTACTATTATCGTTTAAAATATGATCTAAACGGTGTTAGAAAGAGAAATCATCACATTTTACATACAAATCTAAAAGTTAACCGCAAAACAATTCAAATGTACAAAACCAAAGATTCCGACCGCAATTTGAAAAAAAAATCAAACTTAGGAAATTTATTAAAATTATTTTTACACGAACGACCACAAAGTGTGTTCACGATAACGTTTAAAAAATCTACATTTGCTTAATAAATAATTTGTGTGTTTTTTTTTCGTTATCCATTAATTCCGGTATCCATTAATTACATGAGCTGTTTTTTTTTAAATTTACACTCCTCCCCACCTCTTGGTGAGATTAAGTGAAATTTGGTGGGACCCCCTCTCGTGACATTTACACTACAGTTGTTAAAGGACTACATTTATTAGGGAATTTATTTAAATTTATTGAAATTAAAAGTAGAAACAGGCATTGGAACCACCTTCCTTAATTTTTAATCGATTTATTTTTTTATTATGTCCGTAATAATATATATTATTTTTAAGTTGACTTGAGATTTTTTACTGACTCCCCCCCCCCCCCCCCCCCCCCAGTTTAAATGAGATTTTACTGGACCCCTCCCCCCTCCCATTTTGAGCTCCACCAAATTAATCCACCATCAAATATCAACGTACCGTGACTCCCTGTATGGATTCCTATGAATGAATACATTACAACGTACCTAATTAAAGTATGCCCCCTTAGATATAAATGTAAGGCGAGCCATTTTTAAAAGGTTTTTTATATTTGCATTTATAATTTTTATATTTAAAAAATTATATGTTTATTTCTAATTATAAAGAAAGCATATTTCATCACCTTTCAAAAACAGTTTTTATGCCTACAATACACGACACTTTATTTTCAGCCCGATTCCAATTAGAGATCAAAGTCAACATTTTTCGCTTTACGCGATCGCTATTTTCATCTCTATTTTCATATCTACGATTGTTCAAACAGCATGGTTCATGTGTTGTTTGCAGTGATGACAATTGAAATCATAGATATAAAAAAGAGATGAAAATAGCGATAAATCGAAAAATGTTGACTTTGATCTCTAATTGGAATCGGGCTGAAAAAGAAATGGTGTAAAACGGTCAAAACGTTTTTGGATGCGTTCACAAATATTCCATGGGGTCGTCCATTAATCACGTGAGGCTCGAAAGGGGGGAGGGGGGGTTCGAAAAAATCACGAAATATCACGAGGGGGGGGGGGGGTACAATGAGATATCACGTGTATTAATTTTTCGTGATAATATTCTGAAAAATTCAAAATACTTTGTACTAAAAAAATACACGTATTTTGGGGGGGGGGGGGGTTTAGTCTAAAACCTCACCACATATCACCAAGGGGGGGGGGGGGTTAAAAAGTTCCTAAAAATCATCACGTGATTAATGGACGACCCCCGTTTGGATTTTGTTGAAATCGGAAATATTTTGACCTTCCGACAAAATAGGCCTGAGGTCTGAGGGGTTAAAGAAATCGGTTCTATGACAACTCAGAATCAACTCAACTCAACACCTCTTTGAAAAGTCATTAAAACATAAAATATGAAATAAAAATTGAAAAATAGGCCATAACCCAACCAAACCTAACCAATTTTTAAAATATTTGTTCCATTAAAGTTATGTAAAAAAATATTTTAAAGAAAACATACGCCGCGCACCATTGCCGTCGTCGTGCCGTTACCGAGGGAATTATAAAAGTAGCCTATCGAACTACATCTAAATATTTATCTACCAACGTCGGCTATCTGCCGTCTCTTGTTAACGTCGGACAATCGATCGATTAGATACCTGATTAGTATTGATTAGTGATGTTATATTTAGACAAACGACAATAATTGATAATAATCGAATAAGATGAATAAATAGATGTCCCTGTACATATCCTCCTAATCGATCAGGAACTTCAATTACATTCGATTACTTCCTATCGGAGGTACGTCTGGGGCAGTGATAATCAACCTTTTCACCGGAGGGCCAATTTATCCAATTCAATTTGTTCGCTGGCCGCAGGGGGTAGGGTAGGTTCCTTCAGCTCGATATTGATAAATTTGCAGTCGGCGGTATCGCAAATCAATTTTTATTTTTTAAAACGGTAATTATTTACTAAAAAATAAAAAGCGCCGCATGCAAATTTCTTAACTTTTTCAGAATACTTGTATGTAAGAAAAATCAATTATGATTCAAATCTGCAATATTCAAGTTTTCTTATAAACCTTTTTACCAAACCAAAAAGAAATTGTTGAATATTCTTTACCGCATTTTTTTTATTTCTTATTAAGCCATCGGATACTTGAGTCGGGCCATGTGAAGAGTCGGAATAATAGAAGAGCATGTATTGCGATAGTCGTTGTTAAGAGTTGTTTTGCGATCCGTCCTCTCTGCCTACCCCTGCGGGGTAACGGCGTGATGGTTAGTTAGTTAGTTACTAAGCCAAGGGCGAGAAGGCTTGCGAGCCACACGATATGGGCTCGCGGGCCGCAAGCTGCCTAGGCCTGGGGTCTAGGGCTCTAGGGTACTGATTCCTAACGTGGGCAGTATCGTCCACCAGTGGCTGATATAAGTAACTTGTTGGGAGATCAAGTGTTAAAACTACTTTGGGGAGTTAGTACGATTTGGTGGGCGATAGGATAGGGCACACTTTGTGAACTTATTTTACTATAAACACGTCATTGTAGATAATTCAGCGATTCATTTTATTAATGCAATTTATACGTCTATATTAAATATATTAAATTTTGATGTAATTTATACAAGTAGGTTTCCGTTTCATAAATTAAAAAAATTTTCGTGACAAAATTTATTTAATTTTTTTATACGTTTGTTTTATGTAATTATTAGCGGGTTCCAGGCATGCGTTGCAATGCCACTTATTCTCCCTGCGTGTCCTTTCCTATTCGTCCCGTTGCCCTTCCGCCTTCCCTTCCCCTCCCGTGTTCCATACGTTCAGTCCCGGTACACTCAGTTTTCAAAAAGCTCGCGTGCCACCTATTGCATTTTTAAAAATATAAATTTCATAATGCCAGAGTTCACCACTATATATAGAAACCTCGCGGGGGTGCACACAACAACTCACCAAAGTTTCATTGAAATCGGATAAATGGTTTAAGGACCGCATAAGAGACACAAAGAAACATTCGTTTTTATGTATTAAGATTTTAACAATAGATAATAACTAATTAATTATCTTCACCCACTGCTCATCACTATACAGGGTGTTAAGGGACGTACTTGACTTACTTTAACCAGTGATTCCTGACATTATTTGGAGTAAAAAATGTAAATAAAATTTTGGTCTCCGGTGACTTTTTTGATGTTTTTTTTTTTTCTACAAAAATATAAAAAAATGATAGTTGGAGGCGGGGTAAGGGGTTCGTCGGACACCCGGCTGAGTGACCACTGACCAGTGACGACATGCGGAAGAAATTTTTTTTGTTTGATTTTGAAGAAAAAATTTTTGAAAAAAAAAAAATAGTCATCAACAAAAAGTCACCGGAGACCAAAATTTCATTTACATTTTTTACTCCAAATAATGTCAGGAATCACTGGTTAAAGTAAGTTAAGTACGACACTTAACACCCTGTATTTTGTCTGAGCTCATTTTTTTCTATTCTTTTTTCAGTATAATTTGTATCCTGATGAGATTCTGAAACGTGAAGATATTTTTATGAAAATAGTGGTTTAAAGAAAGATAAATTATTGCGTGAAACAAATCATTTTGTATATACCACTTATTATTATTATGTTTCGATTATCAACATGTTACGAACCAATGGTTTCCTTTGTCAGGATAAAAAATATAATATGTACACAAAGTGGTTTGTTTTTATTTAAATAAAATGAAGCCGCAAAGAGAATTTGCAATTATTAAAGAAAAGATAATTAATTTTATTTAAAAAATATATATTTGTTTACCATTCAAAAGGGCAAACGAAGGGCAATTGAAAAATGTAGTAATACGTTTTGTGATGAATGGAAATGTGTCACGCACGCACGCCTAAAATGTGTCGCCTTGTAAATATCAATATTTGCTTTCTAATAAAGGTTGGCTTGAATTTGGTCCGTTTCAGTCTACGAATAATGATTACCAACAGGCATGTTTGACTCGGTAAACAATATACCGTCAATCAGCCGCAAAGGTCACCTCAAGAAGATAGGTACATTCTGGAAGAGTTGGGAGCTGCAAACGTAAATAGCAAAACCAAGATTGTTCGAATTTAAACGATGTGTCTTTAAAAAAAGCATTGTGGTCCATTTGTGGTGCAATTTTTTAATTACCTGCCTTCTATCCGCCAGCTGGGTATGGTGTACAGAAATTAGTAGTTCTCGCCTCATCTATTTTATGATGTACTAGCTGACCCGGAGAACTTCTTACCGCCTCAGAATCAATAATTGTCAATAAGTGTTAACTTATTGGCTGAATTAAAAATCAGTTTTTTTAATAAGGGAACGTACCCATACTACGTGACCTGTTCAGGGGGGGGTCTTCAAAATACCAGGCTTGATATAAGTGAGCGGCGGGTTGCTTAGGTTTTTGGTCACGGGGGGGGGGGGGGGGGGTTAAAATTGCAAAAAGTTGGTCACGTAGTATGGGTACGTTCCCTAAGTTAAAAGTTACACAATGAAGCAATTACCGATGCGCAACTGCCCGTGTTATGTTTTTGTCAGTATCAGAGAAGGCGTTGTTTACGGATTTTCTTATTTTTACACTTACTGGAATTGCATTTCATTTTCTTTATACGTGTGAGGGAGATTTATTACAATTATTGTATTTTTCCTTTGGAGGGGTGCATACATACGTTCACCGTTTGTCTCATTTTCGACTATTGATATTTTAGTGTGTAAGAAAGAGGGGCAGCATTATATGCTTAAGAATAAAAGCGCATTGACATTTGACGTTTTTGGATTTTTGGAATTCACCCACTATTCAATTTTATAGGTACTTATCAGTCTTATCACAATATATTCCTGCAGCCCTTTCAAAAGATGAGAATTCGTTCCATATAAAATGTATGAGGATAAGAATTTTCTTCATTACTTACTTTTTTGTCGTGAATTTTTCCGAGGTTTTTTTTTCTAAATTTTATTTGAATAATTAAAGATACAATATAATAAAATAATACATAACAATCTTAAAAAACTATTTTTAATAGCTATTCTGCTATCCGGGGCAGAGACAAATCCAACACATCAAACATCATAAAAATCGGTCCAGCCGTTCTTGAGTTATTAATGGTGTAACTAACCCGACTTTGTTTTACATATTAAGATTTCATAGAATTTATGAAATAGATCAGTGAGAATGGAACTCTTTGTGCCCATAGAACGCTCTATTAAAATAGAAGACCAATGTTCAATCAACTTTCGTTTTATTCTATACTAGCTGGGGTACCCGGCTTCGCTCAGGGAGTTGATATGAGTTTGAACTGACGCTCGAACCCACGACGGATCTTGCTTTACATACCCCTACCAGTGGGTAGCACTATACAAAAAGGTCACTCATACAAAAAAGACTTCAAATGGTCCACAATGTTCTAGAACATTCCACAACATTCGGGAGTGTTCTGGGTTGTTCTACGATGATTTGGGATGTTGCCGAACGTTCCAGACTATTCCCGAACATACCAAAATGTTCCGGGATGTTTTGGATTGTTGTGAAATGCTCTCCAATACTCTTGAATGCTCTGGACCGTTCTAGAAATTTCTATAGGCGAAATTTTCCATGTAAAGCACGCCCTTCAGGTAAAAACGGGAACCTTCTTTATAGATGGGGGATAGAGGGAAATCCCATCATATAACTCCCTTGATCGTACTTGACCTCGTTTCTGAGTTTTAGTGGGTCGCACGTTTTTTTACACTTTATTTTATAATATGTATCAATTATGTTATCGACCATAGAATAGAGCAAGTGCGAACGCGTTATAATTCCTTTCCATTTTCAAAAGGTTCATTCTATGAAATGGATTATAGAATACGTAGATCAAGAAAAATAAATCATAAAACAATGAATTCATATGTATTCCTGTTGAACGTCAACTTGTCAAATTCGGGAATAAGTAACTCCAGTGAAAAATATTATGGCTTTAAAAAAATATGTTCATATAGACCAATAAACGCTGAATCTGAATATATAAGTTTTATTTCATAATATTAAATGTAGAGTTCTTAAAAAATTATTAAAAAGTGCATTTTTAAACCTCTCGTCAAAACACACTGTAAAGTTGGTATTACTGAATGGTTAGTGCTGACGTCACGCGTCACCAGTCATTGTATTGAAATCTTTGATTATGTAGGTATGTCATAAGTCATAAGCCATCAGTATTAACAACATTTCATGTTATTCGTTATTTCATACTGTTTATAGAGATTTAGTTGTTGTTTTTATTGAAACAATATTTAAGCCTAAATAATTCAGTATCAAAAATAGAGGTATCTCTATTATTTTATCTCTGTTATTTAAAATATTGAAAAACTACTGCACAAAAAATAGTAATGCTACTTCTAGAGAGAATGCTTCGAATAACGGTATTCAAAATGGCGGCACTTGATCAATTGATTCCCCAAACCTATAGTAATTTTTCAGGAGTGATGACGTCACACGATTCACCGTACATACGGTGGTCTTAGGGGGATCTTGAAAAATTAAAACTTTGACAATTATTTTAACCATTAAAACTAACTCTAAAAATAAAAATAAAAATGCAGTTATTTAAGTTAGAAGGTCATTATTCATTAAAAATAAAATAAAAAATGGACTGGAGTTCTCTATTGAGTATAACCTGAATATACTGTAAAATTGTTCGAATACGGTGTTGCCACTATAATGACAAAAGTACAAATTAATTATTAAATTTCTACATTTTTTGTCAAACTGCGCCTTTTCAGTGAGATACGGTGGTGAGATTGAAAAACATGAACGTTGTTGTTGTTGTAGCTGAAAAACATTTTTTTTAAATTTAAAAACTTCAATTAAGATCAGTTTGGGGAAGCGCAAACAACATCAATGATGTCATATTTTTCGATCTTACCACTCTAGCTCCTCAAATGTCACAGACCGCCACCGGTAGGTACCTTATTTTTGTAAGCAGAATTTTTCGGAGGCGTCTACTAATATCTACAGGAATTCCACAAACTGAAAAAATCGAACTAATATCTATGAGAATCAAAGTGTTGACGAATATCTACAGCTCAAACTGTTGATTAATATCTATGAGAACCAAAGTGTTGACGAATATCTACAGCACTGGCAGAGGTTGGATTTGCAATTATGTATAGCATATTGGAATAACGTAATATTGCGTATGCAGTTTAAATAACTTAATTTATGTAAGTATGTATGTAAAAATCCCTAATATCGGACTATTGGGCACATTTAGCTGATTAGTACAACCTACGCTCTGTAGATATTAGTTCAACCTACGCTCTGTAGATATTAATCAACACTCTGAAGTTCGTAGATATTAGTTAAACATATGCGCTGTAGATATTCGTCAGACCTACCCTACAGGCTGTAGATATTCGTATCTGGAGTCAATTTTTCTGCCTCCCGGAATTCCTGGTATGGAATGGTGCCGCATTATGTAACGCGTGTCCACTGTCCAGTGTCCACCCGTCACCGCATTCTTGCTCGTAATCTTAGTAAATGGGTGGGTTACCTAACCCACCGTGTCTTGTTTTCCATATACCCCCTGAGACCTGAGACCTGCATAAATAAGCTAAGTATATTCTGAGTGGGGTATTTAAATTAGACAATTCTTATATGCTGCGTATTTTCTTCTATCAGCGGTGGATTGACATTTTGGAGACTCGGAATAAATATGAATTCCAGTTGCAAACATTTAAAAAAGACTTTCTATATTTTTATTTTACACATCATAATATATTGTATTGGGGCGCTTTACCTGGGGCTAATTTACACCAACCAACCACTTATTTACGATCAAATCAATTGAAATGGAAAAAATATATATTATTTGCCTATTTTTGATATATACCCTCTCGGCACGTTTCACAGCTAGACCATTAAAGTTATGTTCTAGCTGTGTAACGTCCCCTTGAGGTAATATTTCAAAAATATGTAAATAAAAAGTATTATTCGATTTCAATTGATTCGATCATATCATAAATAACTGGTTGGTTGGTAAACATGGTCTGGTTTTTGGTATTAGTCTTATAAAATTCTTAACCATTCTACTTTTTCTCACATTCACATCCGCGTCATGTAGTCCCTGTACACTTATTTCTTCATTCACCCCTACATGCTCATACAAACCATCTAAGTGTCCTTTTCTTAATCTCACTCATTGCTCAGCCTTGCATTCTTTGCGAATCTCCAATTTTTCACTCAGTCATATCATATTGTTTTAGCTCAGGGATCTCATTTCTACAACATTTAGTCTACTTTCATTATTCCTCTACCAGTTCCTTGCCTCATTGCCATAAACATCATGGTTAGTATCAGCACTCCATTGTGGACCGCTGACTTCGCTTCCTTTGAAATTTTTGGTTAGCGTTAACCGAGTTCAATCCTCCATTAGGTAATGGAATTTCTTGCATTTACCTTTCTTTCAATTTCCTTACCTTCAGCCTTTCCATCTCTCGTAAACACACTTCCCAAGTATCATCATCCACATTCTCCAAGTATTGGTCATTCGCAAATATTTATATTGCACATTGTTTTCGTACTCTCTCTTTCAACACCAAGACTTTTAGAGTTACATTTATCAAAAATTCTTGAAAAATTCGAGCTTCATAAGAAAATCAACTGTAGGATTAATTTTAAATTAATAGTTAAGCGCACTTGAAGTGAAATGTCACAAAACTGCGCTATGTAAATATAATGTTATTATTATTATTATTAACTGCCTTTGGCCGCGTTTTAGGCCAGTGCAATGTTGCATACTATTCAATGTGTTTATCTCTATCACAATATTATCAGACAATGTTTACAAAGGTGTTGTAGATAAAAGTGTTGCGCGTCTGTTAGTGACTTATATGTAATACACAATCACTAAGTTAATAATGTATTTCGTGTAGGGACTTATTAATTATATGGGTAATTGTATGGGTAACTGATAATAATAATAAACGGATGATTTATATACCGCCGTTTTGTGAAAAATCTAGAAACTAGTCTATTTAAAGAAATTTAGATAGATTTCGCACGCAGAGGACATAATTGTGAACACATGTTATTTAATCCTGAAAAATATTAATATATAATGTGTTCTTTAATTAGTGTATTTTGGAAAGTAAAAGCAACATTTAATGGTGGGCGGTACAGTAGTACAAGGATTTGATCTTCCTAAATGTGTTTCGTCAAGAGACAGACTGATGTGTAGAGATTCGAGTAATTTTAATTCAGTAAGAAAAGTGTGATTAAGACATATCATAGGCAATACAAGTATGATACTCTCAGATGGGTATATTTAAATTAAGGGTATGAGAGCCCAAAAAGGTAGGATTTTTGTTTGGACCTAAATTCTGTTGGGCTTGTTATTATTCCGGAGGGAGTCTATTCCAAGCCTTAGGTCCAGATACTCCGAAAGCACGATCTGCAAACTTAGTATTTGGCTTTCGTTTAGGTTCTATTAGTCTGCCAGATGAAGTTGCTGATCTAAGGGTTAATTGCCTCGGACCGGTATTTTCCGGGACGCATAATTCGGAGATGATTTCTGCAGTTACCTGCCTATATATCGTATGGAGCAGTCCGCTCCGGGCGCCGACTTGCCAACGCAAGTATATATATACACGTACTAGCTGACCCGGACACACGATGCTTTCGCTAACGAAACACAACGCCATCTACTGGATTGTTACCCAACCTAGATAACCAAGTAATAAGTCGATAAATTAACTCACACCGCCATCTGTTAGAAACTTATGGAACCCTCAAATAATTACAGAGCATTGTCCTATAACAAACATTTAATTCGCAATAATAAATATTTAGGTCAATAATCGAAATAAAAACGATTCTATTTTTTAAGTTGGATCAAATTACACACATTATGCCAAATTTTATCAAAATCAGTTAAGTAGTTTCAGAGTTTACCTCGAACAAACGTCGTGACGCGAGATTTTTATGTATAAAGATATATATACAGTGCCCTTGAGGTTTTTACTAGCGCTGCACTAGTCGTTTGGCTCAGAGCTGGCCCTTATATATACATATACCTTTGTAAATTATCTTTGTGTTGATGGTGGGTGCTGTTTAAATTGATAAATATAATAAATTACATGACAATGAAATAAAAGAACTAGCACGTCACTGCTGTACTTTATAATACCTATAATACTTACTTCTGATTTTAATAGATAAGAAAGATAAGTACTTCCAAATATCTACTACATGCAGTGGGTGACCAAATTATTAGTTACACCATGGTTTTTTTCTTATTATTTAAGGCCCGGTAATAAGCGTTCAAAAAAATAAATAAAAGGGAAATATGTAAATATGAATGATGTCGTTGATACAGAAATCGTCGCAAAAGGCGAGTTTAAGGACAGAAAAATGGCATGCCTCCCAAGTCAGTAAGTTCAGGCCGGCATTAAAGTTTGGCGTGTACTATAGTAAGTTTTTCTTACCGGAGCCATTTTTTATTGATAAGTTGTGCAAATCAGTGAGAACTCAGAATGAACTCTACTCAACACCTCCTTTGAAAAGTCGTTAAATAGGTTAGGTTATGGCCTATTTTTCATAGTTTTTAATGTCTTTCAAAGAGGTGTTGAGTTGAGTTCAAGACTTAAGGTTCGGTAGTAAGCGCTCAAAAAGAAGAAGGGGAGATTTGTAAATACGAATGTTAGAGGGAGCGCGCTAATATTAAAAACGATAATAATTAAGTGAATTGTTTAATAAAACACAACTCGTTTAAAATAGAGGAAAAATCGCATGAAAAATGTCTTAATAATAATAATAATAATAATTGGACAATTTGTATAGCGCCGTTTTTGTGAAAAATCACCTCAAGGGCGCTTAAGTAGCATTTAACGAAACTTTGGATAACCTCTTGCAATGGAAAAAATCCAATGGGGCAGTCCAAACCGCTTTCAAAGATTTTATTGATTCCCGTCCGAATGGTTTTTTTAGTAAAGAGATCGATGAACTACCTATGAGATGGCAAAAGTGCATAGATAGCAATGGTACATACTTTGATTAAATAAATATATTATATTAAAAAAAATCGACTTTATGTTCCTCCCATACAAAACGCCAATTTCATATGTAAGGACCTAATATTATCTTCAAGAAAAACATTTATTTTTTTAGAAACTTGTAAACTTAAAGAGTTCTAGGAAAGTATGTTATAAATTAGTAGAAAATCGGGATGCCGAATGCTTAAGAATCAACCGCTCATGCAAATTTATAAACAATGTTATTACTTAACTTGATAGAAAAAATCCTTTACTAAGTCGGAGAACTTCAAAATGAGGAAGAAAGCTAATGCCTTGAGATTAATGATAAATTCTGCCTGGATAACACGAAGAAATATACGAAGTTAGGTTAGTTAGGAGTAAGAAGGATTAAAATCGCGAATGAAACCGGCGTTACTATTTCTTCTAGATATTCTAGATTGTAGAAATGGTGTTCAAATGCTGCAGACCAGTGAAGAAACCAAAACTGACTCCGGCCATGAGGTTGAATCATTGGCATGGGCTGAACAACATCCTTATATGGCGGTTGCAGGCAATTTGCCAGACTTGAACCCAAAGAAAACACCGCAAACAAACAAAATCTTACAAGGCATAGAAAAGTTTGGCTTTAATATAAAGAATTCAACGAAAATGTTAAAAAATGGATTCGAGCATGCCAAAAAGTGTGCAAGCTGTAAATTGACGTCATTGGGGGAGGTTCAACAAAATAAGAGATTTTTCTCAAATACGTACCTAATATTTAAAACTAAATAAATATTATATAAGGAATATAATTTCCTTGAACCAAAAATAATAATCATTTCCACTGTTTTAACTCCTCAGGTAATTTGTCCGCTTTTCGGAACAACTCTATATGGTTTCATAGAAATCGTTGTGTCTCCCTTAAGACGGGTCCAATGCGCCAGACTTTTGCTTTGACCTTGAAGGTCAAAACATTCAAGGTCATAAATATTTGTAGTGTTTGAACTTCCAGTGTTTGGCGTTTGAAGGTCATTTCGGCGCTTGAATGTCATTTCGGCGTTTGAAGGACTTTCAAACAAATAATTAGGGTGAAGTTCGCGCAGTTCCCACAATTTGACAACTGGTCTGGAATACGGACGTCCACGCTTACGCAATACTTGACGTTTGGCGTTTATTGCATGTCCCAAGTTACTAATGAATTTGAGATGCACAGATATTTTAATAGATATTTATTTATCAGGAAAGATTTCCAACTAATATCGATTACTATTGAATTTAGAGTGCGTGAATAACTACGTAGCATCAAAAATAGAATAAATTTAAATTGGTCAATTTCTCCCGTGTCTCTGAAACAGATTTATAAATGAATAGACTTTATTTACAAGTGAGTTCACGAAAGACGAATTATTACGTTAATTATATTAATTATTACATCCATTACGACAGTGTGTTTATTTAAAATCCTTAATAATTATTAGATCCGTAGATGTAAATGACGACCGTAAATGACGACCTCCGTAGTGTAGTGGGTAAGACTCTTGACTCACAATCCGGAGATCGCGGGTTCGAACCCGGCATGCGCAAATAAATTTTATTTGATTAATTTGTGTTATTTCACAATTAATTCATTTAAAAATAATATATAGTATATTTGCGGCATGTTCCAGAGTGGAAGATACTATCAGTATCGCCCTGGTGTAAGACCACCATTCAGAATTGAAACGTTGCTTGAAAATGGCTTTAGCCGTGTTTGGTGACCAGATCTGAATAGCCAGGTACTTCCCAACCTTCCTCTTCCCCACCTCCTTCCCCTCCTTCCCCTTCAGCCTCACAAACATACCCCCAATTGGGGATGCCATAGTCTCACTGGCTCCAGACGGGAGCAGTTGAGATTCTTGTGCGGTATTCACTGTAAAAAAAAAAAAAAAAAAGATCCGCGCAGTTGATAACCAAAAAACTTGACGTTTGACGTTTATCGTTTACGTAAATGTTAAAATGCGTTCGATGTGGAAAAGATGCTACACCAGGAAGAAAACACATATATTTATTTATCAGGAAAGATTTCCGACAAATATCGATTATTGCACCAATAACATTACCTATAAAATAACGTCATTGTATTGCACGACCTAAAGTTACTAGAATTTAGAGTGCGTAAACATTTACGTCAAAAACAGAATAATTATAAATATTTGATATTATATTACAATTTTATTATCAAATATTTTGATTATTATATTATATTTAGGTATAATAATATTTTTAACTCGTGATTACGCCCGCTCATTGTACATAACCACAAATAAAAGGCCGTTCCGTTAATTCTTCCCACACGACCGCATTGCGCGGCATCGCGCATCTTCTGTCAAAAAATGAAATCTCCCCCCTCGCCGGTCCTCGCCTGCCTTCCCGCTTCACCCGGGATGGGATGTTTAAGTTTTGCTTTTGTTTTGTTTTCCGACGAATACGGGAAGCTCAAACATTACAAATATTTATGACCTTGAATGTTTTGACCTTGACTGTCAAAGCAAAAGTCTGGCGTTTATGGGACTGTCAAAGCAAAAGTCTGGCGCTTTGGACCCGACTTTACTATTACGGTTAGAAATATGATTTAGACGGTGTTAGAAAGAGAAAACATCACGCTATAATATATTCTAATCCAAAAGTTAACCACATGTTTGCATTCAAAAATTTTTTAGTCAAAAATTATGTTTTTTTTGTATTATAAAATTTAATTAAGTTTTCGGATGCGTTCAGAAATATTCCATTAATTGAAAAGCAGAAATATTTATATTTTCCGAAAAATACGCCTGAGGGGTTAAAATGTTAAAAAAAAAAATATTTGCATGTACATGTACTATGTGAATAATTTATGTACGTGTATCATGTCTTTACCACTAATAATTTGGCCACCCGCTGTATGTATAGGCACTTCTTATTCTTAGCACTAACTATATCTATATGCAGTGTAGTTAGAAACACAACAACTTTGTTTAGGACGACTTTTTCCACCGTCGCGCGTCGTGCATCGTCGGAGATACCCTCGATTGTGTATTTTAAAATATAATATACAACACGTACCCGAAGGATTTAACTAGCGATTCCTGAGCATATTTGGAGTTAAAAATATATGTCGTCATTTTGCTGCCCGATGACATTTTTTTTCAATTAAAACAACAAAAAAATCAATCACTCGGCTTAACCGAGTACTTGGGCCTGGCGTGTCACGTTATATGCACTCCGTTTCGTTCCAGCAGCACGTTAACATAAGAGACAGAGCGTGTATCACGGGAACCCGTCGCGAATTTTGAGTGTTCGAGTGCTAATATTAAAAAAAATAGCATTATTGATGTTGTTGTAGCCAAAATTTTTTTTTTAAATCGATTTTTTGTATGAGGATTTTCAAGAAATTTCAGTTTGGTAGTGCACTGCGCACGGATTTCCTGAAATTCTTTATACCAAAAACCGACATTTCTAAAAAAAATAATTTTCGTCTAAAACTTCACCAATAATGCAATTTTTTAAATATTAGGACTGTAGCACATCCAAAAGTAACGAGTATGATCAGTGGCAACGTGTAATAGATAAATATGTTTTTTTTGTTTTTAATTGAAAAAAAAATCATCGGACGGTAAAATGACATCTACGTTTTTCATTTCAAACAGATATGCTCAGAAATCGCTGGTTAAAATCCCTCGGAAACATGCCATTAAACCCCGTATACCTGTTTAAATTGTAAAATTTCACTAGGTTATGCGATAAATAATGAATAAATTGAAGTGTACTATAGTTTTATCCGTCTAACAGTGTTTTTGTTCATGTGTTTAGTTGTGTCCGACCAATGGTGATGCTAGTTTATCAAGTGGTTGAATGAAGGTGAAGAGGACTAGAAGGTTTAGTTTTATGTGTAAGTAGTGTGAAGTGAGTAAGGAGGAGAGGAGAGGAGAGTAGAGAGAGGGAGGAGTAGAGAGAGGGAGGGAGGAGAGGAATGACGGCGCAGGTGGGAGGGGGCGGGGTGGGCGCGCCCCTCCGCTCCGGCAAGAAGATGCGCAAGCGGCGCGAGCTCGACGCGCTGGTGGGGTATGCGTCCGGGGGGCGCCGCGCGGCCCCGCTGCTCATAGCGGGCTCCAGCGACGACCGCGACGAGCCCGCCCCTCCGCCCTGGCTGGCTCGTCGGGGGCGCAGGCCGACCAGGGGGCCCTGCGCGCCGGCCGCACGCGCGTGCGCCGCGCTGCTGCTCTGTGCGTGCGCCACGGCGACCGCCACGGTCGTGTGGCTCTTCATCGACGTGCGCGAGCAGATCACCTCGCTGCGTTCCGAGATGGAGCTAGGTTCGTTGTTACCGAGCGCTATAATCTTTGAGGATCTACTCGTACATGACTTCAATTCCCTGTTTTGTTTCATATATTTGCCTTAATCTTTCGGCTTTCAGGACTTTCAGCAAAGGTTTCTGCTTTATTTTCCGGAAAATCGTAATACAATCAGAAAGCTGATGAATCTACATCATTTTTTAGAAAAACTGTTGGATCCGTGTCTAAACTTCGGAAAAACCGTTGGATCCTTGTCTACACTTCGGATGAACTGTTGGATCCCTGTCTAAACTTCGGAAAACTATTGGTTCCGTGTCTAAACTTTGGAAAAAATGTTGTATCTGTGTCTAAACTTCGGAAAAACTATTGAATCCGTGTCTATATTTAGGAAAAACTATTGGATCCGGGTTTAATCATCGCAAAAACTGTTGGATACGTGTCTAAACTTCGACGCATTTTAAAAGACATTAAGCAGCTGATATTAATCCTAAATTTGTCCTAAAAATTTCCAACTTCGGACTCGTGCACAAATCAAAAAAGTTGTTTCACAAAATCGACTTCAAATGTGACATAGATTCACCAGTCTCCCGCTTGTATTGTACCCTATATAATTACGGAAGGTCTGGATTCAGATCCTCAGGATGGGCATATACTGAGACGCAGGCCGCGCAGAATGTGCAGAACAGAGCTGGTCAGATTTTTGTAATGTATGGACGTCTATAAAACGACAGGTTCTGCTTGACACGTGCGCTGGTGGACAGTATATCCCATGAGATTCTCGCTTTCTCGGGCATTTGCGCTTTGTAGTACTATAAATCAGTAATAAATCATTAGTTTCAAAGTCAGAATCAGGCTCGGGACTCGACATTATCACAAACGGCCAGCGTTCAAGCAGACACGAGCTGAGCTAAGCTGTGTCGCAGCATATGTTGGTCACCGATTTCTGCGTCGTCTGTACTGCGGCAACGTTTCTCCTCTGCACATTCTGTGTGACTATTGTAATTTCTAACCCTTCTCTTATTTAAATTTCTATAGCTCTTTGCGTCTTCCTTTGAGGTTACCTATTCTAAAAACCTTTTTCGCGAGCATTAGTTTGTATATTGGTTGTTATGAAGTCTTTGTTGTTTCCTCCACAGTGTCCATGGGCAGCCAGAGTGTCGGAGACGCCCTACAAAGATGTCACTCGGCTGCCAAGGAGCTTCTGCATAACCACACTGAGATGGCGGCCCGCCTCGACCAACTGGTGCTGCGGACAGACAATCTCACTGCGCAGGTTGGTCGCACACTCAACTATTGTATAATTACTGTCACGATTCACGGTTACGGTACCGTGACCGCCAAAAAATGGCAATCAACATACTTCCTATACCTTACTTATCCTTATAATACTGCAGCTCTTTCATAAGATGAGATACACAATGTACTTAAGTCTGTTTCCTCCAAAGGAAAAAAGTGATCATTTTCTTGCATCGCTCTCACACACCACACCACAACGTCTCTGTAGACCCCTACAATACTACTAGCCGTGATGATAATTTTGATTGATTTTTTTTTATGATTTTTGAAGGGACACATGTTTACACAGATAGACTAGAATTATTAGAAATTACCCGCCTAACTAAAAAACTAAACCCCAACTTTGTAATGAGTAGTGAATAAGCAATTAGAATCATGTGCTATCACGTGCTTATCCATTGTAATTTTCATCATATATTCTAAAAGTAAAATAGTAGGTATTTTGTTTGTACAATGACCATTATAAAATTATTCCTGCTTCAATGTAAAACATGTGTCCGTTCAAAAATCAATCAAAAAATCCCATATCATCATAAATATAATAATGATTTCACAATAATAAAATTAGGTCATTAATAATTCATATTACTTGTAAGGTTTTCCGCGAACAATATTGAAGTGAGCTACAAACCCAAGGTAATTAGCGTATTGGAATAACCAAAATAATTGTCAATAATTCGACAGTCAAAGACAACTTGGTAACAAATGTAATTAATATATTGATTAAAATCCTTGTACCCACCCCTCTCCCTCTCCCCTCTCTCCTTGCTGCAACCGGTTACGGTGAAATAAATTAAAGTGGAAATAAGTTATTGCAATAACCTAGTTATTACATTTCAATGTAAACTGTTAGTCTCCCAAATAAAATAAAATCACAACCCACGCAATATTTCCGCTCAGCGAGGTGATAGTAGGAGATTTAAAAATATATAAAACTGGAATATTTCTTTAAGGTTGATTGGACAATGTGTGTTGTGTTCCAGGTGAAGGTTCTGAACTCCGGCTTATCGGAGGTGACCCAGCAGGTAGCCGGCGCCCCGGAGCTGGTGACGGTCCCACTGCAGCTGAAAGATCTGCAGACCAATGTAGCGCGCTTCGGCTCGCAGCTCAAGGACATGGACGCCACGGTGGGGGCGCTCAAGACTCAGGCCAATGCCCAGGATGACTGCAAGAAGAATATCACCGTTCTGGAGGTGAGCCAATCCAACCCCTACAATACTGTTCCCCAACTTGTATCTATGAGGCTCTTCTTGTAATAAGTTATCACAGGAGTGAAGGGTATGAGTCCCCAATGAAGTTCTAATGCCAATTCGGATGAATGGCAGTGGAGCATGAAGCATGTTATATTATGTAGTAAAACCATATTCTTTCTACCTCATTTCAAATAGAATTTTTATTTTCATTTAGATTAAAAGAAATTGTGCATTGATCAATCTTTTTTTAACATACATATACATTTATAACGAAAAAAAAAATTGTATGATAGTCCTCAGCAATCAGGGTCGTAAAGGCCAGTTTGAATGACTTGCATTCCCAGTGCGATCCACATTTTTTTCTGGTCCGAAACTCATTTTTATATGGATTAAAAAATAGTTGTACATTGGTCAATATTATCGGCTTTTTTTTACATATTTATACTTACTAGCAGACTCGGACACACGTTGCTGTGGCTAACGAAACACAACGCTATCTACTGACAACGCCATAACCCAACCTTTGTAACCAACACCATCTTACATATCAAATCCACACCGCCCGCTTGCCAACCCACTCCCTTTATGTATTATATATTTCAACCAATTTACACAAAACCTTGATAAATTATATACCTAAATCTTCCTCATGGATAATTCAAGCTATTGGTGAAAATCGAATGAAAATCCGTTGCGTAGTTTAAAAGATCTAAGCGTACAGACAGCGGGAACGACTTTGCTTTATACTACGTAAAGATTACAAAAAAATTAATTACGTATGATAGTCCTCAAACCATTCAGCTACTTCGAGGGCCACTTTGCATGTTTTGCATTCCCAGGGCGATCCAGACTTTTTTCTGCTCCTGCATTTGTTTTTTATTTGAACTCCTCGTGTGGTTTCCTCATCCTCCGTCTCTAAATCTGATGAAACCATGTTGTCACTGATGTTATCATCGTCAGATTCAGCTAATGAACTTTCTAATTGAGCTTATGTGAGCCACCGAGCAAGCTTATCGAGTCCAGAACTATGCGCCATTTTGAAAAAACACAATGACGTCGACCGCTGACAAAATACATTCGTAAATATCAGGGAACAAAACTTTACAAATGAATTATTGCCAATACTATGAAATTAATGTTTCAATATCTACAGGGCATCTGGCATTTAAAATTTGAAACACGTTGTCAAGCTTGTGTCCGTTTTTCTTTTTTAAGCCGACACACTTCTTAAATATGAAAACTTCTTAAGAGGGTTTCACTATGGAAGGTAATTGCTTAATAAATCAATCAGGGCTGTCTACAATACCATTCTGCTAATTTGAACAATAAATAATGTCTTCCGTAGTCCCAAGTGTCGCAACTGTGGAACCGCAGCCTGGGCGTAGAACAGCAGCACAGCAGCCTGCAGGAGCTGGGACCCCTGCGCAAGCAGCAGACCGACCTGCAGGCCTCCTTCCTGCAGCTCTCCAGCAATGTGTCGCAGGTCAACTCCACTCTCACCTCCATGATCAGCTGGGCCACGCAGGACTATGACAAGGACCATGTGAGTCTCTCATTTTCTGATGCATCAATCTGAACCCGTTCTCTCTCTTTGCTTAAGTGATGAGAAAACCCTTGAATTACTATCCGCTAATTAAAATTGAAGAAAAACCCTTGAAATATGTCATTCACACATTTACATTTCAATCTATATGTCTCTGGAACGAGGTGTTTGACATACAGAGTTATGAGTTTGTGTAGTTTTTAAAATTCTATTTTTTTTCCAAAATATCTGCTAAAAAATATCAATAAATTTTTGAAATTTGGACAAAGGCGGGTTGTAACCAGTGGCAACTCGTGAGTTTGTAGTGTGCTAGAGTGCTAAGATTTTTTTTTTATATTATGTCCACACTGGAAAATAATTTCCCACAGAGCCTATGTCATTTTAGGGGATGCCGTGTGGAGGGTTTTTTTAAGGGAAGGAAGAAATAGGTATGAGGAATCTGGGGGTCAGTGTGTCCAAGAGTGATGGAAGATCAATCCATTCCTTCAAATGCGGTGCAAGCTGAAGGGACGAGGGATTCTGGCTGGACAGATCAAAAAACCCCCTCAACGAGTCTCTCTTGATCCGGCCTGCTACGCAGCAGGTGGGCCGACACATCGGCCGCCAAAACCTTTGCAAATCTCACCGCCTGAACCCGGGCACCCCTGCTAAGTCACCAAACGTAGTAGACCACTTGGGGTGACCTATGGAAGAGGGGTTGGTTATCCAATAAATAGATCCCGGGGCAGCGGTACCCAAACCCGCCTCCCAAAATTGAAATAATGTATAACATTATTGAAGCTGTTGTAGCCGAAAACTTTTTTTTATTTATTTATTTTTTTTAAATTTGTGAGTATTTTTCAGCACGCCAAATAACTGAAAAATCTTGAAAAAACTTATGTATTTAAAAAAAAAAATCAGCTACAACATCAAAAAGTCATGCCTAACAACTTTGGCACTTTGGCATGCTAAGAAGTCACGAGTTGTCACTGGTTGTATTGTAACTAAGTATACTTGTAAATATTGCTTTCTCTGCGATGGTTAGTGGTAAAAAAATTTTTATAATGTTGTCAATATGTAATTAATCGTATGTGCATGTGTGTGTTGCAGCACAAAGTGGTGGGCCTGATGGAGTCTGTGCAGAACAACTCGGCAGCCCTGAGCAGCCTGCAGACGGCCTGGAGACAGGGGAACGACGCGCTTGCCAAGAACATCTCCGACCTATCAAATGAAGTAGGCACTAACAATCAATCTACTCAGAAATCTTCAAAGTTATGATTCTTTTTTTTACATTAACTCCACACAGGAGGCCTTGAGGAAAATAATTTCCCTCAGGGCCTATGTCATCTGGGATGCCGTGTGGAGTAGCTTGTGTCGTTCTCCATAGAGAGAAAAAAAATGGCCTTATTTTTAAACGCCTGGGGTCTCAAAAGTTTCGTATGATCTGTAGCAATTCGAAAACGTAAAAATAAATGAAATTATTGTTCACTGTTAGCCCGCTAAAATGGCCGGAAGTTTTGAACCTAAATAGATTTCGTGATTTGGGAAAAAAATAAAACAAAGGGTCCATATTTTATATTTTGTACCAAATTTAATTTTTATTTCATAACTGTAGCACAAAGAACGCAAAAAAAATTTTTTTTTGAAACAAGTGATGTTTTTGTTAAAAATATAAAAAGGGAAAATAACACTTTTTCTGGATAAAATCAGTATTCTTTTTGACTTACTTGTATTCATAAACTTGATTTTTTTTTTAATTTTTGTCAGCTATACACATTTTTTTAATAACAAACTAACGTTAAAAGGTAAAATTATTGAAAAAATAATTTTAATTAAAATGATTTTTTTAAAAGTTTTAGGTTGTTTTCTGATTTTCAATGCATTTTAGCGGGATAATAACCATTTTTAAAAAAATAAATTTAAATGCAGTTCTCATTTTCTTTGTAAGACGCAACTTTTGAGACCCCGGGCGTTTCTGAATTCAAAAGTTGAAATGATTGACACACCCTAGTGTGGAGGGTCTTTTTGAGGAAAGGAAGGATTGAACATTGGTCTTGAAGGGACCCATGTTGTAGGAAGGAGGAAACACAGAGGCCGGCAAATTATTCCACAGCCGAGCTGTTGAACACAAGAACGAGTCGAAGAAGCGACCTGTTCTCATGTGACAAATGTCAACGATTTTGTCTGTCAGTCTGTCACTCCAGCTCAGTGATCTAGTAATCGATTTAAAAAAATATTTAAGTGTTATTTTCAAAATGGAAATTACATAACTGGATTTGAAAAAGAATTCATTACCTAACTATAATATAATATTAACCCGTCTGCTTGTTTAGGAATAAATGCATCCCAAAACATGTAATCGCATTATACTTTCATAAGACCGGAATGATTTGCCGGCCTCTGTGTTTCCTCCTTCCTACAACATGGGTCTCTTCAAGACCAATGTTCATTCCTTCCTCTCCTCAAAAAGACCTTCCACACAGCATCCCAGATGACATAGGCCCTGAGGGAAATAATTTTCCTCAGGGCCTCCTGTGTGGAGTTTATGTAAAAAAAAAAAAAAGACCAAAAACATCCCGATTGACCTTACATTTTAAAAGCTATATATCTCTCTTCCTTTCATGCAAATATATGTATTTTTCTTTTAACCAGAAAGAGAACGAAATAATGCTTATTGTCTTTGAAATATGAAAGCTATCTTGCATTGATATTTTACAATCTCGATCCAAAGTGAGAGTTTCAGAATGTACGCGCGAAATCAAATCTTCCGGATTGTGAGGTGCAATTGAACCAAGCATATGGGTTACCAGAAAATAATTTTCATTTTCATTTTAAAGATTGGAACTGATTTATCTAGAATTCAGAGTTTCCGGGTCTGCACTATTATAATAGTAGGGGAACACTGGGCAAGATGGGGTAGTTAAGGTTTAAAGCTCCAAAAATCGTAAGGGTTCATAGTTTCATAATCATTTTTATTCTTAATCGGTTTTGTAGTTATCAGTCTCACATATTAAATTTAAATCAGGATCATAGAACCATAGAATTATAAATAAAATAACAAAATGTAGAAAATGACATATCACCCCATCATGCCCGATAGGTCGGGTAAGATGGGGTGGCCCTAATGGGCAAGATGGGGTATAGCCATTCTTTTGACTATTCAGAAGTACAGAACTCGCAAATTAATGTTGCTTTGGCATCATAATCATCCACCCCTGCGCAGCCACAATGTGACCACTTACCACAAAAAGAACAAGCAATCCAACCTTCCTTGGAGTCTAAATATAGCCCTGTACAATATAGGCATGGAGTGTTTTCGGCTTCAAAATCACTCTCTTCAGAAGACGATTGTCTAATACGTTTCTTTGGATTAGATTTCTTTGTGGCATAAGTAGTTTTTGTTTCTCTTCCTTTTTCTGTTTTTCCTCCTGTCTTTTTTCCTTGTTTTGCTTTTTTAATTCTTCTGTGTCATGATACCCCGTCTTGCCCGTTGATCCATTTTAAAATAAATAACCTAACAAAAAAATACAAATAATATTTCATAACAAAACAAGTTATTACCTGTAACTGCATTGTACTGCAGATAGGATTTACCGCGATGCCGCTTGAAATTCACAAAATACAAGTTTCATGCACTGCCAAACGTATTTATAAGAAATTTTAATGCCAACAAACAAAATCTAATTTTTGCGGATAGCTAAAACAATTGACTTGCCGTCGTGTTAGTACTAGTGTGACTAAGAACTGTCATGGCCGGCAGTAGCGAGATGGCAGAGCGAACGTGATTGGTCAATTCAAATCACCTGAGAGGCCTGATGCACCGTCTTGCCCGCCACCCCGTCTTGCCCGGTGTTCCCCTACATAATTCTTTCTGCGCAAGTCTATTGGCACAAACTAGTGTTGGGTAGGACAGAGGGGGGGGGGGGGGTTTGGAATTTCAGGGAAGGTGTTTTTTTACATCAGCTCCACAAAAATTCCCCTAAAACCCTATGTCATCTTTGGGGATGCTTATTAATCCATCCCTCTAGTGGTGCAAGGCATAAGGCCGGAGAAGTCAAAGGGACTCCCTCAACCACTCTCGTAGCGAACCGCTTGAGGTGACCTATGTCAGAGGTGTTGGTTATATAATAAATGGTTCCCGGGGCGGCGGTACCTATACCCGCCTCCCGTGTTTGTTATTTTTGTAATATGAGAAATGGATATTAAAAAAAGGCCTACCCTCCCCCCCCCTTCCTCTCTCCCCCCCCTCCACCACCTCTAATCCTCCCCCTGCACCCCCCCACTGATCCCTGGAATTTCAGGGAAGGTGTTTTTTTACATCAGCTCCACAAAAATTCCCCTAAAACCCTATGTCATCTTTGGGGATGCTTATTAATCCATCCCTCTAGTGGTGCAAGGCATAAGGCCGGAGAAGTCAAAGGGACTCCCTCAACCACTCTCGTAGCGAACCGCTTGAGGTGACCTATGTCAGAGGTGTTGGTTATATAATAAATGGTTCCCGGGGCGGCGGTACCTATACCCGCCTCCCGTGTTTGTTATTTTTGTAATATGAGAAATGGATATTAAAAAAAGGCCTACCCTCCCCCCCCCCTTCCTCTCTCCCCCCCTCCACCACCTCTAATCCTCCCCCTGCACCCCCCCACTGATCCCCCCCTCTGATCCCCCCTCACTAACCCCCTCCACCTCATCTCAACACTCCCTCAACCGGTTGGAGCTGTTGGGACTCTAGTGCGGTATTCACATAACAATCAGCGCCCTTGAGGTGATTTTTCACAAAAACGGCGCTATATAAATCATCCAAGTATTGTTATTAACAATAATTTCAATAATTTTTTTTTTTTTTTGAGCAGTTGGTACTCTTGTGCGGTATTCACTTAACAATACAAAGTTTAAAATAAAAAAAAATATTTAGAAAAATACTTCTTTTTGAGCAGTTGGGACTCTTGCGCAGTATTCACATAACAATAATTTACAATAAAAAAATATTTAAAAAGTTTTTTTTTTTGAGCAGTTGGTACTCTTGTGCGGTATTCACTTAATAAGAATAAAAAAAAAAAAATTCTGAGCAGTTGGAACGTTTGTGCGTAATTACATACGTAATGACAATACATAATTTAAAATAAATATTTAAAAAAAAAAAATTTTTGAGCTGTTGGGACTCTTGTGCGTAATAACAATACATAATTTAAAATAAATATTTAGAAAAAAAAATTTTTTTTGAGCAGTTAGGACTCTTGTGCAGTATTCACATAACACTAATTTACAGTAAAAAAAATTAAAAAAAAAAAAAAAATTGTGAGCAGTTGGGACGCTTGTGCGGTATTCACAATATATGTGAATGGCTCACCCCAACCACCTCATGGTTCTAATACAAAAATGTCATACAATACACCAACCACTTCATACCTCACCTCATATTTGACCCATGCGCGACAACATGACATGACATTTGTAGTAATACAAAGAAAAAGAGCTGGTACAAATACATTTTGTGAGGTTGGGGGACATTTTACGTGTTTGCATGGGACATTTGAGGTGCCTCTTGTATGAGGTACTCAACACTAGCACAAACATGAACTTTTTAAAAATTGGAAAAATTAAATAAATATCAATACAAAAAATTCACCCTTAGGTGCAAGGTGATAATTATGCGGATTTTGGTTACCCCTATCGGTATTGGGAAGGTTAACTCTTGTTTTGCCAATGCTAAATTTTCACTGTCCATCAGCTATAAATAATAATAATATTTGGATAACTTGTATGGTGCCGTTTTTGTGAAAAATAACCTCAAGGGCTGCATATAGAAACTGTAGAAAACGGCGCACAAGAGGTTTAGGTCAAACGATAAAATTATATCCCTTACTGACTCATAGTATACTTGTGAAACAATAAAATTCTTATGATATTTTCCCAAATCACAGATAGCCGACAAATCGGCCGAGTTCCAGCGCCAATTCCTGGAGTTGAAGCAACTCCAGGAACAGCTAGCGGCGGCGCAGGCCCAGCTGTCTGCGCAGGGCTCCGCGCCCCCCGGCCCCAGCCCCAGCGCACCCGCCCCGGGGGCCTCCTCCCCCGCAGCCCCCGTGCCCTCGCCCGGGATGGTGCAGGGCTCGGGAACCATTGATACACCAAAGGTGAACAAATTGATATTATTGGGGTTGAGGCCCAACTGATGTTATAATGGTATGTTGCAATAGTTCAATCCTTCAGTAATAATTGTTACATTTGGAATCGATTTTGTAGTTTAAGAGAAAATCGAGTCCAAAGTTAGAATTTTTTTCATCAAATTTAAAAAAGTTAAAAAAAAATTTTTTTACATTAACTCTACACATGAGGCCCTGAGGATAATAATTCACCTCAGGGCCTGTGAAGTTCTGGGAAGGAATAAGGTACAAGGTAAGACGGGTAGGAATCTGGGGATTAATTAGTGTGTCCAGGAGTGACTGACAAATGATTCTATTCCTCCCACTGCGGTGCAAGGCAATGTTGTGAGGAGTCCTGCTGAAAAGGTCAAAAGTTCTGCCTCAACAAGTCTCTCTCTGGCGGATAGAAGCGTCCACTGCCAAGATCCGGACAAACCTCACCCCATCAATCCGGACACTCCTGCTAAATCACCAAATGTAGCGAACCATTTGGGGTGACCTAGCATAGGTGTTGGTTATCCAATAGATGGTTCCCATACCCTAACCCTTCACCGCCTCCCAATTTCATAGAAATGCTCAGATAGAAAAAAAAAAAAATTGGGTTCTCAGTGTGATGTGGATCTACCAGTTTCCCACTTGTAGTATGAGATGGGGACACCCTGTATATTATATTATTATTTCTTATGTTTTAGTTACTCCCAACTGGGGTATGTTCTTTAGTATGGGTTAGGGGAATGGTGGGGATTATATATATTGAAATTTAGTAGAATAAATCACTCATTGCTCAAATATAGAAATGGTTTTATAATTCACTGTTTTTATACCAAGTTCATTTTTTTAGTACATTAGGTATTAGAAAATGGGAGAATTCTAATAAAAACAGAAATTTTCATTTCATGTTTTATCAAAACCGTCTAAATATATGTAAACAGAATTGACTCTGTTGTATTTTACAAATATTACAATTTATTTTTTTCATTTACAGAAGATGACAAATGCCCCAACACCATTTCCTGGAATAACCCAAGGTATAAAGTTGAATTATCTATATGTAAAAAACTAGCTGACACGGCCATGCGTAAACGAAACGCAACGCCATCTACTGATTGGTTATCCAATCTATATAACCAATGCCATCTGTTAATTTGCATACAAATCAAAGCCATACCGCCTGCTTGCCAGCCCGCTCCCTTTATATACAGGGTGTCCGGGGGTAAAGTGCATTAACTTCGGGAGGTGATTCTACATGATAGTACAAGTAAAAAAGATAAATAACTTTTCAACTTTTAGGGGTAGTTTTGAGGTAAAAAGATTAGTCCGGCTTGTGCGGCCAGATTCATTATTTTCCGCTGTTACGATACGGGCCAATCACAATCGAGTCGGACGCCGCGCCCGCGCCCGACAGGCTCTCAGCAAGTAAGATCGAACCTCACACTAAGGATTTTTAGTAGGTACCTCTTTTTGTATGGGAAACAAAATGTTGGAATTTCGGAAAAAGTTGTTAACCTTTTTTACTCCTACCATCATGTAGAATCACCTCCCGAAGTTAATGCACTTTACCCCCGGACACCCTGTATATAACAATTTACACAAAGCCTTGACAAATTATATACCTAAATCTTCCTCATGAATCACACTATCTATTGGTGAAATCCGCATGAAAATCCGTTCATTAGTTATCGCGAACAGGCAGGCACAAGCATCGGAGGACTTTAATTTATAATATGTAGAGATTTTGGCTAATTTGTTTGGCATCATTTTTGTGAAACCCCCTCATCAAGGATGAAGGAATTTGAGTAGAAAACGTGTTTTTGGAATGGGAAGACACATTTTTTAATGAGCATTTCATGAGAATTTTTGAAAAACTCCTATTACCATAATAATATTTATTATTAATATTTAAAAACTCCTATTACCATAATAATACATAATTTTTTTTTTTTTTTTTTTTTTTTTTTTTTTTATTTCATATATTTTTTATTAGTAACAGATATTTGGGTTTTTTTTTGGCTACCACACTAGGCTAAGCCCGTGTTGTGGTAGTCGTACATTTAATATTTTAACATTTCAAAGAATATTAAGAAATACTTAAAACTAAAGAGAAAAAAAAGACCATATTTTAAAGAAAAGTAAAAATGAAAATTCAAATTCAAATTTTGAAATACAAAAATTAATAATGAAAATTAAATGTTAAGAACTTAAGTGTTCTGTATAAATTAAAACATATAATTATATAAATCAAAATTAAAAACATATATAAATTTAGTGAAAAACTAAGAGAAAAAAATAACAACATTTTAAAGTAAAATAGAAATACAAATGGAAATTAAAATTTTGAAATGCAAAAATTAATAATTAAAATGTAGTGTTAGAACTCATGAATTCTTTAAAGTGCGTTCGTCCCCTTTCAAAAATCCAATGTTGTACACGTGTTATAAAAAGAGAATTAGAATTACTTGACTTTATGTCAGTACTCAGAGCATTATATATTTTAGGAGCGATGAACCAGAATTGTCGTTGAGCGAATGAGGTGTTAGTTTTTGGGACCACGCAACCCAGGTTTGATGAAAAACGGGTGTGTGCTTGATGTTGTGGAGCAATTAATAGATTATTTTTTCGTATATAACAAATGCTTGTTTTAGTAAATAGCTGTCGAATATCTAAGACCCTGATTTTTGCAAAGAGTTCATTTGACGGATGGGTAGGTTGACATTTAAATATAATTCTCAGAATTAGTTTTTGAACTAAAATAATTGGTCTAATAATGGATTCAGCACAACCACCCCATCCCACTATACCGTATATTGCTATGGATTGGAAAAGGGCAAAGTATACGCTTCTTAGAGTCTGTAAATCTAAGATAGACCTAAGGGAGCAGAATATATGGCAGAGTTTACGAAGTTTTTTTACTGTGTCACCGATGTGAGCTTCCCAACGTAGTTGGTTGTCTATGATTATTCCCAAATATTTAACTATTTTTGATGATTTGAGGGTCGAACACGTACAATTAATATTAGATGTGGTTTCCGGATTGTCTAAATTGAGTGGACACGAGTGGATGATTGGTTTAGGGCAGTTGTTGGGTATATCGTATTTGCGTATGGAAAATGTCATATATTGTGTTTTGTCGATGTTAAGTGTGAGGAGGTTTGTGTCAAGCCAATGCTTTACTTTTATTAGAGCATTATTAGTTTTGTTAATAACTGATTGCCATGTTTCATCTTCGAATATTAAGACCGTGTCATCAGCAAATGATAATATTTTTCCACCAATATTCATGGCACATAGTGAGTTGATGTATATAAGAAATAGAATTGGTCCTAGTATGCTACCTTGGGGTACACCACAGGACACAGATAGTTTATTGCTTATATGTATTTTGTCAGATTGGATGAGAGTTTGTTGTGTTCGGTTTGATAGATAGTTTTCAAACCATGTGTAGGCTACTTCAGTTATTCCAATTTGCTGCAGTTTTTTTAGCAGTAATGAATGTGAGACCGTATCAAATGCTTTTGCGAGATCGATAATAAGCTTATATTGTTGCTTATGCACTAATGGTGGACTTAGCTAGAAGAGGAATTGAACCTACAATGCCTGGGTGGAAACCAGACACATCTGCCCACTCAGCTACTAATCTTATTGAATTTAATGCGTATTTATGTGTTGCAGCTCCCATCCCCATAATGAGAGCGGCCACCGGCAAACCCAGCATCCTCAGTTCCGGCAGTGCTTAATTCCTCCACTTGTTCTCGTTGCTGTTCAATTCTTACATAATATTGTGAACAACTCTCTGCAGTGATGATCTTTACCGTGTACAGAATACATTTATTCACTTTGTGATTTCTTGTTGATTTACGACTTAGATTCTACAAATTTAAGCTTTTATGAAATTCACTTTTTTTTTCATGAAACTTACTAGACGACGCTAATAATTTTATTTTAGAAATGTTTGTGTTATTTCGGTATTATTTTATAATATATATATTTCTTTTATCTTCTAGTATTACAAATTGATTCCTTAGAATGTAATTATTGTTCTTAAAAAATTTTATTTTTATTTATATTGGATTATAATATAAATCATTCAAATAAAAATGTTATCTTAGAAGACGACGAATTGGTGCAATCAAAAATATTATGTATCAGGGTTGTATGACACTAATTCTCCTCAAAACATTGAAAATATATTTATCTTAAATTGTATTTTAAATTTTATGTAAATATTTTATTCTTAGTAGGACTTTTATTGCTAAACAATAATTAATTATTACACTTTTATTAATAAATTAGAAGATCTTTCTTGGCATTTAAGTAGATAGATTTATTTATTGTTTTTGTAAAGTGTAACCAATGAAAAAAAACATCATTATTCGACGTGTTAGAAAAGTGTGGTCCATTAATGCCAAAAAGTCATTTTATTCTGTCGTTAGGCAAATATATAAGGAGTGCTGCGATGTCTTGTGTACTGCCTTGTATTAAATTTAATGTATTTTTATTTATATAAAAAAATAACGATTTAATCACTAGTTTTTTAAGTACATAAATACGTGTTCCATGGATTTTCTGGTGCATTATCATTGAGTTATATAAATAGAGTCAATTATGATCGGCTACGCTCGGTGAATTATTTTTGTGTTCGTTTGGGAATGAAACATTTATTCTATGGCAATGATTTGTTCCCTTCCCTTCTCCCAACTTGTCCACTCGTCCATTCATATTTGTCTTACTAACCTATTTTTTTGCATTTTGTTTTTCCTGTTAAGCACTTGCATACTGCTTACTAACAACATATGCAAGGACACTGAAGATCTAGATTCGTTCAAAATAAATAAATGTAGCTTAAAAACTAGAATCTTCCGAGAGTCTTGAAGGAGTAACCATACCTTATACCAGTACTTATACCGGGTCGGGTAAATGGTGGATAACCTCCAATGTCCTCCATGACTTCGGTGTTCACAAGAATCCGCCTTAACAACAGTCTCCTCATAGACTATAAATCGCATACAAACATGCGTCGCAAGATTCCTTTGGAAACGATATTTATTTGAAGTGAAATCAATAAAAAACATAGTGAAGAATACGCCAAGAGGTCATCCCCACCTTTAAATTGCGGAGAATTCATCCCATTTAAAACCTCTAGACGAAACAGAGTTTACGTTCCTTGCAAAATTAGTGTAAGATATTGTTTCTGTGTGTGAAGTAGGAAGGATGGTGGGACTTTGCCCAAATCCTTTAGACCGCAAACGTATGTGTACTTAATGAACGGAGTAGTCAGTCGACACAGCTTACTGACCGATGAAAGGTTATACCATTGCTTTCCCTGTCGTTTTCATTACAATTTGTATATACATATATTTATAATATCTCAGCATGTACGACAGGCATATAGAAGCCGGATTACCGGAGACCTGAGCCTGCCGAGTGCCTGTACCTGACTGAAGCCCGTGGTATCTCCAATGTTAGCTCTATCTATATATCTCAATGTGCATTAAGTACTTTTATTATTTAAATTTTTTTCACACTTTTAATTAATTGTGTTATGTGCCTGTTATAATAATGATTTATTTTCAGATATTTTTATTATCCCCATTGCAAAAATTTACGAAAATCACTTTTTTTTTTTAAATACACAGTAATATAATAATTATTTTATTTCCCTTGTGGTAATACTGTCAGAAGAAAACTTCTGTAAAAAAATGAAGATATTTTTTGATGTTTTTGACTTTTGTTTGAATATTTAATGAGACAGAGAGATTTGAGAATTCTCTAACCCCCAAATGAATTAATTGATATATATACACCAAAACAATTATGATAAAATGTATTTTACAATTAAGTAGCACATGTTTGTGATATTCAGGAAAATAAATGTGTTGATTTTGTCTTGAATTGTCTTGAATTTTATTACTTAATGACATACTCGTAAGTTGAACGTTCAAACCCCCAAAAGATCTTGCTTTATTTAGCCCTACCAATAGGTAGCCCCACCCATACAAAAAAGGCTTTGAATGATCCACAATGTTCCAGAACATTCCACAACATTCAAGAGTGTTCCGGATTGTTCCACAATGATCTGGGATGTTCCCGAACTATTCCCAAACATTCCAGAAAACTCTTGAATATTCTGGACTGTTCTAGAAATTTCTAAAGGGCGAAACTTCCAGCCCTTATATCTTCAAAAGCACACCCTTCGGGTAAAAACAGGAACCTTCTTCATGGATGGGGGATAGAGGGCTACCACACCATATAACTCCCTTAATCGTACCGGGAATCATTTCTGAGTTTTAACAGCGCACACATTGTACACTTTCTTTTATAATATATATTGATTAGCTGCCTCCCCGATACCTTTGAAAAGAGCATTTATATTAGGTTGAAATAAAACACTTACATTAGATTTTTCAGAGTTTAATTGAAGATATATTTAATGTGATGGGATCAGAGTTGGCACTGGACTAGAAAAATGAATGGAGGCTGGTCTCACGGTATGATGTTCAGTTGGCGACCCACCTTGGTGAAGGCGTGTACGGCGCGCTCGATGTGGCGGGGCTCGTGGGCCGCACTCACCTGAACCCGCACCCTCGCCAGCCCCTCCGGCACCACTGGGTAGCTGAACCCTATCACGTAGATCCCCTCCTCTGCAAACACATTCCCCAGCAAATACCATTAACAGCAAATACCATTAACAGCAAATACCATTAACATCAAATACCATTAACAGCAAATACCATTAACCCGTCTAATCACAGGAGACCCAAGTTGTCTTAAAACATCATATGCCATTATAATAACAGGAGACCCAGATTGTCCCAGAGTGTCAGTGCATTATTAAAAGTTAGTTATCTCTCTTTCTGTCATGCGAATATTTGTGATTTCTTTTATGTTAGAAACGGAATGAAATAATGCTTCTCATTGTCTTAGAATTATATGAGCTAGGTTTTTCAGATATTTTACAAACCCGATCATAAGTGACGGTTTAATTTTTCGCCAATTTGTGACGTATCACACATTTAATTTTAAAATAAAATTGTATAAAAGTGATAAAAAGTGAGGTGACAGTTTTATTACAAATTTTATTTAGAAAAGGAGTCTGTATTTTAAATTTAAAGTTTATTCTATTTTAATTACTTTAATTCGAATATTCGCAGGAATGCATTTTTTAGCCAATTTAAATTTCCAATATTAAAATTTTTATATTTAGAAACAAAAATATTGATTTCTAATAAACACACCGGAAAGATTGTTTTATCTAGATTTCAGAACAATTTTTGTTTTTGCAAAAGCGTTAAAAAAAACCAATAAATAGGAAAATTTAAAATGCATGGGAAGAACCAGGAATTTTGCGTGCAAACCTTGATAGGCAAAAGTTGACAGAAAATTATTTTCTTATTATTCGAAGGGTTAACAGCAAATACCATTAACAGCAAATACCATTAACAGCAAATACCATAAGTTATAATACCTCCAACTTCTGACAATTCCCATTCATTCTGATGGCATTATAGTAGCGCCTCCTAGCAGCACCACTTCTGCAGATTGATTTTTTTTCTTGCATTTTAATGGATTTTATGTGAAATATTTTCTTTATTTTACATTAATAAATTAAAGATTTGAAAATTTAAAAAATAAATATTAAGTAACCTTCGTACGACGTAACTGCTTTTTGCTCATACACAAAAAATATTAAAAGAGGCTGTTAGATTTGTATTAGCAGTTATAAGACAAGCACCACCATAAAATACTGTATAAATTCAATTATTTACAACCATTGTCTGGAAGGAATGCAACATGCTAGACTGGTAAACGCCAAGTTCTCAATTTGGGAGGCAGTTATGGGTACCGCCGCCCCATGAACCATTTATTGTATAACCAAAACCTCTGCCGTAAGTCACCCCAAGTGGTTAGCTATGTTTGGTGACTCAGCAGGGGTGCCCGGGTGCATGGGGTTAGGTTTTTCTGGATCTTGGCGGCGGATGTGTCCGCCCATCAGCTGCATGGCAGTCCAGATCGGGCGAGATTGGTCGAGAGTCCCTTTGTCTTCTCCAGCCGTACTCTCTCGCAACATCGCCTTGCACCGCAGTGGGAGGGATGGATTCATAAGTCCGTCACTTCGGGACACACTGACCCCCAGATTCCTACCCACCCCTAACACCCTTTTCCTTCCCAGAATTTCCTCTCCTTCCTTTCCTAAAAAGACCCTCCACACAGCATCCCGAATGATGACATAGGCCCTGAGGGGAATTAATTTCCTCAAAGCCTCCTGTGTGGAGCTAACGTAAAAAAAAGGTTGCCAGCCAATACAATTAAATACTGCCTACATTTTACTGGAGCTGAGCGTATTACTAATATTCTAGGGTATTTCACAATATCGTCGCCTCAGTTCTTATTTGTCCAACAGACCATTTTAGTTTTTGTTCAATCTCCATTTTAAAATTTAAAATTAAGTATAAAAAATGATAGTTAATCATATAACTAAGAACTATTTAAACTAATGAGACCTTTACCTTTACGGAAATAGCTTTATCTTATACACCTACCATAATGTTTCATTGAAATAATGAGAGAAAACCTTCTCGCGTAAAATTTTCTAATGGTCTGTTGGACAAATACGAACTAAAGCGACGATATGTAGAATTTCAGAATAGTAGGGTATTTCAGATCAACCTTTTTTCATCATTAGAGCATATTTCAGTCACTTCATTCTAATATATTAGGTTTCATAAGCTGGGAGGGAATATAAGCACTACTACGAACTGTCAATATTGGCAGCTTCAAGGAGTGTCTGCATTGTTCTTATAGAAAAAAAATATATGTATTACAAAACAACTGGGCACTTTGCGTATTTCGAAAATCAATTTCTAGTAGCAGCTCGTGTATTTCAAGCAATATCTAGTTCATTTCATTAGGTTCCACAGATTTCTAATTCGTTTCATTAGGTGCCATAGATTTCGAATCCATTTCATTAGGTTCCATAGATTTCGAATCCATTTCATCAGGTTCCATAGATTTCGAATCCATTTCATTAGGTTCCATAGATTTCAAATTCATTTCATTCCTTTGAAAGGCATAAAGAGAGGTTTTACAAAGATCTATTAAGTCTATATCAATTCTGAGTATTGATAACTTACGCAATATTTGGTTAGCGAGGCTGTTGGCCAACTTTGCGTCTCCAATCATGACGGGGCAGATGGGATGATTATCTCCACTGACTTTAAACCCGGCTTGGCTCATTCCCTCTCGGAACTGTTTGGTGTTGGCTTTCAACTTCTTGCACAAGTCTGACGATTTTTCCAGCATGTCGAATACCTAGAAAAAAAAAAAAATTTATACACACCGGCTAAAGTCCCTGCATTTCAAGTAGGCAGTAGTGACCATCCTCTTGCTTTGAAGGTCAAGTGTACAAAATTTCGTCAATATCGGAATAAAACTGTAGATTTGTTAATGTTTTATGTTTGTTTCTTTGTAAAAAATCAAAGCACATGGCCGTCCACCACAGACACTCTTCTTTATATTTACGAATGGATCGATAGTTATTCTTTATTTTATTCAAGAAGTTAATTGAGAATAAAACCATGATAAGATTATCAGGACGCAAGTATGTGCTCCCGCGTAAGTGACTTTCTTTATTTGATTTCTTACGTTGATATTGCACAAATGTAGTGAAAATGCTTCTAAGTGGTGCCGTCAGATACCTGCAGGGAAAGTGCTTCTATCGATGGCCAACAGGGGTACCCAAGTAGGTAGGTGCCACTGAGACTGGCTCTGGCCAGCCTACCGACCAGATTCAATTAGCCACTAGTATCAGACAGGTCGTGTGACTTGAAGCATTATTATTGTAAAAACGTAAACTCATAATAAAACCAGTTTGTTATTAAGAACTAAAGTTATTGAGAAGAACCCCCACAGACTTATTAGTGTTTGAATGTAAATAATACCAAACATTACAATAAACCATCAATGAAATTGATAAATCTGTTTTTACAGTTTTCCGCTAAAGGTAAATTTGAAGTTAAACTTAGCTTTTGCTTGGTTATGATTATTGAAAGCATTCGTAAATGGCTACTTTGTTATGTTACCTTGGATGCACTCCCCACAACGGAGGGCGGCAGGGAGTTGGAGAAGAGGTAGGGGCGGGACACCTGGCGAAGGAGGTCCACCAGGGGGCGGGGGCCTGTGGTATAGCCCCCCATGGCGCCCCCAAGCGCCTTGCCCAGCGTTGAGTTGATTATGTCGATCTTGCCCATAACCTCCGCATGCTCCTCTGTGCCTCTGCAAATCACATTTTTAGAAGAATGTAATTAATTTTTTTGTTATTATAATTATTTCACAGCAACAGGGCACATTTAAACGCCCTGAGGTTAAATTTTGTAGATCGTGAAATAATAGAAGACTTATGTAAGCGATAATGAATAAGATTCAATGGTTTAAACATGTGGAGCGGATTAACGAAGAAAGGAGTGTAGGAGAATCAAAAGAAGTAGGCCACCAGGGTGCATTCAATCATACTCGAGGTTTTTAAATTTTGTCATTTTATTTTTAAAAGTATACAAAACAATAGCTAGGTGCATTATATTCACAAGAGTTAAGAAACTCATTTAGGTTAAATGTCAAGTATGTTATAATCTATGCATTCATTCAATTAATTTAGGTTTTTAATACTTTTTGCTTTAAAATATTGAGGTGAATTAATTGTTTGCGCCCGTACATACATAATATGAATATAAAAAAATAGTTTTATCCATAAACAAACCCAAATCTTTCAAGAAAGGCTGAAAAATACAATATTGGATTGAGTCACCAATAAAAAATTGAATTTTTCAGCCTCTCTTGAAAGATTTGGTTTTGTTTATGGACAAAACTATTTATTTATATTCAGATTAAATATGTACAGGCGCAAACAATTAATTTACCTTAATATTTTAAAGCCTAACGTGCAAAAAGTATTAAAAACCTAAAATAATTTAATTGGCACCATCTGTGAATGCGTAGATTATAACGTATGTGACGTTTAACCTTAACTAATCAACTATCACTCAAATAATTTGTTGCTAGTATTGAAATCTAAGTCCCTGTCACACAATATTATTATTTAACTATGTACTCATCGGTACCCAAAAAGAACCCACAATCGCATATAACTCCAGTACTATTTATTGAACAAGAAAATCTTTCACTCACCAAAGTCTGTAAACAGAATCGGCCGCTATATGTATAAGCAAAGACTGACGTGACACCACTCACCTAAAACTGGCGCCAGTGACACTGGTGGATGGAATCGTCACTGCCGTGCACTGGGTGGAGGCATTCACGTCAAGTCCAGGTCCGAGTTCTCTGGGAGTAGTTATTTTGAAAAAGGAGTAGGAGTGGGATACGCTTTCCGCAAAGGACACTTATTCAAGAACTCATTCCGGCTGAACCTACACATCTCTAGTATGAATGGGAATGCCTGGCTATTCTAGTATACATAACGAAGCAATGGCATTTCAAGCATGGCTTGGTTTCTGCATACGAGATGAAGTGTGCACGACTAACCGTCCCGTGTCTCCAAAGAATCCCGTGGCATGACATTCATCGATGAATGTGAGGGCTCCGTACTTGTGTGCCAGGTCCACAATGGCTGCCAACGGAGCCACGGTCCCGTCCATGGAAAAGACTCCATCCGTCACTATCAGCTTCAGCCTCGCATCTGTACTCTTCAGTTGACTCTCTAGTTCTGTAACCAGGTATGAATCATGTAATATTAGTTTAAAAATTTGACCACTTAGAAATATTATATATATCTTATGCTTGAAGCTGTGTACACACACCTATAGAATATAAAAGATCATCGCACGCTAAATAACGCTCTCCATACAATCCCTTCAGACCATTCACACCTAAGCGGCTTATGCGCAGATCAACCATAGATAACACACATCTTAAGCCGTAACCGCTCCTGAGGCGATATACGAAAAGTTATGCGCCCCCTTCTCCGCTGAAAACAGGAGAGGGGGTCATTTTAATGCTTTAAGAGCTACCTAAACCGGTGGATGAAAGATGTCAAGTTGACAAATTCGGTACAAAGAAATGTGCATTCCGTGGCCGCTCCCTAAATCATCTGAACCCCTCTCCTACCATAGGAAGAAATATTTATATAAGTACAAAACATAAGCGCTCGCGGTTTATAGCTGTGTGTGTGCATATCTTTAATAATCAGCATTTTCTGCTTTTTAAGCTTGAAAACCTGCTACTTTATTTTAGAAAAAAATAAAGTAGCTGTATGGTTATTTATGTGGTGAGAGTGGATTATGTGTTTTTTGTAAAATGACTGGCGAAGGACCTTGAATTTTGTGTTACTAATCACTGCCTAAAAATGGTAAAAATACATGTTGCAAAGAAAAGGAGAGGACTCACCGGAAAAAGGTAAAGCACTTGTATGATTCCTTTCCCATCCAAGAGGCACGATCACAATAGGCGTAAATGTTCGTTATTTTATAGTAGGTACACGGCGCAATTATTTTGATAGCGGATTTTTCGTGAGCAGAGCACAGTGATGGCTATATGCAGCGGGAGTTTATTGCAGACTGATTAAGATTGTGGGTAAGCGAGGGGGGAAAAGGTAGGACAAAAGGACTTGCAACAATAATTAATACCAAGTCCAAGCAGTGATAGTATGTATGCGTGCTGTGTAGGTATGTGTATGTGTAGGTATATGTATGGGCGTAACCATGCCCCCCGCCTGGAAGGGGATGAAAGAATCCACTTCCATAAACCAAAAGAGTGCCAATACGTTTCAATGCGCAAACAAAATTGTAACACGCGGTATAATGCAATTAATTATGTAAAAGTTATAAAAATATTTATTTAAGTTATATAAATGCTTTTACCAAATGGTCAAATTGACCGATATAGCAAGAAAATTAAAAAATAAAACATGGAAACGTAAAAATATGATATGTTAATGTGATAATATGCGGTAGATAAAACTAAAAGTAAGGTTTGGTACCTATTTAACCGTGAAACTAACCTAATTGATTTTAAGGATAAAAGTATTATGAACTAACTTCTAAGATGTTGTTAAATCTATTGTGACGGTAAGGGACAGAGTTTAACGACTGCCCTGCGGTATATTCCGGAGTTAGTTTTAACTTCCGCAACGCGGATCACTCCATCTGCCCCGGGGTAGACATTGACTATTACCCCAATAGGCCATTGAAGTGGCGCGATGTTGTCACTCTTAATCATTACTACCGTGCCTGTCGTTACCGGATTCGCATTTGTATTCCATTTTTGGCGAGCTTGCAAAGTATTCAAATACTCAATTCGCCATCGGTTCCAGAATGTCTGAACAAGACGATCCACAAGATGTTTGCGTTGTACCAAGTTGACTGGCTCGTCTGACAAATCAGCAGCGGGTAAAGATTTTAAGGGAGTGAGCGTTAAAAAATGCGCGGGGGTTAGCGGCAATGGAGCCGAAACGTCGTTAACGCTAAGTACAGATAGCGGGCGTGAATTTAGAATTGCTTCAATCTGAGAAAGCACTGTTTGCATCTCTTCATACGTCAGTAGAGAGGTGCCTACTATTTTATTTAAATAACCTTTCAGGCATTTAATGTTACTTTCCCAGATCCCACCAAAGTGAGGAGCTTGCGGTGGATTCATCTTCCATTCAATTCGATTCTCCAACAGATTGTCTGAGAATTCCTTTTTGTAATTGGGTGACTCTATAAGTTCAAATAAAGACCGTAAATGGGATTTAGCTCCCACAAAGTTCGTTCCGTTATCGGAGTACATTATACTCACAGGACCTCGACGAGCAAGGAAACGCTTAAAAGCGTTGAGGAAGACTTCGGTGGAAAGATCTGAAGCGAGTTCAATATGAACTGCGCGGGTCACCAAGCAAATAAATAAGCAAATGTATGCCTTTTGACTTCGCACCCCCCGACGTCTATAAGGAATTATTTGAAGCGGGCCCGCGTAGTCAACCCCTGTGTGAAGAAAAGCCTTAGCTTCGCGGACGCGGCATGCGGGTAAATCTCCCATTATTGGGAATTGCGGTTTGGGATTGACTTTGAAGCAAGTATTGCACTGATGCACACGTTTCCGAACCAAATTGCGCGAAGAAAGTATCCAAAATCTCTGTCTTAGCAGCGACATCAGTAACGTAGGACCCGTATGTAGGTTTCTGATGTGATAGTAGTCTATTATTAGATTGACTACATGATCACGAGCGGGTAATAGAATTGGATGCCGACTGTCAAATTCTGTTTCTGCGTTTCGCAATCTGCCTCCTACCCTTAGAATTCCGTCATGGATAAACGGATTCAGTTTTACGACCGCTCGCCGAACCTTCTTCCCATCTTTGACTGCCTTTATATCTTCGGAGAAGTGTTCTTCCTGTATAGATTTAATAACAGCGGTTTCTGCAGCTAAGATATGGCTTAATTCGAACGCTCGTGGTAATTTCTTGATAAAACGAAGAACATAAATTACTATTCGGATTAATTTCGGCCATGAGCTAACACGAGAGGCTAGTGCACACAATAACGGAGGAGCAATTGTTTTGAGGCGGTCAATGTCTTGAACGGACATCAAAATTTTTGTTTTCCGTTCGGGAGGATCAGTCACAGATTTCGTATTAAAACGTTGTAAAGGCCAATCACTTTTAGGTAATTGGGCAAAGACGGGGCCTTTAAACCATAACGGATGGTCGATTAGTTGAGCGGGCGTAAGACCCCGCGACAAGCAGTCGGCGGGATTGTCTTGTCCTTTTATATAATGGAAGCATTCAGCCCCCAGATGGTTTTGTATTTGTGAGACACGGTTGGCAACGAAAGTCTGCCATTTTGCGGGCGGTGAATTTATCCATGCTAGAGCAACCGTGCTGTCGCAAAAAGCTAAAGTCGTATGAGCTTTCGAATTTGATGTGTAGGTATTACTGACCGTATGCATTAATCGTGCAAGTACTAGCGCTCCACATAGTTCTAATCGCGCAAGTGAAATCGTCTTAGCCGGAGCGACCTTGGATTTAGCACAAAATAAATTAATTGTGGTTTTATCAGTATTCGGACAGTAAACATGTAGGTAAATAACACCTCCAAATGCGAGTTCGCTCGCGTCTGAAAACCCGATAAGCGTTAATATACACTGGGGTTCGATTCCTAAAAAACGAGGAATTTTAATAGATTGCAGTAATGGCAATTCTTTTTTAAACTGTCGCCAAAGTGTGACAACTGTTTCAGGAGGAGTATCATCCCAATCCAGGTTATACTCCCATAGAGATTTAATTATCAGCTTAGCCAATAATACAACTGGTGCGGCGAAACCCATCAAATCCCAAAGACGAGCAATCGTCGAGAGAATATTTCGTTTAGTACAAGTTCTTTCGTCGGTGTGTACGACAAATACGAAATGATCAGAAGCGGGTATCCAATGAAGTCTTAGTATTTTCAGGTTTTCATCGGGATTAAATTCCACATGTTCCTTAACACGACGAGCTGTAGGAATCGTGGATAAAAACTTTGGAGAGTTAGAAGAGAATTTTACAAGATCGAATCCTCCCGCGGCGAATAGTTGAATCAATTCCGTAGACAACTCGGAAGCCTCCTCGACCGACGAGCAACTGGTGACGAAATCGTCCATGTAGAATGAGCCCTTTTCCACCAGATTTGCAGCAAGTGGGAAACGAGGTTTTTCATGCGACGCAAGTTGACGCAATGTACGCATTGCGAGGAATGGACTGCAAGACATGCCGAATGTGACGCGATTAAATTCAAACAATTGCAAAGGGTTACTATCGTTAAATTTGTACAGCATGCGCTGATAACGTCGGCATTCTTTTTGCACCACAATTTGCAAATACATTTGTTTTATGTCAGCGGTTATAGCTATGGCGAATAATCGGAAATTGAGGATAATGCGAAACAAATCACCTTGTAAATTCTTTCCGGTATGTAGGATGTCATTAAGCGAGTAACCCGAATCGGATTTCATACTCGCGTCTAGCACCATGCGAATTTTGGTGGTCAATTTATCTTCGCGAACTACGATATGATGCGGGATTACGTAATGCGGTAAATCGGAATTGTCAACTGGGGAAATGTAACCTTTCTGAAGGTATTCGCACAATATTTTGTCGTATTCTAACTTTATTGCGGGTTGAGATATTAAGCGGCGTTCAAGAGACCGAAACCTGCGTTCGGCGGCGGGTAACGATTCACCGAGAACAGAGGGATTGTTTCGAAACGGCAACGCGACGATATAACGACCTGCCGTGTCACGAGAAGTAGTGAGTTTAAACATATCCTCACACTCTTGTTCATCAGGCGTTAAAAATTTCTCATCTGGAATGACTTCCAATTCGAAGAAGCGCGAAAGGCAAAATTCATCATTTTGCGTGAACGTACAAAATGATTGCGTGGTGTTTATACTTGGGTTTTCAATCATCGTTGGGGCAGTACCCAAGATGAGATATCCCAAAGTAGTTTCGATAGCAAATGGCTGTCCGAGAGAACCTGATATTTTGTTTGCCTTTAGAATGCGAGCAAACATGTCGCATCCTAAGATGATATCAATCTCGCCGGGCGTACAGAATGTTGTGTCTGCTAAAGGCAAATTGTCAAGATACGACAAAGAGGAGCGGTTAATGTTAACAGTAGGCAACTCACTGGTTATGGTTTCTACTACATATGGTTTAATCGTATACGACTGAGTGATGTCATAGCGGGAGAGTAATTTTAAGCAAGTTACGCCATTTGTCACATTTCTTACGTCACCTATTCCCGTGACGTAAGTACTTGGAGATGACCGCACCGTAAGATTCAAGCGTGAACAGCATTTGCGCGTAATTATGTCCCTTTGGGAGCCGCTATCTATTAGAGCCCGTATCGTCTGTACCTGGCCCTTAGCGTCTCTGGTAGTGCAAACAGCCGTTCCTAATAGTGCAGTAGTATTTGCACTTGAGCATGAATTTGTCACACATAACGAAACCGGATTCGAAGAATTTAAGTTATCATTATCGGCATCCGTTTGTGACGCGGGAGATGGTATTGGGTCCGTTTGTGACTTCGGCCCATCAGTTTGTTTGAAATGCAACAAACTATGATGGTTGAGCGCGCATGTTTTGCATGTAGTCTTCGATTTACAAGCTTTCGTGGTGTGCCTAGTACTGAGGCAGTTCACACAAACTCGAATCTTTGATGACTTAATGCAGTTAAATCGCTCGCGTGGTTCTAGACTTGTGAATTTTGGACATTGGTATAAAGGGTGCGATCCCTTTTGACAGCAAAAACAAATTTCGATGGAGTTATTATCGAATTTTTCGACATTAATAAATGCCTTTGCGGAATTAGTTTTTTGCGGTTTAGCGGTATAATTATTATTTGAGCCAAGATGGCTCGATGTCGGTTGCGTGATTTGTGCGCTGTGTGATTAAGAATTCGTTGCTGTACTCTTACGAAGTCGATTAGTTCCGCGCTGGACGGTAGATTTTCATTATTTTTAATAGAAGATTCAAAAGCCTTTACAGTCTCTATGTCAAGACGTTTAAGACCCAGTTGCAACAATATGAATTCTGCGAGGTCTTTTATTTTCAATTGCTTCAGCGCGGCGATGTTCGCGGAGTATGCATCTGCAAAATTCTCTAAAGAAGCGGGCGTGGCCGAGTTAACTGGAGGTAATTTCAGCAATCGGTCAAAGTATAATTCAGCAAGAACGCGTTGATCATTATACTTAGTACACAATGCGTCCCAGATAACTTGATAATTTGTACCTGTAGGCGTAATAGCTTTGCAAATACTTAATGCTTTTCCGGTTAATTTAGACATCAGATACTGCATTTTTTCCGTATCATCCAGAGAATCATTCAAATGTATAAATGAATTATATGTTTCATAAAAGAGAGACCAACTATCCAGATTCCCGTTAAAGCACGCTATCTCCAATGCAGGTAGCTTAATTTGACGGCGAGGTTTTGCAACCGGATTCGACAGCATATTTGCTTCTGTATATTTAATAACACCGAAGAGTTCTTCAAATGCATTTAATTGAGTGTATTCAGCGATTGCTTCCGGATTCAATTCCAGTTCGCAATCCACCTTTTCATCTAATATTGTTATAAATTCAGAACGAATTTTTTCAACAGTAGTTGCGCCTGATAAAAAAGATTGGCGATCGTAAATGCTTTCCGAAGCTTTTCTTATCTTGTCATACACCGACTGTAAGCTCGCAAAGCTAGCGGCTAGTTTAGCATTTAAACGTTTGAGACGCCTTTCATCCCGAGACGACTCGATTGACGCGCTCGTAGCCATTTTCTTTATTCCGGTTATATTTACAAAATATGAAACGTAAAACAACTAAAAATGCGGTTAAAGGGTATGCGGTATGGTATGAGGAAGGGTATGCGGTATATAAAGGGTATGCGCTAAAGGGTATGCGCTATATAAAGGGTATGCGGTATGATGTATGCGGTTTGAGGTAAGGGGTATGCGGTATGCGGAATGCGGTATGAGGTTAAAGGGTATGCGGTATGCGGAATGTGGTATGAGGTTAAAGGGTATGCGGTATGAGATTATGCAGTATAAGGTATGCGGTATGATGAGTCTGTATTATTTATGCGGAATTAATTAATTAATATATTAATTAATATATTCAATTAATTCACTGTAATCCGCTCACAGGGTTAAATTGACTGTTGCGCGGTGTAAAGGTTAACGGAATACGTGCACAGAGCGGGTAAAGAAAGTTATTTATTGCGTTTATTATCATTAACAAATCATAAATATTGCGATCATAATATTATTCCACTTTGTAATGATATCCAATAATACAATTATTAAGAAATAATCGTATTATTTATAAGGTAGGTAAATGCGATTTTATCAGCAAAATACAACTACACACGTTATCAGAAATAAATATTAAAAGGATGCCTCGTATTTATTTATTCTAACAGCGGGTAAAGATGTTATTTCCAACGTAATGAAATAAGTATGGAAACAAATTACTCATGTAGGTATATCAAACCGAATGCGGGTAATTATTTTGTGCGATGTTATAAAACGTAATCTCACTCTGCTGATTTTTATTATTATTGTGGTTCAAAAATATATATCCGGCTCGCTAGGATCAAAAATGTATGGTTATTTATGTGGTGAGAGTGGATTATGTGTTTTTTGTAAAATGACTGGCGAAGGACCTTGAATTTTGTGTTACTAATCACTGCCTAAAAATGGTAAAAATACATGTTGCAAAGAAAAGGAGAGGACTCACCGGAAAAAGGTAAAGCACTTGTATGATTCCTTTCCCATCCAAGAGGCACGATCACAATAGGCGTAAATGTTCGTTATTTTATAGTAGGTACACGGCGCAATTATTTTGATAGCGGATTTTTCGTGAGCAGAGCACAGTGATGGCTATATGCAGCGGGAGTTTATTTCAGACTGATTAAGATTGTGGGTAAGCGAGGGGGGAAAAGGTAAGACAAAAGGACTTGCAACAATAATTAATACCAAGTCCAAGCAGTGATAGTATGTATGCGTGCTGTGTAGGTATGTGTATGTGTAGGTATATGTATGGGCGTAACCAGTAGCAGGCTTATAAAAACTGTTTTAAAGTGGAAAATCTCTAATTTACGGATCCCTTTTTGGACACAGTTTATTGTATAATGGGGCAAATTAAGTTATTTAGAAAATGATCAGAAAACATTTCTGAATTTAGGTATGCCTTCACAAAATAAAATAAAAAAGCTTTTAGTGATGTTTTCCTTGCACATATCAAAACAGGTGGCTGGTGTTAAGCGGGAATTTCAACCTTGTCACCATCTACGCTGCGGTGCATCATCTTAATAATATATAACATATTATTTGTTTATCTGCACATTATATTTTGTATTAAGTCGGTGGTAGTGTGCTTTCTTTGTATTTTCTTGCTTTTCTCAGAAAACGAAAGTTTTTGATTGGAATTTCAAAATACGTAATCAAGAAAACTGTTGGGAAGAAAATCGTTATTCTTTATTTTCTTTTATCAGAAAACCAACCAAAAACAATTGACCTGAATAATTGAAAGAAAAGTCATGATATGTCCTCTATTTTAGAAGATTTATTTTTTACAAAAGTTTGTTATAAAATTAATCAAAAAATATATTTAATTAATCAATCCGTAGTTAAAGAATATATTATTGCATCAAAAAACTGTGCGCATTATAGAGATTAGTATTTGTTCAAGTGTTCAATTCCATTCAACAAGATCACAAACTATTGATACAGTTTATGTTTTTCGCAAAACAATGTGTTCTTTCATTTCATTTGCGTATTAAAGGCCATACTATGTATGTACATAGTATGTACAATAATCCAATTGTATTATCTACCAACAGTACCAACACTAATTCAGATTTTACTTTTCGTAAATAAAAAAATAAAATAAATTAAATGTACTTTGTATCCTGATGAAGGAACCATTGATTCTGAAAATGTTGATTAGTAATTTATTAAAACAGGGACAGTTGTTTCTCAGAACTTGAACAATAAATACATCAAATTTCAAAGTTAATATTTAAGTTCTATTCAAGTTCTGTTCTAAAAAGAATTACCCGAACTGATAATTTAGAATAATATTTAAAAATAATAAAAATATAGATCAGAAAAAATGTTTTATAAGTTTAACAGCAATAAAGGCTAATTTCAATTTTAATTTCAATTATTCTAATATGGACCAGTTGTTTCACAGAACTTGAAATGTTTCAATATTATATTAGCTCGACCCTCCCGAGGTCGAAAACTTTTTTTTTCCTTAAGTGTCCCAATCTTAACAACATATATCAAAATCGCTACTACATGACCTTTTGCAAGGTAAAACTACGGAATGACTGGGCTATAAGAATAGATTTCTGACTCTGACTACTTTATGTTTTGTAATTTAGTAAGCAAATTATTAGTTTATATATATTATAGATTATATTGTGTTTTATATCTTCTTTTTTTTACAATTTTCAAGGATATAATTTTGTTAACTTCTTACGGGTACAGGACCCTTACTTTTTTTACTTTTTAATCATAATTTTAATTACTTATGTGAAAATCTGTTATTGGATATTATGTGTATTGTTAATGTTATTATTAGTGTAAAACATCTGTTGATTTTCCCCAATAAATAAAAATAAAATAAATTATCGTTTAACATAAATAAATTATCCTTTTTACCGGCCATATCCCTGTTTTTATATCGCAGTTTCTTGGCCTTGCAGAGTCTGATGCCATCGATGATGGAGGCGTGGTTTAGAGCATCAGAGAAGATGGCATCCTCAGGAGTCAGGAAGGCTTCAAATACTCCGGCGTTAGCATCGAAGCACGAGGCATACAAAATGGCGTCTTCTCGCCCGTGGAATTTACTAATCTTCTCCTCCAGCTCCTGAAATTAACTTATTAAGTATTAAATGTATTAAACCTGAAAAGAGATTATTATGCAACCGTTCAATTTATGTTGTAATACGGTATTATTGTCTGGGGAGGAACATTTGAGTATCTGCTGCGAGGATAATATTTAAAATCCAATTATATCCACAAATAGTCCAAAGATTAATAATGAATAAAGAAAAAAACAATTAAATTGATGGACTGAACAATTGATTTAATCATATAACGATGATAAGGAAAAGCACTCGAAACTCTCAAAAAAGAAACTGTGCTATTATTTACCACGGCAGTATGATATGTCACATCAATTAAAGTTAATAATACCAAAATGGACCTTGTGTATTTGTTGGGTGCCACAGATGAATCTGACTGAACTTAAGCCACCTCCATATTTGTCCATTGCAGCTTTTCCTGCTGAAACGATTTCTTGATTGTTCTGAAAAAATAAGTTTTTTTTAATTACCTTCCCATATACAAAACCTCTCAATTCAACGCTTTCGCCCTATTATCAAAATGTTGCATTCTATTGATGCTTGCGAGACTTTCAGTGGTAGGCGTTAAACTGACAAGAACTGTAAAATAATTGTAATTAATTCTATTTTATTATTATTTATCAAACTTGTAAGTAAATTAAGAAACATTGGATTAAATGGTACGGCTCTATCCATTTTACAGCTTTTATCCATTAGGATAAAAGCTACCTTTTCAAACGCTCTCAAGCTGTAAAAATCAACAAGTCATTTCGGTATACCTCAAGGTACAGTTCTGGGACCGTTACCTTTTATCATCTAAGTAAATGACACGTTCTTACAAAAACTAAACAGAAAAATAATATATCATTGAAGAACAAGATAACACTAATAATCTAAACGAAAATATAAAAAAGAACAAGACACAGAAAAATAGAAAAAGATAATGGTCGCAAATGGGACTCGAACCCAGAACTTCTCATCTAACTGGGATGTACGCTTTTACTAATTCAGCCATTGCCACCTTCCATTAAACCGTCATAATTGTCATTCTCATATTTTCAAAATTTAGAATTAACTTTCTTAGAAGAATTATCTTTGACTAATTTTTCCATACCATAAGGGCCGCCGAGAGGGCATGTTGGCCAAGTCTGAAACTTGGGGCCCGGGCCTAAGGGGGGCCCGGGACGGGCTCACGGGCCCCGGATTTTTTACTTATAAAAGTCAATGACACCCGGAGCAGACGCGGGCCGGGCCTGCACGCTCCGTAGGCCCAGCTGTCAAGCACGCCATCGTGCCGGCCGGCTCGCTGGCTGTGTGGCAACTTTTTAAACATTTCCATTAAATAATTATGCTAAATTCAAATGACTGGTAAAATGGTATAAGATACTATAAAATAAGAAAAGGTAATGAAATAGTATTCCAGCAGGTTAGCATGACATTTTTAATTGTTTTCTCTCTCCCCCCCCCCCACCCCGGTAAGTTGGTGGAAGGGGGCCCGGTACAGTCTACTAGACTTGGGGCCCAGATTGGCTGTCAGCGGCATACCATGGAAAAAGTAGTTGAAGGTTATAAAGTTATATTAGCCCAACTTCCCAAGTAGATGTAGCAGAACTAACCGACTAACTGCAATTTCCAAAGTAAATGTAGGAGTATAGGTACTTAGTCCAACTTCCAAAGTATCTCAAGCATGTTCGACACTTAGTCCAACCTCCAAAATAGATACTTATACAATTCAATAAATCAGCAAGATATCTGAATAATATTAAAATCCAAAAATCTAATACCAAGCATGTTCAAAATACCTATCTCTATCTAGGTACAACTTATTTTAACCTCCCATTCAATTTTTTTTTAAATATACACATGAATTTCCCCTTAAATCGAAAAATTGCCTAAAACTACCAAAGTCCATATCTTTTTATTTTTTTTTTGCTTCAAATCTGATATTGGCAAATCTTGCGTTTGTCTAACATATCTTTCTCTGTTTTCCAATGTTTTATTAGGTATTTACTTTACTTAACATAATTTTATGTGAGTAAACTAGAATTCCCTCACCAAACACAAGAGTCTTGTCTCTTTATGGTGAGGAAGGCTATATTTTTATTTCCCTTTTATAACAATGTAGGGGGAGTACGGATATTATCGGACGCATAGTGTTATTCATTTGTATTTTGTTGTTATTGCTTCAATATAAACGATTCATGATTAATCATTGGTGGAAAGGACAGATCTACATGGTACGCTAATTTTAAAAATTAATAATCATCACTGTTTCCCAAAATTTCGATTTTAAAATTACGAAATTTTCGTTTATTATCGGAATTCGACGGGTGGTATCGGACAAATTAGCACCTTGGTTTAAGAACGTATTTTCTTTTGTTATATAATAAAACGGTTACCAATAATAAAATATAAAAGATTTCAAATTCATCAAGACAATATCTTTATTTCAAAAAAAATACAATCAAGAGAAATACAAGAAAAAGGGCAACAAAGTATTTGAAAGAATTGTCTAATATCGGACATCAAAGGTGGTATCGGACACGAAAATGAGCAAAAAATATTCATGTTTTTTTAACTAAAAAGGATTTAAAAAGAGCGGTAAAACCGTGTTTAACACGTTAGGGAACGTACCCATACTACGTGACACTTTTAGGGGGGGGGGGGGGTCTTCAAAAGGTCACGCTCCATACAAATGAGCGGCGGGTTGCTTAGGATTTTGGTCACCGGGGGGGGGGGGGGGGTTAAAAATCGCAAAAAGTTGGTCACGTAGTTTGGGTACGTTCCCTTATGATATGCTGAACATAAACATTAATTCTGGCACAATTCACATTTGTAAAAATGCTGGTAAGATTCAAGACTTATACAATTTTCATTGGCATTGAATCCAATCATCTTCGAAGCTTTATGATTATTTCCTTTTGGGGTATTATGCTGTGTTGCGCTACCTCCTCCTTTAGCCAACGTTTCGGACAGCGTTACAGTGTCCATCATCAGATCTTCGAAGCTTTCTACACAGATTAAGAAAATTTCATCTTCGTTATAATCCCTATGTAGTGTTAGTTTATCTGCTTTCTTAAATTAATGGTGTTAACGTTATTTTCTTTGTTGTGGTTGGGCGGGTTTTTTTTTTATTTACTGATTCGAAAATCTTTTTTGGCATATACTGTTTCCTGGTATTTTTTCTTGTTTTATTTTGATTGGGAGACCCAGAACTTGTATTTGGACTTCATTCTTTACAATTTTTGAACTTTTTAGAAGTGAACCTAATTTCCTCAATATCCTAAATACTTTCTTCAATTTCAACAACCTGACACTAAGTGTAATTTTAGGGACATCAAAATATAAGACAGCTTCTCCGAATTGTCACAAACGTATTCCACTGCTGATTTCATGTTGCAATCCTTCCATTCACCCCGAGCCCCTACTCCAACTTTTTTTTTGAACCTCGGCATTATCTGGAAAAATGGATGAAAAACATATTGACTTTTTGAAAATAATGTTTTTTAATCAACAATGGCAAACCCTTTATACATTGTTTTCGTAATCCACGTACTTTCATGATATATAGGTGTATATTAATACAAAGCACTTCATTTTGTGTAGGTATACCTATTAATTTAAATAAATAAATGAAAAATAAGCATTTATTCGTGTGTCCGATATCATCCGTAACAGCCATGTCCGATATTAACCAAACGACGTGGAGTTAACAAAATAACCGCCTACCTGGTATGGGACACAAATTTTAAAACATAAGATCGTCATTTGATTGCCATTGAAACGTAGTGTACCGTCTTATATGTAAAAATGTAATTAAATTAATAACGTACCTTTTATTTGTCTTCAAATAAAGCTAAGGACACAACATGCGGTGGTCAAAGTTCGTTTTTTGGTCACAAAACGTCACAACCGGCTTTGGCGAGAGTCATGCAAACACCGGGCACGCAGAATTAGTGCAGCAATATTATGAACTAAGGGAACGTACCCATACTACGTGACCAACTTTTTGCAATTTTTAACCCCCCCCCCCCCCCCCGGTGACCAAAATCCTAAGCAACCCGCCGCTCATTTGTATGGAGCGTGACATTTTGAAGACCCCCCCCCCCCCTAAACGTGTCACGTAGTATGGGTACGTTCCCTAACTTGCATCGCCCTATCTATACGCCAGTAATAGCCCATTCGCACCATTCATTTATCGTTCATTTCGTGATTTCATTCCGCCTCTTTCCCTCGAAATGAACCGTGTGAACACGAAAGTGAATAGAGACAGTGCCGAGTGAAGCATTCCAACAATGTTGGAATGCTTCCTTCGGCACTGTTCACTCGCAACCGGAATTTAACATCACGTGACGCGAATGATATGTGTGAACACTCAAGTGAACAGTCTTTCACTCGCAAATCAGTCGGCCGAAATGTTCTGGCGTGAGGACAAGTAGCCGGAGCGGCTTAAACGTCAAAATGCTTCTTTTAGTTCGCTTTTCGAAATAACTCCTACACGTCTCATAGAAATCGTTGTTTCTCCCTTACTATGATAGTGAAAAATATGATCTAAACGGTATTGGAAAGAGAAAATAATGTTCTATATATTCAATATAACAATTAACCACAAAAGAATACGAATGTTCACTTCTATGGAACCAAAGTTTCTGATCGAATTTGAAAAAAAAAATTATGAAACATTGTGAATTTTTTATGAATTATTTTTATATGAAACGACAAAAAAGTGAGGTGACAGAAACGTTTATAATTTTTTTGGCTAACAAAATAAGTGTGTGTTTTTATATTTTTTTGTTACCAATAATTTTAATTAGAATAAAAGCAAGGAGAGCCATTTTTTTTTACTTTTAAAAGTTTACATTAAAAATTATTCTATTTAAAAAATTACGTGGTTATTTCTAATAATAAATTTTGGAAGCATATTTCATCACCTTCCCAAAACAGTTTTTAGTTTTTGGATACGTTCATAAATATTCCATTTATATGGATTTTATTGCAAGCCGAGGCCTATTTTGGAATAAAAATATTTTCATGGTGCAAAAATACTCGTAGATATCAGTTTTCCGGTTATTATTTAACCATATGTTCATTTTATGGTGCTGAAATTTATTTACTGTTTACAAGAATCGCCAATTTCTCGTAATTTAGTTCGACGTTATCGGAAATGTCAATTGAAATCGTAAATATTCCCGAACATAGCCGTCAGCGCCGGACGAATTCCAATGCGCGCCGCGACTACGCTCGACGACTTCGTAGCGAGAATGTCGAGTGAACTCTTCCTTCGAAGGAACCGTGTGAACACGCGGTGAAACGAGAATGGAACATTTCATCGAGTAAACCTTCATCCGAGTGAACCTTGTGACTTCAGCTTAAGAGAAATAACACTTGTACGATACCATACGTCGTCCGATAATATACGTACTCCCCCTACCAAGTGAAAATAGTATATTTATTGTAAAAAATACAAATATTAAAATAATAAATCGCATGGGCTGATAGATTCGCATAATTACGTAGGTACTAATTTTATCTCAGTGGAATCGCATTGATCTCTTGTAAGAAACGTGAGATAATATTGATTTTTTAACTAGAATATTGCAATAAGGGGCTGTGTTTAAATCTGGGGACGTTGCTCCTCATCGCACTTACATTTTGGGGACCCTTGTTTAGAAGGGTGACCGGACAAGTCAGAATGAAACCAACTGAGAACCCCCTGAGAAAAGTCATTAGAAGTGATGAAAAAAATATATATAAAAAATTGGTTAAATAGGTTAAGTTAGGTTAGGGTTTTGGGCTATTTTAAAATTATATTTTTCATAGAGCTTCTAATGACTTTTCAAAGAGGTGTTGAGTTGACTTCATTCTCGGTTGGCATGGAACCGTTTAGAAGAAGGGCATGTAGTATAGCACATTGCAGTAGTGAACGCGTTCTTAAGTGGGTTTTACACCAACTCTTTTTTCAGCCCGATTCCAATCACATTTTCCTTTGATTTTTTCCCATAATGTTCTACTATATTTTGCGTCTTTTTAGGTAATTTTTTGTGTACCGAGAAATGATCCTTTCAAAATCAAGAACGGAATATAAAATCAATTTAGATGGCTAATACAGATCGGCCCCTAGCACAATCGATCGACAAGGATTGACAAGGTAACTTTCAGTGGCTCTTCATCGTTCCCTAGGTCGGTTCCATGACGGTTCATCCGCCAAAAAGTGCAGTCGGTTTAGGGAAAATACGGTGTACCTAATTACACGAAATATAACTAAGTGACCCCGAAAGAATGTGCAGAGAGGATGTACCGCCGAATAACAAAAGCATAAAACATATTTTCATTCAAATGCATCAAGCAAAAATCTGCTTGTCTATATATACTGTATATACCAGCGCAAAAGTAGGTACAAAAAATCGACACTGTATAAATTCGTTTGATATTCATATTAACTTATTATTATTTTATGTTATTAGGGTGTTTTTGGATTCGATTTTACGTTTGAAATTGGTAATAATGCACTTGTAATTTTATAGTAAATATCATTTTCGTGGGGCCAACTGTCGGCGGATCAACTGTCGAGTCACGCCCTAGGACAACTGCAGGTCGCTAACGTACAAACTACAGTTGACATCGAATGTATCAAGAACACTTAGTCGCTGTGAACTGTTACTTATTCGTTGCTGATCTGTAGTCATGCTAGGAAACGTTGAGAAGTTACCGAAAGTTATCCTTATCGATCGACTGCGCTAGGGAGTCAGAATCTATTCAGTGCCAACTAGAATAAAGAACTTACCGCCAATCCAAGATAATTATTAGCGCAGAAGTTGAGCACTTCTCCCTCGCCATCCTTGACGGTGATGTTGACTGCCTGCGGGGAGGTGATGATCCTCTCTCCCTTCCAGGTGCCCGCCCTCTGGATCCCCGTCAGCCGCCCCCCGACCACCTCCGCCAGCTGCTGCCGCGCGGGGCTCGAGTAATGGCGGACACCTAAACATACATTATTGCGGTGATGTCATCACGATTATTTCATCAACACTTCCTGCAAGCGTACCGCTGATGGCTCCTTTAAAATCTAATTTAAAATACGCATGTAACGGACAAACTACATAACGAAACTCTCAGCGGCCGGCAGATCATACCATTATTTTTTTTATTAGTAGATGACAATGTTGCTATATCCACATAATTTTCTTTAGTTCACTTTAGATCAGCAGTCGCCACACTTTAGGGCCTCACGGACCACTAAATTCATAATTTAAAATCCCGCGGAATAAAATAAGATTTTTAGTCGAAAAGTGATCAAATAACATATAAATGAACTTAGTTAACAAAATAAAACTACCAAAATTGTAAAAGCTTTATTAATAAACAAAAATTTAAAAAGCAAAACAATTAAAAGATGGTAAATAATGTCTGCATTTCTCTGCGGACCAGCGATATACAAATTTCACGTAAACTTCACTAGGTACCTACTTACTTCAAAGCGAAAGTTTTTTTTATTGAAAAGTTTCCCGGAAGTTTCAATTTTTAAGGCTCCGTAGTAAGCGTTCAAAAAGAAGAAGAAGATGGTTTGAAAGGTAGATATATTTGTAAATACGAATGTTAGAGGGAGGGCACTAATTCGTAATTCATCTAAGGGCATAAACGAAAATATTTAATTAAAATATATCTGTGTCTTTAATTATGTCTCTTGTCTTGTCTCTCTTTAACTGTCATTTGAGTAAACTTTGTATGTTTATAATTTTCTATTTCTAACTGTTTTTTGTTTTATTTTCATCATCATCATCATCACTATTGGCTCTACAACCCCTGGTGGGTCTTGGCCTCCTCAAGAGTCTTCCTCCACTCATCTCGGTTTTGTGCCAGCTCTCTCCAGTTTGTTTGTTTTATTTTATCAATTTTTTATTTAAACTGTTTCAAAATTTAAACATTGTATAATTTTAAATATTTTTTTTACCTATTTTTCTTTGTATAATTAACAGAGTTTTTATAACTGGGTTGTTCTCGCGTGCATGAGAACAATCTGTAAAAACACAGTATAAATAAATCTCTCGGGAAATGTTTTGGAGGGTTATGTATGAAAAATTCGCAGTGTTTCTTTAAACACTGCGAATTTTTCATACATATAAACATGTTAAATAACAGAACCAGACTCTGAACAGTCAGGGGCTTCCCCATCTTCCTCTTCCTCATCTTCTTCCCTTCCATGCTACCTTCAGCCTCACAACATACCCTAATTGGGGATGCTGTAGCCTCAATGGCTCCAGACGAGAGCAGTTGGGACTCTTGTTCGGTATTTATGCAAAAAAAGTAAAAGCATTCAAGGCGTGAATAAATAAATATTATCATATTCAGGGCGTTTTATTATATTAGCGATATTGCTTTTGTATTTATCTACGATGTGGCTGGCTACCGGTATTCTACAATTGTATTTTACGTCATAAAAAATCAAACAGCTGCTGGTATACTCACAGTCAATCAGCACGTTGGATTTTGACATTGTACACTTAATAATCACACTTTTACTGTAAATATACGTATAGATAAATATTTATAATATCTACTAGGCGAGACGTCAACAATTCCACAGGTTTCTATAAAGAGAACGTGTCCAGCCTCCGAACTCCGAATCTGAACGAGTGGCGAATAAACCACTTACGGTGATTGCGACTGATGTAGAATAGTGACCTCCGGCAAATAAAACCAGTTGTTCGGAACGCACTTACACTATAGTAATCTAATAGTACCTATGTAATTGATTGAATTATTCTCAAATAATTCGCCCGAGCAGAATACGAACTTTCGCGGACCATCTCAATCATTTTAAAACGCGCGCGCTGTTGTCAGACTTTTAAAATTTATTTTGTTTGATTTTATTTTTTTAAGCTTGGGTGAGTACCGGTACCTAACATTTTTAAATTCTCTATCGTTGTGATGTTTCCTTCAGGGATGCCGTATGGGTGCGAAATCAGAAAAAAGCTGATACAAATATAGCTACCCATAGGTAATTAATTAGTTTTTTTTATGTCGAACTTTTTAAAACTCATGTTCAACTTTACATTCAAGTAAACATCGAAAGCAGGGCTTGGCCAAAGTTCGTACATAATGCGTTTAACAAGGTTAGCTCATCAAGGGGATAGAGCGGTGATTGAATAAAAATTCGTGACGTAGCTTGAAATCCATGTTCCATCGGGAGATTTAATTTGAATTAACTGCAATACAAGTAGCCCGTATGAGCTGACCTTGTTATTTTATTTTATTTTTATTTTACTTTATTTGGGAAACAAACAGTTGTACATATTTTATTAAATAATTACATTTGAAAAATTTGCATGAACCAGTGAAGTTTCCACATTTGAGAATATAGAATTTAAAGAAAAAACAAAAAACTCATTAATATAAGAAGTTATACATACATAATACCTAACTAGATTACAGAAAATCAGATGAAACCAACATAATAAAATCAGATGAAACCAACATAATAATTCATACGAAAATCAGATGAAACCAACATAATAAGAGAAAAACAATAAAATAAGGCACACAGCAGGATTTACGATCAACAATCTGTTTTGATCTTCTCTGTTACATATTTTGTGAATTGAACTGAGGACAAATGGAAAATATCAGCGTCTGAAAGGATATTGTTATATTTTGTGCACGTCCTTTTCAGAAATGTATGTTGTGAGTAGTTAGTTTTTGATTGTATGATGATTATACGAAATATATTATATTATTATATATATATATATATCAATTATACGAGAGTATAGATGTGATTCTTAGCTACAATTACCCAATATTGATTTGATGCGAGACGTTGATTTCTGAGGAGTAAATTTGCGAATATTTGTGAAAATCAATGTGTTATTTTGTGGATTCGCGCCTAAGTGTGATTCCTAGTTGAGAATAGTGCCCACTGCCCATTACACAATCTTTTTCTGCGAGCGTCAATGATGCGCCTTAAAAAAATCGGCAATCTACTTAGCATTGAAGTTGTGTAGTTTGCGGAATCTCTTCGGAAGAGGAAGGCGGGGAAGTATCTGGCTATTCATATTTGGTCACCAAACACGGCTAAAGCCATTTCAAGCAACGTTTCAATCCTGAATGGTGGACTTACGCCAGGGCGATACTGAGAATATCTTCCTCTCTGTATTATTTTTATTTTTAATTAATTAATTGTGAAATAACTCAAATTTAGCAAATAAAATTTATTTGACCACGCCGGCTTGCGAGTTAAGAGCCTTATCGCAAGACCATACCGGTAGTCAAAGCGCCTGAAAAGGAATTTCTGCAATCTAGATAGCTCTCCAGTTGTGTAGTCAAAGCGCCTGAAAAAGAATTTCTGCAACCTAGGTAGCTCTCCAGTTGTGTAATTTGCTGATGTCTTCTCGTCAGGAGCATATACTCGTATGCGCCTTAAATATGGGTTTTCCGCAATCTGCTCAGCTTTAAAGTTGTTTAATTTATGGAATCTCTTCTCGGCAGGCGCCAAATATGCGCCCGAAAAAAGAATTAAGTTACATTCGCACAGAAATCTTTCGAAAACAAGATTTTATTTTAACAAACGGTTCACGACTCGTTAAATGAAATTAGTTGACCATTTTAGCATGTTGTGTCTTATTCCTGGGTTTATAGTTTTTGGGATATTTTGTCGAAGGCCTTCGAAAAGTCTGTATACGTGCAGTCGACTTGTTTACTTTTGTAAAATATTAGCTTTTGTAATTGCATTTTCTTCATTTCTTTGAATACAATTGAATGACATTGTTGATACCGTACCTAATCAAGACTTTGGTTGGACAGGGTTCTATCTTCACTTTACCTTGTTCAGAGATATGGTGTCAAAGTTTGCAAAGACGATTTTTCGTAATCTATTTATAGATTTATATTTTTGAGGTTGAATCTTGTGTAAAGAATTTTATTTTAACATAATTATTTAAATGAAAAAAAATGGACATACATAGTCTTTGCAAACTTTGACACCTCAGAATATTGGGCGATGTTAGAACTCTGTTCAACCAAAGTGATGAGTGATGAACTACATTTTCAATTTGGGAGGCGGGAATGGGTACCGCCGCCCCGGGAGCCTTTATTGGATAACCAACGCCTCTGCCACAGGTCACCCCAAGTGGTTCGCTACGTTTAGTGATTTAGCAGGGGTGCCCGGGTCCATGGGGTGAGGTTTGTCTAGGTCTTGGAGGCGGATGACCTGGACATACTGAACCCATATTTCTACCCACCCCTTAAACCATTTTCCTTCCCAGAACTCTCCTCTCCTTCCTTTCCTTTAAAAAAACCCGCCACACAGCATCCCCAAAGATGACACAGGCCCTGAGGGAAATTATTTTCCTCTGGGCCTCCTGTGTGGAGCTCATGTAAAAAAAAAATTGCCCCTCGCAAAAATGATCATCTGTCAGACAGTGGCGTAGCTAGCATAGGTGGCACCCGGGCGGATAAAGTGGTGTCACTCCCCCCCCCCCATCCCCTCCCACCCCCCCTCCCCCCGCTCCCAAAATTTGACTTCTCAAATGTGTAAATAAAAAGACCGCCATGTAAATATAAAGATTTATTGATGATAGAACCTTGTACAATAAATGGAAGCTTTAAAACATGACGTTGGAACTTTGTCGTCCAAATTACCCTTTTCCTTTCCAGAACTCCTCTCCATCCTTTCCTTTAAAAGACCCTCCACGTAGAATCCCTAACGATGACATAGACAGAACTCCTCTCCATCCTTTCCTTTAAAAGACCCTCCACGTAGAATCCCTAACGATGACATAGACCCAGTACCGGATTATCCCTAAGGCAGAGTAGGCAACAGCCTAGGGGCCCCGCATCGGCTAGGGGCCCGGCGTCCCGAGAAAAGATGACTTGCTTCAATTAGTGAGCAACGAAGTTTCGGAAAAAGTCAACTTTCAAGACGTTTTAATTTTTTTTATTATGAACATTTACAGGTTAATAACATTAAGTACACGCATTAAAAAAAAACAACAACAAATTAAAATAATTAGGTTATAACCCAATAAATAACTAATGTTCACATCATGCACAAATAATAAATAAAAAGTCTATAATTAAAACAAATATATAAACATAGTTGTATTTTACTTTTCTTTCCTTTTATTTGTTGCTGAGTATCTGAAGTGGTTGAAGGTGCCGTGTGTGGTTTATATTGGCATTTTATGTTGTTTTATTTTTTGCTTTTATTTCTAATTATACAGGGTGTTAAGGGACATACTTGACTTACCAGTGATTCCTAACATTATTTGGAGTAAAAAATGTAAATGAAATTTTGGTCTCCGGTGACATTTTTGATGTGTTTTTTTTTTGTACAAAAATGTTGTTTGCGAGAAAACCAGGGTCAGTCGCTTGAAACAGTGTATCTTCGTTAGTTTTGCTCCGATTTACTTGAAATTTTGACACAATACTCTCGATATGTTGTAAATTCAAAAAAAAATTAACAGTTTTAAAACCTTACCCCCCCCCCCCTTTTTAGGGGTGGTTAAGGATTTGATCAAGGGAACAAGGAGGCCCCTTCAACCCCCCCCCCCCCCCCTAGTCCTCCATTGGTAAAGGGGCCCCGACATGGTTAATCCGGCCCTGCATAGACCCTGAGGGGAATTATTTTCCTCAGAGCCTCCTGTGTGGAGCTAACGTAAAAAAGGGAAATATTCTCCTGTGTGGACTTAATGTAAAAATGTTTCCCCAAAAATATTTATCGGCGGGCTTCTAAGGTATTAAGATCGAGCATTCCTGTTAAGAACAACGATGGATACAGGAATGGGTAGTATGTATATTCCCTCATATACAGGTAACGCATAAACCTTTTTTGTACTCTTTTTATTTCTAGGATATGGTTTTGTTCAGAAGGGGCCCAAATAATGGAGCTGTATTCCAGGATGCTGCGGACAAGTGCTTCATATGTTCTTCATATTGCAATTCCATTCAAGGGCGGATCCAGGGGGGGGGTCATGGGGTCATGACCCCCCCCTGGGCTGGGTCCAGGACCTAGGTGGACCTACTTTTTACTTGTATCTATTATTATAAAAATCAAATTATAACTTCTAGTGACTTGACCACGACTATGTGACCCCCCCCTGGCGCCAAAGCTGGATCCGCCCTTGATTCCATTAGTAAATGATCTCGCATTACGAAGAACAAATCCAAGCATTTTGTTGGCGCGGGAAACAATGTCTGATATGTGAGATTTGAAAGAGAGATTTGCTTCAAAAATCACGCCAAGGTCTCGAATCTCATTTTTGCGTGTTAGTATAATTTTATTAATTTGGTATGGGAATAGAAATGTGTCTTAGGATCATGTATATGTATGTATAAGATTTTTTCGTGTGAACATTATTTAAATTTGGTCATAAAAATACGTCTCTAACTCTACATGTTCAATTTCCCCGCCGTTGTATTCTTCTCTTCATTAGTAACAACTATCTAATACTTTTAGTAACTACCTAATACTTTTGAACAACTCATACATTTACATCACGTCCAGATTTTTAAGATCAACAGCTCGGATATGGAACGATTTGCCAGCCTCCGGTCTCTTCAAGACCCATGTTCACTCCTTCCTCTCTTCAAAAAGACCTTCCATACAGCATCCCCAAATGTGTCACAGGCCCCGATGAAAATTATTTTCCTGAGGGCTTTCTACGTGGAGCTAATGTTTTTTTAAGATTCGACTCGAAATACTGCCAGATATTTCAGAATCACTGTAATCTTCGTGGTCAAATCAGTAACAAATATGTTAATCGAGAATTATGTTCAATCAATCTATTTAAAACTTCAAATAGCAACACGCGGAAATTTGACAGCTCGTCAGATGGAACAGCAGTTGAAACCTTGTTCACCAAATTACAGTAAATTACTGATGCAGTTGGAACTTTTAACACATTCTATTTCGTTTAATGTGCATTATTATTTGATGTTGGTGTCTATAGAAGAAATAAAGATTAGTGCAGTAGAAACAATATCCCATCACCAACTCAATTTTTTAGTTGGAACCTTGTTATTCCATGGGGTCGATCTGTCGATTTTCAGTTAAATAAAATAATGGGGTTTTAAGCTCAGAATCACACCTTTATCGAAGAAATCTACCTATTCGCAAGCGAGATTACAGATTTCTTCAGGGTATTTCTTAGCTAAAATTACCCAATATTAATTTGCCTAAAATACGATAGATGGCACACATGCCAGTTAAAAACAAGTTGTATTAATTTGACTATTAATCGGTAGATGGCAGGCTTGCGAAATGCTGATTTCTGAGAAGTGAAGGTGCAATTCTTTGCGAAAATCGATGTGTTATATAATGTATTGTTATGAGATTCACGCCAAAGGATTGATTCCAAGCTGAGAATATTTTCTGCGAGCGTCAATTATGCGCCGAAGGAATTTTCGCAATCTACTTAGCTTTAAAGTTGTGTAGTTTGCGGAATCTCGTTTTGGCAGGCGCCAAGTAAGCGCCCAAAAAAGGAAATTCGGCAATCTACATAGTTCCGCAGTTGTGTAATTACAGAATGTCTTTACGGCTAGCGCCTTAAAAGGGAAATTCGGGTATCTGCGTAAATTAAATTCAGTCGTGTAGTTTATAGATTCTCTTTTCGGCAGGCGCCAAATAAGTGCCTTAAAAATAAATTCTGCAATCTACTTAGCTTTGAAGTTGTGTAGTTTGCGGAATCTCTTTTCGGCTCGCCAAATATGCACCTTAGGCAATTTTTAGAAACCACTGGACATGTTTAACACAATTTTTTAAAATCTTTAGATTCACCTAATTTATATAAAATACTGCTTTTGGCATTGAGGCGGTGGAAGATATTGCTTTCAAAGTTTCAATTTTGAAATTGAAGTTTTAAATGCAGAATTTTCCATTGCTCAGAATGCAAAAAGTTGTAATTTATAGAAATTATGGTATCTAAAGATATTTTCTAAAAAATAGTCGTATCAAGCTTGTCCAGTGATTTCGAAAATTTACCGCACCTAGGAACGGGGTTTCTGCAATCTTCGTAGCTTTGAAGTTGTGTTATTTATAGATTCTCTTTTCGGCAGGCGTCAAATATGCACCTTAAAAATATTTCCGCAATATATTTAGCTTAAAGTTATGTAGTTTCTGGAATCACTTCTCGGCTGGCGCGAAATATGAGTCTGAAAAATAATTTCAGTAATCTACGGAGCTCTGTAGTTGTGATGATGTGTTTGCTGATGGATATCTTCTCGGCAGGAGCATATATGCGCCTTAAATATAGGTTTTCCGCAATCTGCCTAGCGTTAAAGTTGTGTAGTTTACGGAATCTCTTCTCGGCAGGCGTTAATTATTTTTTAGAGTTTGAAACGTGTGCAGAGTGTAAAAAAATATAAAATGAATGAATGGGTGTGCATAGACAGTTTTTTGGAACACTCTGGACCTTTGACTTCCTTCCAAAACAATTTAATGTTTTCTTTGAAGTGGTTTGTCATTGTGATTCTCTTCCTTTTCCAGGTGTTTTCATTCTTTCACTTCGAAATATTCTTATGAAATTATCTTTTATGCCTCTTATTTGGCGCCTGCCGAGAAAAGATTCCGCAAACTACACAACTTCAAAGCTAAGCAGATTGCGGAAAATCTTTTTTATGGCGCATAATTGACGCTCAACTAGGAATCGAACCTTTTGAGCGAATCTAAAAATAACATCTTGCATGCCTGCCATCTACCGATTTCCAGTAAAATTAATATCAAATTATATGCCTTTTTTAATTTGCATGCGTGCCATCTACCGTATTTCAGTCAAAATAATATTTGGTAATTTTAGCTAAGAATCACACCTTTTCTCTGAAGAAATCTGTAACTTCGCATTTAAATTGAAATTTTTGTTCAATAGGCCGGGGCACACGTACACTTCCGACCGCGTGCCTCGCCCCCAGGCTAAAGCGGCATGCGACCCTCCCGCCGAAACGCCGTGTCCGCCTGCCGGCCGACCCCTTACTCTAAAAAGTTACACCACTTCCGCGGGCAGGCCAAAGCGTCAGTTTTGACCATAGATTATAGAAATATTATAGAAGCTCCATACAACTGTGCCCTCACGAAGGTGGACGTCTATGGTGTTCGCCAAGCAGCCCGCCGAAACGCCGTGTCCGCCTGCAGGCCGAACAGGTACACTATTTTGGGTAAAAAAGTCGCCACACTTCCGCGGGCAGGCGAAATCGTTGAATGGGTGACCTTGGGCGACCCTCGCGCGGAAGTGTACGTGTAAACTGATTTTCAAGCGTTCGGAGCGAACTGTGGTGTGTCGCGGGACATGTCGTGCAGTTCAAAAGTTTTTGCTGCAGTTTTGATGCCTCATCCGCACGTTTGCCACTTGCCGCAAACTCCAAATCTCTACAAACGTTTGGCTTGATTTCGGAATTCAAACGTGGCCATCCACACGCTTGCGAGTGCATTAGTTTGTTCTGAAGAGGCAAGCATGACGGACGTCGAGGTTGTTGCATCGGCCATAACATTTGGCTTAAGATGAAGCTATTGTAAATAATGCAAAATCATACAAAATTGTATGTTTTTGTTTTGAAAATTGGATCGCTTAAAAGTATTATAGAAGCTTCTATTAAATACTGCGTGTAGAACATATCTTGGCCCTAAAAAATATTGGTCAGTTTTTTTCAAATTTATTAGGTCAAATTTAAAGTCGGTAAAAAGTCCAAATTCTCCTATTTATATACCCCTTTTCGAATATGGTTTTATTGTTTAATGTAGCAAATTCAGTTTCTTTTATAATAATCGCTAAAAAAATTGATATTTACGCCCGAAGTTCACAAAATAAAATAAAATATGCATTTTCGCGTTGTTATTCTACAATACGGACGGCAGTAGACGAATTTGGATTTTCAAAGTGAACTCTATGCCGTCCACCGAAGGGCTACATAACTAGTCACGCCAGTTTTTTTTTTTATCTGTTCGCCCCCAAACGTTAGGCTCCGCGTCGCTTTGTTCCGTGAAATCAATTTTAAAATTCTGTTTTAATACAATTAAAAAATGCGAAAAAAATGAGTTAATGTTTTTACAGGCCTTTACGAAATCAACCTGTAAAAAAAAATCTCAAATACCCTTTCCAACCTTTCCAAAGGCTTTTTTCTCGAGTATTTTTAAACTCCTCCCACAAAAGGGCGTAAATTCTTCGATTTTTGCTTGGACTATATAGGATCGCCTTAAGTTATTTTTATTATAAATACAAGAAAATAAGTGGAAGAAACGAATACGTTCTTCTTTCTTTTTTAGATGTTTTCTGAATATAAAAATTTCCTTCTTGGCTTTCAGCTCCTTTACTAGTTTCTTCAAAAAGTTACTAACGCGACTCCATGCATCGGTAACCTTCTTATTATCCTTATGCTCTCTATGGCTTGGGTCCCAAATGCATGGCTCTCCCTGATAGAATTCCCGGCATCGTAAACGTCCTCATTTGACCAGTCACTCATTTTGAAGTACAACTCACGCATGAATATACTAACCGCAACTCACGTCCGTTAGCCACCACTGCACAGACGAGACTAGGCGTGAGCGTTATTTAACGAGACTAGTTACAATAACTAGTTACGCGGCATGTAACGGAAATAACTAGTCTCGCTAAAATCACAAGTAGTTATTTTTGTAAATGCGTTATTTCCGTTATTTCTGTGTTGGGTGTGATGCGAGTAATTGAGTACAGAGTAGTTTCGCCGCGTTTCGCATAGTTGCGTTTGCCGGCCGGCCGAGCGTGCGAGATTTTGAATCGAACATTTTCGAGTAAGCGGGAGTGGGTTCCGTTTCTGGGAAACGAGCCACCATTTTTTTAATTTAAAGTAAAATAATTTAGTTTGTTTTAGTTCGTCGTTGTACTTGTGTATAATTTTGAGTACTTTCGGTAAATTTTCGATCTTACTGTCAACGCTTATTACGAATAATTTAAAAAAAAAACACCTTTAGATTCACTTTAATTACTATAAAAGGAAACTTTTTGCATTTGGGGTGGCGAAAAATAATGCATTTAAAATTATAGTAAACACTAATTAATCATAAAAAACATTTAATGCAGTCAGTCCTAAGCCTGAATAAAGTATGAAGGGAAGTTAATTTCATGTACGTTGATTTCACTGTATAGCTACAAACACTTAGATAGTGCTTAAATTTATTTTCGTTTCGTGTGTAACTTTATAGTTGGCGGAGGTATACAGTTTCGTGTGCAACTGAAACTAAGAAAATAACTAGTTACAAAAATAACCTGTTTCGAAACAGATTATGCCTACCAAGAAACTGGTTTCGTTACGTTTCTTGAAAACGGCGTAACGACCCACGTCTAGACGAGACTAGAAGTGTGTCGTTCCGGCCGGAACGAATCCAAAGATTCCGAGTCCGAATGCGTTTGATTCGTTCCGAGTCCGCAAAATGTTATGAATCAGTTCCGGAGTCGCTCGCACTCGGGCGAGGTTGACGCGGAAGGAGGTGTGCGACGCGGGCCGGGCGGCAGGAATCATTTACGGGAGGAGGTGCGCGGCGCAGGCCGGGCGGGGATTTGTCACTCTATCACTCGGGAACGAGTGACAGAGTGAGAATACAGGACTTATTCACGGGATGAGGTGTGTGGCGCAAGCGGGGCGGCGTTGTATTGCTCTAGCGGGGCGCGATGACAGCGTGAAAACATTTTTCGAAAAGAAATAGCATTATATCTTAGTCAAAAGATAGCAAGGAGCACTGCTTTTTACCTTTTGTCGGTCATCACGGAGCAAATTTGCCTTCCCGCAAGTTCGCGCCGGTGATACTCTGGTGAATTACTAGTTTTATGAAGAATGTAAAATATCTAACTAACCATCACGCCGTTTCTCCGCAGGGGTTTTTCTCATTCCTGAGAGGAATGACCGCCAAACAACTCGATCTTGGCACACACTCCTTGCCTCACTCACATTCATACATCGTCTCAAACATACTCTTCTTTTATTCTGACTTTTGACATGGCCCGACTCAAGTATCTGATTCACTTGATCTTGCCATGTCTTCCCCGGGCGTCCCCAACATCTTCCACCATTCACATTTTGGCATATATTCTCCTTACACTACTTTCTTCGTTCATTCGCTCTACTTGCCCAAACCATCTGAGGGTCCCCTTCTTAATCTTACTCATTATGCTTACATCAGCCTTACATTATTTGCGGATCTCCACATTTCTCTCACGATCATACATAGTTTCACCACATATACGCCTCAGGGATCTCATTTCAACAGCATTCAGTTTACTTTCATCCTTCCTCTGCCGGTTCCATGGCTCACTGCTATACAAGGACTCCACTGTTCGTAAGTTTCAAATTTATCGTAAATATCTTACACGGTTCTCATAAAGCCGACAAAGATATCACTCATGTCAAATACATTATTATTAGCTATATAAAGATAAGACTTCTCGCTCGCAATAAACAATAGCATGTTAATGTACACACGCCCGGCTACTTAAACACATGATTCCTTAACTCCGTAACGTTCCACGATTCCACCGAGTACGGCGAGTTCAGCTGAATCAACTCTCGGCATTGAATCAGCAGGAGTCAAATTGAGTTTGGTTCCGGCCGATTCAACGACTCCGGCGGAGCGCCACAATGAGTTTGGTTCGGCGAGTCCGGCGGAATCAACTCTGGCATTGAATCAGCAAGAGCCAAACTGAGTTTGATTCCGGCCGATTCCACGACTCCGGCGGAACGCCACAATGAGTTTGATTCGGTGAGTCCGGTGGAATCGCCGGAATCAAAGGAGCGAGTCCAGTGAATCGAGTCCACTCAGTCGAATATAGGTCCGGAATTGATTCCGTAAAATGAGTGAATCAACCCACTTCTAGACGAGACTGAGTGCTCGCAAACGTGTGGATGCGTTGCAAACGCTTGCGGCAAATTCCCTTTGATTTGTGACGAAAAACCGACACTCGGCAAATCGGCAACAAACGCTTGCAAACTTACGCAAACCAAGCCAAACACCCTATCCGCACGTTTGCGTTTGTGAAGGTTTGTTGAGGTTTGCCAAACGTGCGGATGAGGCATGACCATAACCAAGATGATACCTATCACATGCTTATCAGCTGTCACCTATCAAGTTTTGACAGTTTTAGCGGCGGTGACAAATTATTTATATGAATGAAATTGTAAACCAGTATTTTAATAAAAAATGACCATATTATCAGTGAGGCTACAAGCGTATTATAATTATTTTGATTATGTTTAAAAGGGTGAAGTAGATTATTATCACAAGTTACTCAAGTTAGTTAATTATTTTTCATATTTAATTATTTTCATTAGAATGCTGCCACAAAGTGAATTTACAATAAATTGTAGAATAACTTAAGTGTACTTATTTTACAGTGTTGTATAAATTCAATTACAATGTAATTCTCATCCGAGACAGAAATATTTAGCAGTTTATTATGTGTACTGTTATTATTTAGCGTTGTTTTAACAACTGTGGTAGAGAGAGGTGCATAATTTGTTAGTATGAATATAAATGAAACATTTTGGTTGCCTTATAAAACATATTTTTATTTACATACTACTTACATTAAAAAACAGAAGAAATAAACTATAGCTGTGATTACTTATAAATTAAAGATTGTCTCGGTTATGCTAGGATTTGAAAAACAGATCATACGTTGATATTTTTATTATACAACTCCACACAGGAGGCCCTGAGGAAAATAATTTCTAAAAGATGCTGTGTGGAAGGTCTTTTTGAGGAGAGAAAGGACTGAACATGGGTCTTGAAGAGACCCAAGTTGTAGGAGGAAGCACGGATGCTCGTTCCACCGCCGAGCTGTTGAACTCAAGAACCAATCGGAAAAATGACCCATTCTCGTGTGATAAATGTCAGGACCGGTCAGTGGCTGAGTTGGCAATCTAACACGCGTCCCACCCAGGCATCGCGTGTTCAATTCTTCGGCTGGCTAAGTCCTCCTTCACGACACAAACAAAATTTTCGGCTGACTGTGTTGGTAGTAGGAGATTTTCAAACATTGTCAGGTTATTCATAACTCGAGAATGTTTGACTTTCTTTTAAAAAAAACATATCAACCTTGTACATAAAATATAAACTCTATTTTTTTTAAAAAGAAAGACAAACATTCCCGGGTTACGAATAACTTGACAATTTTGCTTGTGTCGTGATGGAAGTCTTAGCCAGCCAAGGAATCGAACAATGGGACTCCTGGACGCGATGCCAACTCAGCCACTGGGTCGGTCATGACATTTGTCACATGAGGACGGGTCATTTCTATTTCTCGTTCTTGAGTTCAACAGCTCGTCGGTGGAACGATTTGCCAGCCTCTTGATCTCTTCAAGATTCCAAGCCAACTCAGTCACTGACCGGTCGCGGGAACATATGTTGGTGATGCATACAACTCAACTAGCACACTGCGATGATAACACCTCCCATATAAAAATTATAATCTTTTACTATGACGGGAACAGCACTTTCAAATAAATATATGTGTATTTTAAAACCTCTAAAATCATTAAAAATTGACTTCTTTAATGGCCTGTATGTCGTAATATAAAATACATATCGATCATTCAGTTAATTGGTCAGACAACTCCGAAAAATCAATATTTAAGTTGAGTATGCAGTTATTTGTAGGCGTGTACCCCCTCCCCTATCTGGTACTATACTCACTTTACTCATAAACACCACCAACATCTATTATAATGCACAAAAACTTGTAGTGAATTCAACAAAGTGTTGATGTTTTCTGGGTCGATAGTAGGATATTTCAAAATTTTCTTACTAATGTACCGGACCCGGACCATTATGCCTCCCGGGGTTATTTTGCATTATTTTTAGTATGTAAAACACAGACAAGTGTAAATAATATTTGATTTATAGTGAACATTCAAATGTTCCTTTCCTCATTTTATCTCAAAACTTAGTATTTGGAGATATCTTTTTAATTAACTGGACGATCAGTATCAGAGTATTGGATAAAAAATAATATTCAGTTTGTAATAATATGAGTATTTTGGGCTCAAATACAAATTTAAAATTTGTTTGAAAAAGGCTGCGCAGCCGTTCCTCTTAAGGTTAAAAGTCACATACGTTTTAATCCACGCATTCACAGATGGCACCAATCAAATTATTTTAGGTTTTTAATACTTTTTGCACGTTTTGCTTTAAAATATTGAGGTAAATTAATTGTTTGAACCGTACATATTTAATATGAATAAATAGTTTTGTCCATAAACAAAACCAAATCTTTCATGAAAGGCTGAAAAATACAATATTGGATTGAGTCACCGATACTTATCTGGACTAGATATTTAATACATATTTGAATAAAAAAATATTACACAATGTCAGTGGAGACTTTGAAATTACGGTTTGGAGGGATACCCTTTATCAACTTTCTAACTACCTTCATCGCCTTGCACCGCAGTGGGAGGGATGGATTCATACGTCCGTCACTCCTGGACACACTTACCCCCAGATTCCTACCCACCCCTAATACCCTTTTCCTTCCCAGAACTTCCTCTCCTAAAAAGACACTCCTCACAGCATCCCCAAAGATGAAATAGGCCCTGCGGGGAATTATTTTCCCCAGGGCCTCCTATGTGGAGCTAATGTAAAAAAAAAACAATGTTTTCACTCATACCGTCATACCGGGCAGTCTTCTCACCCACATAACTGCTTTTGCCCATGTACATCTCAAAATCATAGACGAGCTCACCTACCTGGCTACTGGCCACTGCCCACTCTGTGACTGGCTATCGCTCGGGAGAAGGCTTTGATGCCCCACTCGTGTGGCTTATTTTTTTTATGTATTGCTTCAAATTACTTCTACCTTTGAACAGTATTATGAGCTCGTCTACAGAATTGAACTCCTCAGGTTCCACCTTGACCTTATTTTCATGCGGGGCATTTAACAACGGCCTTATTTTGAATAGTTTGTCGTAACCCTGGCATCCTCTCGGAATCAACGTGTTATTGTTGTTTAAATGAAAACACAACCGCAACTTATGAAACGATTTCTAGGCATGACATCTGCGATAAGAGATAGCCTTGTATCGTTTACCCAGTAAAGGTGGAATGCCGGATACTTGAGGATACCCATCATGATGTGCATTCCTAGAAATCAGTTCATTTCGTTGACTGAGGTGTTTACGCTAATGCTATTTTTTGTACAGAATACAAATTTGTCTGCTCAACAATATTTTTTATAGTGTTTTCATCTATGAAACGTAAAAAATATTGAAGACAGACATATTCAGTGGTGGGTTTGAAAAGGTCACATCACAGTGAGAGTCAACATGCTCGTAATCTTTCTTGATCCACCGTAGATCAGCTCTTGAGGAGTTGAGGCTTTACCGGGCTGTCCTAGGGGTACAGTGCAGGACTCTGACTTCCCCCCCCTGTGGCTGCTGTCTCTCTTCCAAAGTCTATAAATGAAAAAATATTACTTCATAGTTTCATTTAAAACCCAGACATGTTCATCATTTTATAATAACATCAAACGCAATAATTGCTAGTAATAAGAAATATGTAATGATAAACGTACTTCATGGATTTCTACCAATGGATCCATTCCAAGAGGCTTGGCTTGGCTCAATGCATCCCTCTGCAGGATTCTGGAAAACTTCTAAATATTCCACTGGCCAGCCCTCTTCGTCTTCTCCTCCGTCTGACTCCTAGCCTCCTTCCAGTATCATGGTGATCTAATCATGTAACAAATTTCTGATGTAATATAAAAATAAGTTAGATGTAATATATAAATAAGAAGTATTTAAAATAAATGAATATAGGTATATTGAAATAATCAAAATAATATCAAGTAAAACAAACACCAACGACCAATGTGCCAGCTCGGGAACATGAATGTTTTTCTCCAAAAACAAAATTAAAAACCAATGTTTTTGAATGGAAATCATATTTATCTATTAGATTAGACATGTAAAATAAAGTAATTATTATTTTCAACTTTATTTTCTACCTATGGTGAAATCCATGTGAAATCCGAGATATGTCAGCTGTCAAGCGTCAAACAAGCGTTTCGAATTCGAAGACAGCAATATTTTGTGTTGCCAGTACGCGATTGTTATCTTTCTCAAGCTATACGCAAAATACGGGGCTATTTATTTCATACATAAAAATGGATTGAAAAACTATTATGCAGTGTATATACATTTGATGTAAATTACTAAAATTCACAATTTTGGAAACTAAATGTAAACTACTAAGTGTTTTTTTGAAATGAAAACTTCGAAAGCCTACTTACAATTAATGCAAAAAACAGTTTATATTCCTTTCTCAATAAATGAAATCAAAACTTACCCCAACATTAATATAATTATACACAACAAAAAATTTAAGAAAAAAGTCTGTAATAATTCATGAACCATATTAAACCATACAACTAAAATAAAGTACCTCGGTGTAATAGAGAACTGCAGTCCATTTTTTTAATTTATTTTTAAATGAATAATGACCTTCTGACTTAAATAACTTCATATATTTTTTTAGAGTTTGTTTTAATAGTTAAAATAATTTTCAAAGTTTTAATTTTTCAAGATCCCCCGAAAAACACCGCACTTATAGTGAATCGTGTGACGTCATCACTCCTGAAAAGTTTTTCAACAGGTGTTCATTTTGTATGACGGTTATACGGAAGAAAGTATGGTACTATTCGATAAGTTAAAACATTATTTAGGTGGAATTATTTATTTATTATATTACTAGCTTTTTCCTGCGGCTTCGCGCGCATGGTGTAAGGGGGTTCCCACTTCGCCTCTTCCACCTCCCCCCCTCTCACCGCCCTCCCTCCCCCTCCCCCAACCAATCACTAATTCATTATGGAATCATTGGATGGGGAAGTGCATAAGAGAAAATTGTAAGTCCTGTAAAAGTGGTACAAAAATTATTTCTTTAAGTAATTTTGAAAAGACAACCTACATTCCCTTCAGCATATTTTTTTTCAAAATGTAAGACCTCCATAAAAAAGATTCAATATTACAAATAATATTCAAAGAAAATTTAATATATTTTTTTAATTTATCTCATCATTAAGGCATAAATTTAACATCCAAATTCCTCTATTTTCAACACAAAAAATGCACAATAATTATATTTACAAAGACATAAAATATTTGAATAGTCTTCCCGAAGAAGTAAAAAAATTGACAAATTTCTTATCAATCAAGAAAAAGGTCAAAAAATTCTTTTAAAAAAATAACAACCATAACATCACCAATCAAAATATTATAACTTCATTTCATGCCATATTAAAATTACGTCACAATATCCTAGTACGTAAGATTATATTTATTGTACACTCTTTGTAAAATTATGTAATAATAATGAAATAATTATGAAATAACTCTTACGCCAAGCGCAAGAGCTAGCACTATTAATTGGCGTAGACATTTGTTAAAATATGTATTTCACTATTAGTCCAGTCAATGAATGGTCCAAAAGGAGGTGTAGAGTGCGTGAGCAGGAACCAAAGCGATTCCTTCAGAAACTTGTTCAGGGTGCTTAGGGTGTGAACATACTAAAAGTCCTGACATTCAGGTGGTGAGCTAGAGGGGGGAGGGCGGGGGAGAAGGTCCCAATTTTCGGGTTTCCGCTTATATCCCGAAAACGGGGCGTTGCAGAGGAAAATTTTCTCATAATAAGTAAAAGCTCATAAAATTATCTACAACTTTTATTCCATACGTAATTTTCGAAATCCTTGCTGTTTTTGAGTTACACGCTCCACAAATGTAGATATTTTCGAAAAAAATCATTTTACTTCACATTTTTCATCAAAAATTCCTTCATATTGTCTAAAATGTCATCATTTTCAAAAAAGCTGTTTTCATATTATTACTGACACACTACTTTTGTTTGTAACAGAATGTGGGACTTATAATAATAATAATAATAATATAAACATTTATTCATCAGTAGATTTTTTTTCAATGTACATTTTTTTCTTTTAATATTGATTCTGTTGTTGAAAAGGTCACTGCTCAGCTTTAATTCAGGATTTCTCGAGGTGATGGGTTGAGGGATTCTGGCTGGAGAGGTCAAAAGACCTTCTTATAGGGATGGACGATACACATCGATGTATTGTAAACACTATGATGTATAGTAACGATTCATCGTATTGAACCGATGTATTGTTAATACTTCAACATCGAATATATATCGATGTGTTTTATTCGCAAATAATACGCAAACTATGAGATGAGACTACACATATAAAACTTTTATTTTTTCTTTTATCAAGCTTAATTTACAGAAATCTATTTTCAATTAAATATTAAGATTAAAATATAAATAACAATAATAATTTTAAACAATTACGGTACCTAGAGTAGGTACCTTATTAAAGTTACTTACATGGTTATATTCAAATCATTTTATTAATTTATTCATATTATTATTAAATAAAAAGACGTTGCGAACCCGTCGTCCCGTACTAAAGTTCAAAATTTCAAGAACTACATTCCTGAATTCGGGATTTCACTCACGCGACCCATGCAAACAATAAACAAATCATATCCACTCAAAAGTAGATCATTTGGCGACCGCTAAAATACAATGTCTTGTTCGATATGGTTTTTTGAGAAAACCGTGAAGGTATAAACGACCCAAAAAACCACGCATCTGGTAACACTGAATGGCAGATAAATTAATTCTTGAATAAAATCAGTCAGCAAATAGCCATAAACAAACAAAAAAAGTCAAAGACATCTCGCGCGGCACCCGCTCCAAACCTTACGTGTGAACGCTCAACGGGCCAAACGCTGATACGAACTGGCGAGTGACTGGAGCATTTCGCCTGCGAGTCGATCGCGTTTACACGTACGTTTCCGCCAACGATTCGGAGCGAAGTGTGCTCAGACTCGCAGGCCAAACTCTGCGTGTAAACCCCGCTAATGAAGGTATTAAGATTCTGAGCCTTAAAAACCCTTATTATTTGACTGAAAATCAACAGATGTCACTTGTGTAAGTTTACTTTGATTACAATATATATATATTACAACATACTTTCTTACATTATTATTTTGACTATAAACCGTATTTCAGATTTCTGTAAAATAGTGGTGCAATTTTTAGCTTTAATAAGTACCTGGCATTCATTTGAATAAAAATCGGTAGATGCCAGACATGCGAGCTTTTCATATTTCGGCAAAAAAGATTTAATTCACAGGTTTTCCCGTAAAGAAACAATCCTTAGCTAAAAGTATCCCATCATTCATATATCCCATCATCAAAGGTGTCATTCCGGCTGGAATGATTCCAATGAATCCGATTCCAAGGCATCGACAGAGTTCGTAAAATAAAATGAAACGAATTTGGATTCACTCTCACTCCTTCCGTACTGTGGGTGGATCTGAAATTGACAACATAACAAAATACAAGGTGTCCGGAAACTCGTAGTACAAGCGGGAAACTGGAGAATCCACATCACATTTGGAGTCGATTTTGTGGTTTAACTTTTTTTGATTTGAGCTTTCGTTTTCGAGTAAATCGGGTCCGAAGTTGGAATTTTTTTGGTTAAATTTGAAAAAAAATTTCACTAGGGGGTTGATTTCAGCTGTGTAATGTCTTATAAAATGCAACGAAGGGTAAACCGGGCTCAAAATTTTTTTTAACCCTTTAGTTGCCGAAAAAATGGAAAAATAGAAAAAATAATAATATTAAAATCGAAATGCTTAGATCGAAAAAAATAAGTTTTTTGGGTTCTCTACGTGATGTAGATTCACCAGTTTCCCGCTTGTACTACGAGTTTCCGGACACGTTGTATAGGTTGAAGAAAACATTTTTCAAAAAGAAAGTGCATTACCTCGCAGAAAAAAAATAGCAAGAAGTATTGCTTTTTACCTTTTGTTGGTTTTCATGGAGCAAATTTGCCTTCCAGCAAGTTCGCGCCAATGGCATTCCATGCCAACTTTGGATGCCAAGACTCACTGGCTCCAGATGGCTGAGAGCAGTTGGGACTCTTGTGCGGTATTAAAAAAAACATTTAAACCCCCCCCCCCTCCCCCTTCACTCACCAAACATCCCTCAACCTTAATCTGTATTGGTTCCGATTCAATGAGTAAGGTAAGTAAATTTGATTAAACTAATGAGTGAGTAAATCTGATAAGTTGGTTCACTCTCGTAACTACTATCGTTACCCTACTCCGTGGTGTTCCACCGGGTTCGGCGACTCCAGCAGTACAAACTCAATTATTTTCTTTTAAGCAGATTCGGTGAGTCCGTTGAAACGACACAATGAGATTGATTCGGCAGAACGAAAGAACTGAAAAGATCGAGTCCAAGGAATTGAGTCCGTTCAGCTAAATTCAAAATCCCTAAAATAAGTCGATCGACTCACTTCTAAACTGACGGGAGTTCCTCATTGGAAGATATTTCAACTTTTATAATAAGGAATAATTCGTTAAGACATTTTTTTTATAAATTCTTTTTAATTATTATAACAAACTGAAATTTATAAAACATCTTCCCATTATATTTGCAATATCAAAAGTAGTATGATGCTTGTATAAATGTATAGTAATTTCATTTCACCAAAAAAACACCCAAAAGCTATGTATTAAATATGTATTTTGGAAAAAAAATAACTTAATAGATGTTTCCATTACATTATTAGCCAAATCAGATAAAAATATTTTGATCATGTGAAAAAACAAGATGCTAAGTCAACTCGAGGCTCAGACAATATCATAGCACCTGTAATTATAACATTGTTAAAAAGGTATAGGATTCTCTGTGGCCAATAATGTCTGGATTGACACAACTCATCTCATTGCTGAACTTAGAAATAATAACAAACTACAGTGCTACACGTGTAAGTTGGTGGTGGCGTAAACATGAACTAACGCTATATATTTATATTTTAATCTGGCAACCACACATACTATCATTATGTCATAGTCGACAGCGCCATCCTTTTTCATCAACTTAAAAGTCCAGCAAGAAGATACCAAAATAGCGAGCAAAGAATGCCAAGATGAAAAAATAAGAACCAGAACCAGAGAACCAGAAGGAACGAGAAGATACAAGAAGAGACAATAAGAGCCAAGAAAATTGAAGAAGAGCCATGAATAGACAAGAGCTAAGAAAATTCAAGAAAGTCAAGAAAAACTGAGACGATCCAAGAAGAGTTAAGAAGGAGCAAGAAGAGCCAAGGAATGACAAGGCGGACCAGGAAGTACCATGAAGAGCAAGAAGAAGAAAGATATAAAGAAAAACCGGTCAGTGGCTGAGTTGGCATAGCGTTTGGGTCCCATCTGGGCGTGGCGTGTTCGATTCCTTGGCTGGCTAAGTCCTCCATCACAACACAAGCAACATTTTTCCGCTTTCTGTGGTGGTAGTAGGAGATTTTCAAATATTGTCAGGTTATTCGTAACTCGGGAATATTTTTCCAAGTCTTAACAAATCAGTGCCCCCTGGTTTACCGGTCTTACCGGGGCAGGATTACTCCTGGCTGGAGTGGTACAATTATATCGTAAATTATAAATAGTGTAGCACTGTATTTTTTAAATCCATAGATATTTTGTAATCTATTCACAAAATCAAAATTAGCAACCCCACCAACTGCAAAGCTGAGTGTGTCAAACTATATATTATTTAGTAACATTTAAAAAAAAATGGTTTATAAATTGAACAGTTGACGAGGGTCAAATAAACAAATGGACTAACCAGCTACATTTAAGATATAGTTTAGTATTAGTATTAAGGTTCCATAGATAAGGCTGCTTGTTTGATTACTGAACAATGAAGAATATAAATATGTTCAATTAAAAATAGTAATCATTTTACTCTGTCTCATGGATATATCTAGTGATTATAATACTTAGCAACATTTGTTTAAAATTAACAATAAGAGTCGTTGTCTGAAATGCATTACATCCACAAGTGTTTTGCTAAAATGCTTGAAAGAGATTATACACATTGTGCAAAGTTTATAAATATATCTCAAGCAAATTTTTTATTTATTTTACAAATCATGTTTTCCATCATAACAACTGGAGCTCTTTTTGCCACAATACAACACTATTTAGAATACCTTTGCTTTGCTGCCAATTTTGGCAAATTTTTTCCTTATTTGTAAGTAATTAAGTAGAAGTTTACGATTTTATAATTATTTTTTTATATATCCTACGAATATGTGATAATGGACAAAAGATAGTGAATTCATTGGCTATACAGAACTATAATCAGTTTGTCTCCATATAAAAATTCGGAGGTATGATTTTTTGAACACTAAAAAATCTCGAGCAATCGGAGAAAAAAGTTATAAATTGCACTGTCGCTCCAGTGGACAGTGGTTAACAATCTATGAATAAAGCAGATTTCTCTACATATGTGCAATCATGACATATTTAGCTAATTCATAACTAAAATACGTTCAAATCAATAATTAAAAGCCCAGAAATAATCAGTTTGGCAACACAGGGTAGTGAAACAAGACGATTCCTCATCCGACCCAAACAAATGGTTTTTTAAACTTAATGCAAAGGAAGACAATAACACAAAGGCTTTATTTCTTTTTTAGTTGCTTTTTATAATTTGTATAAAGAACTATTATAAATATTTAATTAATTACCAACATGGGCATCTTCAGCGTAACAATATAGATTTATGAATTTAAGTTATGGAGTTTGGTTTTGATTTTAGTGTTTTCTGGATAGCGCAAATAAGCATTTTTTTGTTCTGTTCAATCTGAGTTATGAATAAGGATTATTATTTAAGTTCTGCAACTAGGCATCTCTTAAATCAGCATCAATGTCAACACTGGGGTAAATCAACTTTATTCCCTTGCCCGTATATGCCACAACACATATTGTGTGTTTGCGGTGTACATGAGAGTTAGAGCTGGGCTGATTGATCATTTTAAACAAACAAATTTTTAAACAAATCATGATCCACTGGCGAAGTGATTGGATCCACTGGTGAAGAGATCGGATCCACTGGCGAAGTGATCGGATCCACTGGTGAAGTGATGGGATCCACTGGTGAAGTGATCGGATCCACTGGCTAAATGATCGGATCCATTGGCAAAGTGATCGGATCAACCGGCGAAGTGATCGGATCCACTGGTTAAATGATCGAATCCATTGGCAAAGTGATCGGATCCACTGGCAAAGTGATCGGATCCACTGGCAAAGTGATCGGAACCACTGGCGAAGTAATCGGATCCACTGGTAAAGTGATCGGAACCACTGGCGAAGTGATCGGATCCACTGGCAAAGTGATCGGGTACTTTCACACATGAAAAAATGTCGTAAAGTAGAGAAGAGAAATCGATGCGAGCACCGCTCGCTGCCGTAAGTTGAAAGTAGCTATCGTACCAGAGTCCCAAATACCCATCACCTGATGTTTGATTGGGTGCTTTCGTTTGACGCAGGTAACGTAACTGGAACACGCTGATTCTGAGATACCTAGTTGTAGCATCTAATAACCCCATACACATGAACAAAATCTCATTATGAAAAACATGAATAAGGCCCAGAGGTATTTCTAAGATGTACTAAATCTTACCTCACACTTTTCTTCACATTTTGTTATGTTTCTGCATAATTCATACAATGTGTTTTTCAAATTAAAAATAGTGATAATAATTGACACTCATGCCATACCCATATATTTTTAAAACTAATGGAAATCCAAAGTAGTTTTGAAAAACTTCAATGGAAATAAATTTGTTTAATCTATTGAAATACAATTTGGAAAGCGCTTCATTATTTAGGCACATACGGATTAATTAGATTAACGGAGAACTCCTTGACTTGATCAGCACCCCGAACCTCCTTGTCCAGCAGCGGGAGTTTGGTAACGTGGAAGTCTTCATACAGATCGGCTATCTGCTCCAAATACTTGGCTTGCACCTGCAAAATAACTCATCTTATTTTTATGTGAATACCTCAGAGTCCCAACTGCTCCTGTCTTGAGCCAGTGAGACTATGGCATCTCCAATAGGGGTATGTTGTGAGGCAGAAGGTAGTGGGGAGGGGAAGGAGATGATGAAGAGGAAAGTGGGGAAGTGCCTGGCTATTCAGATCTGGTCACCAAACTCGGCTAAAGCCATTTCAAGCAACGCTTCAATTCTGAATGGTGGTCTTACACCAGGGGGATACTGAGAACATCTTCCACTTTGGAACATGTCGCAAATATACTATATATTATTAGACATATCCCAATTGGGGATGCCAGTCTCACTGGCTCAACCAGAAGGGAGCAACTGGCACTCTTAAGGCATTCACATAAAAATAAAAATAAATTGTACAAGAATTCCACCAGCTTTCCAAAGTCAGGGGGACCATGTTGTGAGGCTTGGGATGGGGGGGGGGAGGGGGAGGTAGAGAAATACCCGACTGTTCAGATCTGGTGACTAAACATGGCTAATGAGGATGATATGCAGGTCGGTCCTGTGTGGATGCAATTGGCAAATCTGGCGTGTTAGAAATTAATGGGGCTATGTTAGAAACTTTTTGGAAGATAGGAAAAAAGGAATCACAAACTCACTGAAGGCAACTTCGACTTTCCACTTTGCAACGATTATCACCAGTTGTAATTTTGAAGGTTTTCACGAAACTCGTAATTTATCAAAGAAGTCAAGATACTGAGCCTTGAACACGGCTGTCACTTGGAAGACTGTCAAGGCACTGAACTTGTGACTTTTCAGATGTAGGCAGGGGAGCAGGTGTAGGTAGGAATCAGGAAAATATCATGAGAGGAATAATATCTAACAAGGCGCAATTAGCGTGCCCACTTACCGAGGCTGAATTTTGTAATATTTCCGTTTGGCTCAGGACTGACCATGTCTAGCAGATTTGTGCTAATAGTCAATATAAAAAAGAAGTAATAATAGTAATGTAGTGAGAGTGAGAACCTTATGCCTGGCAGCGCACATGGAGCAGGGTTCACAGTTGGGTCCCTTCATGAGCAGCTGGTTGACGATGATGTTGTGTGTGTCGATGCCGCACCGCGTCAGCTCCTGGACCAGCCTCTCCGTCTCGTACAGCGACAGGAACTCTGCTATGCACACGCACACAAAGGTTGTTTGTTCCTGTCAAACAATCATCACCAAATAAATACAGACTTTCATATTTATGCAATTTAATCTATTAATCTAGTAGGCATCCCAGTTATTGAGATTACTTGAAATGTGTTCAAAAATACCAATAAAGATTGAGATTTGTCAAGATTATATTTACCTTACTTATATTATCGTAAGGTTTATAATGAATATCTAACTGGACTAGAGGTCTATTCTATTGGGTGCTCTAAATAATTCTGAAGCCAGAGAAACTGACACTGAAGGAGCCCAGTGGTCTATCGTGTATCATTGGTTATTTCCGTAAGGTGTTCGTGCATTAGACAAAAACTTAACTTAGTACCTAACTGACTTCTGTTGAAGGACGTTGAAACTACATATATAATCCTACATACCACATATGTAAAAATTTATTATAATTGAGCTGCAAACAAGTTCCAACTTGATTAAAAAAAAGCATTAGACCCCTGCTACACACAGCTATAAAATATAAAAGATCATCGCACACCAAATAACGCTCTCCAATTACAATCCTTTCAGACCTGTCACACCTAAGCGGTTTATGCGCAGATCAACCATAGACAATACAGATCATACACCGAAACCGCTCCTGAGGCGATATGTGAAAAGTTATGCAACCCCCTCTTCTCCGAAAACAGGAGAGGGGTCATTTTAATTACGGAGCTGCCTAAATGGGCGGATGACAGCTGTCAAGTTGATAGATTCAGTACAAAAAAAATGGCATTTGTGGCGCTCCCTAAATCATCTGACCCCCTCTCCTACCATAGGAAGAAATATTTTATAGCGTCGTGTGACTGTACAACATATAAACGCTCGCGGTTCAACAGATATCTGCTCGCGCTTTTATAGCTGTGTTTGCCAGGTATATTAAAAAATGGGGGGAAATATTTTGTTTGTGTAACAAAATAACATGTTTTTTTGATTATTTTTTTGGGTTATTACGGAAAGAATGAAATATATTATGTTCATTAAACAGAAAGGTAATATAAATTGTAGAATTTAGATTTTTATGCTGCAATTTGGAGGTTAGGGATGATAATTATCCTTGATTGAATCTACACACGTAATTCAGCAAAGTTATGGACTCACCCGATCCTTGAACTGAGAGTTAACGGTCCTGATGATGGAAAGCATCTCTTCCATTTTCCCAGTGAAGGATTCTGCACTGAAGTCTGCCATACCAAACATGGTGGCCATTTGGTTTAGGAAGGGAGAGACCTGAACAAAACAACCAAACAGATTAGCAACCATATTATTTTTGTAGAATATAAATACAAACATATGTTCCTTATCACAATAATGCTGCAACTCTTTCAAAAGATGAGATACACAATGTACAGGTCTGTTTCCTCTAATAATCCAGTCAAAATAAACATTCCACCTCACATTAATAAGGAACTCCAGTGAAAAATATTATGGCTTTAAAAAAATATGTTCATACGGACCAATAAATGCTGATTCTGAATATATAAGTTTTATTTCATAATATTAAATTTTTATTAAGTTTTATTTAAGAATATATAAGTTTTATTTCTTAAAAAACTATTAAAAAGTGCATTTTTTAACGTCTCGTTAAAATACACTGTAAAGTTGGTACGATTGAATGGTTAGTGCTGATGTCACGCCTCACCAGTCATTGTATCACATTGTATTCAATCAATTGAAATGTAGGTATGGCACAAGCCATCAGTATTAACAACATTTCATGTTATTCTTTATTTCATACAGTTTATAGAGATTAAGTTGTTGTGTTTATTGAAACAATATTTAAGCCTAAATAATTCATTATCAAAAATAGAGGTATCTCTATTAGTTTATCTCTATTATTTAAAATATTGAAAACTACTGCACAAAAAAAATAGTAATGCTTCTTTTAGGGAGAATACTTCGAACAACGGTATTCAAAATGGCGGTAATTGATCAGCTGATTGCCCGATCCAATACAATTTTTTCAGTAGTGATGACGTCACACGTTTTACCACATTTCCGGTGGTTTTCGGGGGGTCTTGAAAAATTAAAACTTTGACAATTATTTTAACTATCAAAACTAACTCTAAAAATAAAAATAAAAATGCAGTTATTTAAGTTAGAAGTTCATTATTCATAAAAAAAATAATAAATTGGACTGGAATTCTCTATTCTTAAAAAGCTGAATTTTTGTATAAGTCTTGAATACGTCATTACGAATGCTATGTCAAAAGTCCCCATCGATCCCGCTCTGGCAAGGTTTTCATCAGCACCTTTTTTCGTCTAAAAGGAAAAAGTAATCATTTTCTTGCATCTCTCTCATACACCGCACCGTGACGTCTCCGTAGACCCCTACAATCCTACTGGCCGTGGTGATAATTTTGAAAGTATGGAATACAGTTACAAGGATATTTAAGTGTTAGTGAATTCCAAAAATTCAAAAATTCTAACATCAATGCGCTGATCATTTTGCTTTTGTCCACATATAATGCTGCAGCTCTTTCTTAACAGTCGAGAGACTAACAGTGAACATACATCTTCCCCCTCCCCCCAAGGAATCATACAATCATTATCGTACATCTCCCTCTCATGTATAAAGAAAAAGAAACGCAATTCCCTTCTCTATCTTTTGTCTCACCATTATTTACTGTGTAAGAAAGAACTGCAGCATTATTAGGACAAAGAATGTACATTTTATGCTTTTTTATGTCATTGTGGTACTTTAATTATGGATCGTCACGGTAATAATAAGAGCACTCAATCCAATATTAGATTAAGCTTATTTGCACGTACACCACTTGTTCAAATTCATAATCTTAAAATAATTGTTATAGAAATCGTCAAGTCTCATAGAACTTGCAAAAATTACCACTTGAAAACAAATGCAATACTAATCAACACAGCAGACAAAATGAATGCTCCATGAAGTACAGAAGCGAGTAAATTCATCAGCTCTATAAATGGAAGTATGTATTGCAAAGCACAGCCAAGATAGGAACTTGATGTAAAGGGCTTCGGAGACTATCAAACGGCTTGATGGGACTGGGTTACTGTCAAAGGAATTTATTTATTGTTATAATATGAATATACAAGTAGTTTTTGAAGAATATAGCGTAAAACCGTGAAATGTTTTAAACAATATAATATTTGACAATAACAAAGACCAAAATATAATACAAAACATTGCAATAACACATCAAATCGTTAAATATATTATACCCATGTTACAATAATTTGTAGGATTAAAGTCACAAAGTGTTGGTTTATATTTCTTTTTAGATTATAAAGGGAATCTGCCTAAATCATGCATCCTATTGGTAAGTGAGTGTGATTCATAGTTGGTTGTGTGTGTGTTGAATGAGGTAAAATGGGAGATAGCACAATGGGCCTATGGCCTAAGTGTTCACGGGAACTATATATATGTTTTAAAGCTTGCCACAAAGGCTTGACGTGCATATCGAGCCATTGTGAAAAGTCTTTGTGTGATTTCTTGCGAGAGGCATTTAAACAAATTACTCCTTTGCCCATCCTTCATGTGATTTTCGGTAGTCGAAAGTGAATTTTGTGCGAAATGGAATCTAATAAAGAAAAAGCATTATTTATTACTATTAATAAATGTTATAAATTAATATTATAATATAACATTAACATAATAATAATATTATAATACGACGTTAACATGCGCAATCCTTGTGCACTTTTCTTTAATGTTCGGTTTTCTCGTACAAATAATCCACAATCACTCTGTCTCTGTTGCCTCTGAGGCCAACAGCCTCCAGCTACTGCAATACCTTCCACTTTGGGAATGAGTGCGGCAATAAGCAATAATTAGACAAGTGGTTGATTACCTTGTGGTTCAGCCGAAGCAACTTGCCCAAGCCCTTCTCCACCACCTGCGGGAAGGAGAGAAGGCGGAGAGTGTGTCCCGTGGGCGCCGTGTCAAACACCACTACGCTGAAGTTCATGCTCTTCACTAACCTGAACAACGTCACTACTATTAGTAAAATAAACTTAATTAAATAAAGCAAATCTAAAAACTTTAGAATAGTGATACACTCACCACAGCTTTTTTTATCTCAAATCTGTGGGTCAACTGTATACTTTCAGCTCAAAATGAAAGAATCATTTACATGGGAGATATGAATACGAACTGGAAATATGGACCAGGATTCCTTCCACGCGGCCTACTCTTGGAAACTTAAAATCAGTCAACATGATCGCAATTTGAGAGGCGGTACAGGAATCATTTATTGGATAACCAACCTCTGCCACAGGTCACCCCAAGTGGTTCGCTACGGCCGGTGACTTAGCAGGAGTGCCCGGGGTCATGGGGTGAGGTTTGTCAAGATCTTGGCAGCCAATGTTTCTGCCCACTTTCTGCATGGCGGGCCGGATCGGGAGAGTACTGGTTGAGGTCTTTTGACATCTTCAGCCAGAATCCCTCGACCCATCGCCTTGCACCGCAGTTGAAGGGACGGATTCATACGTACATCACTCCTGGACACACTGACCCCCAGATTCCTACCCACCCCTCATACCTATTTCCTTCCCAGAAATTCCTCTTCTTCCTTTCCTTATAAAAACGATCCACACAGCATCCCCTAAGATGGCATAGGTCCTGAGGGATTAGAATCCCCAGGGCCTCCTGTGTGGAGCTAATGTAATTAAAATAAACTCATTTCAATCACCTCACCTCATCTCATCATCTCTTATCATCTCAGCTCTTTTATCATCTCATATCATCTTATCTCCTCCCGTAACATATCATCTCATATCATCTTATCTCCTCCCGTAACATCTCATATCATCTCACCTCACCTCATATCGTCTCAGAATAAGACAATACTTATAACAAAGAATTAGGCGATACCCCATTTATCCAGATTTCCAATCCTAGGACATTCCCAGATTACTTACTTCATCGTATTTATTTAGGAATCAGACATGAAATAGGCTTACTTCATGACCTCCGCATAACTCATGGCCTCGTCTATCCCGGGAAAGGCCCCAAAGATCTCCTGGATCATTCCCTTGCCCATCTTCAGGGCCTCACTCTCCCCCTCAAAGTACTCCTCGGGAAGTTCATTCAGCCCCACATTGGGGTCGATCTCCATGGCAAACAGATTGTCCACCCCATTTACTTTTGTTGGGACCTGAAATTATATTAATTTACTCATCATTTAATAACACAGGTATGCCTCATACCAAAGACGTCACATACTTTAGACGCGGGGTAGAAATCTCAAAATGGGAAGCCAACAACAAGACAATTGTAGAGTACTCGATTTCTAGTACTTTAGTACTAAACTGCCACGCGTCGAGTAAGGTCGTGTCCTACTAGTAAGTAAATTGCATTAAAAAGCGCCAAAATTCCCTCCTGTGTGATGAGAAAATGTTTCCATTACACGGTAAACAGTAGTGAAAGCGAAGGAATAACATTTCATTTGTAAATACAAGCAAATTACTTATTATTATCGATTATAAAAATAATACAATTGCTTTCCGCCCAAAGATTTTATGCGTCATTAGAGAACTCAAGGTCTACTAAAGTACAGGTCTGGATGCGCAACAGCCAAATTACTAAGTCGATGCCGTCACTAGGTAAAATTTACTTTTTATAATAATAATCTAATAATTCTTTAGTTACTTGCTTGCGGTAAAACAACATACAAAACAGCAGAAACAAGAAATACAATAACAATCAACGCCATTTGCAAACTATCGTTGTTCATTATAGCTTGAAAATTTGACACCTCAAAATTCGACTGGTGCCCAGGCCTCCTACTTTAGTCGGCCTTGAGACAGTATTCGACGGAACTTTTGAATTTTGAATACGAAAATGCCACCCGCGTTCTATCTTTTGTTTCGTCAATATGCACATATTCTTCTAAGCGTCTATCTTTATCATATGAATAACTTTTGAATTAAGGAATTATTGAAAATCGCTGAAAACAGAAGAGTGTTGATTAATTGCCACATTATATCTTGAGTTTGTGAGACTATGGCAAGTCTATTTATTTTATATAACGTCATTGCCTCATACATCATAGGTATGTCTAATAATTTTACATTGTTGTGAAAACAAGCTTATGGGTCCGAGTGGTGAAAGGCTGCATTTAATTACGTCAGAAGTTAGATAGGAAATCACAACTGAAAATGCAGTTTTTGCTTTCAGTATCAATATTAATTTCACTATTTACAATGTCTCTTTCATAAAAGGTTGATTATGGCTGTGTGATTTAAAGCATCGTTTCGCAACCTTATTAGACCTGCGGACCGGCAAAAAAATTAATATTATTTTGTAGACCGACTGCCATCCAAAACTATGATTAGTATACTTTTAACATGGTAACTTTGCAGTTGAATTCTGGCTGCGGCTATTCATGTTTTAAAAAGCTGTGTTTGCAAAGACTCTTTTTGAAATTACTAACTAACTAACTAACTAACCATCACGCCGTTTCCCCGCAGGGGTAGGCAGAGAGGAAGGACCGCCAAACATCCCGGTCTTGGCACACATTCCTTGCCTCGTTTACATTCATACAACGTCTCATACATTCTCTTCTATTATTCTGACTCTTGACATGGCCCGACTCAAGTATCTGATTCACTTGGTCGTGCCATGTCTTTCTTGGGCGTCCTCGACTTCTTCTACCATTCACATTTGCGTCATATATTCTCCTTACACTCCTTTCCTCGTTCATTCGCTCTACATGCCCAAACCATCGGAGCGTTCCTTTCTTGATCTTACTCATCACGCTTACATCAGCCTTGCATTCTTTGCGGATTTCCACATTTCTCACACGATCATACATGGTTTTACCACACATACGCCTCAGGGATCTCAATCCAGGGATTGAAATTACTGGGACAAGATATCCGGAATATCAGGACATACCTTCAAACTGACATATCATAAGTTTAGGTATCAAGAAAGCTTAGCTTTCGATCAAGCTCGGGAATGAAATCTTTTCATTTAGTGTAGTTAATGTTTATGTAAATTCACTTTAATTAATTTCATTCTAGTGACTTCAGAAGACTTGACTAAAGACTGACTTGCAGAATGTTATCCCAAAAATCACTTGATTGGATTTGACGCCATCGGAATTCAGGTTGGAAAACTAGCCTTATTTAATTTCTTCATACCTCTGAATGGAGTATGGCAGACACCAGCACTACCTGCACACAATCACCCGGCGGTGTACTCTCTGTGGGAGATTTCAAGAGCCACCACTTTCTATGGGCTACTCGACGTCCGATAAAGCTGGAGAGCAAATCACCGATTGGTCGTAAGCACAACAGGATTGCCAACTTATTTACAATGCTAAGAAAAAGGGGAAATTCTTCTCTGCGCTATGCCGTCGTGAATACACGCCTGACTTGTGTTTTGTCTCTAAAGCGCCAGATGGAAAACCTACGAGGGCTTCTAGAACTATATTGAATAGTTTCCCAAATTGCTAACACAGGCCTAAGCATAGGAATGCAGATTCTGTTGATCTCCAGTAACCCGATGCCACGGTGGAATCTAAGACAGGCAAAACAGGGTTGTGGATAACATACCATCAAAGCCGAATTCCTACGACTGATTTTCGAACCTTTTGTTTGTACCTGCGAAGAAATCCATTCCTAGAGGCTACGGAAAAGGGTTTATTCCAACACGGAGCTCAGAAAGTGAACGCATGTTCGCTGAATTGAAGCACGGTCAGCCAAATAATATTGCACTGTCACTCACTCACCTTTGAGAATTTCTGATCAAAGGCATCGGATATGTTGTGAGCTGGATCGGTAGAAATTATCAAAACCGATTCCCTTACTTTAGCTAATTGGATAGCGAGACTGCAACTGCAAGGAAAAGTAAAAAAATTAAATACCCAAGACGAATACGTAAATATGGAAATTTAACGAGGGTGAGAGGTTAAGATTTACCTGCACGTCGTTTTGCCTACTCCGCCTTTTCCACCGACGAATATCCACCGTAAAGACTTCTGATCAATAACGTTCTTTAGCGATGGATCTAAAGGTTCAAATTCTAAATCGTCCATGATTTCAATGAGCGTTAAAATGAGAAATGTAAACTGACAAACAAGAAATTTTGGCAACAGAAAATAGAAATCAATCTGACATTGACAACCACAGACGTGTCAATTTGTGCAAAATGCTGAATTTTATAACTTTTTTCTATCAGCTTTGTCTATGAAAAGCGCGAAAAGTTCGCTATTTAAAAATACATATGTCGTGTATTTTTACTTATATGATGCTTATAATATTATGCATATTATAGGACATTTGGTCAATGGCGGTTCTAGACTTTTCGTGAGCTTTAGTGCAAATATTGAATAAGTAAAATTTTAAGCAACCCCCGACTCAAAAAAGAGAAACGCCTGAACAGATTTTCATGAATTATAGCTAAGAACTTGTATTTGAATATCTTTGCTAAGAACCGTCTCGATTACGTCAGCTTTCAAACAAAAAAAACCGCATCATAATCGGTTCATTCGTTTAGGAGCTATGATGCCACAGACAGACACAGAAAGTCAAACTTATAACACCGCTCCTTGCGCGGGGGGTTAAAAATACGACATTACTGAAAATTAATTTTATTTGACTTCAGGTTTTAAGATTGCTAAATAACTATTACTTGGCTGTATTGTCGTTTTTGTAAGAAAGTTAATTCAGCAGCTCATGTATAAAAATTAAATTACTAAAGCCAATGACGTTACATATTATTTATATAACGTCATTGACTAAAGCAAATGGTGTAGGTATTTATACATATCGACAATGTAATATTGGATGTCGTTCAGGATAATCCTCGAAAACGAGTAGGTAAAAACACACTTTTTATTCAGGAAAATACACCGGCCGCAATACTGCAAAATTAATTCAGCAGCTTATGGGTTAACATTTCCTGCATCTATTGAATAGTTCCAGTGAAACTCACTTAAGAAGTTTCATGCTTGAGTGGAACTTTCGTGCAGCACCTTTCGGCCCGTTTCATACAAATCTAGTACCGAAGTGAGCTACTTTATTTATTTTTGCTTTAAAGATACAGTTGATTAAAATTTCTAATGTTTCATGATTTTAGAGAAATACTGCTTCCCATCCCGCCCATCTTACTGTGGCTTGTGAATCTTCTGATGCACAAACATGGGTCGGCAACCTTTTGTGGTCCAAGGGCCAAATATTTGACGTGGGAACTTGGAATCTCATTTGACTAGGTAGTAGTTTTTAGAAGGTCGAAATGCTTCAAGTTAATTCAATGCGGGGGGGGTGACACCCATGCTAGCTACGCCACTGCATATTATTACAGTATAACTACAATTTTCTTATTTTTACGACATTTATTGTTGTTAAAATGGCTACATAAATAAAATGGCAATATAAATCATTTTTTAAGAAAGAGTAAAAGAAACTTCGAACAGAACAAATTGGGATTTTTGTTGTTGGATTTGACTTGCAAGTTCTTTAATATTTGCTTGCATTCTTATATCACCTTTGTTTCATGCATTTATAATCATATTTACCTGCTTTTCTTATTTATTTTTTCTCTTCAAATATGTTGTTTATTATGTATTATAACCCTTATGGAATGTGTGGGATTGCACTATTATTCTCCCCACATACCGGAATAAACATTTATTTATTTATTATTTTTGATGTGGAGACGCGTAGTATTGCGTCCAAATGTAAATGTGATAATCGAGAACAGTGTTTGTTTTTCCGATAATTAAGAATAATTCCGATAATTGAAAGTTTTCTCACAAATATATGTACTACCAAACATAGTAATTATTTGCTGAGCAAACCTTTTTAATTCTTCGTACTTTTCGGAAGGCAAACTCCCGTAGAAATCTACTAAGTTATTTTTTTATCTACTAAGTTATATTCTGAACAATATTTTTATGTAGAATATTTTGATATCTAAGGATCATCACCTAGGGTCTATTGCATATATTTGTGTTTTGTATATTAAGAGGAAATACTAGCGGCGTTTTTCCATACAAACGTATTCCCCGTTTATCTCTCTGGATTTTGATCCTAGAGCAAATTTTTTTTTACATAATATAGATATCGACCACTAGCGTGTCGGTACGTTTTGCTTTTTTTGATAATTTACTTCTTATAGAAGTTAGGACCTTCCAAAAATGAATAAAATTGCCTAATTTAAACGCCGTCAAAAAACGTTCAGTATACAAACTAAACAATGTATTTTGAAAAAAAACAAAACGTACCGACATAGAATATTTTCTTTTAATACAGTTAGTGAAAAAAAAAATTAAAATCGGTCCAGTTTTGGAGAAGAAAAATGGGGAATACAAAACATCGATTTCGAAGATTTTATTTAGGTATTTTCGGCCCGACGTGCAGGTGTCCCTTTCGCTCAGTTCTCCTGGGGGGGCCGGGGAACGGGGGTTTTGACAAATACATATAAAGCGAAGTAGTGATGTAACGAATTTTATCGGTAGACTAGTGTTGTCCTTGCCCGAGTAATAGATATTTTTATTCGTTTTTTTCTGTTTAGTGACTCATCGCGGTATATCAATACTGACCGAGCTTTCATACTAAAATTGTGCAAAATTAAAATTGTTTATGTCAAGTACTATAATAAATTTTCAATTTGGGAGGCGTTATAGGTACCATCGCCCCGGGAACCATTTATTGGATAACCAACACCCCCGCCACTTGGTCACCCCAAGTGGTCCGCTATGTTTGGTGACTGAGCATGGGTTCCCGGGTTCACGGGTGAGGTCTGCATGGGTTTTGGTGGCGGATGATTTTGTCCACTTACTGCGTGGCGGGCCGGATTGGGAGAAACTGGAAGAGGGAGATCTTTTGATCTCTACAGCCGGACTCTCTCCACCATCATTTCATATTTTTACTTACCCAGAAATTCCTCTCCTTCCTTTCATTAAAAATAACCTCCACACAGCTTCTCCGATGACTTTGCTATACTATAAGGGTATTTAACTTAAAAATAATTTTTATATTTCATTTTATATAATTGCATTTTGTGATATTTTTAAGTAATTAATCACCTCTCCCTTTATTATTTTGTCTATAATTCTCATATGCCTATACTTGTTTGTCTTTTAATATTAATCTTATCATGACGAAGAACACTCTGTTTTCGAAATATGTTGATAATATTGATTACATAAAGCTGTTTTTACCAAGTTATTTGTTCTCATTTAATTAAAAATGACGCCACAAAGATTGGACCCATTTTCAGCATTTCAAGCTGGGTCGCCATAACCAATTCGTTTGTGCAATTTCAATCAATGCATTTCTGTGTTTCTCGAGAACCCTTCTATGGGCTTACACGTCATTAGTACTTTTACGCCAGTTTTTTAAACATTTGTGGTCAGAAACATCCAAGTAGTGTAGTTTTGTAGCTCTAGCACATATGAAGCTATATGACTTTTGCACTCCCAGAAATAAAACCTTTTTAGTATAATTATCATTATGCATATATCCAATTGTATATCCGCATGTACATTATTTGGCTTAATATAGTAACTATGTTATTTTCCACATCAAGTATATAATAAAATAGATGCAAGAATGTTATTTTTTTGATAAATTAATAACGTAAAAAAAATATATCTATATATTTATTCTCAAAACTCTTGAGAACATATCGTCGTTGCATTCACAAAATATCCCATGTGAGGTTTTCGACCAATTTTTTTTTGTTTACACCATTTGATTCACCACGGTTTCCTAAATAATCTGACAAATATATCCCATTTTTCAAACTCATCTTTTTAATCATATTAGAGGCAACTCTGACCATTACTTGTAATTAATGGTAATTATTTAAAAAAAATATACTACATATACTACAGAAATAAAAAAAAATATAAACCGAAGATACATTTCATCAGGAATAATTAACTAAATAATTACCTGTTTTTCTCATTCTTTCTATTTATTATTAATCTATATTCATCTCTATTTTATTTAGATTTTTCGAATTTCTCCCAAGTGCACAATATTTTAGTATGTAACCGTATCCTATGTATGTACACCATATGTAATTTATATAACTCCATTGAACAATTATATATCTATATTAAATATTAAAATATATATATATTTCTTCAATATTAACTCAGTAGGTAAAGCAAAAATATTTTTTTATAATTTATATTTAACTCTCAAAAAATTACCAAAAAATTAAGTTGCATCCAAAATCATACGAAATTAATTTTTTTAAGACCAATATTTCGTAATTTGAAACAAAAATAAATAAAATAAAACATATTTATCCACACAAGATATTTTCTCTACCTTTTGATAAAAAAATACATTTACAGTTTATTTGGGTGTTTTGGTCACAAATCCAAATTTAACCCCCCCCCCCCCCCCCCCCCGGCTATTTGTTAGCTTTGGGAACAACTCATATCGATCTTGTGTCTCCCTTACTATTATTTATTTATTAATTTTCGGGAAATCGACAGTTTATATTTATTTCAGTTTGTACATAGTATTAAATAGCCAAAATAAAACCAATTACGGATTTCCTCCTTGTGACTTTACTTCTACTGAGACAGCATAATAAGAATAAGTAAATTAATTTTATAAAAAGGAATATGAATCTAAAATTATATAAAACAAAAAATATATATATGTATACTCAAAACATTTTTTTTAATATAAAATGAAAAATTACAAAACAAAAAATCTATCAAAACATTGGTAGCCATGGAGAGAGGTTGTACATATAAATCAAATCATAACAGAAATATAAACAATAAAAACATAACATTATTCAAGAACCATTAGAGAAGCACTCTTTTTATGGACCTTTTATATTCAGTAAGTTTGCAATTGAAAATGTCCACATTGGAAAATACGCTATTATAACTATTGTGAGTATTATGTTGAGAAATAAGTTTTAAACGGTGTTCGAAAGAGAAAGAGAAAATATCAAACTTTATATTCAAATTCAAAAGTTAACCACAAAATATTGTAATTGTACACCTTTATAAAACCAAAGTTTATTTCATCGCCTTTCAAAAACAGTTTTTAGTTTTCGGATACTATCAGAAATATTCCATTTATTTGGATTTTATTGCAAAGCGGAAATATTTCGACCTTATGAAAAAATATGCCCGAGGCCCTACGTTTGCTACACAAAATATCATATGTGCATAAAAAGTGCGCACAAAAATCCTGAATGCAAAATTTAAGAAAAAATTGTCGGTTTTATTAAAAAAATATATATTAAGCCCACTTGTTTTCACCCAAACATGGTATCACAAATAACTCTACAATTAATAAAAATAAATAAAAATATGGGTCCCTATTTTTTTATTTATTATTTCTCCTAATATTCTAAAATACCCACAGGATATTTTGTGCGCGCAACAACGATATAAAGTAGCTATAATAGCATATTCATAGGACGCTTACAATGGGACGCTCCTGTGAGCGGGGAGAGAAATTGAATGTTTAGTCTTGTCTCTACACGTTTGCAGATTGGAACATGCGTGGTCGGCAGAAACAATAATTCGGCTTATTACGGGTGAAGCGCGTAGCCCACACACACAAGGCCTGCATTCACTCACACATCTATAGCGCGATTCTGACTAAGCATGCGATGAGATTCGCCGAAGACGGTAGGAAGGAGGCGCAGAGGGGGAGAGAGAACACTCACGTGGTCTCACCCACACATCTATAGCTAGTTCTTTTGTGAGCGCGGTGCGATAACGATAATTTTTGAAAATACCTACCGTCGAGATTTCTCACCGATGGTATTACCTCTTAATCTACAATGTAAAAACTTGTTAACGTTTTCTTTTTATGTATCTTGCATTTTGTCATGTATTATTCATGACATTTAATCAGTCACCTGTAAATTTTGTAATTGCTAACATACCTACTAGTTTATTTCTATGTCATTTACAACTTAGAAACTTTCTCTTTTATTGTAATGCACTATCATTCCTAAATTTATCTGTATGATGTTTACCTACTAGTTATATTTTTATAGTTCATCTTTTTTATTAAAAAAAACTGTCTCTGTATTATAATCTTGTCATGTAAAAGCCCATCAGGGCGTTGAAAATTAATAAATAAAAAAATTATCACTTTGCAAATCTATCATGTTGATTTGCAAATAGCTTGGTACATTATCGATATCCACTGCGAAAGGGTTTTCGAAAATCTCCATCTTACATGAGATTTTTTTTAAATCAGCAAACCGGTTTTCAAACTCAGTTTGAAGTTGTAGTAATGCACTTTTTATGTTAGTGTTTTCCCAAATAAAATTTTTTATCCATCTTCTTCTACTGCTTTCTTGCAATTTGGAAAATGATTGAATTTCCTTTCGTCGATATGCTTGATAAACAATGATAGTTTAATTTCAAATGATTTAACATCTAAATACATATCAATTTATTTTTTCCCCGTAAACGAGTAGATTCAGTTCGGCAGTCAAATCAGTTAAAAATCCAAGGCAAGTTAAAAGTCACGTGCGTTACGGCGAGAATCTTGCGGGCTGTAGGTTGCCGTCCCATGGTTAGAACATTACACAGAGACTAATTCTTTTTTCCATATATCTACTCAGTTTTATAATGAACAAGGTAGTTCATGCTTAAGTAAGTTTATTTAAAGTTTTCATATACTCACTCACAGTCTCATCCACCAATAATCTCCCAGGCTCCACGCTCAGATTTGTTTAACTTCCAAGACTCCCCCCCTGATGAGAATCGAAACATTTTTTTTTTTAAATTAACTTCACCCATTGGCACTGAGGAAAATAATTTCCCTCAGGGCTTATGTCTGGGATACTGTGCGCAGGATCTTTTTAAGGAAGGAAGGAGAGGAAGTTCTGGGAAAGAAAAGAGTAGAGTAGATGTGGGTAGAAATCTAGGGGTTATGGTGTTAAGAGTGACAGAAGTATGAATCCCTCCCTCCCGCTGGTGATGGGTCAAGAGAGTCCAACTAGCTAGGTCAAAGGACCTCCCTCAACCTGACTCTCCCTGGAGCTGGTGCATCCGCAACCAAGGCATGAACCCAGACCTGTGGCAGAGGTTTCGGTTATCCAATAAATGTTTCCCAAATCGGCAGTACCCATATCCGCTTCCCAAATTGCAAGATATGTGCACAGAACAGATATCTGAGAAATGGAAAGTATTCTTGCTTTAAATTTTGAATTATGATATTGATTTAACTTTGATCTCATTTAATACTTGTTGGTTTTCAGCCTGCGTTGGAGATGGGAGGACTGAATAGGTACCCTGCAGATAGTAAGGGAGAAGGAATCCCACCTGACACGCAAGCAGTTGGAGGACGACTACAATAAGTTATTGAAGGTGCACAATAATAAAACTCCATTATAGTTAATGATAATAATTTTTATTATTCATATTTTAAAATAGCAATTAAATACATAAAAAAATAATCATTTATAAAACATTAACTAGTATTAATTTTTTCAACGTTGGATGCATGATTGCCAGGCGGCGGTAGAGTAAAACATGTGAAATTAATTTTAATTTCATTTTGTAGTAAAAATATTTCCTAAGTAAAAAAAAAATTATAACATACTTATAGACATACTTAACTTGCTTTAACCGGTGATTCCTGACATTATTTGGAAAAAATGTGAATGAAATTTTTGATGTTTTTTTTTGTTTGAAGTTTCCAAGAAAAATAAAACCTAAGAATTGTCTATCTTATTATCAATAGTTTGCAGGATTTTTATTGGTTTTGAACTAAAATTTGAAAATCCTGGCTGAGAACATTATTAATTGTTTTGATTTATTTATGCTGCATGTTCAAAATGGAACTACAATTGACGATGAGTTGAATTACAAAAGAAAATGTAAAAAGGGAAAAAATTTACAAGCTGGAAATTCATATGATTTTTGCAGATTTTATGACAATTTTACATAGTGTCTATTGGGTGGCAATGTTTCAAATAGTCGACAATCTAGAAACATCCAGAATGTAGATCTTACACAGGTAGTGCCATAAAAATATGTATCTGTCCCTAACAGATACATATTTTTATGGGATAGGAAATTCCCGCCAACCGCTGCCATTGCATGCCGGGTAGCAAACCACTGCGACACATCGCCACTTCAAATTATTATTAGTTACTTCGAGATTTCCTAATTATTGTTTTTTTTTTCAAACCCATTTACGTATTTAGAAATTATGTTGACAAAATTATTTGCATGTTAGATCAGTTATGTATATATCATTATAACAGTCAACAATTACATGAAAATATGTCTGAACTAAAATATCATTTGATAATTGCTCATTATAGCCATGACCTCGCTATTGCCGTGATCTTTATAACGAAGTTCGACTGTACATACTGTAGAGAACGATACTCGACAACTGGGTAATTGGGTTTTGTAGGCTGGCAACCCAAGCTGACGGATCTTGTGCTGTGTTCCGTTCGGCAAATGTACCTAACTTTATTCGCTTTTGTAAAACCTGATAAGTATTTATCAGAATATTTAAAGGAGGGAACGACACTCTACACGTGGGCAGCTGATCGGGCTGTCGAAAAACGAATGAAGTTAGGTACATTTGCCGAACAGAACACAGCACAAGATCCGTCAGCTTGGGTTGCCAGCGTACAAAACCCAATTACCCAGTTGTCGAGTATCGTTCTCTACAATATAAAAAAAAACTCACAAAAAATAAATGAGGATAGATATGATGTTTTCGAGCCATACGAAAAGAAAATGAATAGAATTTATTGTAGTAGATCAAAATATATGCAGGGGGTCTAATTCTTGTCATCACCTCAGCCCAGATGGTCACAAAAGTCATAAGATTCCATTTTATTGGCATTTTGTGATACATAGGACATTATGCAGTGGACAAAAGGCATGTTAAAAAACCAATTGTTTTTGAAGACCTGTTGCGTTAGAGAAAATACTTGACCATTACGGGCGCAAACTTTCCATGAAAATAAGAAATGCTTCAATACTGGCCAACAAGAACCCACCGAATGATAGAAGTAAAATACTTTAACCGCCCTAAAACAAAAACAAAAAATGAAGACCTCATAATAAGGTGAAATGATAAATAGATTTCAACAAAAACACAAAAGCTAGACAGCTAGAGTAAAAAAATAACAAAAATGAGCGGTAGTGTCTCTGGGATAGATAATTTGCAATCATTCTTATTTATACGGGACTATCAACATCACTTCCAGGCACATTATCACAAAAAAGTAGTGAAGATAATTCGACAACTCCGTAGATAGGTAAATTGATTTAACCTCAAGTTGCCCGATCCTCAAGGGAACTTAATGGACGGACTGTGACTAATATACCGCACTTCAAAGCGCAGAACAAGATTTGAACCTTCGACAAGATAGGGAGAGATCTATATAAAAAACTAATCATCGAGACGATAAAAGCACATGGCAACTGTGACAAAGGAAAACGCTGGAACACTACTCCATTCAATGCGAGTATTTATTCAGAATATGAAAAACAGCTTAGGGAACGTACCCATACTACGTGACCAACTTTTTGCAATTTTTAACCCCCCCCCCCCCCCCGGTGACCAAAATCCTAAGCAACCCGCTGCTCATTTGTATGGAGCGTGACATTTTGAAGACCCCCCGCCCCCCTAAACGTGTCACGTAGTATGGGTACGTTCCCTTACGTGAATAATTTGTAAGGTTTCGTTATATACAACGCGGGTCGCCACTTTGAAAGTTATCACACTGGCCTCAAAATACAGTATGAAATTTTTCAAAGCACGGAATTATGCATAACGGAACCCTACAAATTTTGCAACAATAAATTGTTTGTTTTCGAACTTTGTCCCTGTTGCACCAAACGCAACGTTGGGAACGTGCTTTTACAGCAGGGGTAAGGTCATCGGTATTTCCAGCCACTGACGAGTCATTATAATCGGGGAAGTGGGAATCAGGGGAAATGTGGGACGGATTGGAAAATGGACCAACAAATGACAGCCGCTTTTTCTTTGCAGGTCGTGACAATGTTAGGTGCTGGTTTGCCAACTCTTGCACGAGACCGACCCGAAATTTGAGGTTTTGTACCTCCGAAATCTGGGAGTGGGAATACATAACGAAAGCATTATGAATACTCACATTGAGCAGACGCTTGAACATTTTGAGGTACCATTTACGGCATCTCTTACGTTCAATTAAGTAGGGTTCCAGCATCTGATCCTTTTTGTCAACACCTCCCATGTACTTATTATAGTCTCTGACAACCTTTGGTTTGTATACATTCTCCCTACCCCTAGAGGGACCAATTTCATCTTCCATGCCGTGAAATGTCGAAATTGTTGTCACCTTCTTCTTGTCTTGCCACGACAGTATGGCGACATCACCAGCGTGGCGACCGAAAATTTGTCCATCCATTATGTTAATACGACTGAATGCCGGCGGAACATCAGTCCTGTTAGTACGCAATGTCCCGACACAGTCAGTCTTATTCCGCTTGAGGTACCGAGCAAGTAGCGGAGAGTTGAACCAATTATCCATCCACAGCGAATAGCCCTTATTCAAAAGTGGCTTCATTAGTTTCACCACCATAAGTGTTGATTTCAACACTTTTTGCGTTAATGCACCAAACAAAGAAACATCTTTTCCAGTATAAATATGAAATGACCACAAAAATCCAGTGGCAGATTCACACAACTCAAAAGTTTTAATTCCAAATCTGGCAGCCTTTGTTTTTATGTATTGCTTAAAACTCAATTGACCTTTCCACAATGTCAGAGACTCATCAATTGAAACATTCTGACTAGGAATATAAAGTTCTTGAAATTTAGCGTTCAAGTGTTTAATTATTGGTAATATTGCAGCAACTTTCTTGTTTTCAGGGTCAGTGTGGGTCAGACCATCTTCGGCGAACTGCAGATATTTGGTCAACTGACGGAACCTGACATGGGAAATTAGTTTCTTAAATACACCAGTCTCCATCACCCAATTAGTCGAATAACACGACTTTATGCTCGGCATACGGATAATACCCAGCATCATGAAAAAAGCAAACAAAATTAATATCTCGTGCCTACTTGTGTCCCTCCATGAATTGCTAAGGTGACCACGATGACGAGACTTCTCCGCATTCTTATTTGTTTCTACAACAATTATATCTATAATCTCATCTGTCCATATGGCACGAAAGGCATCATATATATTCGAATACTGTGCAGTTGGTCCTGACTTCTCGGGCACAAACTGTTCTCTTTGACCGGCAAATGAAGATATACCAGTCCAAGAGAAATTGGCTGCGCTCGGATCATCAGGAAACAAGTAGGCCGCATTTGGCGAAGAGATGTCCTCCACTTCGTCATCAGACAAAAAGGATTCATCCACTTCTCCAGCAGTCCCACTTGCCGACTGATGATCAGAGCGCCCCAACGGCCGGGTGCCTCGTGCTGACACCCTCGCTCGGTGCGAACGTCCACCGCGAGCCGCACGGGCAGCTTGTGCCCGAGGTAAGGTCAAGAACTCTGGAGGTAACTGATCGTCGGATTCAAACACCTGTACTAGGTGTTGTTCCGAAGTCCAGGCATTTCCCTCCCCGACAGCATGTCGTCCCATTACCCGTCTCCTCCATTTGCGTAGCCCTGCGCGTCGCCCCCCGCTTCGCCCTCCGCGACGCTGACTCCCGCCTAAGGCCCGTGCAGGTAGCGGCTGTAGAAACTGGATGTCTGAAAATATAAAAAATTTCAAACTATTAGAATGCGTATAAATAACTAAATATATTATCTTTATAAAATGAAAGTATACAACATGTCCGGAAACTCGTAGTACTAGCAGGAAACTGGTGAATCCACATCACGTAGAGAGCCCAAAAAACTTATTTTTTTCGATCTGAGCATTTCGATTTTAATATTATTTTTTTTCTATTTTTCCATTTTTTCGGCAACTAAAGGGTTAAAAAACAATTTGAGCCCGGTTTACCCTTCGATGCATTTTATAAGATATTTCACAGCTGAAATCAACCCCCTAGTGAAAATTTTTTTCAAATTTAACCAAAAAAATTTCAACTTCGGTCCCGATTTACTCGAAAACGAAGGCTCAAATCAAAAAAGTTATATCACAAATCGACTCCGATTGTGATGTAGATTTACCAGTTTCCCGCTTGTACAACGAGTTTCCGGACACCGTGTATACATAAGGTATATTTGTTTATTGCTTCTTCACAGTTTAAATACATTTTTAGCATGTAATTATTAACCCCACTAGGGTTCGCCTGTATCGGGGTTAATAATTTCACAATTTAAAAAGTCACAAATATTCAATTTTTATAAAAAAAACTCTCTTTTTATAACTTTTGAAGGTTATTTCCATCAATGTAATATATCATTGAAGAAGATAATATTAATAATCCAAACGAAAATATGAAAGAGAACAAGACACAGAAAACAGAAAAAGATAATGGTCGCAACTGGGACTCGAACCCAGAACCTCTCGTCTATCCATATATGGGAATAACCTTCAAAAATTATAAAAAGAGAGTTTTTCTTTTAAAAATTGAATATTCATTTAGACTTTTTTTTATATATATATAATATATTCCCTATAAATAAAATCGGATATATTTATCTGTGACGCTATCCAGGTTACAAACCAATTCTTAGAATGATTGTTTCCCTTAAAAAGGGTAGTTGCCTATGATATGGAAAATAAATTAGTTGAAGATAATATTGTTAATAAGGAACTCCAGTGAAAAATATTATGGCTTTAAAAAAATATGTTCATATAGACCAGGACTTCCCAACCAGGGGGGCGTAGAGAAATGACAGGGGGGGGCGTAATAGGTACGTTTGCATTTCCGAAAAAAAAATCTATTTAATTTTATATATCATCGAAATGTCAATTGCGAGTCACCAATATGGCACATGACTAGAAACCCATTAGTTGATATTGTGGAGGATCTTTATTTGTAGTCGTCGATATACTTACTCGGCCTCCAAGGAAGGATATTGCGTGATCTTATATCAGTAAAAGAGTTCTCCACGTTTTATAATTTATTTCGTCTTTGTCAGATGTATTTACAGTTTTGTACATCGCGGGTAAAAATGGAAATGAGATTAATTAATTATTACGAACGTGTTCTCGGGCCGGGTCCGGTAACTGGAATGGCGTTTCTCTCCGACAGTCGTCGGAGGAACTACATTGGTCACGTGACCAATGTTGCCATGACGCGGTTTAACTATAGATTTAAATTAATGATAATCGGTACTTAATCGCATTTCCATAATGTCTTACAATTACCTGAAGAAGTTCAGGAAGAATTTCTAGAAATGAAGGCTGACTCTACCATGAAAGACGACTTTCATCTCTTGATATTAAAGAAATTTTCGATCAAACGATTCCTTGTTAATCCGAAAGTTGCTTCTCTTACTTTGAAAATACTTATTCCATTTTCGTCCACTTATTTATGCGAGACAGGCTTTTCAGCTCTAGTCTTAATAAAAACTAAACAGCGAAATCGCCTTGCCGTCCATAGCGATTAACCATAGCTCTAGCAAAGACTGAACCCAGAATCGACCAACTGGTACAGAACAGAGCATGCAAGCTCAAGTATCTCATTAGTACTTTAAAAGTTTTTATTTATTTGTTCTAAAATTACTTTGAAAGTTGTTAGAGATTATCTAATTATAAAAATATAATTTAAATAATAAACAATAATAATGGAATAATATGTATAACTAGCTGGTACCCGGCATGCGTTGCTATGCCATTTAATAAAGAAATTGTTTCTCCGTGCGTGTCCTTTTCCATTCGTCCCGTTCCCCTTCCGTCCCCCCATTCCTCTCCCGCATCCTCTTCCCCTCTTGCGTTTCCACTCCACCTCCTCCACCTTCCCTCTCCCCATTCCCCGAGTTCCCCTACCCCCTTCCAGGTTCTCCTCACCCCTCCCTGGTTCCCTTCCCCTCCTAAATGTTCCAAAAATTAATTCCCGATACATTTAGTTTTCAAACAGCTCGTGTAACCGACGTGTTGCTCTCCCTCATTGTATATTTTTAATTTTATATGTTTTGCTTATGTACAATGCCCCGGTGCAACCAATAAAGCTTGTGTGCCAAGTTTGCACCGGGAGACATTCTAGAATCCTATAATTTTTTAATAATATGCTTTATTAATACTTTATTTATGCTTATTTACGCCTCCAAAGGCAACCAGGCTGACTAGCCTCCTTTTTAGTTATGTCCCTGAGAAGGGCCGTTTTTCCGGCTCCGAAGGAAGCAGCTACTCCGCCAAGCGGACTGCCTTCCCTCCCTTGCCGTTCTGCCGTTATGGCTCAGCAGGAAGCGGCTGCTCTACCGAGCAGGCTGCTCTCTATTTTTAATTATGGCCCTTTTCAGGGCCTTTTTCGTCCTGGCCACTAAGTTCAATAATACCGTGCCACCAGCAACGATCTTTTTCAAAAACATATTTTATCATTTCTAAAATGTTCTTTTGCTTTACACACAAATGCCCCGGTGCAACAAGTAAAACTTGTATACCAGGTTGCCACCGGGAGACATACTAGAGTCATTGTCATATCGCCTTCAGAGCTATTTTTCCGGCTACAAAGCCAAAAAACCAGTTTGGGCGTCCCCATTAAGGGCCTTCATATTGGTTAAAAACACATCATTTTTTAATATAACTTCATTTACAACCCCCGTAGGACGCTGAAGCTAAGACGTTTCAGTGCAGAGTCCTACGGGGCATCCATAGAGCCATAAATAAACATTGTAACTCTTAAACTGCCAGCGCTATCAGCATTTGCGCAGATTTTCGAGACTTTAGCATCAATTCACTTTTTCTCCATTTTAAAAATCCCAGGACCTCTTAAAGCGACGGAACCAAAAGGTTTCGATAGCCAAGCTTACGGGGGACCTGGGAAAAATATTAACTTCTTTGTAACTCTTCACATTCCCCTTTTAAACATAAATACCTACCGACAAAAAGTCAAACTTCCTTAAAATCCACCCAAACTCAGCAAACAAAAATTCTACGGATAGAGAATATCCGTAGAACCACTTTAGTTTTAAGGAAAACATTGTAAATACATTAACCTGACCTGTATAATTATTTGTAAAAACTAAAATTAGACAGCCACTTTCGAGCAAATAGTTGCCGAAATGGGTGGCCCACAGCAAGGCACACCTTTTATACACAAAGGGCTAGGTAAAACCTCCCACCCTAAAAGTGTACCACGTGACCGGTTTTGTCACGGAAATCGGGTATATAAACCCGGCCATTTCTCATAATAAATCAGTTCTTCCATCAACGTCAACTCGTGTTCTTATTTCCTACTGGGAAAAGTTTATTATCACCGCTGCCTCCCCGCCGACCTCTGCCTAGGCTTTGCTCCTGGTGCCATCAGTCTCTTCTAGAAAGCCGGCCCTACTTCAGGCAACCGCCACGCACCAGGACTGGGCAGAGGATTAGGCACATCCAGTGTCCTCAACTCATCAGGCACTGGGTGCACGGGAGGTCAGTAGCATTATTATTTTTTCATTTTTCATCCTGTTCGTGCACTGAGACCCGGTACTATTTTTCAGTCTTGTGGCGACGCTGATACGTCTGTTACAGCTCGCGTATCACCTATTGCATTTTTCGATAGAAATTTCATAACGCGAGAGCTCACCAGACAATAACGAACACAACAAAAAAATAATTACCCAATTTGGTGCAGTCGTTCGGAAGTTATGCGGGAACATACTTTTCGGCGATTCATTTTTATTAATATACATTAAAAGAAAACTAAGAAATGTAAATGTAAAAGTAATTAACGATTAAAAGTGTACCAACTCTTCTATTAGAGCTATAATAAATAAATATATTGTATCTGTAATACATTTTTTTTTTTTATGTCATGTATATTATGGAGGCTTCTGACTCACACAATGTTGTCATTTTTGCCTCATCTGTTTCTAAATTATAATATTATCATTATAATCTCTAATGATCTTTAAAAGGTACTTAGAGTCCTTTTATATTCATTTCATATAAAAAACTCACTTTCAAATATTTTCCAGTTTACATGATCTAATAAATTTCATTATTCTTGATATGGCATGAAACTCAGTTGAGGCTATTAAATTCTGAACTTCCGATGACTTCGAGGTCATTAGTATTGTAGCTCTCTGTCGTTCATATTTAATGCACTTCGATAATGTGTGCTCGACATCTTCAATTTGTTCACATATCGAGCACATTGGAGAATCGGAGAGGCCTATCAAACACAATATTCTTCCCATTAGTGCATGTCCGGATCTTAATCTAAAAATGATTCTCATTTCCGATCTTTTCAGATTAACCTCAGTGAACCATGGTCTTTTAAACGGTTCGTTTTGGAGCTTTCTGTACCATATTCATTTATTGGTAGACAACATTTCAAAATGATTATTCCACATATTATTACAAATGGAATTTATTTTTTGGCAGTAATCTTCAGCGTCTGGCGTCCAGTCGTAGATGATTCCATTCACACATGCTTCGTTTGCCAACAAATCCCAAATAAATACATAATTTAGTTAATTAAAAATGTGTTTCTTATTTTTGTTGAAACTTAATTAAGAGGGCATTACCAGAGAAAGCCGGAAATACGTCATTTTCAAAAAAGTTTTTAGACGTATTGACTCTTTTCCACAAAAAATTATAAATGGATTTCGAAAGATTGTTCTTTTATCTAGCATAGTTATGTAATAAATTTTTAGAATTTTTTTTAATTTTTAGTATAATAAGGTTATTCCATAGGTCGTTGGCAGATTTGTTCAATTTTCAAAAAAGTTTTTGTATTATACCACACCCATTTCAAATAATGTAATCATGCAGTAAAATAAATCAATACATTATCTAGCAAAGCATGTATTAGAAATTTAATTTTAGTTTCAATAAAATCATTAAAAAATATGTACGTACATGTGTTTCTTGACGAAAATTGGTCCATTTGTGTATTTATTTGCGCACTTACAAACTAATATATTTCAGATTTTTTTAACATTCTTATTAAATTTAGACATTATTGAAAAATGATAAATACTTATAATCAAAAAATAATTACAAAAAGTACACTATTTTAATAGTTTTATCATCACGCCTTTCAGCATTTTTGGATGAAGGTATAAATTAAAGCTAATTTGGATTGAAATACATTCGATATTGAGTTATAATTTAAAAAAAGCTGGTACGGAGAATAATCAATCTTTCTCATTGTAACCGCCCTGCACGATCGGAAGAACAACTTTCGACGAAATGTGGATTTTCGTCCGCTGGCTGGTTAAACGCTCTTAAGGGGGAACATGAAAATATTTTTTTTTGGTTCGGGGAGGCTCGGCGAAATAAAGGTTGGGAAACCCTGATATAGACCAATAAACGCTGATTCTGAATAGATAATGGTCCCCTGTGTGGAGCTTATGTAAAAAAAAATATATATATATATAATCATTTTATATAATAATATTAAACGTAGAGTTTTTAAAAAATTATTAAAAAGTCCATTTTTAATTGGGTCGTAAAAACATGCCATAAAGTTGGCATTATTGAAATGTTTAGTGGTGATGTCACTATTCCTCGTGTCGTGACGTCACCGTAAAGTCATTGTATGGGAAATGTATGGGAATGTATGCATGATACAAGCCATCGTATTGACTTATTCATTTATTTACATACTGTTTATAGAGATTGACTTGTTGTGTTTATTGATTTTGAAACATTATTTAGGTCTAAATAATGTTTCAAAAATAAAGGTATCTCTTATTAGTTTATCTCTATTAATGAAAATATTCAAAAACTACTGCACAACAAAAAATAGTAATGCTACTTCTAGGGAGAATACTTCGAACACTGAATTCAAAATGGCGGCAGATGATCAGCTGATTTCCCGATCCTATAGTAACTTTTCAGGAGTGATGACGTCACACGATTCACTTTACAAATTACGGTGGTTTTCGAGGATCTTGAATAATTAAAACTTTGACCATTATTTTAACTATAACTAACTCTAAAAATTAAAATAAGTTAGAAGATTTTTAAATGATTTGATTAAAAAAAAATTAAAAAATGGACTGGAGTTCTCTATTCTGAAATTTGAAATATGAGACTGGCTATTATGACGGTTTGACCATAGGGCGCTGTGGCGGAATTGGTAAACGCACGTCCCGGATAGACAAGAGGTTCCGGGTTCGAATCCCAGTTTCGACCATTATCTTTTTCTGTGTTTTGTTCTCTTTCATATTTTCGTTTACATTATTAAAACATCTTCTTCTTCAATGATATATTTTTATTATAATACATGATAAAAATATAAATAAAAAATAATGTATGAGGAGGGACCCAAAACTAACAGGAGTTAAGCTGTGGTGGAGAGGAAGAATGGCGGAACACATTTTTCGACCAGGTATTCGTTAGGGTCACTCCTGCTGAGTCAGTGTACGAAGTTGTGTTGCTGTGAGTACATCGGTTCACCCGTGAGATTTTTTTCGGTAAAACAATTTTTCCATTTCGGCGAAAACGTGATGGCAGATTGTCGAGAGCAACGCGTGGCTTTGAAATTTTATTTCCTGTTAGGGAAATCAGCAAACTATTGTAATGCTGACTGCTTATGGGGATGCTGCCCTAGGTAAAATCAGAGTCTATGAGTGGTTTTCACGTTTTAAAAATGTTAATTGAAGACCAACCCCGTTCAGGACGCCCCACAATGTCAAAAACTGATGAAAACGTCGACAAAATCAATACCCTCGTTCGTGAAGACAGTCGTTGAACCATTTATCAACACTGAGATGTCTGGCATGTCATGGAGTTCAATTCAGAGGATTTTAACCGAAGATTTGCCCGTGAGAAGGGTTGCAGCTAAATTTGTTCCTCGCCTTCTCAAAGAGGAGCAAAGGGAGCGTCGACTTCAGGTATGTTTTGAACTTCAAAATCAGCTCGAAGAGGACCCTGAATTTTTTCCAAGGTGATCTAGCCCCCTGTGACTTCTCTGTTCCCCACACTGAAAAGGGACATGAAAGGAAAGGGTTTTGCCACTGTGGAGGAAGTAAAACAAAAATCGCTGGAAGGCCTAAAGGACATTTTATTTTATTTTATTTATTTAAACGCCCATTGGGCTTTTACATACATTGTTGTTAGTATTATTACATTAACTATATGGCATATAAAAGTTTAAGTACATATATGAATAAAATAATTATTATATGTGTAGTACCTACATAAATGTTTTACAAATAATATAGAATACCATTATGGAGAACAGTTTTTTTTTGTACTTACAAACAAAAATAACGGGATTGAAATTAATCAGCATTAGTAGGGACTTAAGCATAATCGAAATATAAATTAAATTACAATATTAATTTGTAAAGTTACATATATATATTAAAGTTAAAAAGTCTAAAAGAAAAGAGTGAAATAAATAGAAGCTAAAAAGGGTTTTTCACTATGGAATGGTGAAGTCATACATTTCAGCAAAGTGTTTATGTAGATTTCGTTTAAGCACTGCTACGGAATCTCTAAATATATCAACAACGTTACCAAATTTATTACCAAAATTTTGTATTCGATTTAAGGATATGTGCGCTTGATAATTTGTTTTAAAATTGTCACAGAAAAACGTGGAATTTTGTCTCGTATTTTTGGAAGGTACAAATAACTTTATTGTGGCCAGAATTTCAGGGCTGTCGATTCTACAATTAATAATTTTATTTAGTAGAACAAGGTCGGAGATAATTCGCCTATCTGACAGCGTAATCAAATTTAGTTGGTGCATCAGCTGGATATAATTTATATTTTGGATTGGAATATTTAGTTTAAAGTTAATAAATCGTAGAAATTTGTGTTGTACCCTTTCAATATTGTTGGAATGTATTTTATAAAAGGGGGACCAAATAGGCGAATTATACTCTACTTGACTTCTTACTAAAGATGTGTACAGTGTTTTCAAACATTCTAATGACTTGAAGTCACATGCGGTTCTACATATAAAACCAAGCATTTTTAAGGCTTTATTTGTGATTTCATTTACATGCGGATTGAATGTTAACTGTTCATCAAATATAACACCCAAGTCCCTGATTTGAGTGACAGCTGTCAATTTTACGTTATTTAGCGAATATACATAAATTATATGATTTCGTATTTTACAAAAACGAATGACCTGACATTTTTTAATATTAAGAAACAGAGAGTTGATGATGCACCAACGATATAGTTTATTTAAATTAAGTTGCAAAGTATAACAATCGTCTAAACTACGTATTGTTTTATATATTTTCAAGTCATCTGCGAAGAGAAGAACTTCCACATCTTTAAATATGCTAACAATATCATTAATAAATAACAAAAAAAGAATTGGTCCCAGGTGAGACCCCTGAGGAACCCCACTTGTGGCTTCGAAAACGTAAGATTCCACAGATTTTATTTTCACACATAGCTCTCTTTTACTAAGATAACTATCAATCCAACTTAATAGATTACCCTTGATGCCCAACATACTTAATTTTTGTACAAGGATATGTCGCCTTACCTTGTCAAAGGCTTTGGAAAAATCAGTATAAATTGAATCCACCTGATGCTTCAAGGCAAGAGAATCAGTTATGTAATTTTCGTATATGATTAAGTTACTTAGAGTGGATTTACCTGTGATAAAGCCATGCTGGTTGGGTACAATAATATTATTAATTTGTTTAATAATGACATCTAGGACTAACGATTCAAATAGTTTGGGAATAGCGGACAATATACATATTGGTCTGTAGTTTGATACATCGCTTTTATCTCCCTTTTTATGAATAGGCGTAAGATAGCTTTTTTTCCACTGATTTGGAAAACACCCTGACGACAAAGACTTATTAAATAGTATAAATAGTGGATAAGTCAAACTGCGAACACAAGATTTTAAATATGTTGGAGGGAAACCATCCGGTCCAGCGGATTTATTAGTATCTAATGCTTTTATAGCCTTTTCTATAGCGTTTATTTCAATAAAACAATGGTTTAGGTTAAGTGATTCTTCAAGTGATATATCGTTTGGGATTTCATTATCAGGAATACTATCATCATAAACACTTTTGAATAAATCTGCAAAAAGATTGACAATGCCTTCGGTACTGTCCGCACAATTGTTATTCAAATGCATAATATTTGGTAAACTACTATCATTTTTTCGCTGAGCATTAGAAAAGTTCCACAATTTTTTTACGTTATCATGAACCTCCATTTCTATTAAACTAATATAATCATTATAACATTTTTTGGACAATTCTTTGCACTGCCTTCTTAAGTTAGTAAACGTTATATAATCATCTACGTTTCTAGATTGCTTATATATTCGGTGAGTTTGTTTTTTAGTATAAATTAATTCTTTTAATTCTTTTGAAAACCATGTGGGGTAAAATGATGCATTAAAATTAATTTTTGGAACATGACGTTCTTTTGAAGTGTTTAGGATTGAATAAAACTGTTGGACTTGATTTTCAATATTGTTTTCATCTTCTAGAAATGACCAGTCTGTATGGTCAAGATAATTAATAATATTTGTGTAGTCAGCTTTATTAAAATTGTACGATGAAGTTTTTAATTTCTCCAATTTTCTAGACACATTTGTAATAGTAATATCTAACGCTGGATGGTGTTGGTCTAAAGGTAATAACAATTCATCCGATTGTTCTACCACTGTCCTTAAGTCACTAGAAAATACTAGGTCAAGCATTCGGTTATAAGAATTATGCACTTTATTTAACTGTTTTAGTCCTAGGAAAAAAGACATATCGAGCATTTCCTTTGATTTGGCACACTGCACTTCTGTTTCGTTAATAATCACTTCATTGTTCTTATCGAAAGACCAGTCAATTTTCGGAAGATTGTAGTCGCCTACAATTATAAATTTGGCTTTAGGATATTTATATTTTAGTGTTTCTATATCCTCGATGTGGTTCTTGTATATTTGCAGATCTGACATTGGTGGAATATACGTACAGGCTATAATGATTTTTGTTGATGAAATATTTAGCATTACAAAGATGTGTTCAACGTTTTTGTGTTTAACTGGCAATTTTCTAGATGAAATGTTTTTGGATATGCACACCATTACACCTCCTCCTTTTGATTTGTTGCTCGTAATGGGGTCACGGTCAAGACGGTAAATGTTGTATTGGTTAAGACCTAGTTCCGATGTATTGATGTCCTTATTTAACCATGTTTCTGTTAGTAACAATATATCATGTGGGATTGTGGGAGAAGTTATTTTGAGATGTTGTAATTTGGTTCTCATTCCGCGAACATTTTGGTAATACCCAAACAATTTTAGGTGCTGTTTAAGTTTTTTGGCACATTTTTTATTATTTTTGGAACAGAGTTTATGTACTTAATTGTTATGTTTGTTTCCCCATCCGCTTTTCTCGTTTCAAACTCTTTCCAAACATCCGTCATTTGTTTCCTTTGCAGCTCCGTAAGATCTTGTTTAACTTTGATGCCATTCTTCAGTTTATATTTATTTATGATTATTTGCTTAGCTTGGTATGAATCTTGCAGTTCTACTTTTAAGGGCCTGATCTTGTCAGTTTTTCTTACGCCAAGCCTATATATTTTAGAAATATTTATCTGTAATGTATCATCGATACTTTTCAACGTAGAACATACTTTATTGTTGTCATCAGATATCCTGTTAGTTTGATTCTCGTCTTCACTTTCAGGTACGTTCAGCAGAATAAGATTTTTCGAACGTAGATTCCTTTCTGTTATCTCGGTAATTGCGTCACATATTTCCATTGAAGTGGATTGAGTAGTCCCAGTTATTGCAGGTTGGTTATTGATAATATTTTTGTATGCGGATAGTTCACCTTCCATAGTCCCCATCCTTACGGCCATCTGTCCCGCGACGCCCAGTAACTCGGTAGTTTTTGGCATTATTTTTGCAAGTTGTTCTTTATTGAACTTATTAGATGAGTCGGTAATTATTAAATGTATTTGGTTAATAATTTCCTGAGCCTTCGCCATACATTGATTAGCATCCATTTTTATTTAGAGGTTCGTAATGTTAGGAAGTGAGTGATGACCCTGCACCCAGCACACTTAACTGCTTATCGCGTAGCGGGTTGCAAGTAGTGTCCGGAGAGTTTCTGCGCTGCTTGCACTTACGGGTGATAGTGACCTATTATGATGTCGCACCGCTCACACGCACTGGAATCAGTAATGTCTGATATTATTTTGTAAAATTTAGTGAATAACCGATTGATATGTTTGGATCACTACGATTATGGTATAATTATAATTCACAATATTAGGAAGGATTTTTATAATGTGATTCACACAACCAATTGCTTAAATGATGGTTATAAATAACTATTTTAACTGAAAATTCGCGAGACAAATTCAAACGTTACTTGTCACTTTTAATACCATAGATAAGTGAAATTAAAAACTGTTTTAAACAATGAAAGAAGCGTTTGGAGAAGTGCGTTGTGGTCAATGGAGAATACTTTGAAGGTGATCAAAATTTGATGTAAAAATATTAGGAAATAAAGAAGCTATAACGAAATTCCGGTTACTTTTGGGTCCCCCCTCGTATATTTACTTTCGACCCGACTACGACTACCACTCGCTTGGTGAGTGCTTGACCAATGTCAAAAGTATTAGAATACAAATAAATAATTAAATATATCTTAAAATTAAAGTATATAATGAAATAAACCTTCTACACTGCCGCTTGCTTGGCCACCTTCTGCACCACCATTGTAGTCCATCAATTCTGAAAATATAAGGCATTTCGAAACAATTAGTCGAAAAATAAATAACTAAATATAATTTTTTTAAAGATATGGGTGAATATACAAAAGTTGGGTAACTTTTAGGGATATTATGTTTACGATATTTTTTAAATAATATTCCCAAAAATTTGGGCACATAAGATAGCTAATATAATGAATATATTGTTTGTGTTTGGGTCACTTTTTCAAGTAGATTTTGAGATATTTCGATTTTTCTGAATTTGACTGCCAGGGGACTGACGAGGGTGACACAGTACTGACAAAAAACACAATTTCATGAGATATGTATGTAATTTATTAGTATTTAGAAGAAATCTCTTAGAATCTAATAACGGCACATACTTTGAGTCTTAATTGACTTAAGTAACAATTAAAAACCATTAATATGTAATACTGTAAGAAAAAATAATCTCCACCTTTAAAACAGCTTTTTAACATTTTTAATAATGTTATATTACGTAACTAAGTATTAGTACCAAGTACTTTGAGGTAGTTTAACTGTCCTCCTTTTAACATTATACATTTTCTAAATAATCAACAAACAATTAAAATTAAAATATGACTCTTTCTGCCAAGATACCAATTAACATGGAATTTATAACAAAGTACTTAAAACAAGTAATAGGAAATAAATTATGACAATCTACGCCTTAAAGGCAGGTATTAAATATGAGATCTTTGTCTCCACAAAAAAATTAATACTTCAAAATACTTAACACTACAATAATTAATTTTCAAAAACATCAATCTCTTCTTTAAATTGGTAAAACACCACGGACATAGGAATATATGGACCTGCCCTAAGTGATAAAAGCGTATTGTTTCCCCCTCCCCATAACGGTTCCATGGAACCGCCTGGGCTTACGAGAGCCGCCTCCCTTGAATCTAAAAACGTGACGTCATCATTCTTGTTCTGACCAGCGCCGAAGTCACATAGTACATTTTACGAAATAACAAGGCAAAAACGGTAGCTTGTGCTATGAAAACGTGTAAAAATAGAAGTGAAAAGGAGAATAAACCAAATTGTCGTATTACATTCCATAGGTAAGCATTATTTTAGTTTATTTTAAGCTTATTCGAATTATATTACAATATTATCAGTTTTGTAACATATACTATCATGAACGTGTTTACACACAGCCGTAATATGCGTGGGATGGCTTATTTCAGCATATCGCTCGCCATATATTCCGATTGGGAATGTACGGCGAGCGATATGCCGAAATACGCCATCCCACGCATATTACAGTTGTGTGTGTTAACGCTCAGAGAGCGTGTTCACACACAGCTATAATATGCATGGCGACATAAAACACACAGCCGTTTGCAAAAGAATCAGGGATGTGCCTTCGCCTTTTGCGCTTTGCTAATATTTATTTTTGCGCTTTCCTAATCGTATCATTTGGAACGTCTATCTTTTCATGTGTTATTTCTTGCTGGAAATCCGTCGTATTAATAAAGGATAATAAACCAATCATTTTTAAATTTATCACACTTTAAGGGCCTTATTACTAAACGAGTTTTGAATTTTATGTACGGTACTGCTGGAACGAGAACGAGTGTATATCGCGTAATGCTCTAGGTTATTCCGAGTATGTATATGTATGGAAAACACGTTTTTTCTTTTTAATTGAAAAAGTGTCATCGGACGACAAAATTACATCTAAATTTTGACTCCAAATACTCTTAGGAATCGCTGGTAAAAGCTGTGTTTATAAAATTTAATTTGTTTTTGAGTTGTTTTTCTTTTCTATTATCTTCTGAAAAGTGAAATGTTATGTATTTTGTTAAAGATTTCCCAAAAAAGAAGACTTGAAGACAATGTGACGACTTTCATCCGGTAAAAGTGAGCAGACAAGTGTTCGTAACCTTCGTATCTGCTCAGAACATTTCAAAGAGACAGATTTTATAATAAACAAACAGGGCACACGTGTGCTACGTGTAGGTGCGATTCCATCGGTCTCTTTGTCACCTGTTACAGAAAGAATTATCGTTAGTATATAAATTCTTTAATGACTAATAATAATTCTTTTTTGTAGTTATTCATTAAGTGTAATTATTTTAATTTTATTATCTATTCATTTCAGAAATTAAGCGACAACTTCTCTGAGAAATCATATGTATGTCTTTCTCTAGCTGATGAAACGATCAATAATACTTATGGATGGATGAACCCTCAAGAGGATTCTGATTTTTCTTTCGTTTCTTGCGCACCTGCTCTACACAGCACACACGTCGTGAGTTCATTCTTATATTTAATTATCCTTTAAATTAATATTTTATTGATAGTGCATGTCACAAATTTGTAATAAATATGTAAATTATCGAATTGCAATAATTATTATATACCTAATATTGTCAACTTTGTCTCGTTTCGAAAAGGAATGCGAACCAGAACCTATGACTATGTGCTTGACGGAGATCGAGGCCGTAGCTGCAGCGCTCAGTCATGTGTGCTCGTCAGTTGTATGGTACCCACTACTATTCCAGAAAGCTTTGTGAGTACCAATTGATTATTGACCTTTGATGACTTCAAAAACACATTGTATTATTATGTAGTGTGCGGACCACTCTAGTAACTGACTAAATGTTTTTATACCTAAAAATATAATATTATGTCTCTATTCCCCAGATTCAGGAACCCCAACCCGTCTTTATGGAAGAACCACTTATTATATCAAAAACCACTCAAAAAAATAAACCAATTGAAGTCAATTACAAAAAAATGGAAAACTTATTATTAGAAAGTAAGTTACTAATTAGAAAATTTAAAAAAAAATTACGTTGTTTATAAACGTAAAATATTTCTTTAGAAAATATTTTTATTTGATATACACAGCTTCTCTGACGGTGTTGGAATAAATTATTTTTTTTAATCTTCTTTTTTTATAAATGAAACCGTACAAGAGTCCCAACTGCCCTCAACTGTCTGAAGCAAATGAGACTATGGCATCCCCAATTGGGGTATGTTGTGAGGTTGAAGGTAGTGGGGAGTGGTAGGAGATTGTGAAGAGGACGGTGGGGAAATCTGGCTATTCAGATCTGATCAATGATAGTATTTTCTACTCTAGAACGTGCGGCAAACATTTAAAAATTATTTTTAATTAGTAAATTGTGAAATAATTCAAATTTTTAATTTGCACGTTGGGTTTCGAACCCGTGACCTTCCGCTTGCTAGTTGAGAGCGTTACCCCTCGACTACGGAAACCTTCGTATCTATGATTTTTCGGCGTGTAATTTTTTCTCAAGGTCAACAGATTAATACTTTCTTACTATTTTGGCTCATCTTTTTAATATATTTTTATTCAGCTGTTATTATTGTACTGTTTTTGCATCGATAATATAACTCCTGTACATGTTATGTTGTTTTCTCTTAAGCTGTGCTGTTATTTTTGTACGTTATTTAAACCTCTGTAAGTTGTTTATTGAATGCTGTTCTCACAAATATAATGTTATCCTTATCCCTTTTTGTCTTTTTCTTTTCACTTCTTCCATTGTCCATAGACAATGTAAGAAATAATTTAATGGAAGTTATATATATTATAAAAATATTATTTCTTTAAACAATATTATGCATAGTCTGAGAATACTGTTACTGTGTCGGTGTAGGTATATAATACTGTTTTACTAAGTTTCTGCTGATATATGCTTAAATGTACCCAAACAAAAAATATTATACCCAAAAAATAAATAAAAAGCACCTTCGTCGTCAAAATATTCCAATTAATACCCCACTCCTGGCTACGCACGATCCGATTTGCAGAACCCAGATAAGTTGGGAGGTTTAGGGGGGAGGGGGGAAGTTGTTGCTTATACACAATGCGTCGATGTGGTGGTGAGAAGTACCTATCTATGTAAATCTGGTCACTAAATACGCTTAACCCAATCGCTGCCATTTACGCGGATCGGCGTACGAACGATCCGTGCCACAACTGCCATTTACGCCGTACCACGTAAATCGCCAGTATGAATGTTTTGAGGATGATATTTCTAAGTTCTAATGGTAGATGGGGCTAAATATTATTTTGTAAAATATTACGAACTGTTTCTTAGCGACATCTCTTGTAAAATATGATAATTTAAATTGTTTATACTACGAAAAGCAGCATCCAAAAAAGGTCAACAGATTTCTTGGCGCAGTCATTTGATTCTCCCGCCATCGCAGCGTCGTGTGTGTGGATGTCACGTGGTTCTTATTACGTTCTTTGTGGTGTGGTTCTAAAAGTTTTTTTTCATATTCGGCGGAAATGTGGACTTGAGTTTTTATTCCCAAATTGAGAATTAAGTATGTGTTTTTTTTTAATTTAGTTTGATATTTCAGTTCGTGTGAACTTTTATACAATCATTTTTGAAACTTTATTTTTAATATCCCTAAATATGTCAAGACGCGATCTCAGTGAAGAAGAGATAAGAGGATTCGTCCTCGATATTGACTTTGAAATTGAGGAAAGTGATGACTTGGATTTTATAACGCAACTTAGTGACAATGAAGATGAGCCTATGGAGAATGAAGTTACCCAAAGAACTTCGTCAGGAAATTGGACTGTGAATTCCGGAAATTTTAAACCAATCATCCATCATTTTTGTTATTTGTTTTTGGGGTGTTATGCCATGTTGCGCTACCTCCTCCTTTAGCCAATGTGTGACACATCTGCCCTGATGATGGACACTGTAACGCTGTTCGAAACGTTGGCTAAAGGAGGAGGTAGCGCAACACGGCATAACACCCCAAAAACAAATAACAAAAATATTTTGGCCGTGAAAATCCAAAATCATATCCAATCAACCATCAATTTAATGATTTTCCATCTGGAATAATCGCGACCCCATTAATAAAATTCAAAATAATGTAGTGCTGTGTCAAATATAAAAACAGTTGAAGTATCGTTGTCCAACACCATTGATATGATTATGTTATGACGTAAGTGTATAATATATCAGCTTGTTTATTTGTGTTAGTGCATCACCGCTATGGCCGGCTAGCGGATTCCGATTATTATCTGCCGGTTTATTATTCATCTCAAAAGTAGATTACGGGATACATTTGAGGATAAATATTGTATGATGTATGTAGTATAGATATCAGTTATGAGTGTCTAATATAAACAAAGCCCTCAAGGGCAAGGACAATGCTATAAAGATTAATTCAAATGACAAGTTAAAAATCACTGAAATAGCTGGCGTACAGTAGTGAAACAATGTTTTTGTTTGGGCAGCTATTGGGTTAAAGCCATTTCAAGCAGTTGGGGCGATACTAAGAGTATCTATAAAAAGGAGCAAATAATAATGTAACTGCTACGTGCTACGTATTATTGTAATTAAATAACGTGTGAAATAATTCAAGTAAAATAATTTTAATTAAAAGAGATAATTACATTATTTTTATTAACTAGCAGACCCGGCCACACGTTGCTGTGGCTAACGGAACACAACGCCATTACCCAACCTTTATAAAATCCTCACCACCCGCTTGCCTGCTGCCAGCTGCCTGAATTGAATATTTGAATTTCTCGGCTTTTTTCTACTATAATAAGCATGTAATATACATATAAACCTTTCTCTTGAATCATTCTATCTATTGGTGAAAACCGCATGAAAATCCGTTGCGTATTTTAAAAGATCAATGCGCACATACATTTTGAGTGCCTTCATTTTATACCATGTAATTATACCAACAGAGCGGTTGTGATAACCCTAAAATATGTCGACCATCACGAATGTGGGCGGTTCTCGAATGTACTTGTCGCTGGTTACAGGGGTAAGTAAATTATGAAACATTTGTAAAAGTGTCTTAACTAAATATGGCAACAAAATAGTTGTCTGTGAAAAGATGCGAACTTTACTTTGCCTATTCAGACTTTGCAAATATGTTAATAACGTAGCGAGCAAGTCGCGCTCCCACGTAAAAAGGTCTATTCATTAAAAAGCAGATGTTATTTTTTAAGAACTAAATGGTGATATTATAATGCGAGATGCCTATATACTGTCAGATTAATTTTTCAACCAATCACAGTCATCTTCCCCTCTTCGTACCGCCATAGTTGATTTTTCCCCTTACCTGTTAGTTCTGGTCTATTGAATTTGGATGTCTATGTAAAACACTCTATTACCTTTTGTAATGAGGTTTGGCAAAGGTTTTTTTTTTATTACTTGATCCATCGGAACATCTGATACGTCTCTTTCATTCAATTGAAACAGAGTGCCATTCTGTTCATTCAAGAAGAGCAGATTGCTGCATAACGATATTCCGTATTCCTTGTGACATATTGACCAATATATAATCACCACTAATGTAAAGACTTTGCTGTTGTGAATTACCGCTAACTTCTGGTGTTGATAGATTGATATCCAATTTAGAGTGGTCATTAATGTCTCTCACGTAAGTGGATCGTGGAATATCATCATCTTCAGGGTCTGTAAATACGATAAAAACAGCTACAAGTGTACCATGTTCAGCCGATATTTCTGTCTGATAATGAAAAGATCCTAGCTTGAAATGATCACATGCATCAGCGTCGCAGAAACAACTTAGAGACTTCATTGTAAAATGGTTGGGAATCTAAGCTGAGCTGTTCACCTGATGCACCAATAGTGTCCCTTTAAAGGCGACCAGTTGAGACGACTTATCGTTAACCAAGGTGTTCATCTGCTCGATTTCACTGCCTTCAATCACATCCACATGTATACCTGGACATATCTCGCGGACAACAGAAGCAAACTCCTTCAAGTCAGTTATATCACCTACTGTATCAATCACTTTATCTGCTGTACGTTTACGTGTGGCTCCCTCAGGTGCCTCCTTTCCGTGCCCAGCTTCATGAAAGTTCCAGGTATATTGCATAATATTGGGGTACATTTCTTGCAGTTTACAGCCCAATACATAAAACATAGATTTGTTCCTGTATTGAGTTACAGGACCATCGCTGAGAAAGTGAATGTTTTGAATATTTGATGACAGTGACAGGTTTTAGATGGACCCAATTTGCTCCGGCGTTATTTTTTTTTTTGACAGGGTTACAAATGAAGATTTTTATTTTTATTTTAAATACATAAACGGCTATACTGCCTTTTATAAATATAAAGTTATGAGACAAATTAGATTAGATAGTGCATTGTGAAACCGTAGAATATTTTAGGTAAACGACCAAAGTATGTAATGAAATTTGGGTGTGCGAACCGCCAAAATGAAACTTTTGGATTTCCTGGTTTTTTCAACAGATTTTACAACTTTCTTTAACTCATTTATATTTTTGACGCCGAGTATTGAACTTAGTTCTCAGTTTTGAAACAATTTTTTCCATTTTTTTAAATTGTTTATTTCTGGACTTTTTCTGCCTTTCACTTCTCTTTTTTGCCTCTTTTGCTCCATGATCTTCGTTAATAATAGGTCTCATTTCTTCACCAACTGCTGCTTCATCGTCAGTAGGTGACGGAGTATTCTGGCGTACAAAATTATCAGTAGTACGTTTCAAGTGTTGTTTTTTTTTTTGCCTGTACTTTGATGAATAATTTTTCCAATTTTTTCTAGTTTTGCTCCCGAGGTGTCATTTCTTTAACGTTTTTTCTTTGTCCCTTCTCCTTTTTTTTAAGTACTGCAACGTTTGCTTCTCCTTATATTCGGCTAGTTTAATAGGGTCGCTTTTGATTCTAGCTAAGCGAACCTTTTCGGCTTCTCTTTTCTTTTTTAATATATCTTCTCTATCCTTAGAAATATTTTGTTTTTTTTTAGAAGGCGGCATAATGTTTTAAATATCAGTACTCTGGAAACACGTCAGTCCTTTGGCGCAATATCAGGCAAAGAACTGACGCCAATGGACTGACGAACAAGACATGAATTTAAGGTTATCATTAGAACCAATCTAAATTTTGATATTTTTGAATAGCAACAAGCTACATTTTAAACAATCAAAGCTAGCTGTGTATAAATTAAAATATAACACAGGTTTACAAGAAAATATTGACTCACCATAGGACTGATATTTTGACTGGATCGGCGTGTGTTTCGGTGACAAACACAATGCTAGCACTGACACACTAATGGCCACCGTAAAATGGCACTGCCTGCAGCTAACTTCACTATCAACGTTGAAATTTAACACGGATTTTAATTTGATTCGACAAAATTTAGCGGGAAATTCAAATTCGAACAACACACAGCGGACTGACGAATAAAAGTGATGACAAAGTTTTTTATTATTTTTACAACAACGGTAAGAATATTATATTATAAAAGTTGTAATATACATTGTTAACTACTTCATAAATTGTAGGGAAACAGTAAGTTTGTTTAAATTCACGGTAATATTTAATACACAGCCACTTCATTGCGCGTTTTTGGGATTGTGACATGCCAAAGTACTGACGTTTTGAGAACATATTGTGGAAATTTACAAACTTGTATTTAAAATGAGGGTAAATATCGGTTCGGACTGGCCACGCTTATTACGAATAATTTTTAGAAAAAAACTTTAGATTCGCCTTAATTACTATAAAAGGAAACTTTTTGGCTTTGGGGCGGCGGAAAATAATGCATTTTAATTTTCAATTGCATAAAACCAAAATTCACTTCGCGAACCGACCCAGCGAAAATCCGCGGCTGTAACTGTCACTGTTATGTTGGTATCCTTGATAAATTAACAAGAGCTAATACGACTGTAGCCGACTTCGTGGGATAAGGCGCGTAATTATGAAATTTGTCTAGCGGGCTTGTTTGTGTAACATGGTTTGTGATACAAAAGAATGTGCCCCTTTATAATGCCTACTCGCGTCAACGCAAGAAAAACATCCCAGTTTTCAAGTGGTTTAGCGGCTACGCTAGGTTTGTGTAACATGGTTTGTGATTTGCGGTATTTCATGTAGGTATCCCACGAAGTCGGCTACAGTCCATAACAGTGACAGCTACGGCCGCAGATTTTCGCTGCGTCGGTTCGCGAAGTGAATTTTGGTTTTATGCAATTGAAAATTAAAATGCATTATTTTCCGCCGCCCCAAAGCCAAAAAGTTTCCTTTTATAGTAATTAAGGCGAATCTAAAGTTTTTTTCTAAAAATTATTCGTAATAAGCGTGGCCAGTCCGAACCGATAATTACCAAAATGAGTAGCTGAAATTGAATGACCAAATAAAAGGCGTTAAATCGTTTTAAAATATCATTAAAAATATATACAAAATATAATAACATATCGTTCTATTGTCTGATGACATTGAGTAACCCAATTTTTGTATAATCACCCATATACCTACACGTATATATAAATTAAAATATGAAATAAATTTGAATACTTATTTAAAAAAATAATGTGTATACCTTCAACCCGACTGCCACTCGCTGGGAAAGACCCCACTTCTCCAGCACTGACTCCTTCGGTAACGTCAGTCACCACGAAATCCGACTCCACAATTAACATGATGCGATCTTCTCCGCTTTTAAAAAACGAAGAAGTCTGTAAAGAAATCGATTGCCAATTTATTGATGTGAATTTTTAAAATCTAAAGAAAATCGTTATGGGCATAAAAAATAAACATCACACAAAGTATCATATAAAATGAGACTCACCTCATCAAATGTCTCTTGAGTTTCTTGGCCGGAAACCATCCGGACGTCTTCACCATCACTACTACAACTACCGTCGGAATCAGTGCTATCCTCAAAAAAATCCATATCTTCTTGAGAAATGGGGTCTTTCGGGTATTCTTGCCTAAAATAGATTATTAATAAAGTTTTTTTCCAAATGTACCTAATTACAGAAAATTAGGAATAAATTCGGTTTTTGGGGGAAATTCCTAAAAAACAAAACTAGTTATTTTTATACTAATTATGGGCCGGAAAAACCGAATCTGAAAGAATTAGGCGGCGGAAAGCAATATTAACTGAGTTACACGACTTTAAAATTTTTTATACGCGTACAGGAAAATAGCCATTTTGGAAGTATTCTGATTCCTACAAAATCAAACTAATAGTTATTTTTATACTAACTTTGGGCCGAGGAATCCGAATCTGAAAGAATTAGGCGGCGGCAAGCAATATTAACTGAATTACACGACTTTAAAATTTTCAATACACACAAACAAGAAATTAAGAAAATATTCATTTCGGTAGCTGAATTTGACTCATTCAGTACAAAATCATAGATAAACAAGAAATCTACGAAAACATGTGTTGGCAGTGTTACCAAGTCTCAAAAAATATTTATCCCTATATTTATGAATTACAACTATCTCAACGGCCGTATTCTTAAACCAAAAGTATGAAAATTCGTAATCTTAAAAATGCGTAACCAAACCTAACCTAACGCTAGGTTTGTGTAACATGGTTTGTACCCCTTTATACCGCCTGCTCGCGTCAATTTTAAAAAACATCCCTGTTTTCAAGTAGTTTAACGGCTACGCGAGGTTTGTGTAACATGGTTTGTGCCCCTTTATACCGCCTGCTCACGTCCCTAACCTAACCTAACCTAACCTAACCTAACGCTAGGTTTGTGTAACATGGTTTGTGACCCTTTATACCGCCTGCTCGCGTCAATTTAAAAAAACAGCCTACGTTTTCAAGTAGTTTAGCGGCTACGCTAGGTTTGTGTAACATGGTTTGTGTCCCTTTATACCGCCTGCTCGCATCAATTTAAAAAAACAGCCTACGTTTTCAAGTAGTTTAGCGGCTACGCTAGGTTTGTGTAACATGGTTTGTGCCCCTTTATACCGCCTGCTCGCGTCACGGCATAAAAACATCCCTGTTTTCAAGTAGTTTAGCGGCTACGCTAGGTTTGTGTAACATGGTTTGTGCCCCTTTATACCGCCTGCTCGCGTCACGGCAAAAAAACATCCCTGTTTTCAAGTAGTTTAACGGCTACGCTAGGTTTGTGTAACATGGTTTGTGCCCCTTTATACCGCCTGCTCGCGTCACGGCAATAAAACATCCCTGTTTTCAAGTAGTTTAGCATCTACGCTGGGTTTATGTAACATGGTTTGTGATACAAAAGTGAGTAAAATTTATAAAGAATAAGTACTTAAAATATAAACGTGTTATTTTACGTTATTGATATTACTGGTTAATGGCAACACTTAATTTTGTGTGGTAAAAACATCTATGTTATCTTGTTTTCTATGGTCTTTGTACTACGTGTGTCAAGTCAAAATCAGCTTGCGAAATTAATATTTTCATATGCATGTATGGAAAATTTTAAAGTCGTGTAATTCAGTTAATATTGCTTGCCGCCGCCTAATTCTTTCAGATTCGGATTCCCCGGCCCAAAGTTAGTATAAAAATAACTATTAGTTTGATTTTGTAGGAATCAGAATGTTTCCAAAATGGCTATTTTCCTGTATGCGTATAAAAAATTTTAAAGTCGTGTAACTCAGTTAATATTGCTTTCCGCCGCCTAATTCTTTCAGATTCGGTTTTTCCGGCCCATAATTAGTATAAAAATAACTAGTTTTATTTTTTAGGAATTTCCCCCAAAAACCGAACTTTAGCCGAAAATTACATTAAGTTTTCCAAATGTTCACTACAGAAGACAGATGTTGAATAAAAATTATCGATATAAATTAATTACAATGTTTTGATTTTCGGAAGTTCACATCTCTCCCTAGTTTCCTTTCAACTTCAACTACACTTCTAATACTAATATAATAGCTTAGTTTTCTTGCTGGCCAATTACCACATTAGTAGATAAAACGTAAATAATGAAATCGCTGCATGTTTTTACTAAAGAGAGCAGTAGAATAGGCATAAATAATGAGAATAGGTATCATTTTTCATTATAAGACGTTCAAATTACACCATTTTGTGGTTCAAAGTTCAAAGGATGTTTGAAGATGAGCGTGACGCTTCTACAAGATATTTATGAGAGAAAAACAAAGAAAAAATATCTCAAATGATGAGCCAATATACTGTATTATAATAATCAAATTACCTTTGCATTTTTATACAATTTACTAAAAAAAAATTAAAATTCGATAGTACACACAGTTCTTGTAAAGCGATAAACAAACGGAAATCGGAATTCTGAACTCAGAACCAGAATGCGGAATCAGGGTTGCCAGTTGCCAATTCTAAAATAACCGCAACAAATATTCAAAATCCTCAAATTGGGGAGAGCAAAATATCAAACTCCCCGCAATTTCCCCACAAGTTCCTTTATAATAGAGAACTCCAGTCCAATTTTTTATTTTTTTTTAATGAATAATGAACTTCTAACTTAAATAACTGCATATATTTTTTAGAGTTAGTTTTAATAGTTAAATAATTGTCAAAGTTTTAATTTTTCAAGATCCCCCGAAAACCACTGCATGTGTAATGAATCGTGTGACGTCATCACTCCTGAAAAGTTATTTTTATTTTCAACAGGTGTTTTCATTTTGTATGATAAATTATACGGAAGAAAGATGATACTTTTTCGTTATTTGTTTTTGGGGTGTTATGCCGTGTTGCGCTACCTCCTTCTTTAGCCAACGTTTCGGACATCGTTGCAGTGTTGCAGTTTTCACACATCTACCGGATCTGCCCTGATGATGGACACTGCAACAATGTCCGAAACGTTGGCTAAAGAAGGAGGTAGCGCAACACGGCATAACACCCTGGGGAAAAACAAATAACGAAAATGCTTTTGGCCGTGAAAATCTTAAAACAAAGATGATACTATTCGATAAGTTAAAACATTACTTAGGTGGAATTATTTATTCATTATATTATATCTAATACAAGGTGGGGCAAAAGTAATCATCCTATTGGAAAACGCTATAACTTTTGCAAATGGCGACAAATGTCAATTCGGTTTTGGCATTTGTGAAGTAAACAAACGCAAAATACAAATCGGCAAGTCATGAATCGGTTTACTCCGCAAGAACGCGGAATAATTGGTCCCATATTTTGCTCAACAATTCGTCGGTTGTGTTGGCGCAGCGTGAATTTCGTCGCAGATTTCCTGGCCGTCCGACACCAACTGGACAAACACTGCGGCGTTTGGCCACTCGCCTTGAAGAGACTGGGACAACACGAGATTATCCCAAGGCTGGCCTGCCCCGGAGCAGCCGTTCTGCTGAGAATATCGCTGCTGTTGCCCAAGATGTCGAACATGAGCCCGGAACATCGACCAGACGACGTGCCACGCAATTGGGCATTAGCCGGCGGTCCCCACGCAGAATTTTGGTGAAAGATTTGAAGATGTTCCCTTACAGTGCATCAGCTGTTAGCTATTGACCGCCAAATGCGGATAACTTACCCTCAAGTCATTGAATTGAAAATTGTCATGAACGATGAAGCTCATTTCCATAATAGCGGTTACGTGAATAAACAAAATAATCATTTCCGAGGCACTAAAAATCCGAGTATCATCCACGAAGAGTCATTAAACCCGCTCAAAGTTACTGTGTGGTGTGCTGTTTACGCTGGAGGAGTCATCGGGCCATTTTTTTTAGAACGCCGCGGGCCAAACAACGACTGTGGACGGCGCGCGCTACAAAGCCATGATTACCGATTTTTTTTCTTCCTCAATTGAATGGATTGGGACTGGAGAACATGTGGTTACAACAGGACGAGGCAACGGCGTATACTGCTCGAGCCACAACCGATATTCTGAAGGAAGAATTTCCGGGTCGCCTAATCTCTCGTTTTGGTGATTTGCACTGGCCGGCCAGATCACCCTATTTAACCGTTCCAGACTTCTTTTTATGGTTTTTTTTTTAAGTCGCGAGTTTACGTCATCAAGTCTCAAACTCTTGAAGTTCTTAAGAAGAATATTCGCCAAGAACTCGAGAACCTGTCGCCCAAAGTTCAGGCAAGAGTGATGGAAAATGCCATAAAACGGGCCCATATGGTCATCAACTCTGGCGGCGGTCACTTGGCCGATATCATTTTCTCCACATGATGAAATAAATTCTAATGTATTAAATAAACAAATTTCACAACCAGAACCAAAGTTTTTCATTTAATAAAAAAATTACAGCAAAAAAACATCGGATGATTACTTTTGCCCCACCTTGTATATAAAATTCTCGTGTCACGGTGTTAGTTATCATACTCCTCCGAAACGGCTGGACCAATTTTGATGAAATTTTGTGTGCTTTATATCTGGTAGGTCTGAGAATCGACCAACATCTATTTTTCATACCCCTAAAAGTAAAGGGTGTTCCACTCCGAAGAAAATTATTTTCCCCATACATTTTGTATGGAACGAATTCTCCTATTTTGAAAGAACTGCAGCAATATTGTAAGGGGTATAATATTGAAATGTGCGTGAATTCCAAACATTCAAAAACGGCAAATGTCAATGCGTTGATTGTTGTGCATTTGTTTTTAATCATATAATGCTGCCCTTCTTTCTTACACACTCAATGTCAATAGTCGAAAATGAGACAAATGGTGAACGTAATGTATGTCTGCACACCTCCAAAGGAAAAATCATTTGTTTTTAATCATATAATGCTGCCCTTCTTTCTTACACACTCAATGTCAATAGTCGAAAATGAGACAAATGGTGAACGTATGTCTGCACACCTCCAAAGGAAAAATACAATAATTATAATAAATCTCTGAAATGAAACGCATTTTTTACATAAGCTCCACACAGGAGGCCCTCAGGAAAATAATATCTATCAGGACCTATGTCATCTTAGGGGATGCTGTGTGGAGGATCTTTTTAAGGAATGGGGAGGATAGAAAGTTCTGGGAAGGAAAAAGGTATGAGGGGTGGGTAGGAATCTGGGGGTCAGTGTGTCCGGGAGTGACGGACGTATGAATCCATCCCTCCAACTGTGGTGCAAGGCAATGGGTCGAGAGAGTCCGGCTGGAAAGGTCAAAAGGCCTCCCTCAACCAGTCTCTCTCTCGATCCGGCCCGCCACGCAGCAGGTGGGCAGGCGCATCAACTGCCAAGACCCGGACATAAGTCACCTCATGAACCCGGGCACCCCTGCTAAATCAACAAACGTAGTGAACCACTTGGGGTGATCTACGGCAGAGGTGTTGGTTATTCAATAAATGGTTCCCGGGGCGGCGGCACCCGTATCCGCCTCCCGAATTAAAGTAAATAATTGTAAAAGTAAGAAAATCACAAAAATATAAATCCGTACACAACGCCATCTCTGATACTGACGAAAACAAAACACGGACAGTTGCGCATTGATAATTGCTTCATTGCGTAATTTTTAACTTAATAAAAAACTGAATTTAATTCAACAGGTATTGATTCTGAGGCGGTACGAAGTTCGTCGGGTCAGCTAGTTTTTCAATATTATTACGGGAGTGTGGTATAGAAATTGTTTGAAATTATTATTTTTTTAGCTTTTAAAATCAATATTATCTCAAACGAAGCATCACCTGTGCGCCCCACGGTTGAAAAGTGCGCCCCACGGTTGAATTTTGCAGCCACCTCTGGTCTGGAGCTCCAAAATACCTGAAAAATACCCTCGATTCTGTGCAGAAACGGGTGGTCCGTTTGATAGATTCTCACATCTTAACAGACGGATTGCAATCTTTAGAGCACAGGCGTCGGGTGGGAATGCTATCCTTGTTCTAACGGTATTACAATGGAAGATGCTCCGAGGAACTAGCATCATTGATCCCTTCGGCACCGGTGCACAGTCGGGAAACACGCCAAACGCGTACCCAACATTTGTACACGGTTGACATTTTCCGCATGAGAACGGGTCGTTTCTTTGACTCGTTCTTGTGTTCAACAGCTCGGCTGTGGAATGATTTTTTTTTCCTCCTTCCTACAACATGGGTCTCTTCAAGACCAATGTTCATTCCTTCCTCTCCTCAAAAAGACCCTCCACACAGCATCCCAGATGACATAGGCCCTGAGGGAAATTATTTTCCCCAGGGCCTCCTGCGTGGAGTTAACGTAAAAAAAAAAAAATCACCTACACACTGCACAAATAAGATACTGCGCCGATCAGCTGATCGATGGCGGCCATTTTGATTTGGAAGTTTGCAGTAGAAGAGAGTCGTTCGCGGGTCGGTTCGTGAGTCGGCTCAGTGACCCTTATCTTCATACGGATCCTTAAGATCCGGTTCTGTAAGACGATCTTCAAAGCTACGGACACTTTTAGGGATCTTTGCGAACGAGTGAGCGGGTAGCAATTGCTACTAGTTAGCATGCTCTTTGGCTTCTAATGAGCAAGTGTTTCCGTAGCGAGCCGATTCACTGAACCGGGTCTTTTCATTGAACGAGACCTAGTGAAGCGGTTCGTTCAACTGAGCCGCTTTGCCCGTCTCTAGGTAGCATTATGATGTAAAATTTTTCAATATTTTAAATAATAGAGATAAACTAATAGAGATAATTCTATTTTTGATACTGAATTATTTAGGCTTATATATTGTTTCAATAAACACAACAACTAAATCTCTATAAACAGTATGAAATAACGAATAACATGAAATGTTATTAATACTGATGGCTTGTGTCATACCTACCATAATATACCAAACCACCCACATACCTACATAATCAAAGATTTCAATACAATGGTCAATGACTGGTGATGCGTGACGTCAGCACTAACCATTCAGTAATACCAACTTTACAGTGTGTTTTGACGAGACGTTTAAAATGCACTTTGTATATTTTTTTAAGAACTCTACGTTTAATATTATGAAATAAAACTTATATATTCAGCATCAGCGTTCGTTGGTCTGTATGAACATATTTTTAAGCCATAATATTTTTCACTGAAGTTCCTTATTCTGTTCCTATTCCTCCAAAATAATACACAATTCTATTGAAATTAAAAAAAATTAACATTTTACAGCTCAACGTATTCCCACTTTATATTTTTTTATTTAAATTATGCACAATGTTAAAAACAAAAAATAATTACTTACGTATTTAAACGCATGAATTTTGCAATAGATAATAATTTACAGCTGGCTGGCGATCATTCCCGCGCGCTGAGAACCAGAGACCTAGGTAGATACCAAAGCAAGGATCATACTGAGCAGACGCAACGCGACGCAACGTTCCTGTCCCGTTCACACTGGCCGACGTACGTACGCGTCGCTGTGACGGAGGCGTCTACTAATATCTACAGGAATTCCAAAAACTGAAAAAATCGAACTAATATCTATGGGAATCAAAGAGTTGACGAATATCTACAGCTCAAACTGTTGATTAATATCTATGAGAACCAAAGTGTTGACGAATATCTACAGTACTGTCAGAGGTTGGATTTGCAATTATGTATAGCATATTGGAATAACGTAATATTGCGTATGCAGTTTAAAAAACTTAATTTATTTAAGTATGTATGTAAAAATCCCTAATATCGGACTATTGGACACATTTAGCTGATTAGTCCAACCTACGCTCTGTAGATATTAGTTCAACCTACGCTCTGTAGATATTAATCAACACTCTGAAGTTCGTAGATATTAGTTCAACATATGAGCTGTAGATATTCGTCAAACCTACGGGCTGTAGATATTAGTATCTGGAGTCGCTGTGACCACGTGACAAGGGGTCTCTGGTTGTGCGCAGGCGCGTTTGATTTGACACATTTGACATTTATTTTTTAGGTTATGTTTATGTGATTCTCTTCTCAGCAGATGACAGCTTTGCCATATCTTGAAAGTGAATTTGAAGATGATTTGCTACGATTATTATTATTAAATCAATATTCTCGTAAAAAGAAAAAGTGAGAAGTATTTGGGTCCACAACATTAACAAACAAAGACAAATGTTTGGAGAGTTCAGTTGGAGGAACTAGAATCTGATGACGGACGACTCTTCATGTACTTGCGTATGAGTAAAGTGGTATTTGAAGAGCTTCACAGCATAATTGAATATGACATAAAAAAGAAAACACACGTCTTCGAAAGTCAATTGGGATCAGAGAAAGACTGGCAGTGTGTCTAAAGTTTGATTGACATTCATTATAGGGGTATAATATTGAAAATCATGCCATGAATGGCTGAAATTTCTTCCTAAGTTGCACTGCGTGTGCAGAATCTCTATAATCCTGTAATTTGATTTTATAAATAACTTCGTGCCGTCTAAAAGCTTCAATAAACTGTTCGTCATCCATTTTTTAATAATATCTGTCAAAAAAACAACCATAGATTTAGCCAAACAACGTTAGATGCTCAGATAACACCAAAAAGATGCAAAATCATCTCGTAGTAGGCGTGACCATACCCCCTCCGCCTTCCACATGGCCCACGCCGATCTGACTGCGGCAGATCCGCGTAGCGTAGGGGGCGTCGGTTTGCGTTGCGTGGGGCTAGTGTGATTCTAAAGCACCCGTTTCCATAGAAAATGTAAGGATGGTAAGTAGTCCAGATATGGAAATGATGACGTCTACCTACGTTGCGTAGCGTTGCGTGGGCCTAGTATGTTCCCAGCTTCAGTCATGCGCCCGGTTTAGACATTGTCTTTTTGTATGGTGCCCATAGTAAACATGTTCTATACAAATGTCAACTGATGACAAGGATAAGACAGTTTAATGATTGTTGTTATTAAATTGGTTAATGCGTGATTAATAAACAATTGTAACATGTAACAGATTTTTTTATTATTATGTATAAAAGTTATGTCCAAAATTATGTACGTACGTCCGGCTTTTAGGGCAAAATGTCCGGCCTTACAGAGCGGAGAGTCAGGCTTTTTTATTTTAGAAGATGGCAACCCTAGTTGGGACGCTTCTGCGGTATTCACAATATATGAATTGGCTTACCACATCACCACCTCACGGTTCTAATACAAAAATGTCATAGAATATACAAACACTTCACGCCTCACCACCTCATACATTTGTCCCAAACTATGCGTGACATGACATGTAGTTTAATACATCAACCACTTCACACCTCACCTCGTATTTGTCCCGTACGTGACAACGTGACATGACATGTAGTCCAATACACCAACCACCTCGAACCTCACCTCATATTTGTCCCGTACATGACATGAATGTAGTCCAACAAAACAAACCACCTCACACCTCATATTTTGTCCCTCCTTCATATTTGTAGTAATACAAATATGAAGGGGGGACAAAGAAAAAGAGTTGGTACAAATACATATTGTGAGGTGGGGGGACATTTTACGTGTTTGTATGGGACATTTGAGGTGCCTCTTGTATGAGGTACTCAACACTACCCCTTTGGTGAGATAACTTTGGGGAACTTCGTATATTCTTTTCAAATAACGTGAGATTTTACTGGACCCCCCCCCCCCTTTTTGTATGCTCCCTAGCCATCCCTAGCACACTTGATATGCCCGCGCCTTATGGTGGTTTCAAACGTAAACTATAAATTAAAGTTAAGGAGGATAATTTAAAAAAAAAATTACTGATTTAAAAACGACACATTTATTCTATTAATACAAATAGGCCGGTGTTAATTATTGTTAATCTGGGGTTAGTCTTATAACTAGGTACTTAATTATCTAGATCTTAAAATTAGAATGTCTGTTTGCTTAATTCTACGTAACAGTTTTTAATTGTACGTTTTTAGTCTGCTCACTTCGACGGTTAATTGTATTAAATGTACAGTCACTTTGAGGACAGCTTGGAGTCTCCACGTACAACTGATCGTCCTAATTGGGCCACTGGAACTTTAAACGTAGCTATAGTCCAGTCAAAATAGACGAAAAAAGTGCTGAGTTAGCATTAATTCCGAACCAACTGAATTTTTGTACAAGTCTTGAATACGTCATTACAAATGATATGTCAAAGGTCCCCATCGATCTAGCATTAGCGTTGTTTTTTATCTGAGGTCAAAGGTCACAAATTTTTATTTTTTGTTTATATCTCCGAAACGGTGAGGGCTACTGAAAAAAATTATGAGAAGAGTTTGTATATCGTTAAATTTTCTACAAAAAATTAAAGAACTTTTTTCCCTACGAAGCACCGTTCTCGAATTATTACGATTTCAGATCATAGGTATGCGCACATTTCCGCACCACCTCTGAGGTAGTGTACTCGGCGCTTTTTTTTAACGTGGTTTCCCCATAGGAATACTCCAAGATGTATTTCGGTCGGGGAAATTTAATGAGACAATATTTTATTAATATAATGAAAATTACATTATTCATCATCAAATTCTACATTATCACTCGTTTCTTCTTCCTCGTTCTCTTCTTCATTGCTCTCTTCTTCCTCTTCTTACTCAATTTGTGTTGACTGCTCTAAGAAGAGAGATATATCAGTTAGATTCTTATCGACTTCGAAAGTATCTTCATCCGTTGCATTTTTATTGTTCATTTTTTATTCCAGTAAAAAGAAAATTACATTTTCACTTATTTAACTAGAAATAATTAAACACATTAAACTAAATAAAACTATAATAACTAAATATAACAATACAGCGCTGTTCTATGTCATTACTTTGTTTATCAAGAATAAACATTAATATATACTAGCTTTTGCCCGTTGCAGAGGCAACTAACGGGTAAAAACACTATGCGATTTGACGTGTGAACGTGGATGAAGTGAGGAGGAGTGTGTGTAAAATTAAATATCGATCGGTTAAATATCAAATTTTCATCGCAATTGGTTAAATGGTGTAGCAGTAGCAATGCATAATTTCATGATGCCAGAGCTCACTTTTATACATAGAAACCATCGCCGGCATGCGCACATCAAATCCCCAAAGTTTCATCGCAATCGGATAAATGGTTTAGCAATGCATAATTTCATGAAGCCAGAGCTCACCATTTTATACAGAAAGAGTCAAAGGGATGCGCACACCAAGTCCGCAAAGTTTCATCGCAATCGAAGAAGAACTAACACAGAACGTGAAAATTAACTTTAAAAAAGTGTGCTTTAGACCACACGACTGAAGTAAAACTTCATCTAACTAATGCCGGGTACCCGTTATATATAATGTTGTATAGTGAAGGCGCTTACATTATAATGTTGTTTCCCGGGACTTGGATGTAACCATTACATTTAAGTTGAACCCGAGGTTACATTGATATTGCAACGCATGCCGGGTACCCGTTGTATGTAATGTAATATAGTGCAGGCGCTTGCATTATAATGTAGTTTCCCGGGACTTGGGATGGAACCATTACAGTTTAGTTGAGCCGAGGTCAAAGTGGGCTTGCAACGCATGCCAGGTACTCGTTGTATATTATGTTATATAGTGCAGGCGCTTGCATTATAATGTGGTTTCCCGGAACTTAGGATGGAACCATTACAGTTTAATTGACCCCGAGGTTAAAGTGACCTTGCAACGCATGCCGGGTACCCATTGTATATAATGTTATATAGTGCAGGCGCTTGCATTATAATGTAGTTTCCCTGGACTTGGAATGGAACCATTACAGTTAAGATGACCCCGAGGTTACAGTGACTTTGCAACGCATGCCGGGTACCCGTTGTATATAAAGTTATATAGTTTCAGGCGCTTGCATTATAATGTAGTTTCCCGGGGCTTGGTATGGAACCATAACAGTTTAATTGACCCCGAGGTTAGAATGGCCTTGCAACGCATGCCGGGTACCCGTTGTATATAATGTTATATAGTGCAGGCGATTGCATTTTAATGTAGTTTCCCGGGGCTTGGGATGGAACCATAACAGTTTAATTGACCCCGAGGTTAGAGTGGCCTTGCAACGCATGCCGGGTACCCGTTGTATATAATGTTATATAGAGCAGGCGCTTGCATTAAAATGTAGTTTCCCGGGGCTTGGGATGGAACCATAACAGTTTAATTGACCCCGAGGTTAGAGTGGCCTTGCAACGCATGCCGGGTACCCGTTATATATAATGTTATATAGAGCAGGCGCTTGCATTAAAATGTAGTTTCCCGGGGCTTGGGATGGAACCATAACAGTTTGATTGACCCCGAGGTTAGAGTGCCTTGCAACGCATGCCGGGTGCCCGTTGTATATAATGTTATATAGAGCAGGCGCTTGCATTATAATGTAGTTTCCCGGGACTTGCGATGGAACTATTACAGTTAAGTTGACCCCGAGGTTACAGTGGACTTGCAACGCATGCCAGGTACGCGTTGTATTGCATTATAACCTAATTAATTGTGTAGCTACATACTTAAAAATTTCCTTCAATCTTTTTTTTTTCATAAAATTTGCAATACTACAAATAAATTTATTCATTATCATGTTTTGATTTTTAAAGGAAAAAAGCCCCCGCTAGTAAGTACCTACCTAGAACACACGTTATATATTTTTTATTATTATTTAACAATGTCCAAATAGAACCATGCTTCATTCATAAATAATCACACATTTCAAAATAAATAAAAAAATAAGCCTGGGTTATTTAAAAAAAAAATTACAATTCTTCAAATTTTTCTAGTAAATTTTCTATTTTGGAAAGTTTTGTAATTATTTAAGATTTCTGATGTAACTGGCCTATAATGATAAAAAAAACAGAACTTGAATAAAACCAACACAGAACCTGAAAATTAATTTTAAAAAAAAAGTTGAATTATTCAATATCATCGAAACAACCTTAGTATTGCATTTAAACCTAATACATTGTGTAGCTACCTATTCGCGTAGGTACCTGCGCATTTCCTTAAAAATTCCTGAAATCTTTTTGCTTTTTCATCATATTTGCAATACTACCGAAATAAGTACCTACTCAGCAATGAATTACATTTGAATTTACCTGGCCAGTAAAATTTACACTTCTGAAGAAATGTCTAAGCACGTGTTTTGGTGATTTTTTTTGGAAAACTTCGAGTTTTGGCATCTTCTCCTGAACATTTTTACATGGGATGGGCATGTATAATTGGTGTTAAAAGTTGCGGAATCTTTCCGGCTATCAATTTTTTTTAAAACATCTAACCCGGAATCGTTTTTTCAGCGGCAATGACCTTTTCGGCAAAACGACGACCGAAACCGCTGAGAGTTCCGTTTTGTTAGGCTAAATATTTGACATCTAAGATCCTGACCTGACTCAATATTCCCGTATAAAGGAAAAATGGTATTGAAACAAACGCCTTTTTTGACACTTTTTTTTTTTTGAAACGCTATCTGTCGGCGGGAAATAGAACCTAGCCGAATTGAGTGATTTAATTAGAAGTTCTAGTGTTCGCCGCTGATTCGTATCAGAGAATAAATCTCTATATATATTTTATTTTGTCGAAAAAAAAAACCTCCCCATTTCGTGTCTTAATTTTCGTGGCTGAATTTTTGTCCTCAAGCGAAAGCGAACCTTAAGGTGGTTGAAACGCAAGGGCAAGGAGGTCGATTTTCGGAACGCGAGTCGTCGATAAAACTGTGCATTAATATATATATTTTTTTAAATGTACCCAGCTTATTTTCGATTTTAATGTCGTTTGTGTTAAAGTGTTGATAAGCAGAAGCGGATGTTGGAGGGAGACAAGATAACTAAACTCTTATTTTTCCTTGTATTTTTCACGAAATTCAAAAATCTATACTTGTCTCCATATAAAGCAAGGAGAAAGCGAATTCCGTATGTAAGGATGACGTCTGCTGAAAGTTAATGTTTAAATACTTCGTTTCACACGTACTTGCGTTTGTAATGCCTCGATGACACACGGCGAGTTACAAGCTACTATCTACTAAGTTTTAAAAGCGGGTAAATCGGCGAGTGAGATTGTCATGATGACACACAAAACTGTCCACTCGCTCAGAAGCGTAGGAAACTGAGGCTGCTGCTAGCACCAGTAACAAGAATAACGACGCCTGCGTGAACTAATTCTTCAGATATTTGACAGTAGAAACCAGCTGTTTATCGGAAGCCATGTTGGAAACATAAATAAACCAATCACGAGCAAGCGGAGCAAGCGTGTAGGCGAGTAAAGTTGACGACCTTTCAACTTTTTTTCGTAGATTGTCAACAATCTGTTAGTAGCTGCTATTTAGCAAGTAACACGATGATACTGGGCGAGTTTACTAACAGATAGTGAATTTCCCAGATGGTAGCTTGTAAACTTGCCCTGTGTCATCGAGGCTTAAGTGCGTGTGATCATGTCTCCTTTGTTTTCTACTAACTATAAATTTTTTTGAGAGACCTCAATATTTTTTTATATATGTCGCTATTTTTGAGTCATGCGAACATTGGTTATTGGGTTGTAAGTTAGAAATGGGTTACAACTTATAACCTATTTCTTTATATGTGTAATAATATGTTTTAATCCTGTTAATGTTCCAAATACAATAAAATAATGTAATAAATATTTGAAAAATACTAATTTCAATCAAGCGCGGCTCGTGCATAAAATTTTTGGTGGTTCACCGAATAATAAATCAAACACGTCATATATAACTGAATTAGGGGTAGGAAGCTATCCTATTTATAGAGAAAAAATAAATAAACTTCTTCGGTCCTTTTACCGAACGAAGACATCATTCACCCAATGTTTTCAATAATCTTCTTCCCAGTACCCGGTGTGGCGCATTTAAAACGCCCTCACATTAAAGGTAACTTTTAACTTAAAAACTAATATCATTGTCAAATAGGTTCTCTAAATCCCAAGCAAACAAAACCCGTTGACTTAATTTTGCAAGCTAAGTATTACTTCCTGTTCAAACCTGCAAGAATAGTATTTATTTCAAGTAAGCCCTTTTCGATGCGCTTCGTATCTTGTACACGCCGGACGGCGCACGGCCAGAGGCATATTTTTGCAACATTTTGTGTTTTTGACGATCAAAGTCACAAAACAAGTTCCCAAAACACTTCATCCCGGGTGAAGCGGGAAGGCAGGCGGGGGGGTATAATTCATTTAATTGACAGGAGTCGCGCGGTGTGGTCGTATTTATGGAAGAACAAACCGAACGACTTTTTGAGGTTATGTGTAATGTATAATGAGCGAGCTTAAATATTCATGAGTTTAAAATATTATTATACTTACGCATAATATTATAATAAATATATTTGATAATATAATTATAGGGTGAAATGCAGATCCGGGCACAGTTTGGAAATTTAATAAAAAGGCCCTTTCTAGATGAGAAAAGTGTGGAGAAGATGAATAACAAATAAATTAAGGCGCGCTCGGCAAAATTGAGGGAGATACAACCGTTCAAAGTATTTAAAAATTCACTTCGCGAACTGATATTGACAGTTCGTTCGCCATGTTTTCATTGCTTATGTTGGATCCCAGACCTAATACAGAATTAATAGTACGCCAAAATCACAAACCATATTACACAAACCTAGCGTAGCCGCTAAACCACTTGAAAACTGGGATGTTTTTTTGCCGTGACGCGAGCAGGCGCTACGAAGGGGGCACTTTCTTTTCTATCACAAACCATGTTTAGCGTATTAGGTTATAAAAAAAATGGCGGGCGGACGCGGGAGAACTGTCAATATCAGTTTGTAAAGTGAAATTTTAAATACTTTGAACGGTTGTATCTCCCTCAATTGTGCCGAGCGCGCCTTAATTTTTGTTTTATTCTGCTTTTCCACACTTTTCTCATCTAGAAAGTGCCTTTTTATTCAATTTCCAAACTGTGCCCGGATCTGCATTCCTCCCTAATTATAATATAGTAACAAATATTAACATACTTATTCGGTATCGAGAAACGCCTGAAATATTCTCCGCGCCGCGCGGGAACGTCATGTCTTTGTACAGTAATATACAGTGCCCTTGAAATGATTTTACACAAAAACGTAAATTTCATAAACAGCCATACATTGTTATTATGTACTTTATTATTATGTTATGTAGGTACTACTTGTCAAATTGTGTTCACCATGCCAACTTGAATAATCAGGAAAGATTTCTGACTAATATCGATTATGGCACGACCTAAAGTTACGAATTTAGAGTGCGTAAATATTTACGTCAAAAACAGAATAATTATAAATATTTGATATTATATTATAATTTTATTATCAAATATATTTATTATAATATTATACGTAGTATAATAATATTTTAAACTCGTGAATATGCCCGTTCATTGCACATAACCACAAAAGGCGGCCGTTCCGTTAATTCTCCCCACACGACCGCATTGCGCGGCATCTGTCAAAAAATGAATCCCCCCCCGCCGCCTGCCTTCCCGCTTCACCCGGGATGGAGTGTTTGGGAAATGTTTTCCGTCGAACATGGAAAGCACAACTAAACTCGAAACAACAAAAGTTGAGAATATTTATTGACAAACTTGATAAATTCATTGACTTGTTGTGACAAATGACGAGCTCTGGACCCCGCTTAATGTCAATAACAAAATAAAAAATATTGAGTCTTCTGTCTGTAGACATACTAAACTTATAAAACAAACAAAACATAACTTTTTTCTGGTTAAACATTTGACTAAATTATTTCGTTAAATAGATATATAATAAAACATATTTATCTCTGTGGACAAACAACGAAAACCATAAATTAAAATGAAATCTCGACATCTCCAAAAATTATTCAAAAATTACAAAAATCTACCATTTTGTATAGGTATTTGGCGTTTTCACCTACTTTATCCAAAACGTCGTTTTCTTTGGAAATCATTTAATAAAATCCTTGACATGTCATTTTTAAATTATACAATTTGTACACCATCTTAGCAATTGTTTGCAATTTATTGCGTTCCTTGGTCCACTGGGCGTTTATTAAAGAGAATACTCTTTGAAAGTAATATTCTGCCAATTTCAGAAGTTCGGAAGACAAAACCCGTGTGAACCAAAAAAGCCTAACAAAAGCCGGACAGGCCGGACATATAAATATTTAGCCGGACACGACCTAAAAAAGCCAAACATGTCCGGCTAAAGCCGGACAGATGGCAACCCTAGTCCCAACTGCTCCGAAATTTTTGTTTTTTATTTTTTTATTCTAAATTATTGCTAAGTGAATACCGCACAAGAGTACCAACTGCTCCAAAATTTTTTATTTTTTTAAATAATTTTTTATTGTAAATTATTGTTATGTGAATACACATTACAATAATTTATGAGCACAAGAGTCCCAACTGCTCGAATTTTTTTATTTTTTTTAAATTTTTTTTTTATTGTAAATTATTGTTATGTGAATACACAAAACAATAATTTATGAGCACAAGAGTCCCAACCGCTCCAAAAATTTTTTTTTTTCGAATTTTTTTTTGATTGTAAATTATTCTTATGTGAATACACAAAACAATAATTTATGAGCACAAGAGTCCCAACTGCTCGAATTTTTTTATTTTTTTTTAATTTTTTTTTTATTGTAAATTATTGTTATGTGAATACACAAAACAATAATTTATGAGCACAAGAGACCCAATTGCTCCAAAAAAAATTTTTTTTCGAAATTTTTTTTATTGTAAATTATCGTTATGTGAATACACAAAACAATAATTTATGAGCACAAGAGTCCCAACTGCTCGAAAAAAAATTTTTTTTTAAATATTTTTTATTGTAAATTATTGTTATGTGAATACACAAAACAATAATTTATGAGCACAACAGTCCCAATTGCTTAAATTTTTTTTTATTCTAAATATTTTTTATTGTAAATTCATGTATTGATAAGTGAATACCGCACAACAGTACCAACTGCTCCAAAAAAAATAATATTTTTTATTTATTTACTTATTGTTATATGTTATGTAAATACCGCACAAGAGTCCCAACAGCTCCCCCAAGGGAGGGAGGATGAGGCAGTGTTGAGATGAGGTGGAGGGGGTTGCTGAGGAGGGGGAGGGATAAGAGGAGGGGGGATCAGAGGGGGGTGCAGGGAGGGGATCAGAGGTGGTGAAGGGGGGAGGGGGTAGGCCTTTTTTATATCCATTTTTCGTATTACAAAAATAACAGACACGGGAGGAGGGTATGGGTACCGCCACCCCGGAATTTATTAGAAAACCAACACCTCTGAACCAAGAAAATCAAGCTGAAGGAAAAAAACCAGCCCCCCCCCGTAAGCGAAAATATTTTGTAACACCTCACCTCAAATGAGGTGGGACACCTCAACACCTCATTTCAATATTTGAGTACCTCATACAAACTCATCCTGATATCGTGTCCTACCCAACACTACAAAGGGGGGGTGGGGAGTCTAGATTGGAAGAAAAACTGCTCACGTAATTAATGGGGGCATACAGGAAATATAGGAAAAAAAAACTGAAAACACAAATAATTTAAACGAGACATAAAAAAAGTTAACTAAAGTGTGGGTACTCAGGTGTCGGCTGATGGTTAAATGAAGAAAAAACGAGTTTGCGTGTAAAATAAGCCTTTAATAAGATCCCACAATAATTCGTGAGCACACAAACACTGTCAGCGTACAATTTTACGATATTAATAGTACAGACTGGGTCAAGGTTGATTGCGGATAGACGAGGCGACTGCGTGGTAGTTGAACTAATACTGAATTTTCGCTGTTACTAGGCGCCTTTTATATGGTCCGACGAGTGGAGTATTAGCGGTAAATCGTCACTTCGGCTAGTTACCCGAAGGCGCTAGAACTTTCAAGCGTACGATGGTTCGTACCTTTTCTGGAATGTGCGCGAGGTAGGTAGGTCCACGCCTCTGTCTCGGCGTAGTAGGTATCTACCTACGCTCAGTCGTGTATCGTCCATGCTCGACGGCTGGTGAGTGCTCTAGTAACTTCGTTTGCATAAGTTGCATAAATAAACAAGTTGACAGTATCTACACAGATTTTTCAAAAGCTTTTGACAAAGTATCACATAAATTATTACTTAGTAAACTGTATGCCTTAGGACTGAGAGGCAAGTTGTTGGATTGGTTCTCAAATTATTTGTCTAACAGAATCTTATTTGTTAAAATTAAAAATTCAAAATCTAAGTTATTATATGCAACCAGTGGTCTACCGCAAGGGAGTCATCTCGGCCCCATCCTTTTCTTAATATTCATAAATGATATCATAAGTTGTTTCGACGATGTAGAAGTTCTGCTTTTTGCCGATGACATCAAATTATACAAAGAAATATCTAATATAGGTGACTGCCAAATCCTACAGTCAAACATCGTCAAATTACAAAATTGGTGTGTCGCAAACAACTTATTCCTCAATATCGATAAATGTAAGTCACTAACATTTTGTCGAACAAAGACCCCACTATCTTTCAAATACACAATAGATAATAAAATTTTAGAAAAAGTCAAAGAAATTAGGGATCTTGGAGTTGTGTTTGATTCGCAATTAAATTTTATAAATCACATACAACAAATAACTAACAAAGGCATGAAAACACTAGGATTTATAATCAGAACAATCAAAGACTTCGATTCGTTGGAAGTTATAAAAATCGTATATTTGTCACTCGTACGCAGCTTGCTGGAATACAATTCCATAGTTTGGTCCCCATATTATCAAGTTCATATAAGAAATATCGAAAGAGTGCAGCACAAATTTTTAAGATTTATTAACTTCAAGTTACACATACCTATTCAACACATTAACTACACATCTTTACTAAATACACTTAAATTGCATTCCTTAGAAAACAGAAGAAAAATAAACGATCTAACTTTTTTGTTTAAAATTATTCACTCCGAATTAGATTGTTGCGAACTTCTGCATCTCATTGACTTTAAGGTACCAACTCGAGCGACAAGGCAAAACATATTATTCTGCAACAATAACTCTCTAACTAACTATCACACACATGCATCAATTTCTCGACTACACACACTAGCGAACAAATACACCTCAAATATCGATGTATTTAATACAAGTTTACCGTTATTCAAGAAATATCTGAACAATATTTTTATGTAGAATATTTTGATATCTAAGGAGCATCACCTAGGGTCTATTGCATATATTTGTGTATTTCTATATTAATCCACAATGTACAAACTTGTTAACGTTTTCTTTTTATGTATCTTGCATTTTGTCATGTATTATTCATGACATTTAATCAATCACCTGTAATTTTTTTAAATTACTAACATACCTACTTGTTTATTTCTATGCCATTTACAACTTAGAAACATTCTCTTTTTTTATAATGCACTATCTTTCCTAAATTTATCTGTATACCTACCGTTCATATGATGTTTACTAGTTATATTTTTATAGTTTATCTTTTTTATTTAAAAAAAAAATGTCTCTGTATTATAAACTTATAATGTAAAAGCCCATCAGGGCGTTGAAATTAATAAATAAATAAAATAAATAAATAAATATATTTGAACACAGGCGCCGCCTCTGGAAATATCGATACGTTTCGAGTGTAATCACCCGAAATGCACCCCATTATGGACGGCTAACTTCGCTTCTTTGGATAGTTTTTTGTTGGCGCCAACGGCGTTCAGTCCTCCATTAATAAAGTTGCCTGCATTTACCCTTCTTTCGATATCTCTGTCAGCCCTCCCATCTCTCGTAAACATACTTCCCAAGTACACAAACTCACCCACCTGCTCCAAATACTCATCTTTCACAACTATGTTGCACATTGTTTTCATACTCTCTCTTTCAAATACCATGACTTTAGACTTACATACATTCATCATTAACTCATTCTTCATACATACTTCGTTCATCCTAGACACGAGAGACTGTAGATTTTCCATACTGTTAGAAATCAGCACCGCATCATCAGCATACAACAGGCAACATACTTCCAGATTACTCAATTACGCGCCCAATCCCATCTCTTTCAATTCTTGCATACAATTATCCATGTATAGATTGAATAACCACGGTGACATTACGCAGCCTTGAATGCCTTTTGTGATGTCAAACCATCCCGTAAAATCGCCGTTCACCCTAATACATGCAACGCTTCCCTCATACAGAGACTCATAGCCCAGGCAACGAAGACCAAAAAATACCAAATAGGGGAAATAATTCATGTAGAAGCCAATTTTGGCACAGTTGTAGGGGAAGGTGTCCTTAACAAAATACTAAAAGTACTGGGTGGTGGGGGCGGAGCTAAGGGGGGGGTCTAAAGGTCCCCTTTTTCAGTTTTTCGTTAATAACTCAAAAACTAGCCTCTAGCGAAAAAGTGTTCAGGTACTAAATTATTTACATAAAATTTTCTACAAAAAATGTTCTGTAAACTTTTTTGTTAGGATCAATGCTTAGGGAGATGGGAAGGGGGGAAATATAAAATTAAAAATAAAAACAGATTTTATTGTTAAAAATGAAATGCTGGTCGTTAAAAATTAAATATTTATTCTTAAAAATTAAATAATTAGTGTTTAAGGATGTACCTTGAACATCTTGAGAGAGATCTTGAGAATGCTGACCAACATGAAGGAAATTATTCCAGACAAATTTGAAGATATTGCTTCCTTGGTGTCAGTTTGACGAAATTTCAGAATTATCTGAAATCCCTCAAGGATAATGGACCTACAGCTGCTTTGTGGTTTCAGTACTTCTACATGGTTACCCTGATGAAGAAGGTCATTACAGTACAGCAGATGATCCCATTCTTCCATGCAAGTGGGCACTTCCAGTATGCAAAATGTGCCCATCTCTACGTGCAAGATATGATACAACTGAAAACTAGCCATCCGGAGGCGTACAAGGAGTTTGCAGAAAAGGAGTACTTCACTATTAATCGCACAGGTACACCTTGGGCAGGTGTTTGGTCGGATATGGTCATAGAACAAACACTTATGCGCTCCATGAAAAGTTCAGGTGGCCTGACGCGAGGACGAGGAAGTACTGATTCTGTACTCGCCAAGTGGGTTTGTGGATCACCAGGAGGCACCGCCATCTGCACGTCATTGGAGGAGTTCGCTGAAGTTTTTTTCGCAACTGGAGAGCAGCACGTTGATTTCCGGGTATCACGGCAAACGAGAGATTCACAAGATCGGGCTAAGATTCACAAATGGTTCAATGACCATCCCCCTTTTCCAAAGTTGGATTCGCTAATGTCACTATCAGCGGGTATCCTAGGAAATTCTAAAATAAACTGCCACCAAGCCCTAGATATTGGAACCAAAACTATCCAAAGTTTCATTGGCAGCAAATTTGGAGACATGAAACAATCCAGAAAGAATGTGGTTTTGTCAATAGCCAGTATGAGCAGCACCATTAAAATCAATGGTGAGAAAGTTTGTATTAACCCCCTGACAATTTTCCAAAGAACTGTCATAGCAAAAAAGAACGACAAAGATGTAGCAGAGCTTTCGACGTATGAGTTAACTCCATACCCCCTGGCTCTGTTCAGCGAGGGCGGAATGCGAAAAGGGAAAAAATCATCCCTCTATGATGTTATGCCAGTAGAGGATAACGCAACTCTCGATATCACCCAGAGTATTAATGTGGTAGATGCTGGTTTCCTTCTCCAACGCATGAAGTGGAAACAGTCCTCCTACATTTCTTCCATTTGCCATCAGTACATTGCTTATGTACAGAAACATTACGGTGAAAATTGTACGGTGGTTTTTGATGGTAATAGTGAGGATGTGGACTTGTTAGTTCTCCTCATTGGATTGGCACCACCATCAATCAATATATATTTCATGAAGCCGGGCCGTGGGAATGTGGAGACCAAATTGTTTTCGGTGCGACAACTTCAACAGCTTCCAATCCCCAAAACGATTCTCCTTCTCCATAGCTTCTCGGGATGCGACACCACCTCGGCGATATATGGAAAGAGTAAAGTGGGAATCGCTAAGCTCTTCACAGAAAATCCTGGCCTCATCCAAGACATTTCACCAATATTCTCTGATCCCTCAGTATCCCCTGAAAATATTGAACAGGTTGGCGAGAAACTTTTTTGGCTGTATACAAAGCGCCTGCTCATCAAGACAACCTAAACAAACATCGGTACTCGGCATTTTTTAAAGCGTCAACGAAGCCCAAATCAGACATGGCCACTCTTCCTCCCACCAGAGGAGCTTCAAAGCAACACTCGCTCAGAGTAGAGAAGATGGGATCCTTAACCCAGTTAACACGAACGACCCTGTGGCACCCATTTCCATTTTGAATATGATCTTTTGCCGATGCACGACTGGGTGTGGGATGCGCTGCGGTTGCCGCAAAGCAGGGATTGCCTGCTCCGGTGTCTGCGGCTGCCTCGGCTCATGTATGAACGGAGCCCCCGTCGAAGACAGCATTGATGATAATGAAAGTTTAGATTTCGACGAAATTTAATGTTCAAGGCACATCCTTAAGCACTAATTATTTGATTTTTTAACAATAAGCATTTCATTTTTACCGACAAACATTTCATTTTTAAAAATTAAAACCTTTTTTTTTAATTTTACATTTTCCCCCCTCCCTATCACCTTAAGCATTGATCCTAACAAAAAAGTTTATATAACCTTTTTTATAGAGAATTTTATGTAAATAATTTAGTACCTAAACACTTTTTCGCTAGAGGCAGTAGTTTTAAAGTTATTAACGAAAAACTGAAAAATGGACCTTTAGACCCCCCCCCCCCTTAGCTCCACCCCCACTACCCAGTACTTTTAGTATTTTGTTAAGGACACCTTCCCCTACAACTGTGCCAAAATTGGCTTCTACATGAATTATTTCCCCTATTTTTCCTTCGTTGCCTGGGCTATCAATTGCCTGTATGAGATTCGTACTCACTTCATACTTGGACAACACCTTCCATAGCTTTTTCCTGTCAAATCGGTCGTACGCTTTTTGTAGATCTACAAAGGCACAGAAAAGTTTCTGGGTTTTGCAAGAAACTTCTCAGTAAGCATACGCAATGAGAAGATCTGGTCCATGCACCCCCTTCCACTCATAAAAGCTCCTTGCACATCCCATATTTTATCCTTTGTTTCCATGCGTTCCCTTTCAATCCATATTCTGCCCCTCACCATTAATGGAAATAAATGCCACAGTGCTGCCATAAAATAAACTACGAAATCATCCACCGAATATATTTTTTTCAATGTGGTTGGATAATCAAGAAATGCCCCAGATCCCCGCATTTCCCACGCAAAAAGGTTCTCTCCGCAAAATACCCAATTCTTCAAAAATTTTAAAGATTCCCCTTAATTTGGGGAATTCCCCGCAAATTTGCAACCCTGCTGCTGGTGCTGTTCTTGCCAGGGCTGCAATTCGTGTGGATTTCCTCAAATTGCGGCGAATTTCTAAGGATTTTCAAGAATTATTGGTGACCAATTTTTTTACCGCTGAAACATGGTTTTTCATTTTTGGAACATGGCAACACTGCTTCAGTCGGCTGCCATCTTCAGCCAAACGTCAAATTCAGTCAAATTCAAATAGCCGGTTAGGTGCGTATGCGAGGCTGTTTCCGCGATTTCTTAGTTTTCCTAATGTATGTTTACGTATTTGTTGTAATCTCGTTTATTTTATACAGAATGACGAGGAAACCAGTGGAAGATGACAGTGAAACAAGGTACAACTTTTAATATTTCAATTTGAACGTAATTCCTATGTACTTTTTTATTTTACCCAAATTATACTGACCTTGACTAAGTGGTATATTTAGTAGGGTTCGAACATCAACAACTTTAGTTCTACAATACAAGTATACAAGTTATTCTGTAATTCTTATATTTTCTGTACTTAAATCAATATTTCGGAAAGGGCGACGTACATTCCGTACGCTTTTCCAATAGATTAGGTTAAACGTTTTCTTTCGAGTCTACCTAACCCACATTGAATTTTCTATTGCCGGAAGTAATTAAATGTACTATTGTTAGGCTTGGTTTATTTATTTTCCATATTCTATAAAATAACTAATAGTTGGTGAGAAAATAATATGATTAATTTTCCATGTGCCGCTGCACTTTTAAACTTAGTTACCACAAGAAACATCGATTTCAGTCGGTATACCTGGATGGAAAAATATGCATTTAAAATTATATTTCACAAAAACTTTTTTATACGTAGGTAATTTCTCGATTATATTTTGCAACATGTTTTCCCAAAATTATAAGTAGGTACCTATACCTAGTACCTACCTAACCTACCGAATATTTATAGTTGGTTGGGAAATTGCGTCAGACGCAAATCATATTATAATTACATACAAGTAGGTATCCCCACCAGACTCGACCTAAACAAAGTCAGTATTAAGCTATGCATTGCTTGCGTACAGCAAATGTCAAACTTGTTATTGGACTTACATAAGTATGTAGTTACTGAAATTTTGCTGAAATTACAAAAAAGTTAATTTTTAATACAACATAATAAAAAGAACCCACTGGAAAACGAACGCTTCTCGGAAAAATAGATAAGTACATGGTTCGTATAGGTAAAACAGCGAGTGTTGGCTGCAATAAATAATGTAGGTACCTATTTGTGCGTTGTTACAGTACGCGCCAAACTTAAATGCCGACCTGAACTTGATACGATCCATTCTCGCGCAGATACAATCACTTTACTGACTTTATTGTGGCCGTAAGCGAAAGAGAAGATGCGTAAAATATACGTGCGATAGAGAAAAGCGTGGGCGGAAATATTGTGTCCTAGGTACTGCAATCGATTGTTTAATAGGTATATGATATTATCGAAAAGCTTACAGCGTGTCCTATTCAAATCGGTTAAGTTCGATCGGGTATATGGTATTGTTGGAAAGCTTATAGCGTGTCCTATTCAAATCGGTTAAGTTAGTTCGGATATATTATATTGCTGGAAAGCTTATAGCGTGTCCTATTCAAATCGGTTAAGTTAGTTCGGATATATTATATTGCTGGAAAGCTTATAGCGTGTCCTATTCAAATCGGTTAAGTTAGTTCGGATATATTATATTGTTGGAAAGCTTATAGCGTGTCCTATTCAAATCGGTTAAGTTCGATCGGGTATATGGTATTGTTGGAAAGCTTATAGCGTGTCCTATTCAAATCGGTTAAGTTAGTTCGGATATATTATATTGCTGGAAAGCTTATAGCGTGTCCTATTCAAATCGGTTAAGTTAGTTCGGATATATTATATTGCTGGAAAGCTTATAGCGTGTCCTATTCAAAATATTCAAATCGAGGTATATGGTATTTTTGGAAAGCTTATAGCGTGTCCTTTTCAAATCAGTCAAGTTCGATCCGGTATATTATATTACATATTTGTATCGATGATTTTCGATATAATCTGTTGCCAATATTTTGTTGATATTATATTTCTATAATTATATGTATTTTTCTAATTGTACAATTTTTTGTAATATCTTACAGTATAGCGGGGTATTTAAATAAAATCCACACTTTTCTTCTATAAACACAATGAAAATTTTATTGGGTGGGTACAATCAATTACACAAGCAGCCAGTTCAATAATCGTAAAAACAGTGGTAACTTTAACGTACCAACTACAACGGTTATTATGGTTATAATAACTCCAAAGGACACTTGTTATCCTTAATTACCTACTCGTCACTTTATACAAAAGATTCACGAGTTCCTTGAAGCCGCGCGAGCTGATCTCGGTAGGCAGACTTCGACTTTTACTATTTTTCCTGGAGCTTAGCGCGGGACTCCCGGAAGGCTAAAAAACCAAACTCTAGGGTTTCGCTTGTCTTTATATACCTTTGGTCCCGCTGCCCTAGCGGCAGCGGTAGTAAGAGACAACCAATGCAAGACAGAGAAAGTATTCGACCGTGAGCACTTCTCAAAATGCGCTCGAAATAACTATATTGTTACAACAGTATTTTATTTTCATTTTTGTAACATATTATCTATAAGCAGTTCTGAATATAAGTTCATAGACTAGCTCCCCAATTAGACTCGAGAATATTTCTCTACTAATTGGGTAACCATAAAAACTGATAATGTAACATAATGTAACCTATTATTATTGTAAACATTTACTTTTCTACTAAATAAAAAAAAAAAATAAAAAAAATCGGAAAGCTTACAGCGTGTCCTATTCAAATCGGTTAAGTTCGATCGGGTATATGGTATTTTTGGAAAGCTTATAGGGTGTCCTTTTCAAATCAGTCAAGTTCGATCGGGTATATGATATTATCGGAAAGCTTACAGCGTGTCCTGTTCAAATCGGTTAAGTTAGATTGGGTATATTGTATCGTTGGAAAGCTTATAGCGTGTCCTATTCAAATCGGTTAAGTTCGATCGGGTACATGGTATTGTTGGAAAGCTTAGAGCGTTTCCTATTTAAATTGGTTAAATTAGATCGGGTATACGATATAGTTGGAAAGCTTACAGCGTGTCCTATTCAAATCGGTTAAGTTAGATTGAGTATATGGTATTGTTGGAAAGCTTATAGCGTGTCCTATTCAAATTGGTTAAGTTCGATCGGGTATATGATATTGCGAGTGAAATTAATCTCATTTTTCATTATTCGTTATCAATGCGTGGATTTATTTGTGTCAGTTTTTCTGCCACAATTTTTACTTTTCATCACATTTATTCATTGCACTACGTAACAAGTACACACTGGCTAATACTTATAATACTTTAAACTTGCACATATCTAAAAACACGGATGTTTTACATCAACCTAATCATTAAAAAAATACATACTTTCCCCTGTATAACTATACAGGGGAAAGTAACTAGGCGCGTGTCCTTTGTCTCATTTACGCCTAATCAGCAGCGTAGCAAGGGGGGTCGGTGGTGGAGGTCCGCCCCCGGTGCCACCCGAGGGGGGTGACACTCGACCATGGAAAAAATTACGAATTACGGAACGCAGTAGAGCCGATGCCTGCACCCATTTCGCCCCACCCCATTCTACCCCTTTCCACCCCATATCCCATTTCGCCCCCTCCGTTGTGGAAAATATGCCGTCCCACCCTATCCCATTACACCCTCCCTTTGTGCTATCCGTCCCGGGTGCAACCCGTGCTAGCTACGCCACTGTGCCTACTAATTGTGACAAGCGGGAAAGGGGTAACAAGTTTATACTATACCTATTCATCGTTTTATGCTACGTATACATGCACGAACATAAACGCGAACTGAGCCGCGAATTATAGGAAGGAACGAAGCTACTGCAAACGGCGTTTCGTTGTTGTTTTTTTTTTAATATTTTTTATTAAGATCTAAACCATATATTCTCAATCTTTTTTTTGCCCATCGCCCACTTTGAGAATATTTTTGCGCCCCTTAACTCGTGAACCTGAAACAGAAATTATTGTCGTCACTATTATATTTACCACAACGGAGGGGGCGTAATGGGATGGGATGGGGCAAGATGTGATGGGGTGGGGTGGGTTTCTCTGGGTCTCCTACCGCCCCCCTGAAGGTCTGAAAAATAAGAGTTTAAATAAATAATAAATATAAAAAAAACAGAAGTATAAATAAAATACATTATTACACTGACATTGAGTATTATGCCTCAGGTAAAATGTTTGTGCGTGAAAGTGTAGTTTATTTAACAGAACTTGTCAAATCGTTTGTGTGTCAATGTATCAGTGTGCATAGCTCGTGAATGAGCTTGTTTTCTATAATGCTAAATGCTAAAAATTTTAAAACGCCCCCCCAGACCTCCAAAACGCCCACAAGGGGGCGCTGGCTCCCCCGTTAAGTATCACTGATCTAAACGAAACATGATGTATGTAAGTTATGCATCTGTGTGAGTACTGTGATGAAGCCAACTTAGATTGATAAACTTACCTAACACGGTAACACGTGTCGTCTTTCTTGCGAAAAAAATAGCAAGCGTAAACAAAACAAAATACCGTTTTTCAGTGCGTTTCGCAAGGTCACAATTGGTCACAATCCAAAATACAAAGTTTTGTTGTTTGGGTCAACTCAACTCTAGTAATATTGCGTAACCTACTCGTATTATGTATTGTAATTATTGTAAGCTCCGATAGTTTATTTTATTATAAATAATGTTTCGATATGGCGACCGGCCTGATCTGGATAATCTGAGAATTTCGGGAAATAATGAGTTTGGAATAAACATTTTGGAATTAAGTTATATTATTATTACAATGTTATATAAAATATTATTATTGAATGGTGATAAACAAATTGGCAAAAGTAAGGTCACATTAGACATTAGACTGTCGGAAATTATTTTTTTAATAAGCGTACATATCACCAACAGGCCCCCTCCATCACCAATTTTCCTTGTTGGTAAATATTGGAAAATTAAGGTTCGGAAAATAAGTCGGGAATTTTCTGTAAAAACATTTTGATATTCATCTTTTTGATTTTGTTATTTGAAGTATCATTTTGGGAAATTTTTGAAAATTTTATTTTTCTAAAAAATTTTCTTCGGGTAAAATCGAAAAATTAGTCGGAAAATAGGTCGGGATTTTATGTTTTTACATTTTTTTATATTATTATTTTAATTTTTTTTATTAAGTTAAAAGAAATATATTATTTCGTTTTCTTAACTTACATAAGTAGAGTATAGTAGTAATATTTTTAATTTTGTTCTAACAATTTAAGTTTAAATAGTTTTTAAGTTAAGTTTAAAGGTATTTATATTCTTCTCCATTTTTAGGTTATCTGGGAGGAGTTTATACATGTGTACGAAAATGTTGATGTTTGGAAATTTACCATGTTGTGTAATTTTTGTTTTCTGGAAATAATCTTTCGGGAAAATTCGTTGATCAAAATTTTATAATAAGATGAATAAATTGTTTGCAATATGAGTATGTGAGATAAAACAATCATGATAAAAAACAGTAGGGTAAAAAAAATCATGAAATTCTTGTGACGTAGTTTATGGATGGCCACTTTTTTAAAGGAAAGGAGGAAGTTTTAGAAGTTTTTTTCGAGGAAGTTCTGGGAAGGAAATAGGCATGAGGGGTGGGTAGGAATCTGGAGGTCAGTGTATCCAGGAGTGACGGACGTATGAATCCTGGATGTATGAATGATGGATTCTGTCTAGAAAGATCAAAAGACCTCAACCAGACTCGATCCGGCCCGCCACACGGCAGGTGGCAACGCCACGGTTACGCCCTAATCGGATAGCTGCAGTCAGCGCCGGATCTGCCATACGTTCAAAAACGTGCAAAAAACCTGGCGCCAACTCCGAAGGGGCGCCGTGAGAAAATAAATATTGTATTAAAAATTTGTTATAATTTTCCCTGAATCGTTACAAATTCCATATATTTAGTTTAAACGTAAGATCTATTTTTCCATATATCTTTTACCGCCTTTTACGACGAATGAGTGCGATCCAAATTCATTAACCAATCACAGCGCCGTAATTTTATTCAAGAGAACAAACAAACCGACGGCGCCTTTCAAAATGCTTTTGTACGATTTAAGTCTCTAGGAGAAGATAGTTAAAGACCATTTTCTTATGAAATCTTCAGTAAATTCAAAATTCTATTAGCATAAACATCGTACGGTTTGCAAGGTTGCAACTTGCTAACAGTTTCATCATTGATTTGACAGTTGAAGTTCGTTAAATGTACCTATAATTAATTTCTATTAGATTTGTTATTTTACAGTCAGTAATAACCAGTGTAAGCGTCTTTCGTAAGCCGTTGATACCATAGATACGTTCGTGTTTGTTCGCTCAACACAGAACACAGGGGAAATGGAAATGCAAGGTACAAATTTGAGGTTATATTATTAGATTTTTTAATTTATAACTAAATTTCTATTGCTTGTTACAGGTTGTGGATTGTGGATAACAATGAATAGAACAATAATTTTAAAAAAACTTTCAGGCTCGCAGAATCTAAAACTTAGAATTAAAGAGCATAATGACATAAAAAAACTCGTTTCCATTGGATATTTTTTTATTCCAATTTCTCCAGCACCGATAAAAAATGATGTCCCGCGCAATGACGTTACAATGGTCCCGAGCACATCTAAACAGATATCTATCGCACAAATTCCTCTGGTCGAATTATTAGAAGATAAAAATAACGTTACTGATAGCAGTTTAAATTTTATTCTGTTTTCAGAGCTTGAATTGAAAGATCCCGGATGCTGGCCAAAGTTATCTCAAAATTCCATTAGTTTATTAGTTCAGGAAGGTCCTGTACAATTGAAAGGTTTTGATTTTCCTATTACGAACAAGCTTAAATTTAATACTAAGTATTATTACAAGAAACTGCCTAATGGAGAAGAATTACATAGATCGTGGCTTATTTATTCGAAAACTTTAGATAGGGTTACACCCTTTATATTTCTTGATTTTATTTGATAAATTAGTGTAAAAAAAAATTAAATTAAAAAAAAAAATTGGGGTAAACGAATTTTTAATCAAAATAAAAATGTAGGGGGGGGGGGGCGCCATCGGTACCTACTGCACAGGGCGCTAGATTTCGTAGATCCGGCCCTGGCTGCAGTGTGTGTATTTCGAAGTTTTGTTGTAAGAATCGCCATGGAAAATATAGCTGGAGGTATTTACATAAACATATAAAATTTTCAGATTTTTATACATTTTTAGTGTGTATTGTTTTTAAGGGTCACAAAATGGTCTTTTTTTTAAGAGATTTTTAAACAATTAATAACCTTTACGAGAGTGCATCTTTTTTCGTTCAAATTGGTGTGTTGTCTCATGAAGATTTTATTGATTGCGTGTTAGTTTTGAACTATAAAAACACTGTTTCGCAACCAACTCGAACCAACTCTTTAACAAAACTCTCTTTTTTTAGGGAGCCATCTACGAATTTTCCACAGAGAGTTGTTCAACTTTTTACGGGAAGAAAGACTTTTGTATCCGAATTCACATAGATCCGAAGAATATTATAGGATTACCACATCTGGAAATTTGTTTTAAAAAATTGTTCATCGATTATGAATTCAGCGGTCGCACAATCTATAACTTCATTTACACTTGCACTCACTACGCGATGGAAGAGTTGTAAACATATAGAGAAATATTTTCTGCGCACACATAGCTAAATGGCTACATGATGAAATTATTACCAAAAACAAGGACCTACCTGGCTCTAGTAACCATTCAGAGGCAGCCAAGGCGGCCGGGCGACCCGCAAAATCTTTTGAAAGTAGCGAAAAATCTAAACGGCAAAAAGTATATTCGTTTATTAAATATCGTTCTTTGGAGGATTTTTTTTGTAACAGAAATGAAATTACAATCATCGTGAAAAAGAGATGCAGAAAGGGAATAGAAAGCCATTACATATTGACGAGCTACAAGAATGAAGAGAGTTTTTAACTTTTCATCCAAAAAATATTTCATCTTATACCTACTCCGGAAAAGGCATTAGCGGACATTGATGAGCAGGGGATAAAAGTTTTGCAATTATTTTACAAGTGTCGTCCTGTGGGTATGACGAAAACACTGAAATTTTTTTTAACTATTTTGTAAAGAGACTGCGCATCTGTATAACCAAATATAATATATTTTATTTTTTAACTCCGTATGCATATATTATATAGTTCCAATGCGAACCATAATAAACACTATTCCTACAAATATTTGAAAGCATGTATTACGAGCATTATTATCTATTATAGTATTGTCATCTGTTTCATAAATCCATCGTTTAAGGGGGTATTCTAGTCTAGAAAAATCATATTTCTATAGTTTAGATATCTTACAAAGGATTTTTCGAAATTCGAATTATTTTTAAAGTTAAAGCCATCTTAGAGTAATGGCAATTCGATAATTTATGCGGAATCTAGATAGAATCGAAATAGAAAAAGCGTTTTTCTCGTAACTCATTTTTTCGAAACGTTTGTCACGAAATTTCAAGTTCTAATTAACCGATTTTCTTGAAATTAAGCATATTTTTTTTTATATATCCTCCTATGGTAGGAACCAACCAAAAAATTAAAAATTTTAATTTTTATTATTTAAAAAAACTCGGAAAAGTTAAAAAAATAACTGAAAAACGTAATTTTTTTTAGTAGCCGCCATTTTGCATGAATAATGTTTTTTTTTTTCATTTTCCTGGTTTCTACCATCATGACATTTGTACTGAAAAGAATATAGTTTTTTATTTTATTTTTCAAATGACCAGAACGGTTGGAATCATGACAAGATGCACACGCTCTTTTTTCCCCCCTCTCCTTAAACAGCGTCTAACTTCGTGAAATGTAGGTATATAATTTCTTTGAAATTTTTTCGTGAATTCTTAAAATATAAATAAACATATATTGTAAAAAGATGTAGTAGGTATGCTTAAAATATGATTTTTTAATTTTTTTTTTAAACGCCCGAAATTCGGGCTTCTAGACTAGAATACACCCTTAATATGCATGTACCATGTACCCAAGGTTTCATATACAATGCTATATAGCGGTGGTTCCCAAACTTTTCCAAGTCGCGAAAAGAAAATAGTCGAGAAAATTTTAATTTTCTCACAGCACCCCGGTCATATAATGTCTATCTGTGGTAGCCCTGGGACCGAGTGTCACCCCTAAGAGCACAATTCTCTAGGCACTCCCCCTCCCAGGACTACGCCACTGGATAATACAACTCGTATTTAAAATGAATAAGTACATTTATTGGTAGGAAAACTTACGTGCGACGAATGAGCCTGCAGCTCGCTGCACAATTTTTCAAACCAGGGAATAAGGCTTGATACAGCTACTCTCATTTCTTTTTCCACATTTATTTTCGAGCGATATTTGCTATTTATAACCGCAACCGCTGAAAATCCAGCTTCGCACAGATATGAAGTAGCAAAGGGAATGAGGACCCTTACATATCCAAAACTCCAATATCCAAAACTCCGTCAAATCCGAACAAGCGTATTTTGTTTTTAGGCTGCTGTCGCTCGAGGGGTAAATTAGATTTTCTTCTTCCTGCGTGGTAAAATCTTGGGGAGCTTGCGCACGGAATGGATCTTGGATCCACACAAACTTCTCCACTTGGTCTTCTGCGAAGTACTTTGCAAACCAGTCAGTTAACTGTAACAGGTGCTCTGTGAAAAGGGTCAGCAAGTTATTTGAAACCTTAACTCCGCTATGGGCCATGTACTGTTGCAATATTGGAAAACAATCTTGGCGTCCATCATCACTCATTTTTCTCTTCCACGGTTGTAGTTTTTTCCTGAAAGATAAAATCTTCTCTACAAGCTTAATTATGTGCATATTATGGCCCTGTAGAGACAGATTTAAGACATTTAGTTTTTCGAATACGTCGCACAAGTATGCCAGTTTCAGCAGAAAGTTTTCATCCGCGAAATTGTTGTCGTTTACATTTTACATGATCATCTTCTTCCAGGAAAGTGTGAATTTCTTGTCACAGTTCAAACTACAATCATAGTTCCATGGTTCAAACGTACGAGATAGTACATTGCCACGCGAGAGCCATCACGAGCTACAATAGTACAAAAGGGAGGTGTGCTCGGCTCCCAAATCCTCAAATAGTTTTTTTGAAAAATCTTGCTTTAAGAGGCCTAGTTTTTATGTAGTTTACCACATTTACTACACATTCCAGGACGAGATTCAGTAGCGGACTCAGCGATTTCATGTCAATTTTGATTTTTGGTAGACATCAGGGGCGCCTCGCGGCACCCCTGATCTCTGTCCTCGGCACCCACTTTGGGAACCTCTGCTGTATAGCATTAATTTCATAAAAACAATTTTTTATTTAAAACCATAAAATTATTGTTTCCCGCTAGAATCGCTAAATAGCCCACTGTGCGCCGTCTGTGTGTCTGTCTGTGGCATCGTAGCTCCTAAACGAATGGACCGATTATGATGCGGTTTTTTTGTTTCAAAACTGATGTGATCGAGATGGTTCTTAGCTAAAATTCATGTGATCTGTTCAGGTGTTTCAAGGTCATCAGCTCTTTTTTGTGTCGGGGGTTACTTAAAATTTTGAAAATTTAACTTATCGGGTTGTCTGGCTTTATTTTTAAAATCGAATTGGCAACACTGCTGGCAATGGTCTTTGCCTAATTTTATCAGAATTTCGAGTTCATGGTTCATTTTGACCGTATCTTAAATGTGAATGAGCGAGCGTCACCGGTCGTAAATTCTTATACCTTACAGGTGCAAAGAAGTCCCGAGATCAAGGTGACGACGCTAATGACGCGCACTTATAGTAATCTTTCGTCATTTTAGGAAGAATACACAAGCCAAATATATGTCTAATCTAAGGCCCAATTGTTTCACAGAAATTCAAATATAACATTGTCATCAAATGGCTATTCAGCGCTTTTTTTGACATTTGAAAGTGTGTCCCGTTAAACGCCAAATTTGGGTTGGTTTAACCTTTTTATCAAATTGTAATAAACTGGCAAGCTTAAGAACACGATAGTAATCCTCCACTTATTGCCAAATTTGTGTACAAATTTAATAACGCCAGAGCTCACCAGTATAATATAGAAACCATCGCGGACGTACGCATAAAAAATCACCAAAGTTTCATTCCAATCGGATGGATGGTTTAGGGACCGCATGTGGAACAAACAAATATTAATTTTTAAGTATAAGGGAACGTACCCATACTACGTGACCAACTTTTTACCATTTTTAACCCCCCCCCCCCAAAAACCTAAGCCCCTGGTGACCAAAAACCTAAGCCCGCCGCCGCTCATTTGTACCAAGCGTGACATTTTGAAGACCCCCCCCCTAAACGTGTCACGTAGTATGGGTACGTTCCCTAGGATTATTTATAGAATCCTTTATATCTATAAAAATATCGTGTCACGGTGTTTGTGGTAGTACTCCTCCAAAATGGCTCGACCGACTTTTATGATTTTTTTTTGTATATTTGGTAGGTATGAGAATTGAGAATAGGTCGTAAAGTATATTTCATTCCGCTAGGTGATTAGGGTGTCCCTATCCTGAAAAAAAACTATTTTTTTGACAAAAAATTTCTTTTATATATTTTTTTTTTCGTATCAAAAATACATACAACCCCAAATTTTCACCCCACCCTCCCATTTTTAATCGCGATTTTAGTATTTTTGTGTGAACAAATTTAAACGTTGTTCGTATTTCAAACAGAACGAAATTATTTATGTTGTTGAATGACAGATGGCGCTACGTTCGCCTCATCCAACACATGCGCAAGTCATTCACGAGAAGCGTCATAAAAATCGGTCGAGCCGTTTCGGAGGAGTGCGACCACAAACACCGGGACACGAGATTTTTATATTACATAGAATACCTACGGCCACGGGAATTGCGTTTCATTGGAGGGAGATGTATGATAATAATAATAATAAATATTTGGCTAATTTATAAAGCGCCGTTTTTGTGAAAAATCACCACAAGAAAAAAATCGCAAAGTATGCTCCAAAAATTATTATAAACACGTTTGTTTCAGTTATTTTACAAATTATATGTATGAAAAAATTCACAATGTTTCTTTAAATGCTGTTTAATATAATGCCCGCGAGATTTTTGCTCTATTTTAAACGAGTCGTGTTTTATTAAACATTTTCGCAATTTTCGCATCGATTTTGTAGCTGTAATGCTGTAAATGTTAGCGCTCTCCTCTAAATTTCGTAATTTCGTATCTCTCCATCTTCTTCTTTTCGAGCCCGGTTGCAGAGCCTTAAAGCGCTCTATGGTTCGTTCCTCTTTTGACCGGTAAAGTTAACCTCGTCCAGTAGAGTTTGTTATTTTACTTGATTATCTCTTCTTTGTATACGAAGTTAGATGTGTATAAGGTATACCTAGGATATTTATAGCGATCAATTATGTATTTACGGCAATTGTTTATAATCGAAAATATTGTTTTTAAAATACGATAAAATGACGATTTATTTCAGGGTCGTTTCGTAAATTTCGGATCAAACTGGATCATTGGATTGTTGCGTAAGCAATTATTATTTTTATCGGTCCACATTATTATTACGAATTCTGAAATTCAATCGTAAACTTTTTCTATGAATTTTCATGATTTAACTTCTAAATTAAAATCGCTAAATACCTTATCCTAATACATAAATACATCCATACTAATCGATACTAATACTATAAATGCGAAACTGAGTGAGTTTGATTGTTACGTTTTCACACCTAAACCACTAAACCGATTTTAAAAATTTAGCTGTCCAAGTTTATTATTATTATTAAATACGTACCCTGCTAGCATTGGCGCTACTTGCGGCCAACGCTAAACCCAAAACCTGGAAAGGACATGCAATAAACAAGCCGGCGGCTAGCTCTGCACAGCCGGCGCGAGCAAGGTCCCTCTTAAACCCAGGGCGAGTGTCTGTGGTTCGCTTGTTATTTCCTACTCCCCTTCCTTTCCTCAAAATCTCCAGGTCTCCTTCCTCAATCAGAACACAGTTGTTATGCACGAAAAAGGGTTTTATTCAATTAAAGGTGAACAGGGTTCTACAAAAGGCCAGCATCGGCACTACACACATGAGTATTTGGCTATCTCTAATTAATTCTATCATAACGGGGGAAGCTTCTCTCAACTCTCTCTACACGTGTTTAGTGAATTTAAATGTCAGTTCTTAGCACACAGAGGGGTAGCAAGGTTCATTGGTACTCACAAGCAGGAGATAGGCGGTCGGCAGACAGGATTCTGGGTAGGCGTAAACCTCTTTAAGCACAATACACAATTAAAGTAAAACATCGTGAGCGTTTACGGAGAGCGCCTAGCGCGAATCACGGGGAACACAGTTATTCTGCCGAAGGCCGGCGAAGGAAAGGGGACGGGGAGCCGCTCGGCGCTTGGCACGGGTGCCGCGCGGTGCGGGGAGAGGGGCGGAGGGCCTGTGCAAGGGGTCAATTCGCTATTAGCTCGCACGGGAAACAATTCCGTAACGTAACACTTCCCCCCTCGCCGCAAAAAAGGCGACGTGGTAATGGAGCAGTAGGGCTAAGAAATCCTCTTACCCTTCTAGCACTTGTGCCAAAAAAAAAAAACATCCAAGAGAAAGGGGGGAGAGAGAGAGAGAGAGAGAAAAAGAAAAAAGTTGCTAGCTATAAAATAGTAGAAACAAAAACAAAAGAGAAATAAAAGCATGGTGAACAAAGAATTATACATGAATGTACATGAAAGAGCAGTGGCATACATAAATATAAACAAGGACCTGCTGGAGAAAGGTACAAGGGTTATGCAGTGATAGAAAAAAAATGACTCTAAATTGTATCATTGGTCTGTGAGCTAAGTTTGCGTAGCGTGGTTTGCGTAGGATGTTTGGGGTGTTTGAACGTTGCACTGAAGTTACAAGGTTACTTTGTCACAGTAACCTGGCCCGTTTGAGATTACACTCAAGGAACACTAGGGCCTTAAAGAAAACACGAAGACGAGAACGCAGGATGAGGCTTCTTGGTGGTGGAGAGGGTTCTACCTGTCACAGAGGTCAAAAAGGTAGCTGCTTCCGGATCCTGTGGGTGGGCCAGTATGACGTCATTGAGGTACTGGAGAGTGGAATTGTAATTGGTGGTTGGTCCTTTATAGAGGAGGTGGTTTGTGTGCATGACAGCCGTTGTTGTGATGGTGGTTGGTACACTGGTTTGTATACAGTGGGATTGTTGGATGAACAATTGTTGGTATTGTTATTTGCGCAAGGGCACAGGAGCATTGGCATGATGGCAACAGAGCAATTTGCAAGGTGCAGCTGGAACATTTGCAAGATGCAGCAGGAACATTTGTACAATGGCAACAGGAACATTTGCGAGATGCCGCAGGAACATTTGTACAATGGCAACAGGAACATTTGCAAGGTGCCGCAGGAACATTTGTACAATGGCAACAGGAACATGAACCAACTTAGAGCTGACGTGCTCGGGTTTGTTTGAGTGATGGTTTTGTGATGATACAATTCGCAACTACACGCACGACTCACACTAGGTTATGTTAGGTGTGGTCGGGTGCTTTTGGTACGTAGGGTTTGAAGGCATGGGACCTCCGTGACGGTAGTGAAGGCAGCATGAAGAGAGGCGCAGGTGTAGATAGGGTGAAGAGCTGCTGGTCTTCTTATTAATCCGGCGAAAAATTATTATTAGAACAAAATTCTTGAAGTTTACCTGCCTGGTAGACCAATGATGAAAAGGTTTGGAGAGAAACAAGGTGTGCATATTGAGAAAGATTGGATTAGTTTGACGTGTAGAGAGAGAGAGAGAGACGGAGAGAGAGTTAACTAAGTGTAACTACAGACTTATACATATTACAAAGGTACGTATTCAAGGAAGGTTCTGTTTAACCCATTTAGTTTTTTTTTTTAAACTAAATACATTTCCAAGAACACGTAGGTAAGGGTTTGTACGTATGACAAAATGCCACGTTCGAAAGAAGTTGGTCTTCCATGACCTATGCTCACGTCTATACGGTAGCATTTTTTCTACTTTCGAAGAACAAAAACATTGAGTACAAATAAGTTATAAAATTGGGAAAGGAGTAGGAAGTTGAAAGGATCCGTGTATGAAGGTTGTCCCATTTGACAAACGAAACGCCAAGTGCGTAACGCATATATCCCCATTCACGGATAATTTCGAGGAAGGGAAAGGGTGACAATTGGGAACATTTGAACGAAGAAAACTGCTGAGGACTCGGCTATTTCCGAAATTCGACCTCTGAGTGGAAGGTGAAACAAGGTCTACAGCAGTTATCCTGGCACATTACAATACCATTTGGTAGTGTGGGACAAAAGGAATACACTGACATAAGAGACGTGTGATCTACACTTGGTAGGTCACACAAACATGGGGGTAGATATTATTTCGTTCGCACGATTCATGGTGAGTATTGTAACGTCTTCACGTCTCATGTACAGGAATGAACGATTTACAACAAATTTTGCCCAGTATTGAAAGACAGTAGCCCAATTACGTTCGAAAATGTGGGTCCCCATTCAATACAGACGGCGGGTTAAGCGGTTCTCATGCCAAAGGACACACGACCAACTTAGTAACATTTAGTTTAGAGTATAAAGTAATTATAACGAACTTCTCGTATCATGGCGGATGTTTTGAGGATCTCTCCTATGATGGTAGATATTGTCACGTTTTCACGTCTCACGTGACAGGAATGAACGATTTACAACAAATTTGCCCAGTATTGAAAGACAGTAGCCCAATTACGTTCGAAAATGTGGGTCCCCATTCAATACAGACGGCGGGTTAAGCGGTTCTCATGCCAAAGGACACACGACCAACTCAATAACATTTAGTTAAGAGTATAAAGTAATTATAACGAGCTTCTCGTATCATGGCGGATGTTTTGAGGATCTCTCCTATGATGGTAGATATTGTCACGTTTTCACGTCTCACGTGACAGGAATGAACGATTTACAACAAATTTGCCCAGTATTGAAAGACAGTAGCCCAATTACGTTCGAAAATGTGGGTCCCCATTCAATACAGACGGCGGGTTAAGCGGTTCTCATGCCAAAGGACACACGACCAACTCAATAACATTTAGTTAAGAGTATAAAGTAATTATAACGAGCTTCTCGTATCATGGCGGATGTTTTGAGGATCTCTCCTATGATGGTAGATATTGTCACGTTTTCACGTCTCACGTGACAGGAATGAACGATTTACAACAAATTTGCCCAGTATTGAAAGACAGTAGCCCAATTACGTTCGAAAATGTGGGTCCCCATTCAATACAGACGGCGGTTTTGCAATGATGTAATTAATACGGCACTGCTGTAGCTTAATAATTTCATATTAGCATACGTTACAAGACTTGCCAAAAGGCGATAAACACAAATTTTATTGAAGATCTGGCCAAGATTTTAAACTTCAAACAAGAATAATGGTACAATAAAGGACAAAAGAAACTGATGTCATGATATATTGTACCTCATAATGAAGTTGTATATGTACAAAGAACAATGTTAATGAAGGGACGAAACGTATTGTCACTTTTATAACAAATATTTTTTTCAGAATCCGACAAAATACGATTCTGGAAAAAAATAGAGCAATTGGGTTGAGCGCCATTCTAATTTTTGGAAAAAGAAGAAAAACCACAAGTAGCAACAAGGTTGCCCTTGAATTGTTTCGAATCCAGCGAATGTGACCTGATAGGTGTGTACATTTGGTGTATTCGAAACGATCCCCAATATACAACATTACTATGAATGTGTTAGGATGGGGTGAAGAGGAAAAAGAAAAAAGAAAAAACGGGAGGATTTCCTATTATAACGGAAATCGTCGCGACATTCTTACAATATGGTGCTGTGACCATAGTAGTGAGCTGCGGCAATGGTCTGACACCAATGGTTTTTATACAGACTTGCACTTATGATTTTATATTTACAACATTAGGGTAGGGACGTACTGGTACGGCAAAAACCCGACACAAAACAATTAAAAAAAGGTGATATGACAAGATGAGGCGATGAGGTGAGAAAAAAAACGCGCGGATGCTGCAAGAATTGTGAAAAGGAAAGCGACGTCTTGGAGCAGGAGTTTTCCGGAACCGTTGATGGTAGGAGGAAAAGGAGGCCCTTTCCCGAAGTGATCAATTTCAGGAAGAGGATGCATACAAGTATGAAAACGGTGCCCCAAGAGGTGCTCTTGTGGTACAGCAGGCAAGGCACGCAGGATGTACAAGAACATATAAAATTATGCAAAAAGAAAAAGAATGTACAGGAGTTAGGCTACCGTTGACATTAATGTGCCTTCGGGTGTAAGGATTACCTTACGAATGCCCATATGGGTGATTATTTACATTTAATATTTACAAGTAACTCACGTCACTTATGACAAGAGTTTTGCCAATTTGATAACGCCCGAGTACTTGATGTGATGGAATTTACTGAGGCAACGTAAGGCATTTTGGATTTATTCCTAGGAGAAATCTTTCTATTTCTCAGGGCCTGTAGTAATTCTTCCTTTCTTGAAGTAAAGACGTGCGGGATTATACCCAGCGTAACTTGAGGAACTTCCATGGTGTATAGGATTGTGTTAGAGTGACCTTATGTTGGAAAAAGTGAGAACTAGACTCGCAATTGGAAAGAAATTGGGCAGAGATTGACCACTGGGGACGTATTTTTACAAAAAGTTTTTGAAAAAAAAACGCGTTTTTTATAAGTGTTTGGTTTATTTGAAAATTTGGGCAGGGGTTTGCCTCAAAAACGTGATTTTGTGAAAAAATCCAGATGTTTTGGAAATTTGTTGAAAATTTTCCAAGTCCAAAAACGAGAAAAATTTGGGCAGCGGTTTCCCTTTAAAAACGTGATTTTGTAAAAAAATCCAGCTGTTTTGGAAATTTGTTGAAAATTTTCAAAGTCCATAAACGAGAAAAAATTGGGCAGCGGTTTCCCTTAAAAAACGTGATTTTGTGAAAAAATCCAGATGTTTTGGGAATTTCTTGAAAATTTTTCAAAGTCCGAAAACGAGAAAAATTTGTGCAGGGGTTTGCCTCAAAAAACGTGATTTTGTGAAAAAATCCAGATGTTTTGGTAATTTGTTGAAAATTTTCAAAGTCCATAAAATGAGAAAAAATTGGGCAGCGGTTTCCCTTAAAAAACGTGATTTTGTGAAAAAATCCAGATGTTTTGGGAATTTCTTGAAAATTTTTCAAAGTCCGAAAACGAGAAAAATTTGTGCAGGGGTTTGCCTCAAAAAACGTGATTTTGTGAAAAAATCCAGATGTTTTGGTAATTTGTTGAAAATTTTCAAAGTCCATAAAATGAGAAAAAATTGGGCAGCGGTTTCCCTTAAAAAACGTGATTTTGTGAAAAAATCCAGATGTTTTGGGAATTTCTTGAAAATTTTTCAAAGTCCGAAAACGAGAAAAATTTGTGCAGGGGTTTGCCTCAAAAAACGTGATTTTGTGAAAAAATCCAGATGTTTTGGTAATTTGTTGAAAATTTTCAAAGTCCATAAAATGAGAAAAAATTGGGCAGCGGTTTCCCTTAAAAAACGTGATTTTGTGAAAAAATCCAGATGTTTTGGAAATTTGTTGAAAATTTTCAAAGTCCATAAACGAGAAAAATTTGGGCAGCGGTTTCCCTTAAAAAACGTGATTTTGTGAAAAAATCCAGATGTTTTGGGAATTTCTTGAAAATTTTTCAAAGTCCGAAAACGAGAAAAATTTGTGCAGGGGTTTGCCTCAAAAAACGTGATTTTGTGAAAAAATCCAGATGTTTTGGTAATTTGTTGAAAATTTTCAAAGTCCATAAAATGAGAAAAAATTGGGCAGCGGTTTCCCTTAAAAAACGTGATTTTGTGAAAAAATCCAGCTGTTTTGGAAATTTGTTGAAAATTTTCAAAGTCCGGATATGAAAATTTCACGGGCCGGGATTCACCTTAATGAAACACGTTTTTAGAATTTATTCCGATGTTTTTGAAAAATGTTTGCAAATTTGCAAAAGTCCGGAAATGAAAAACGGAAACGAGGTTCGCCTTAAACGAACATGTTTTTAGAATATTTCCATTTCCTTTCCAAAGGGGGGTTCTTCAGAAAAGGAAAGAAATATTTTTTCTTTTATACAAGTTTTCGTGGAAGTATTTGTTTGAAAATTCAACAATGTCTTGGGGAATCGTTTCTTTATTTACGTGGCTAGACTGTAGCCGGATTTGAGCATCACCAATTATTGGTATTTATCCGCCGACTTCCTTTTGTCATAACAAGTTATATGCAGAAATGTGCATACGTAATGTAATGCCTGACTCGAGGAATCGACGTCAACGCGAACCGAACGTCTTTCAAATTATGTCGTCTGTTTCTTACGAAAGAAAAAAAAGCTAAATGATGAAACAGGCGGCAAAATTAGAAAAATGCTCAATTGTCAAAAGGTAGAAAGAATTTAATCCACTTGTTTCCCTTAAGCTGCAAAATATGCCGTTATATATACAGGCCAGTATTTTGCGAAATAGTCCCCTATTCGCAGAATATGTCGATATCAAATACAGACCAGCACACTGCGGAATAAGTTTATTAATAAAAACTGGTTAATTAACTTTCGGGAAACGAAGCGGGTAATTGGTTTATCATATACAGGATTTTAATTGTTGAATAACTTTGTTTTAAATATTTGTGTACATTTCCACTATTAATCTTGTATTTGAAACTAGCAAATTTAGTCGGTCGACACTTGTAAACACTATATTATTCACGACGGCAACTTTCTTGGTTGAGCACTTTACGTAGGAATACCGGTGATAATGTTTTGTCGAGTGACGACTCGAAAATGAAGGAATCGTGCCCGTGATAATTTAAATTGCAATTCGAAGTTACAATCGCGCCGGGGTTCTTGATGGAAATGCTAGACAAATTGGGAGTAACAAGACAAAACATTATACATTATAAAGTTTAAACAATTGCTGATTGAAGAACGAGACTGTGGGACCGTGAAGAGGGAGGAAAAAAAAATGCCACACGTCGGGCGACAGTGCTAGCATTAAAACGCAAAAAAAAAGCACCACGTTGGGCCCAGTGCTAGCATTGGCGCTACTTGCGGCCAACGCTAAACCCAAAACCTGGAAAGGACATGCAATAAACAAGCCGGCGGCTAGCTCTGCACAGCCGGCGCGAGCAAGGTCCCTCTTAAACCCAGGGCGAGTGTCTGTGGTTCGCTTGTTATTTCCTACTCCCCTTCCTTTCCTCAAAATCTCCAGGTCTCCTTCCTCAATCAGAACACAGTTGTTATGCACGAAAAAGGGTTTTATTCAATTAAAGGTGAACAGGGTTCTACAAAAGGCCAGCATCGGCACTACACACATGAGTATTTGGCTATCTCTAATTAATTCTATCATAACGGGGGAAGCTTCTCTCAACTCTCTCTACACGTGTTTAGTGAATTTAAATGTCAGTTCTTAGCACACAGAGGGGTAGCAAGGTTCATTGGTACTCACAAGCAGGAGATAGGCGGTCGGCAGACAGGATTCTGGGTAGGCGTAAACCTCTTTAAGCACAATACACAATTAAAGTAAAACATCGTGAGCGTTTACGGAGAGCGCCTAGCGCGAATCACGGGGAACACAGTTATTCTGCCGAAGGCCGGCGAAGGAAAGGGGACGGGGAGCCGCTCGGCGCTTGGCACGGGCGCCGCGCGGTGCGGGGAGAGGGGCGGAGGGCCTGTGCAAGGGGTCAATTCGCTATTAGCTCGCACGGGAAACAATTCCGTAACGTAACAACCCTTTTCTCGGTGAAATTATAAATGGTCACGTTATCGATACGTCCGTCATTTCTGGACATACTGACCCCCAGATTCCTCTCGATCCACCCCTCGAACCCTTTTCCTTCCTCTCCCTCCTCCCAAAGTGATGGTATGCCGGAAAAATAAATCTATACAGCTTTTTCGCTAAAATTCCGCAGATTTATTAAGAGGGCATTATATGGCAAAACCCACGATCTTTATCTACAAGGTACTGCAAACCAATCAGAGTTCAAAAAAGAAACTCCCGAGATAATAAAAAATAAATTTTGCATATTGCGACCACTTCCTAAAAAAAGGTTCTGTTTATTTCCTGAAGCTTTAAGCCTACTAAAAATTTGTTATTGATTTTCTACAATTTTTAAATTAAAATATGTGTGTACCTAATTATTGTCTGTCTTTTTGTGTTCATAGATGTGAAATATAATATTTAAAATTTATATTTTTTTTGAAGAAGATAATAATAATAATCTAAACAAAAATATGAAAGATAACAAGAAACAGAAAAACAAAAAAAGATAATGGTCGCAACTGGGACTCGAACCCAAAACCTCTCTTATTATCTTCTTCAATGATATATTACAAGATGCGAATAACCTTCGAAAGTTATAAAAAGAGAGTTTTTCTTGTAAAATTTAATAGGTTTTATTTGCCTAGATTTTTGTATATCTTCAAAATGTATTATTTTGTTGTTGTAAATTTCTACGGAAGAATAAATTAATAATTTTTACTTCAAAATAGTTATAATTCATTAATAAAATTAAAAAAAAAAATTGCATTACTCTTTAGTCAGCAAGGAATTAATTCGTGTTTTTTCTTCATTCCGCCCACTGTGCGCCGTGAGAAAATAAATATTGTATTAAAAATTTGTTATAATATTCCCTGAATCGTTTAAAAATTTCCCATAGTACGAAATAATTATTACGCTCTAGCAACACTTTCCAAAGATACAGACCGCGCACGCATCTGGTTTTAATTCAACGAAATTCAACGATTTACGAATTTATAGTCAGTTACAGAATTTTTTTACAAATTCCATATATTTAGTTTAAACGTAAGATCTATTTTTCCATATATCTTTTACCGTCTTTTACGACGAATGAGTGCGATCCAAATTCATTAACCAATCATAGCGCCGTACTTTTATTCAAGAGAAATCAAAAAAATCTATCCTTTTGAATGAAAAATCTATTTTTTTGAATGAACAAACAAACCGACGGCGCCTTTCAAAATGCTTTTGTACGATTTAAGTCTCTAGGAGAAGGGACTTAAAGACCATTTTCTTATGAAATCTTCAGTAAATTCCATTAGCATAAACATCGCACGGTTTGCAACAGAACAGTTTCATCATTGATTTGACAGTTGAAGTTCGTTAAATGTACCTACAATTAATTTCTATTAGATTTGTTATTTTACAGTCAGTAATAATCAGTGTAAGCGTCTTTCGTAAGCCGTTGATACCATAGATACGTTCGTGTTTGTTCGCTCAACACAGAACACAGGGGAAATGGAAATGCAAGGTACAAATTTGAGGTTATATTATTATATTATTATTATTATTAGATTTTTTAATTTATAACTACATTTCTATTGGTTGTTAGAGGTTGTGGATTGTGGATTACAATGAATAGAACAATAATTAAAAAAAAAAAACTTTCAGGCTCGCAGAATCTAAAACTTAGAATTAAAGAGCATAATGACATAAAAAAACTCGTTTCCATTGGGAATTTTTTATTCCAATTTCTCCAGCACCGATAAAAAGTGATGTCCCGCGCAATGACGTTACAATGGTCCCGAGCACGTCTAAACAGATATCTATCGCACAAATTCCTCCGGTCGAATTATTAGAAGATAAAAATAACGTCACTGATAGCAGTTTAAATTTAATTCTGTTTTCAGAGCTTGAATTGAAAGATCCCGGATGCTGGCCAAAGTTATCTCAAAATTCCATTAGTTTATTAGTTCAGGAAGGTCCTGTACAATTGAAAGGTTTTCATTTTCCTATTACGAACAAGCGTAAATTTAATACTAAGTATTATTACAAGAAACTGCCTAATGGAGAAGAATTACATAGATCGTGGCTTATTTATTCGAAAACTTTAGATAGGGTTACACCCTTTATATGTCTTGATTTTATTTGATAAATTAGTGTAAAAAAAAAAAAATTAAATAAAAAAAAAAATTGGGGTAAACGAATTTTTAATCAAAATAAAAATGTAGGGGAGGGCGCCGTCGGTACCTACTGCACAGGGCGCTAGATTTCGTAGATCCGGCCCTGTTCAAAGCATGATGATGGTTCGGTTCACATTAAATCGAAATGGTGGATCTTGCACTTCATTTAATCCAGCTCCTGAAATGATAAGCTTATTCAATGTTAACATGTATGATTTTAAAAAATCTGATTCTTCCCGAGAAGATGATGCAATATTTGATGTTTTAAATAATTTATAAATAAAGATTATTAAAAAACATTACAGCATATCATTTATTAATTATTATTCATTATTTTTACAAAAAAATTTTTTTAGGGGTATTTTCAAGTAATTTGCCGGTTTCTAGGGGTTTTTGAGTTTAATTTGGAGATAAATATTTTTGAGAGTTGGCAACACTGCCCAGACAGACCGTCAGTGATGTTATGTCTAGGGAAATTTCCCTAGATCTAGGGGAGAAAAATATTTTTTAGGGAAAAGGGAAATCAGGACAAAATCTAGGGAAATTTCGAACTCTGGCAATTTTTTTGGAATTCCAATGTTATTTTTAACACTGACGACTCAAAATGATATTAGGGGTCGTCCATTAATCACGTGAGGCTCGAAAGGGATGGGGGGGGGGGGTTCGGAGAAAATCACTAAATATCACGAGAGGGGGGGGGGGGGTATAATGAGATATCACGTGTATTTATTTTTCGTGATAATATTCTGAAAATTTCAAAATACTTTGTTCTAAAAAAAGTAGGTAATTGCGTAAATGTGAAATTCTAGGGAAATTTCACCTCGAAATCTAGGGAAGTATTTTTTTTTGGGCAGAACATCCCTGCAGACCGTCACTGGGCACTGGACCCCTACCCTATCTTCCTCCTACTGTGGTTTATTTATGTTCCTGCATGTTCCTGTCTCCTCGGGCCTCCCGTGTAAATGTAAAAAAATCTTAGATTTCGTAATATTTTTACGAGATTTAGGTCGATAAAATTTGACTCAATATTTCATCAAATTTTAAAAATTGTACAGAGCGTATTGAAAAAGCAATCGACTAAGTACTATTTATCACAAATCCTGATTTTTTAAATCTTTTCGGAATTCGCACGGTTTTTAATCTCATCTAGGAAGTATTATTTGAGCGTACTTAATAATATAATGCTCGTCATGATTCGTGCGCTAATTCTTTCCGTAACAAAATATTGCAAGTCATTTTTGTCACAGTTGAAAAGTGAAGAGGATGACGCATGGCGATTAAAACATAATCGTATCTACGCAGCAGTGGTTCTTAAACTGTGCTTCTGAATTAATTATTATTATTAGATAAATTTAAAGAAATAATATTCTTCAACTTGCAACTGAATGGTCCGGTACAGCATAGCCGTGGGTTGCATGATAAGCATTACTTCTCGTTCTAACAGCCCGGTAACACACGAAACTGCGCGCGTACCCGTCGATCCCGTTGCAACGTATAGAGATGGGGTCAGTGGCGACGAGAGATCGAAAAAAAAAATTATAGAAAAAATATATCATCAAACAGCAAAAAGACATGTACATTTTTTACTCCAAATATGCTCAGAAATCTCTCGTTAAAATCCTTCGAGGATCGGGTAATCTCTTGTTAAAATCCTTATACCCAGTATATGCGGAGCAGTGGCGGCTCGTGACTTTTCGTTGTAGCTGAAAAAAAATTTTTTTTTTTCGAAATTTCGGTTTTTTGTATGAGATTTCCAGGAAATCCGTGTGCAGTGCACTGCTAAACAGAAATTTCCTGAAAATCTGAGTAAAAAAAAACGATTTTCGAAAAAAAAATCGTTTTCGGCTACAACATCAATAAGACAATTTCTTGAAATATTAGAACTCACCCAAAAGTCACGAGCCGCCACTGATACGGAGTGTTAAGGGACATACTTGACTTACTTGCAACGATCCCTGATATTATTTTGATCTCCGGTGACTTTGCGGTTTTTTTTAATTATTTTTTTCATCACAACTAAAAAAAAAAAACTTCTCTATGTCGTCGAGCCAGTAACCGCCCAACCTCATAGCTAACCCAACCTATCCCAATGCATACTGATTTTTTATGTTTTAAGTTTAAAAAAATACATAAGCATTTTTTTTGGTTTCTTTCAGTAACGAGTCAAAATGGTGCAACTGGTCCAAATTCTCTCTGCCCCTTCTTCGATCTGTGGAAAAAGAAATTCTATCCCGTAAGTACAAATATAAAAATTAATGTTTCTTTGTTTGTTCCTTATGGGTTCCTAAACTATTCATCCTGAAATTTTGGAAATTTGACTTACACACACGCGCGATGGTTTCTATACACATATATAATAGTGAACTCGGACAATACGAATTTATTTCCTACACTAATCATCGGATTGCGATGAAACTTTGGTGAGTTATTGTGCACATACCTGCCAAGGTTTCTATATATACTATCGAGCTCTGTAGCATTCTGAAATTTGTATAAAAAATTGCAAAAGCTGGCGCACGAGTTGTTGAGAAATGAGTGTATATAGTTAAGCGTCAGGGAGGGGAGAAGGCAGGGAAGGTGGAAGGTGAATGTGGGAGGGGGAGGTTGCGGGACGGGAAGAGAGAGGGGGAACGCGGGGAAGATGGAGGGAGAATGGGACACGGGAGGGGAAGGGGGGGAGGCGGAAGGGGAACGAGGACGAATGGGAAAGGACACGCAGGGAGATTTTTTTTTTTTTCTATTCTTTATTCATCATATAACTTTTTATACAGTTTTTACAGGTGATTCGACTACCATGCTAGGCACATGCCCGTATTATGGTAGTCGAATTATGAATATATAATTGTATTTTTTATTTTTATTTATTTATTTTATTTTAATTGCACATTTACAGTTATATATAACCAATAATAAACATACATTTTATTTTATTAAGTAATAATAGCGTTTTTGAATTGATGAATATTTAGTTGAAAAATATCTATATCAGGGGGCAGGAAATTTAGTAAAATAATCATTTTTCCGAGCGGCATTACTAATGGTAAGTTAGTTCTGCATCTCGGAACGACAAAAGTTCTGTGTCTGCGCGATCTTGTGAAGTTGTCGGGGACATAAAACTCAATTTTTTTAATATATTATGGGGAATACAGATGTTACCGTTTAAAAGTTTATATGCTGTTGTCGGCAAAGCAGTTATATAAATGTAAGAATTTTTATTGGTTAATATATATATTTTAGTTAGGTACAATGTTTTTGTATAACAATGACTACTTTAAGTGGTTTCTCAATTAAGTAGATAATATTTATATAATAATAAACATATATTATTGTAGGCTGCTGTTTCGCTTAAATAAAATAGTTACATAAATACATGATAAGTATATAAATAAATAATGACTCTGCTTGTGGAGTTGTTTAAAATAAGTCATCCAAATATAAATATTAAAAATAATTTCTTTAAAAATAATTTTTTTATTAGAAATAATTTCTTCATTTAAATGGTATTACAATGCTTGCCGGGAACTGGTTAGTAAATAATAAATATTTTTTCTTAACCTCATGCTAGGGTTTGTAGAGCATGACCAAAAATTCAGATTTTTAATTTCTAGGATGAATAAAGAATGTATTTTTTTTTTGTAAAACAGTTGATTTATTTAACCTTTAACTGCTGACGTGGGGCCGCTAATTCCTAGCAATAATAATAATATCGAAATACTCTCCTCATGACGCATAGCTTCTTCTTTCTTCTTTATAACTTCGTCCAGTAGCTTCGAATTTAGTGACGCCAAAGCCGTAATTTTTTAATTTTAAATTTTTAAACGTAAATTTCTGTAAGTAAATCATTTCAATTGGTTTTGCGGGTCTTTCTGACCCATCGTCAGTACTTACGTGACTTTTTTTAGTTGATTTTTACTATATAAAAATAAACATAAACAACTTTACCAAAATTTTATACATATATAGTTTATTTGAGACACTATTGAAATATGATAATAAAAGTGAGTTCATTGTTTTATTTAGTTTAATAGATAATAAGGACTGATTTCTGATCTCAAGTGATTGCCAAAAATTATTACATAATATCCAAATTGTCAAATATAAGTTACTTAACAATAAAACGGTATTTTATTTTATTTTATTAAAATATATTTAAATTGTCCAATAAATAATAATTTGGACTCCAAAATTTTCATGGATCTCTAATATAATATTAGAGATAATATAAATTATAATAATATAAAGTAACAGGCTGCATGATTTTTTTAAAGTTAATTTTTACTATGCAAAAATAAACATTAACAACTTTACTAAAGTTTTATATATACAGTTTATTCGCGACACTATTGAAATATTATTATAAAAGTAAGTTCATTGTTTTTATTTAGTTTTAGATAAAACAGACTGATTTCTGATCTCAAGTGATTTTTGCCAAAAATTATTATATAATATCCAAATTGTCAAATATGTATAAGTTACTTAACAATAAAAAAGGGATTAATTTAACTAGGTCACAAAGGGATTAATCGAACAAGGTCACAAAGGGATTAATTTAACTAGGTCACAAAGGGATTATTCTAACTAGGGTCCCAAAGAGTCTTAACAATAATTACAAAAATAATGCTGAAATTCTTTGTTTTCAGATTTAAAAAAGCCCTACAATGGGCGGTACATCCACATTGGCCCCATTGTGGGCAAAGACGACAGGATATGGACCATCTCCATGAATGAGGAGTCCACCAAGATTCCGCTGGTGCTGCTCCACGGTCTGGGATCCGGGGTGGCGCTGTGGGTCATGAATCTCGATCAACTGTCGGCAGAAAGACCTGTTCATGCCATCGATGTTTTGGGTAAGGAGGCTGACTTCTTTTATTTTATAATAATGTTTCATAACGCTGATGGATTTCATTCGTTTTGTGTTCCGATTGCCATACAGGATCGGAGGAATCCAGATTTTTGGAATTCCGCACAATAAGGGTGCCTACCTATACGGTAGAAAGGTGTTAAGTACCGCAATATCGCCAGTCCGTTAGTTGGTTGCTAACCACCATCGTATCGTGACATTTCGCTCTACGCCGAAGTGTTATTTATCCTATCGTTACATAAAGTGTAAATCATATCGCATTATAATCGTATGCTTTGTGTGAACTTCTTACGTAAATCGACTCGTGACTCAAACTTTATCGTAGTTCTAATAATCGAATAGAACAATCTTATCGAGCGCTTATGGACACATCTGTGACTGTCACCAAACGGAAACCAAGCCAGAAGACACAACAGCAGTGAGTACCTCTTAATTGTGAATTACCTTTCTTGTTTGGTGGTCGGGCATAATTTCACATCGAAATCCATAAGCGTCTTAGCAAAGAGCAGCCGCAAGGTTATTTCTAAACCCTCGTGCATAGTCATGATTCAAATAATAATAATAGTTGGATAAATTGTAGAGCGCCGTTTTTGCTTATTTTAAACTGATTGGTTTACTACAGAGGTAGGCATAGATGACGGCCTGCCACACAACTCTGTTTTGGCATACATTCCTTGCTTCACTCACATTCATAAGACGTCTTATACATACCCTCATTTTCCTCGGGCGTCCTCAACTTCTTCTACCATTCTCATTCACCTCATATATTCTCCTTGCACTCATTTCTTCGTTCATTCGCTGTACATGCCCGAGGTGGTCGATATTCCTGTCTCGGTTGTTTGGAACCAGTTCCTATGCTATCACTGGAACTGTCGATATTATTTCTCTGAGGAACTGGTTATTTTACAAGTGGTTACTTTTGGTATATATATCAAAAATAAAAAATATTTGCAAGTAAATTTTTTTAAAGAAAGACAAACATTCCTGGGTTTCGAATAACCTGACAATATTTTAAAATCTCCTACTCCCATCACAGTAAGCAGGAAATATTGCTTGTGTCGTGATGGAGGACTTAGCCAGTTGATGAATCGAACAAGCGAGGCCCGGGTGGGACCCAAACCCGATGCCAACTCAGCCACTGACCGGTATATATATGTATAAACATGACAAAATTTTCCTGGCTAAAGAACCGGCTCCACAATTATTGATCTTCAGTAATTGGAACCGCAGGTGTCAACCATCTCTAGTTCCGGATGCTCTTAAAAAGTTGAGAACCACTTGAGATAATTGAAAACAAGACAGGTTTATGTTTTCTTAATAATTGGAAACTGTATACTCGTATTATGTGTGAAAACTAGCATTACACCTAGTTTATCTACCTCACATTTGGATTTGATTTTGTGGTATACCTTTTTTTTATTTGAACTTTTGTTTTCGAGTAAATTGAATCCGAAATTGGGATTTTTTAAATAAATATTGAAAAAATCAGTTGCACGGGAGTTAATAACAGCTGTCTTATAAAATTATACAATAAATACTGCGAACACGAAGACTTGATTGTGTATTCAAATTCAATCACTACCTTCAGAAGGAAATTATACTTGCATATACCTGATGATCTCCTCACTAACGGCCGCTGTTCCCAATCCTACTAATCAACTTCTAAGCCGAAACAAAGCCGGACGTGTGGATTAAGCTCCACTGAGAAAAGCAAAGTTATAAAGAGTGTCAACAGAGTCGCGCTAACGCCGATAGAACAGCCATTATAGCCACTTTGTAATTATTGAATGATTCACCTACTTATGCATTGGCTCTATAATCAATATATATTATAAAAGAAAGTGTACTGCACAATGTGCATGCCGCTAAAACTCATAAACGAGTCCCGGTACGATCAAGGGAGTTATGTGGTGCGGTAGCCCTCTATCCATGGAGAAGGTTCCCGTTTTTACCTGAAGGGCGTGCTTTTGAAGATTTAAGGGCTAGAAGTTTCGCCCTCTGGAAATTTCTAGAACAGTCCAGAACATTTGAGAGTATTCCAGAACATCCTGGAACATTCTGGAATGTTGTAGAATGATTGGGAATAGTCTGGAACTTTCGGGAACATTCCAGAACAATCTCGAATGTTGTGGAATGTTCTGGAACATTGTGGACCATTCGAAGCCTTTTTTGTATGGGTGGGGCTACCTATTGGTAGGGGTATATAAAGCAAGATCCTTAGTGGGTTCGAACATCAGTTCAATCTCATATCAACTCCCTGAGTGAAGCCGGCTACCCCAGCTAGTATGTGTATAATTGTACATATGTGTGCGTGTGTGTATATACATATATGTGTAGAGTGTTCATATACATATATGTGTGTACATTTACTAATGTATGATTTTGGTCCTCCTCGTTTTAAGTAAGTACCTACTTGTAATTTAATTTAATTAATTTTAACTTATAGTCATACTGAGAATGTTGAGATGAGAGGTGTGCTCATCTACATATAATTAGAATCATCGCTATAACCACATTGAAAATGTAAATGAATGCAATACTTATAATGTGATGTATTCTGTTGACGAGCCAATAAATAAAATAAATAAATTAATTAAAAAATCGGTTGAGCGAGTTTAATAAAATTAGCAAGGGAGTATACCACTTGTAAATCCACAGTATCTTAAGAGGGCATTACCAGAGAAAACCAGAAATAGTCATTTTAAATTAGGTTTTAGACGTATTGACTCTTTTCCACAAAAAATTATAAATGGATTTCGAAAGATTGTTCTTTTATCTAGCATTCGCATGTAATAAATTTTGAGAAAATTTTTTAATTTTTAGTATAATAAGGTTATTCCATAGGTCGTTGGCAGATTTGTTAAATTTTCAAAAAACATTTTGTATTATACCACACCTATTTCAAATAATATAATCATGCAGTAAAATAAATCAATACATTTTCTAGCAAACGCATGTTTTAGAATTTTAATTTTAGTTTCAATAAAATCATTAAAAAATATGTACGTACATGTGTTTCTTGACGAAAATTGGTCCATTTGTGTATTTATTTGCGCACTTACAAACTAATATATTTCAGATTTTTTTAACATTCTTATTAAATTTAGACCTTATTGAAAAATGATAAATACTTATAATCAAAAAATAATTACAAAAAGTACATTATTTTAATAGTTTTATCATCACGCCTTTCAGCATTTTTGGATGAAGGTATAAATTAAAGCTTATTTGGATTGAAATAAATTCGATATTGAGTTATAATTTAAAAAAGCTGGTACGGAGAATAATTAATCTTTCTTATGTAACCGCCCTGCACGATCGTAAGAACAACTTTCGACGAAATATGGATTTTCGTCCGCTGGCTGGTTAAACGCTCTTAATTAAAAGAAGAATAAAATTTTCGATTATGTTGCATCAACAATCCGAAAATTTGTTAAACCACACAGGCTTTTGGTTTTTAAATGTTCGGATTAAAGAGACTAAACTCAGGGTGGGCCCTATGCGAGCACAATAGGATTCAAAAATACAAATCATCCCAATATTATGTATTTACTGTACAAGGCCCGCACATACTTTAATAGTACACAACTGCTAACCCTGTACAAATCGCTAGTGTACCCCATGGTAGAATTTGTCGGCCACCTCTGGTCTGGAGCCTAGACTGTGCAGAAAAGGGCGGTCCGTTTGATATCTTAACAAGCGGATTGCAATCTTTAGAGCACAGGCGTCGGGTGGGAATGCTGTCATTGTTCTAACGGCATTTCAATGGAAGATGCTTCCACCAACTACCGTCATTAATTCCTTCAGCACCGGTGCACAGTTGGGAAACACGCCAAACGCGTGCCCACCATTTGTATACAGTTGATATTTGCCACATGAGAAAGGGTCGTTTCTACGACTTCAACTGTGAACAATTTCCCAGCCTCTGTGTTTCTTCACTCCTTCCTTTCAACAAAAGAGACCCACCCAAAGAGTTGATATTTGCCACATGAGAAAGGGTCGTTTCTACGACTTCAACTGTGAACAATTTCCCAGCCTCTGTGTTTCTTCACTCCTTCCTTTCAACAAAGAGACCCACCCAAAGAGGACATAGGCCCTGAGGGAAATTATATTCCTAAAAAATAAAAGTATTTATTTATATGTGATTTTTTTACAAACAAGTTCTTAGTTACCTATTTTCATCCAGTTTGCCAAATGTTTACCACTGGTTAAAACTGGGTCCATATTATTAAGCAAGTTAATTAAATGTTATTATTTGTGATGGTTCCAGGTTTCGCCAGCAGTTCGCGCCCCACCTTCAGCTCGGAGCCCAAGGTGGTGGAGATGCAGATGGTAGCCGCGCTGGAAGAGTGGCGCCGGGTCATGAAGCTGGACAAGTTCATCCTGGTGGGGCACAGCCTCGGAGGGTTCATCTCCGTGTCCTACGCCATGCAGTACCCAAACAGGTGACCATTATAATATAAAACAACAAAATGCAATGAGGAGGGAATGTAGCAATCCATCGCTGATGTATTTACCTCTCCCATCGCTAATGTGATTACCTTTCTTATTGCTGATTTGATTACCTCTTCCATCGCTGATTTCATTACCTCTCTCATCGCTGATGTGATTACCTCTCCCATCGCTAATGTGATTACCTCTCCCATCGCTGATGTGATTACCTCTCCCATCGCTGATGTGATTACCTCTCCCATCGCTGATTTGATTACCTCTACCATTTCGGCATTCGTAAGAGAGGGTTTAACCATTGAGACTGGTTATTGGCATTGAGAATGTTTGTGGCAGATACCTTCAAACTCTCAAACGCCAAAGCTACGTTTAAATAATTGTTTCTCTGAATATAATTAGCTATTCTTGGGGACCTCGATACATTATATACTATCTTTATAAATTTAAAACACTTTATTTAGTAAGATAGTACAATGTACAAAAACATAATTTTGCAAAAAACAAGTAAGTTATTGCGAAAATATAACCAGCTGGAACGGGGTGCAAATTTAACATCGGCCATCTAAAATTTAATGTATTGGGTCCACATTCTTGAAATGACCTTCCATTTGGTTTGAGGTCAGAAAGCAGCTTTGAAAATTTTAACACTTATCTTTTTACGAGGGTCAACTTTAACAAAATGTAAAGCCCTTGAGGTCACTTTATCAGTAAAAAGCGGTACAAAAAATTTGATCATTATTATTATGATTGCTTGAGTCGAGCCATGTCAAGAGTATGTATGAATGTGATTGAAGCAAGCAGTGTGTGCCGAGACAGAGTTGTCAGGCCTTCCATCCTCTGTACTTAACCCTGCAGAGAAATGATGTGACGGTTAGGCATTTAATGTAATATAATATATAGCCTTTTTTGTTCCCCGCTCTGTGATTTTGTGGGAGTGTAATAATCTTGATTACTGATAAAGTACTTTCTGGTATGATAACGTAATCATTGCTTGTTTTAATATCGGTAGACAAATGATATTGTTAACGTCAGAGGTTGCTATGTTTAGAATTTTATCTCTCCGTCCCCGTGAACTGTTACTATCTTTATTCAAACAGTTTTTTTAATTTTTTTTGTTTTAAATCAAAGTTTGCAATAAGCCAAATAACTCCAAGAGGGTTGTATAATTTAAAAACACTCAAATTCAATGAAAGGCACTCCGTTTCAAAATAAGTATTCGACAATTTATTTACAGTTTTACTTTGGACATGACTTGCAATATCTTTTGACTCTATGGTACTAAGATGTTCCTAGTTCGTTGGTAAAAAGAGGGAAGATGTTAAAACTGTTACGTGAAGAAAGATGTTGGTGCAAGCGATTCTGACCTTGTCCTTCGTACAGTTTCTTTACACATAAGGTTTCTTTACGCCTGCGGGTCAGCGACAGTTGAGAGGTTAACACACTGTATACTTTTCCCGTTAAGGGGAAGAAAAATAATATTTTTGAAAAGGGGGCAATGTGTTGAAAAAGTTTAATTAAATGAAGACAATATTAGCGAAACTCAATCGAAAATCTGGAGACAGAAAAATCAGAAAAGATATTGGCTCCACTGGGACTCAAACCCAGGACCCTTTGCTTACATGGCAAGAGCTCTACCGATTGAGCTACAGAACCTATATCAATTCGGTCACTTTTAACTGTATCATACTTCGACTAAGAACTACCAACATTATCTTCATTATCTTACCATGTAAGTAAAGGGTCCTGGGTTCGAGTCCCAGCGGGGTCAATACCTTTTCTGATTTTTCTGTCTCCAGATTTTCGATTGAGTTTTGCTAATATTGTCTTCATTTAATTAAATATTATAATTTGAGATTTTACTGATAAAGTTTAAAAAATTAAAATAAATGAAAAAGTTTAGTTTAGTCTGTAATAAATCCATCCTGCTTGTTTGTTTAGTGGCACGAGAGTAAGAGTGGTTTGGCAATGGCCGACTCACTGATTTATTGGTTGAACGTGTTAGTAGAATTAGATTGAATGAACAAGTGCTGTCTCTCCTGTCCTGTATTATGCACGTAATGTAGTGCCGGCTATCCGAGCCCGCTGTACAATTACTTCAACTAAATTGTTTGAAAAACTTTTGTTCAATGAATTTAATAAAAGAATTTTTATCTTTTCTCCACTCTTTATTGGTACATAGTTTGTTAACCCGTCAGGTCTATTTGTTCGGTTTTAGGAACAACTCATATAGGTCTCGTAGAAATCGTTGTGTCTCCCATATTATTGTGGTGATAAATATGATTTAAACAGTGTTAGAAAGAGAAAACACCACGCTTTATATTCAAATCTAACAGTTAACAGTAAAATAATTAAAATGCACACCTTTATAATCCAAAGTTTCTGAACGCAATTTGAATAAAATTATGACACCAAGAGAATTTTTTATTACTAATTTTTACATGAAATGACAAAAAAGTGAGTTGACGATAAAGTTTATAATACATTTGCCTAATAAATTAATTATGTAACTATGTTTTTTTTTCATTAACTTCAGTTAGAAAAAATTTAAGGAAAATCATTTTTTATGTTTGCAATTTTTATATTTCAAAAATTGTATGTTTGTTAATTGTATGATACATTAAAAAATATCTATTTATTTGGATTTTATTGCAAAGCAGAAATATTTTATACAAAATATGCCCTAGGCCTGAGGGGTTAATCTGTATTATTATTGTGTGAATTATATGTAGAGTGGAATGCAGATATGTCATATACGGGTCATTCCGCGGTTTCGTTCAAATCGCATGTTCTCGCAAAAGAGTCATATGAAATTGAATGTTTTTCAAGAAAATTTTATTGGAAAATGTAGCTATTTAAAAAAGGAAAAAGGAGTATTTCCCAGATTAGCCATTTGTTACTTAATTACTTTATGATATATAAAAAACATGCTAAAATTTCATTACCTTCCCCGTGAAAATGAGGTACCGGTAAATTGATCTACAAATAAGAACAGTTTACACTAGTAAAATTACTACATTCATTAATCGACCTGTATGTACAACTAATTATGCATATTTACTTGTATTTAATTTATTTTTAAAGCTACTGTATCATAGAAAGAATTGAGATTTTGATTTTGTCCAGAAAAAATCGTCGTAGTCTTCCGCGAAAGCGGTAATTAAAATTGTGACCGCGTTTGTCCCTGTTGGTCAGCTGTATCCCCCTCCGTACCTCCGTTACTAACCAGGGTATCACTACATCTAGACGGGGGAAGCCGTTCGTCGCTGAATAAAGAAATATCTGCGATCTCCGTGCTCGAAAACAACTTTGTCACCGACCAGGCATCATTACCTTCCAGCATTTTTTAAAGTAAGTACATGTTTTAAAAATTCGAATCATATGTCTATAAACTGTATTTAGTCGGACTATTTTTGATTGAATCATACAGATTTGTAATGCCAACATTAAGCGAGTAATTGAGAAAAAACTGTCAAAACTTCATTACCCTCCGATTCATTACCTTCCGTATCGTCAAAATTTTTGCCGGATGGTAATGTAGAGGTTTGGAGGGTAATGAAACTTTTGTAAGGGTTATTTTTACGAGCATCTGGGACCATGTTTGGGGGTTAATAAAAGCTAATATTATAAATAAATGCAGTTTCTTGCGTTCTGGCGTCGGACAATTTCGGTTTTGGTGAAATACATATTTTTGTTTTATTTTCTTTCTGATGTGGAAAAAAATTCCGTTAAATTTTACCCTGCAAATTTTTATTTGAAAATTGATTTTTTATTCAATGATATAATGATTCAAATGTAAACGAATATATTATACAAATGATTTAACTATTCACCCTACAGTCTCAAGATCTTTCATTAGTTAGTTGTCTTTCAAAACTGACGAATTTTTACATAATTTCAAGTTTCTAAACAAAGCCAAATTTAAACAAAAATCTACATAACTGGGCATCAAGAGTCCAACGTTAATTTCTTGATTAAAAAACGGTATTACAACTGTTACATTTTAAATCATTTAGGGTAAAAAATTATTAAACAAAGATATAAAAGTGGTAACATTTGTTGGACTCTCTTGTAAAAGTTCTTCGACTTCTCACTTTCCGATACTTATGATATTTTTTCTTTCTTATTTATTACGGGCTTAACCACTATAAAACACAATGGCAAAGTTAAATAAAAATCTGAAAAATTAAGAAAAGCTATCCAAGGACAGTCTACGTAAGCAACAAAAATATACAGAGATTAAAAACAATCCGAAACTGTACAGTCCTCAGAAAGCGAAAGAATAAAGATACAATATGCGAAAAGCGCAAAAAAGGTATGCAGCATTGAAGATAATAATTGTTGGATGATTTTTATAGCGCCATTTTCGTGAGAAAGATATGAGTGGAAGAGCCCAGAGAAAGCAAGGTCGAAGATGGCGAAAGAACTCTCTAAATTATTTGAAAAAAAAAGAGGAGCATTGTAAAATAGAAATGATTGTAGTAGAAAATATGCCTCCAATTAGTGACAATGTTAAGGAAATATCCAATAATGTGCGAAACACTCTAGATCCTGACCTCTTCACAGTCGAGAATGAACAACGATTCACACAAAAAACATGCATGGTCTAACGAATGTTAGAAAATTAAGGTACAGATCTATGAAAAACATTACCAAGTTACAGGATGAGATAAACAAATTTAAGAAAGAGAAAAAAACGAACAAAGGAAAATGGAGGCGTTGCAGCTACAAAACGCAAACATAGCAATCGAAGATACATTAGCGAAAAAAGTAAACGACATAGCTACTATTGACTCGCCAACTATTTTCAATAATATTGATAACAATATGCTATTGAGCGAATTCGACGGCTCCATGTTTTTGGACGATACTATTGCTTCTACGCCAGAATCTACTAAAACTATAGAAAAGAAATGTAAAGTGAAAATACTCTCAAACGTCCCGTTCGACTGTCAGCATTATTCCTTTTATAAAAATAGTACCCAAGAATTCAATCTTTTTGATCAATGTGAGTTGGAGAAGTTCATCCGATCCCTAAGAGTAGAAGATCCTGATTTCAATGAATCAAAACAGCAGTCTCCCAAAACTATGGAAATCCCACACATGGAAATTGACGAAAAGAGCTTATGGAGGCGCCATACAACTATGACTTCGATGACTGGATAATGGTTCAATATAAAATAAATAACAAAACACATCATTTCATTGGGAAAATTATTGGTAAATATGAATACACACTAGAGTACAAAGTAATTTTTTTGAAAAAAGCTCAAGGAAATTCAAAAAAAAATGTTTGGCCAATTTCATTTCATTCTGGAATCACAAATTCTTCAGTGCTTGCAAGATCCATATGTGAATGGAAGAGGAAAATTCACTTTCAAAAATTTGCCGAACTTTAATTTAAAATAGTTTTCGAGCAAAAACTTTCACAAGAATAGCAACTCGTGATCTCATTAAAGTTCCTTAAATATCATGTTCCTATTTAGATGTAAGACCTGTACCTAGTACGTATTAATTATGTTGTGTTTGTTTAGTAGGGTCTCTGATGTTATTTTTAACTGCATTCCAATTGAGTTCTGTTCTTTTCTTATTTTAATTATTATTTTTAATATTTAAATATTTCTATTTTTCAATTATTACAATGTGTGATCAGGAATGTAAAAATTTTGTATTTCTTGTGTCCAATACCCACTTATAAAACTGATTTATGAAGAATTTGACTACGCCTTATAATTTCGGGGTAAGTAGTATAAGTAGGGAATTTTTCGTTGTGCCTGTGATGTTCCAGCTGCATTTTCTTAATTTGTACCTATTTTGATATTTTGTCCATTATTTTTCAACAATTTATACAAATATTGCAAAAACATAAGTAAGCAGAACTGATTACATATGAAAAAATGTATTTCTTGTCTCCAATACTCGAAAGTCTGAATAAAGCTTTTAGTTTTTCACTATAATAGATTTTTCTTCCTTTTTCCTAATCCGCTCATCACGTCAGGTCAAATGATACTTGGCATGATTTGAAATCTATTTTATTATTTAATTTCAATTCATATTCCATTATTCACAGAAATTTTAAGAACTTTGAACGTGTTCACTACCATCTATTAATATTTCATTACCAAACTTCATCACCATCCAAATTTATAAATTACCATCCAACAGTTTTTCATTACCATCCACACCTTCATTACCATCCATCAATTTTCTTCGTATCTAAGTGTCGTAGAAAGGTGCCCTTTTCACCTCTCTACATCTGGTAGGTACAGGAACCCATTTCTATAAAAATATATAGTAAAAACGCAAAAAAAAAAATTTCCGCGGAATCAGGCAAATTTGAACGAAACGGCGGAATGACCCATACACACTTCTTTTAAATAGCTAGAATGAACCAGTGAAACAATGGAATATTCCCGAACGTATCTAAAAACTAAAACCTGTTTTTGACAGGTGATAAAATACGCTTTAAAATTTTATAAATAAATAAACATAAGTATAATTTTTGAAATATAAAAATTTGCATGCAAACATAAAAAGTTTTTAAAATGGCTCACCTTACTGTTTTTTTTAACTAAAATTACTGATAACAAAAACAAAACAAACAAAAAAATCACATTTTATTGGACAAATTTATTACATAAAGGTCGACATTTTACTTCTTTTGTGGTTAATTTTTATATTTGAATATAAAGTGTGGTATTTTCTCTTTCTAACTCCGTTTAAATCATATTTCCCACTATGGATAGTAAGGGAGACACAACAATTTCTATGAGACCAATGTATGCAGGGCTGGGCAGTATTTGAATTACTTGTATTTGAAATACGTATTTGAAATACAAATACGTATTTTGTATTTGTATTTCAATTACTTCCTAAAAATGTATTTTGTAATTGGTATTTCAATTACCTGCTGCTGAGGTATTTTGTAATTTGTATTTCAAATACTCATGGCTTCAAAATACATTTTCAAATACATTAAGCGATCTTAATAATGATAATGAAAAATAAATTAACATAGATAATAGGTAGAGTAAAAATGCTAGAATCCTGTACTATTGTGCTATTGTCCTGTGGTATAGTACTCTTTCTAATGATTATTTGTAGTTTTCTTATCATTGCTTTATAATGTACTGTACATTTTTTTTATGTCATGCTAGTTATTATTATTGTCTTGTGCTATAATAGCACGGTTGTTGTACATTTTGTATCAAATTATATTAAACTTATCATTGCTTTGTATTGTACATTTTTGTATCATAGTAATAGATCAAGCACTTTAGGAGTAATTTGACTAGATTATTTTTAAGTTAATTACTGTAGAGCGCACTTGAAGTGAAATAACACAAAACTGCGCTATACAAATGTCATCTATGTATTTAAGATGAATATATACGTGAAATCCTATTTAGATACTATTTTGATTAATCTTTACGACGAATCGGTTTACAGTGTGAACATCAAAAAATATGATACGGATAAATTGAAGCTTTAACTACTTTATCTATGTATTGGAATTACAATAAAATTATTATTTACGTAACAAAAAATATAAGCGTAAACCACTAAAAAAAATGTTTTCTCATGACTTAACTATGAAGTAATGTAAGTAACAATTTTTAAAAAATACCCCTTTACGGCTAAGACTATTTTTGACTTTATCTATGTTCTAACTTTTTTTCGTTCTTATAAAATTATGCACAAAATAAATAAAATCCACTTTTTCGCTTACTAGCCTCGTGCAAAAAGACGCTCGATTTTAAAATTTTGCAAGCATGAGATTCGAAATATTTCTAGCGTTTATATTCCTCTTAAAAATGAATTCTTGTTTCCCTTGATCATGCCATAACTTTAGAACGACTTTACCTATTTCATTCCTCTTTTTAAAAGTTTTCTAATACTTTGTAGAAGGTTCTTACGGAAACAAAAATTAAGAAAATTACGCAGAAAATTTGATAATTTCAGAAAACTTGATGACTATTTTAACTTTGCACGTTTCACAGTTCGCGCGTTTCATGAAATTAAATTTAGCAGGCAGCTGTTTTTTTTTGTAACAAAAGAATTGTCTATGGTTTTTTTTTTATTATAGATATTTTAAATAGGTACCTATGTTAGGCACCAGATTTGATTGGTTGTTCTTATAATATACGAAAATTAATATTTTAACATGTGAAAAATGAAAATTATAATAAAAAATTGTAATAGCTGGCACGCGAGTTGTTTGGAAACTGAATGTACTGGGACTGAATATGTGGAACGCAGGAGGAGGGTTGGGGGGGAGTTGGAGAGGGGAAAGGGTAGGCGGGTAAGGTGGCAGGGGAACGCGGGAGGGGAATGGGATGTGGGAGGGGAACGGGGACGCACGGGAAAGGACATGCAGGGATAAAAAAAATATTTCTTTGAATGTGGCATTGCAGCACATGCCGGGAACCAGCTAGTGTTATTATAATAATTATTATTATTATCTAACACCTAAGTCCTGTACCACAAAACTTTACAAGTGGAGCGGAGACGAGATGTGTCTTCTGAGCAATATGATTGGTCAATTTTTGCACGTCTCTGTTTCAATCTGCTCAGCTTTGCTTCTATGGAAACGCACCCTTAGATAAGGGCACTTACGACAATTTATTTCAACCAAAGGTTCTACCAAAACCAAATGTATTTTGTAATTTGTATTTTGTATTTTAAATTAAAAAATGGTGAAAATACTGTATTTTGTATTTTGTATTTCAAATACACGACTTGAAAGTATTTTGTATTTCGTATTTTAAATACATGCGTAAAAGTATTTTGTAATTTGTATTTCAATTACAGCAATGCATGTATTTTGCCCAGCCCTGAATGTATATATATGAGTTGCTCCGAAAACTGAACTATTAGACTTTACAGGTTTAAATAGAATTATTAAAAACTACAGTGGGAATTAAAATATATTCCAATCCTGATAAAATGCTTTTTTTTCCCGTGTTAGAAGTGTTAGGTGAAGGGGATTTTCCTGATTCATTGGAACTGCGTTAAAAAAATAAAATGGATAAAAAGTAAAAGCAGAAATCATTTATATGTACGAGTATAAGAGTGATGAAATGAAAAGATTGATGATATTGAGAGATTTGTAAGTAAGATGATGATGACGTTGCCAAAAAGGATATCTGATTATTATGATAATAATATATAATTAAATTTTTTATCTGATGAACAATGATAATAAAATTTATGGAAAATTGACCCTTGTGTTACTATATTACAAGGGTAATTAAGAATTTCACTAATCTGGCACTTCAGTGGTCTGGCCGCATATTTTGGTAACGGTAACAGCTATAATAAAATACCTTTTTTTATGCAAAATCATTTACAGACATTTGAGTTAGTCCTTCGTATATTCTAGCAAAACTCGAATGTGTTTTTATTCATTTTATTCTGCCATGTTTCATATTGAAAAATGAAAAAAAAACAGTTGGCAACTCAATTGCTATCCACAGGAAAGCAACTTGCGAATTTCAATGGCAGTCCGCACACAGGCAACTTGTTAAAGACCAGTTGTCAACTCGCAGTGCTAGTCGCCGCGGCTGGCACATTTCAGTTGCCAGGTTGATAGGTTGCGCACTTGAAGTGAAATGTCACAAAACTGCGCTATATAAATATAATGTTATTATTATTATTATATTGCCATGGTAGCGTCTCACGACCTGTTAAGTTTTCGAGTAATTTGCGATATGTCTCGTTGAATAGTCCGTTTGGTAGATTCTCCCGTCTTAACAGATGGATTGCAATCTTAAGAGCACAGGAACTAGCATTATTTGATCCCTTCGGCACCGGTGCATAGTCAGGAAACACATTTGTACACGGTTGACATTTGTCACATGACAACAGGTCGCTTCTTCGACTCGTTCTTGTGTTCAACAGCTCGGCTGTAAAATGATTTTCCGGCCTCTGTGTTTCCTCCTTCCTACAACATGGGTCTCTTCAAGACCAATGTTCATTCCTTCCTCTCCTCAAAAAGACCCTCCACACAGCATCTTAGATGACATAGTAATGCTATACATATAATACATTGTAGGAAAATAATTTCCCTCAGGGCCTCCTGTGTGGAGTTAATGTAAAAAAAAGTAGGAAAATGTCGACTTTGTTCAGAAGTTTGATAAATTTTAATTATATATTAAGATTGATAATGAATAAATTATATTTTAGTTTAAACGGGCTGATTTATTTACTGAAATCGTAAAGTTGAGTTGCGCTGTAAATTGAGTTGCCAACCAGTTTGGGTTTGGTTTCTTTGAAAGGGCCTTAGTTTACAAAATGGAGTCTTCTCGAAACTTAATTTTAAACAAAACATGGAAACCATGATATCCAAAAATTTAATAGACGGGTTTTTGAGCTTTTACAAATTAGGTATGTGTTTGAATTTTGAGCGTATTTCATATGTGAATACTGTAATCCGCCGCTTTCACTAATTGGACACTTTCCCGATTTTTAGGGTGGCGAATTTGTGAGAGTACTCAACATAATAAAACAAAGAATCAAATGGGTTGATGCTGTGTGGAGGGTTTTTTTAGGAAAGGATGGAGGGGAAGTTCTGGGAAGGAAAAGGATATTAGGGGTAGGTAGGAATCTGGAGGTCAGTGTGTCCAGAACGTATGAATCCACGCCTCCCACTGCGGTGCAAGGCGATGTTCCGAGAGAGTACGGCTGTAGAAGTCATAGGGACTCCCTCAACGATTCTCTTCCAATCTGGCCTGCTACGCAGTTAGTGGGCAGACGCATCCACCACCAAGACTCGGACAAATCTCGCCCCACGAACCCGGGCACCCCTGCTAAGTCACCAAACGTAGCGAACCACTTGGGTAACCTTTGGCAGAGGTTTTGGTTATCCAATGAATGGTTCCCGGGGCGGCGGTATCCCCATACCCGCCTCCCAAATTGCGTACTAATAATGTAATTATATGTTATTTTTTCTATTTTTAGAGTAAAGCACCTGGTGATGGCAGATGCCTGGGGCATCTCGGAGAGTCCGGAGAACGTGGGCTCACACTACAACATGCCCGTATGGGCCCGGGCCATTGCGGTCATGATCCGGCCCCTGAACCCGTTGTGGGCCCTACGCGCCGCCGGCCCGTGGGGCGAGGGCTTCGTGGGCCGCCTACGCCGCGATATCGTGGCCAAGTTCGCAGACATCATGCCCAACGCGCCAGACCTCATACCCAAGTACATTCATCAGTGCAACTGTCAGAAGCCCACGTGAGTTGTTAACCACTCTGACCCCTAAGCATGTTTTCTCAACAATAGAACTATAGCAGTCAAGTACAATAAGCTTATTTTCAAGCTAACGCATGTGTTCGCACAGAAATCGTTCTCCGTTATGACAACCCTAAAAAAAAAAGGAAAAGATCCATATTAAATCAAGCTTCACATCTCTATTCAAAGTTGTCCACAGAAATACATAAAAAATACTAATTTTGTAGAAACAGTTTTCGCCCGCCAAATTGCCTATGCGAATTTAGTTTATTAAATATTCTGTATGAAATGGTAAAAAAGTGAGATGACAAAATTGTTATTTACAATATTTATTAAATGGCTGATAACATTTATATGATAAGTGTTTTTTTTTTACATAATCCGTGATTTTAGTATCGTTTTCACATAAAAACATCACATCCACACGAGAACAATTTTTTTATGTTTGTATTCTAAATTTTAATATTTATAAATGTTAATATTTATTTCTAACTAGCTGGTACCCGGCATGCGTTGCTATGCCATTTAATAAAGAAATTATTTCTCCCTGCGTGTCCTTTCCCATTCGTCCCGTTCCCCTTCCGCCTCCCCTTCCTCTCCCGCGTCCCCTTCCCCTCTCGCGTTCCCACTCCGCCTCCGCCTCCTCCACCTTCCCTCTCCCCACTCCATTCCCCCCTTCTCCGTCCCGTGAACCACCCTCCTGAGTACCCCTCCCCCCACCCTCCCGCGAACCCCTTACCCGAGTTCCCTTCCCCCTCCCTCATTCCATACATTCAGTCCTGGTACATTCAGTTTTCAAACAGCTCGCATGCCACCTATTGCAAATTTCATAATGCCAGAGCTCACCAGTTGTTTTATACAAACCTTGTCCTGACAATAACGAACACAACAAAAAAAAAATTATCCAATTTGGTGCAGTCGTTCGGAAGTTATGCGGGAACATACATTTCGATGATTCATTTTTATAAATATAGATAAAGATAATACAATTTGATGGCTTATTTCATAACCTTTCAAAAACAGTTTCGGCTACGTTCAGAAGTATTTCATTTGTAGAGCTTTAATTGCGAAACGGAAATAACACAAAGTTTTTATAAATCTGACAGTTCGTTTAAGACAAAAAACTTGCTCAAAGGCAAAATACCTGAGTCGTTAAAGTTGTTAATGGTCCCACGACAAAACACAACAAACCTAACCTAACCTGACAAAAACTTATCATGGTCTGTTGTCACTGATGTGTTTTATCCATTTACCGTTAATTAGGTTTTGTTAACATACTAAGGAGTGGGGAATAAACAATTTTCCTTACTTTATTAATTAGCATTACATTAGGATTATTTCTAATTTTTCAAGCAAATTTAATCTAAGACCCTTTATTACTATATATAATGGTTTAGGCGTTGTTTTTAAGTGGAACAATATAACGCACTTAAATAAGTCACAGCAGTAACGTCATTATTTAACAATTAAGAAAACCATAACATTTAGTGGGAAAAACAGATTCCGAAGTACCCCACATAGTTGAGTATCTACTGCCTAAATTACTTTCTCAGTAAATTGATTTAACTGGTAATAAATCAATTTAGACATATTCAAAAATTGACATTTAGAATCATATAAATAAGTCATCTCAAAGTGGTTCAACCACAGTTTGAACATGGCCTTGTAAGCTGAAACAGGCTGTTGCCATGTTTAATCATCACGAAACTCATCACACTCTTGAAACTCGTCACACTCTTGAAACTCGTCACACTCTTGAAACTCGTCGCACTCTTGACTCGTCGCACTCTTGAAACTCATTGCACTCTTGAAACTCATCGCACTCTTGAAACTCATCACACTCTTGAAACTCATCTCACTCTTGAAACTCGTCACACTCTAGAAAACTCTTGTTTTAACCCCTCATATCGGAAGGTCGGAAAATTTCTACTTTGCAATAAAATCCATATAGGTGGAATATTTCTAAATCTATCCGAAAACTAAAAATGGTTTTTGAAAGGTGATAAATATGTTTCAAATGTTAGAAATAAACTTGTCATTTTTTAAATATTAAAATTTTTAATGCAAACGTTGAAATGTCTAAAAATTGCGCGCCCTACATTTTTTTTCTAACTAAAATAACTAATAACAACAAAAAAATAAAACACTTTCATTTATTATTAGATAAATGTATTTTAGACGTTATTGTGACCTTACTTTTTTATCATTTAATAAAACGATATTAACAAAAAATTCACAAAAGTTTCATAAATTTTTATCAAATTTTAATTTTTCTGTGGTTAACTAATAGATTTGAATATAAAGTGTGGTATATTCTCTTTCTTACACTGTTTATATTATATTTATCACCATGATAAGATACTACGAGATCCGTGTGAGCTGTTCCCAAAAGTGAACAAAAAGCCTGAGGGGTTAAATTTTCTTTGAAATAAAACAAAAACTTTGTTTGCAACCACCATTTAATTTTTTTTTTTTTCAATACTGACCGGTTTCACTTAACATAAACATCTTCATGGTATAAAATTAAACTGTACCACAAAGTGACTGCTTTCTACCAAAATATAAATTTTCTTTATACTTTTCTTCTACGCTGATCAAAAAAACCTTAAATTATTTTCTTGCAATATTGGACGACTTATACCAGATCCTGTCTTAGTGAACTTACCTTATAAATTGAAATACAAATTTTAATTTAATTTTACAGGGGTGAAAGCGGCTTCCATGTGATGATGCACTATTTTGCATTTGCCAAGAACCCCATCATCCGGCGTATGCATCGCCTGGACAGCTGTGTGCCCCTCACCATGCTGTTTGGCTCCAAGTCCTGGGTGGACCGGACGGTGGGCCCCGCCATCCAGGAAGATAGAAAGGACAGCTATGTCAATATTGAGGTGAGTTCAATTTTCTCTTATAGAGAAATAAAAGTGTTCATTTTTTCAAATATTGCGAATGACAAAAGTTGATGAATTGTTGTGGAATGCCTTGTTATCTGGTAGACATCAAGGAGGCCCACAAACTAACAACTACACTTCACAAAATTATATGTGAACCATGCAATAAGCGCTTTTCTAAAATAGCGCTTTTTTAAAATTCTCACGGTGTTATGATAAAATATTTGTCAATATATCTCGCAGTTTATTTTATCATAGATTTAGGCAAGCAGGTACCTAATTTCAAGAGCTGATTAAATAATATTTTAAAAAATAATAAACTTCAACATAAATTTAATTTTTGAATTTTGGAAGTAAAATCTTTCAATTATTTCTTTTTGAATAAGGTATAAAAATCGGAAAATTTGCTTGCAGCTCACTCCTCAGTTGATAGCCCGTGGTGGTGGACTATTTACTAAAGTCAAATGTGATTCTTATTTTACGTGTTATTTCGTTTAATATTTTAAAAGTAAAATGATTGTTTATTTAACCGAAATGGTTCATTATTAAAAGGCCGCGACCAGTATAATTCATGGTGCCGATAAAGTGTTTAATACACATTTCTGGGACCGAAATAACCGCAGAATTATTACCAAAGGATATAATTTGTATTTATTTGCCGACTATCAAGGCAATTCATTTAAAAATATGGAAGTTTATTAAATCACAAGGAGACTAGCCTGTCTAATGATGATGGAATTTTAGTAAGGGTCGACCGAGACATGTTTTTCGTTCTCGGCCGAGACCGAGACCGAGAATAAATTAAAATCTCGGCCGAGACCGAGAGCCGAGACCGAGAATAGATAAATTGAGAAAAAAAAATGAAAATGCGCTATTTTGGCATAATATAGTATATTTAAGAATGTAATAATAATTTGTTTTAAGGCGCCGCATCCGCGCTCAAAAAGAAGAAGATGGAGAAATATGTAATTAGGAATGTTAGAGGAGCGCGCTAATATTTAAAGTGATAAAATCGAAAATATTTAATAAAACACGACATCATTTAAAGAAACATTGTGAATTTTTTTCACAATTATAACTTGTAAAATAACTGAAGCAAACGTTTTTAAAATAATTTTTGGAGCATACTTTGCGATTTTTTTTCTATCGAGGGAATTGCAAATAATTTGCGTTTCGGCGTGGAAGGCGTCTAGATATTATCATTATGGTTATAAGTAAAACCCGCCTCGCTGCCAGCCGACCAATCACTATCGACAGCTCTCTCACGCACTGACACCAAGTGACAAATGTGAACGCGTGCGGTAGATTTGAATCCCATTATCCTAAACCGTACCTACTTACAACGGTCTCGGTTATGGCCCAAAATCTCGGCGATTTTTCGCCGAGAACCAAGACAGAGTTCTCGGTAGAATTTGTAGCCGAGAATGCCGAGACCGAGACCGAGATCTCGGTCGACCCTTAAATTTTAGCCTCGCCTGGATATACAAATATTCCATGGTTGGAGTGAAATTTTGAAGCAAAAACTGTTTTTCAGCCGACTACAGTTCAAGGTAATTTGTCAGACTCTACATCATGAGAAAAACCAGAGGCTCAAGATTTGTTATTTAGTTAGTTTAGTTACTTGAATTTTGGGTCAATCCAAGGGAGGTGAGTTTAGGAACTATAAATATGTTTTAATGTCTTAATTATGTTTTCTATTATGTTTTAATAAATCTATTATTTCTTATTACTTTTCAATACTGTCTATTTTATTTAAAATTCTTCTATTTTAACCTTAAAGTTTGTATACCAAAGGCCCTGAGAGAGGATTATTGCTTACCCATCTGCTAGCCTGGTTAATCAACCAGTGGCGCCCCTTTAAAAATAAAGCTGGCAGATGTTATTTCCCTTTAACAACATACCTTTTAACATTTTATTATACCGGTGATATGATATTTATGTGTTAACTTCCTTATGTACTAAGAACACGATATATTCGCGTAACAATTTGACACACTCTTATCTTTCTTAGTAACAACGGCAAGAGCACAAAAAAGCATAAAACGGATGTTCTATCACAATAATGCTGCAGATCTTTCTTACGTACTAAATAATAGTGAGGGTTCCATGACAGTTGATCCGCCGACAGTTGGCTCCCCGGCATATTTATATATAATATGCAGTTGGTTTAGCGAAAATATGGTATATCTAATCACACAAAATATAACTAAGTGAAAGTAATAACTAGTTGGGGTACCTGCTATTAGTATTAGATTTATTTAGATTATTGCCCACATCTTCACACATTGCTTTATATACCCCTACTAATGGATAACCCCACTCATTTAATATGGTATGGTATGAAAATATGGTATATCTAATCACACAAAATATAACTAAGTGAAAGTAATAACTAGTTGGGGTACCTGCTATTAGTATTAGATTTATTTAGATTATTGCCCACATCTTCACACATGGCTTTATATACCCCTACTAATGGATAACCCCACTCATTTAATATGGTATGGTATGAAAATATGGTATATCTAATCACACAAAATATAACTAAGTGAAAGTAATAACTAGTTGGGGTACCTGCTATTAGTATTAGATTTATTTAGATTATTGCCCACATCTTCACACATGGCTTTATATACCCCTACTAATGGATAACCCCACTCATTTAATATGGTATGGTATGAAAATATGGTATATCTAATCACACAAAATATAACTAAGTGAAAGTAATAACTAGTTGGGGTACCTGCTATTAGTATTAGATTTATTTAGATTATTGCCCACATCTTCACACATGGCTTTATATACCCCTACCAATGGATAACCCCACTCATTTAAAAAATACTTCAGGTATATTCCTGAATGTTCCAAACTATTCCCGAACATTCCAGGATGTTTTGGAAGGTTGTGGAATTAGTCCTGGGTCGATCGATCGTTTTATACGACCCGAGACGCTCACGACACACTGGCATCACGAGCGGGTCGCGAAGACCCGCTCTTTTCGCGACACAAAATATGAAACTCGATTACGCTTCACCCAGCTACTTTCTACTACCTGAGTCGAGAGAGCGGGTGGCGAAACCCGGGTGTTGACAAACCGTTCGCTCTCTCATACATCTATCTATCGTCGCTCGCCCCGCCACATCCGCACCCAAAACCAAGGTTGCAGTAGTAGAGCGGTTCGCTTAGCTAAGTGGGTCGCGAGACCCGGGTGCTGACGAAAACATGACCCGCTCGCTCTTTGGTGGTCCGTGAGCGGGTTTCAATGAGCGGGTTATTCACGACCGACCCAGGACTATGTGGAATGCTCTCAAATGTAGAAATTTTTTGAAGGCGAAACTTCCAGCCCTTATATCTTCAAAAACACACCCTTTAGATAAAAACGGGAATCTTCTTCATAGATGGGGGATAAAGGGCTACAACACCATTGATCGTACCGGGACTCGTCTTTGAGTTTGCACGCTGGCATGTACATTGTAGTACATTTTCTCTTATATTGATGAATTTGAGACATAAAAAACCAAATTATTATTACTAGCTTTTGCCCCTGGCTTCGCTTGCATAGTATTTGGGGGGTTCCCACTCCACTCTCCCCCCCTCCCCCTTCTCCCCCCTCCATAACCATTACATTCATTTTTCAAATAGCTCGCGAGCCATCTATTAAAGCGTAAGGGCTGGTGCGCACTAGCGGCCAGCCGCGTAGGCGGTCAACCGCGCGGCCAGCCGCGTTTTTATTCTAATATGCAACCGCTCATGTTCGTACGCACCCAACCGCCGAAAATTTAGAACTAAGCTATTTGGAATTGTGAAGGAGCAGCATATAAGAACAGTGAATTGAAACTCAAACAATGGGAAAAGTTAATGGATATTTTTGGAAACGAAGATATGTCGATAATACAAAAAAAAATCTTGGTATGCATTCATTTAAATTTGGGAGGTGGGTAGGGGTACCGCCGCACCGGGAACCATTTATTGGATAACCAACACCTGATCCATAGATTAACCCAATTGATTCGTTACGCTTGATGACTTAGCAGGTGTGCCCGGGTTCACGGGTCCGGGTCTTGGCTCGTTTTGGATCGGTGAATAGTTGAGGGATACCTTGTAACCTCTCAAGCAGCACTCTTTTGGAACATCGCCTTGCACCGCACTGGGGGGAGGGATGGATTCATAAGTTCGTCACTCCTAGACCCAATGACCCCCATATTCCTATCATCTTGTCCTTTAATGGTGTCGTATAAAGCTTTCAGCAATTCTTCAAATGACGCAACACTCATTCTATCATAACCAAAAAATTTATCTTCATGCTTCTTCAGTTCTTGAAAACAATTGCGAACTGGCCAGATTCGTTACGTGTTTGCAGTAAAGGATGAATCCAATATTTTCTATTTTTTGTCTTGCGTCGCTGTCGTAGATGGTACAAATAAATAACACTAGCGACCTCGACGGCGTCCATTTTATTACTGATGATACAACGCAGTTTTATGCCTACCGCGGTTGAACCGCGCGAAGCGGTTCGTTAGCGGCTAGCCGCCATGGCGGCCAGCCGTTACATTCATCCGCGGTAGGCGGATTTCAGCCGCGCGGTTGACCGCCTATGCGGCTGGCCGCTAGTGCGTACATAGCCTAACAATCAAACACACACAGTTTCGCATTTATAATATTAGTAAAATTTTAAGTATCAAAGGGATCTCCATAGTAACCAAAACAAATAACAAAAAAATTAAACCTCTCAAGTTATTATAAATGTATAATAAATAATTTCATAACGCCAGAGCCTACCAATATATACAGCCTATATTTCTCGCAAATAGTGAAAGTTAGTGAAAGAATTTTTGAAGTCCATTATTTTTTTTTGCGTGAAAGAGTAACAAACATACATCCATACATTTTGCCTTTATAATATTAATAGGATGGTGCTAAACCAGAAACCAGAGTGAGAAAAAAGCATCTGGTTACTATAATATATATTTATTTATTTCAACGCCATAAAATGGCTATTACAATCCGGTGATACATGATACACAGTGGTACATAGGAGGATAATTTCAATGATAATATATACATTAAACAAAGTACATATGTATGATAACAACTAGTATTTATAGGATACAAATATGTTTTACAACAAGAAAAAAATAGTATGAGCTCGTACAAAATACACATTTTTATGCAGAATAAACATAAGTAAATTAAGGTGAATTCTTAGAAAAATTCTCAACATCAAGTATAATATACCTACTTTACTTTTATTTGTACATATTGTTTGATTCTAGGAATTGGCTAAAATGGAGTACATAACTTAGTAATGATATTATTGTTACCTTCAGTTGAAATTACTGAAGTTTGAAATGATTACAGGTACTGCTAATTAGTTCTGCTTATCAGGGCTGCCAGTTAGAGAATCAATAATAAATCTTTGGTTTAAAAATAATAATTTTGAAAAAAAGTTATACATTATTAGCTATCAGTGAGCTATCACTTAACTATCTGATAGTAAATATAAATAAAACAAGCAGTTTGGAATCTATATTAGAGTATGATATAGACGCCGTGCAGACGAACACTATTTAACATTAATTATTGTCATTGAGGTATGATATTATAGCCTTCTTATAACTATATTCGGTGCAGTTGAACACATCTACTACTTCTGAGAAAGCATTTCCAATTGCATGCAATCTAGGTATAAGCGAGTATCTAAATGACTCAGTCCTGATATTTTTGTTGCAATTAAAAATAATTTTGGATCGAGTAGTTCTAGTAGGTATGTGGAAGGTAATTAGGTTTAATAAATCAGGACTGTCTATAATACCATTAACAATTTTAAAAATAAAAGTCAAGTCGGAAATAAGTCTTCTATCTGAAAGTTTGAGTAAGTTTAATTCTTTCATCAAGTGATTGTAATTTATTGATTCTATTGGTAGACCAAGTTTATAGTTAATGAATCTTAAGAATTTATGCTGAATTTTTTCTATGGAATCGGAGTGGATTTTGAAGTGAGGGGACCAAATAGAAGAATTATATTCAACTTGACTACGAACTAGAGAGGAATATAGGATTTTTAATGTTGAAATATTTTTAAAGTCTCTGCCATTTCAAAGAATGAAACCAAGCATTTTTAATCCTTTATTGGTTACTGTAGTTATATGTGGAATAAAGTTAAATTTGGTATCGAAAATAATGCCAAGATCATTAATCTCACTGACAGAGGTGAGGGAAACATTATTAATTTTATATTGATAGTTAAGGGGTTGATTTGTTCTGAAAAACCTTATTATCTGGCATTTACTTATATTCAGATAAAGTTTATTAGTTTTACACCAGTCTTGTAGTTTATTTAAATTTGATTGAATGTGAATACAGTCATTTATTGTTTTTATAAGTTTAAATAGTTTTAAGTCATCGGCGAAAAGCAACACTTCAACATTATTATCAAAAACAGTGATGATATCATTTATAAAAAGTAGGAACAGTATTGGGCCTAAATGTGACCCTTGAGGTACACCGCTAGTAGCCATGAATTTGTGTGATAGGTAAGAGTTATTTTTTACTTGGAGAATTCTATTGGTTAAGTAACTCTTTATCCATTCCAATAGTTTACCCTCTATTCCCATTTTACTAAGTTTGTTGAGAAGAATTTCATGGTTAACTTTGTCAAAGGCTTTAACAAAGTCTGTATATATTGAATCTACTTGGGTTTTATTTTCAAGTAAGCATGCAATAAACTGTTCATACAAGGAAAGATTTGTTAGGGTGGATCTGCCCGGCATAAAGCCTTGTTGGTTAGGTACAATGATGTTATTAATATGTATGGAGATTCTGTCAAGGATAAGTTTTTCAAACAGTTTGGGGATAGTTGAGAGCATGCAAATGGGTCGGTAATTAGTGACATCATGAATATCACCCTTTTTAAATACAGGTGTGAGATAACAGTTTTTCCATAAATATCATATATCATCTGTCCTACTTGTCACCAGCAACTGGAGGTTATTAATTACATTATTTTTATTGGATGGTTTCCAACCTCTTTTCTTTCTTATAAACAAACAGAGATTGATAATATTGTTTATTTCCACAGATAATTGAGGGTTCCGGCCACCATGTGAACCTCGACAAGCCGCTAAGCTTCAACAAATACGTGCTGAACGTTTGCAAGTATGAAGATGACAAGTGCGTTAAATCCTAAACCTAAACGAGTTAGGATAGCCGCCATGGCAGTATGTCTGTGTCCATGAAGACAATATAATGTGATATGTGAAGATTCAAAACAAAGTTTTGGTTTATAATTTATGTACGTACGAGATTCTGGTTCTATTATTGCTTCCACTTTTATTGTTAAGATTTTATTTAAATATTTTCATATAATGAAATACGGCAACAATGTGTGATCAACTTGTGATTTTATACAGGCCAGTTCGAATAAACAAAAATATTTATGTAAAAGGTAATATTATCACAAAACTAGGCCGCCAAAACACATTTTAAAATAGAGCAAATCAATGCAATTTTTATAATTTTTAGTGTATGTAAGAAGCATGAATAATTAGGAAATAAGTCAGTAACAAAATTAAATATTCATCCAATGGCTTCGCAATCAGTTTTCTTTTAATTAAAAATTAATAAATAGTTTAGTTTTAAACACTTTAATTGTTTAAAAACCCAACATGTTTTATAAACAATGCCTTACTTCATCAGGGTTTAATAAAAGTGGTCAAAACCAACTGTCGTTGCTCCCGATCCTACTGCAACTGTTGAGTCGAAATTTTTCCTCGAAAGCACAAATACGCTCTTCTCCAATGCAACTCCCCGACCAACAGGCGAATTGAGCATTTCTAAACAAACCGCAACTGATCGGAGACTCAGATTGATCGACCGAAAAGTTGGGAACAATGGCCGTTAATGTTTGTTAATTTTCAATTAAGGGGGGCGTAATGTTTTAAAACTGCATTTTTATTCTGAATGTACAACATGTCGAGAGTATTTTGTCAAAATTTCAAGTAAATCGGAGCAAAACTAACGAAGATACAGCTTTTCAAACGACTGGCCCTCATGCTCGATTCAAGTATATTTCGAGTATAAAAAACTTTAAATCGATTTTCTCGCAAACAAATTTTTGAAGTTCGTGAACATCATAACTCAAAATCTGCTTACCGATCCTTTTGAAATTTTGTACACTATTTCTACATATAAATCAACAGGTAATCCAGAGAGAGTTTTTTTTTCACCATTTTATAATAACAAATTTACCGAAATTTTTTTTGCGAAAATTGTGTTTTTTTACTTCAAAATGCTGCAAAAAAAAAAACTCCCTCTCACTACCTAGAAAAACAACATTGCGTTGAAAAGCCCGCAAGCTATGATGGGTTAGGTTCCATTGTAAAGGTTGAAGAATATCTATCTCAGTGGTGAAATTATTGCTTCTTATTAGTATATGTATTAGATTTATGTATATATATTTAGTTTTTAATTTTAATGTTAGTAAAGTGTCACTTTTTGGATTAAGTCAATCACTAGGTCATAATAAAATTAACACATGTCTTGTATTCGCTACTAACCACGTCTTATTCTTTTATTTATCATAACTAAGCACATTTAGCCATAAATTCGATTCAATGTGATCCCTGCTTGATCTCTTTTACTGTGAAAGATTGACGAATGTACTCTGATTTTTCATTAAATTTTTTTGATTTGCCGTAAGGGCAAAACATGAATTAAGTTCAAACTATGAAAGAAAATATTAAAGAAAAAAAATTACTAACGGATGGAGTAGTTCATGAAAGAATTTTAATAATGTATTATTGAATAATTAATTAAAATATCACATTTCAATTTTGTGTATTGTATTTTTTACAACACAGCCCTGTTAATTTCCTGGGGATCAATGTGTAAGGGATCAACTGTCCAGGGACAAATTGTTAGGGATCAATTGTCAGGGGACCAATAGTCGGTGGACCGCAGTGAATGGGTTGGAGAAAATTTCTTGACTATATGAAAGGAATGATTCTATGGTGGTTATCATAATATAAAAAAAGAGAAGAAAATAAGTTCAAGCGAGAACTTTTTCCTTTCAGAATGCCCCATTAAACAGAACAATTCAACTGCTTAACGATTCTGCATTGAGCATTGACATCTTCAATGTTACCTATAGAGAGTTCAGTAACTATCTTTTGACATACGTCTCAACATAGTGAAACTGCTCCTTGGACTTTTTTTTTCTCTTAAATTTTGTAATCTTCTCCGTAATAATTTGGTGTATAGCTGTTTTATGGAGAACCTGAAAAAATAAATAAATATCCCAGCAATTTTCGAAGGTCAAATTTATTATTTTTATATATTGAAAAAGATTTGGCAATTGTTGCATTAAAAATTTATTGTGATTTTAATTTGTAGTAGGTAGTTACTAATAATACATTATGGATAATTGTGTAAAAAAACTTTTGAAGATCATATGTACAACTATAAAACTGAATTAGAAATACATAGTTACATAATGTAAACTGTTGTGTTGTACCTAATTTGCTAGTGCATATTTATTTTAATTTAAAATGTTTATTAATGCTGTGAAGGCCTCCGTGGTCGACGAGTAAAGCTCTCGACTAGCAATCCAGGGGTCGCAGGTTCAAATCTTGGCACAAGTAACTAAGTTTTATTTGTTGAATTTGTATTGTTTCACAAATTAATTCAAAACAGTATGTAGTACATACGACATGAGCAAGATACACCAGGCATATATTTTTAATATTATTTTATCTCTTCAAGTTCTTGTGCTCCTGGTAGATTGTTCATAAATATGTATTTATTGAGTTATTTATTTTTAGTCTAGAAATTTTTAATAATAATTTATTTTGCTTATACAATCTCTTCAGCATTATGTGCTCCTGATATATTTTGTACTAATTTACGTCTACCAATTGTATATTTTATATGTACAAGGGGGGACCCAAAAGTAACGGGAATTTCGTCATAACTTCTTTATTTCTCAATATTTTTACATCAAATTTTGATCACCTTCAAAGTATTCTCCATTGACCACAACGCACTTCTCCAAAGGCTTCTTTCTTTGTCTAAAACAGTTAATTTCATTTATCGGGATATCCTTTAGGCCTTCTGGCGATTTTTGTTTTACCTCCTCCACAGTGGCAAAACGCTCTCTTTTCATGTCCCGTTTTAGTGTGGGGAACAAAAAGAAGTCGTAGGGGGCTAGATCATCTTGGAAAAAATTCAGGGTCCTCTTCAAGCTGATTTTGAAGCTCAATACATGACTGAAGTCGACGCTCCCTTTGCTCGTTTGTGAGAAGGCGAGGGACAAATTTGGCTGCAACCCTTCTCACGGGCAAATCTTCGGTTAAAATCCTCTGAATTGAACTCCATGACATTCCAGACATCTCAGTGTTGGTCAATGGTTCGGCGACGGTCTTCACGAATGAGGGTATTGATTTTGTCAAAGTTTTCGTCAGTTTTTGACGTCGAGGGGCGTCCTTAACGGGGTTGGTCTTCAATTAACATTTCTCCATTTTTAAAACGTGAAAACCACTCGTAAACTCTGGTTTTACTTAGGGCAGCATCCCCATAAGCAGTCAGCATTACAATAATGTGCCGATTTCCCCAACAGGAAACAAAATTTCAGTCGCGCATTGCTCTCGAAAATCTGCCATCACATTTTTGCCGAAATGGAAAGTTGTTTTACTAAAAAAATTCTCATGGGCGAACCGATGCAATCACAGCGACAAAAATTCGTACACTGATTCAGTAGGAGTGATCCTAACGGATACCTGGTCGAAAAATGTGTTCCCCCATTCTTCCTCTCCACCACAGCACAACTCCTGTTACTTTTAGGTCCTCCCTCGTATATGTATATATATTTCTTTAAATATTGGTCTATCTCTTAAAGATCTTGTGCCGGTGATAGATTGTTTATCAAGATGTATTTATTGAGTTAAGACGGTCTATATTTTTATTATTTTTCTAGTTACAAGTACCATTAGCCTCTTCAGCATTATGTGCTCCTGGTATATTTTGTACTAATTTACATCTACCAAGTGATTATGTATATATTTTTGATGTTACTTCTGCATTTTGTGCTCCTGGTAAAACAATAATTACGTGTGAGGAATAAATACCGTGATCATTTTCAGATTGTAATTTGATTTGAAATTTAAGCTAAAAGAAATTGTATTTGTGTCAGCCATTATTCAATCATTCAGTTAGAATTTCCTGTATTAGGTGATTATTGTCTTATGACCGTAAATCCATTAAGTACAAACACTCAAATTATTTATACAAATAAAAAAATATTTTTTTAAACTGTTTTAATCGTTTTATTTAAAAAAAAATAAACATGTCCTCAAATTAACAAAAGGCAAGTAGATTACATAACATATAAATCATTTATCATTGATCAAAGTTAAAACAATACTGTAAACGTAAAAGGTACTGATTTAAAAGAAAATATTTATAACAAACATGGAATGGTAATAATTTTCTAAACAAAACTAATAAAAAATCAATAGGCTTCCAGCTTTTTTTTACAGAAATTAGAAATGTTTTACAATTTTCCAGAGTACAAATTGAGTGCTTTTATTATTACCGTGACAATCCACGATTACGTTACCATGATGCCACAAAAAAGCATAAAACGTACATTCTTTATCCTAATAATGCTGCAGCTCTTTCTTCAATAATGGTGAGACAAAAGATGAGACACCCAAGATAGGTGTGTCTGTTTCCTCCAAAGTACTACTTTTTCCTTTGGAGGAACAGATACATCTTATTACGAAGACAGGTGTGGCATTTCATTTTATTTATATGTGTGAGGGAGATGGATGATAATGATTGTGTGTTTCTTTTGTGGGAGTGCAGACATAAGTTCAACGTTTGTCTCATTTTCGACTGTTGTTATTTAGTGTATAAGAAAGATCTGAAGGATTATATGTTTAAGAACAAAAGCAAAACTATCAACGCTTTGAAGTTTGATGTTTTTGAATTTTTGGAATTGGCTCACTATTTAAATTATCATTTAAGAATGTTAATGCCGGCAACCCGAGCATTTATTATTTTAAATTATCGTATTGTAACTATATTCCATACTTTCTAAATTATCTTCACAGCTGTAGTATTTGGTCTACGGAGACGTCAAGGTGCGATGTGTGAGAGAGATGCAAGAAAATTATGACATTTTCCTTTGGAGGATACAGACCTATGTAATTGTGGATCTCATCTCAGCATTATTGTATGTTTATTGCCTTTTTTATGCCATCACGGTAGGGTAATTGTGAATCATCACGGTAATAATAAAGACGTTCAATGTCTTTTTTAAATCACAGAAAAATTTATCAGTGAAAATTGATTAATTTCTCAGTTACTTCAAGCATTTTTGATGTTTTCTTGTAAGATTCTTGTATGTATTTTCATTTGCAATAAATGTAGGATTGAGATTCTTTAAATTATAACAGAATCTAACAAAATTTCACCACTATCTCTTGTGAAGGATGGAGTTATTCGATATCGGAAGAAGGTAATAAGTTGTTTAACAGATTCTGATGTTTGTGCGTCCCATGACAACGATGAAGCCATCGTCTTGTAAGTCTTTCAATGAATCTTCGAATTGTTCTCGGGTAATCAACTGAAAAAAAAAATGCACAACATAAATTAAATCGGCCATTTTTTGCAAAGTTAATTTCAGAAACGAGGACACAGTGTACATTCAAAATGAGGCAAATCTCGATATGGCAGACTATTTTTAATCTGATTAGTGATTAAATTATATTTTAACAAGATTTCTCAAGTTTAAATTTCAGTTGAGGATTAATCTGCTGATGCATTTCGAAGAAAACCATTCTAATGTTCTGAGTCAAGTTAAAATTTTTGTTTCAAACCATATGCTGCAAAATTCGTAATTCGTAGGAAAACTATTAGTATATTACGAGAGTAATACTAATTAAAGCTGGGGACTCGCATGCAGACTCTCTTAATTTAAAATCAGTTTTGTGTTCAGAATGTAACGATTTAATTCCAATATTCAAGACGAAGTAAGAGGGGATGCAGCACAGCTTCTCCATGTTCCAAATTGGAAGTCAGCCGCTGAGGACAGGAGGAGTTGGAGGCGACTGTTGCAGGAGGCCAAAGCTCGATATGGGCTGTAGCGCCATCGAAGAAGAAGAAGAATTCGGATTCATCTGCTGACACATTTCGAAAGAAACCATTCTCTTATTCGAAGTCCAGTTATAAATTCTAGTTGCAGACTATGTATGTGCTGCCAGAATCAAAGAAAAACCATTTTCATCTTCTGAGTGTAGTTTTAATTCCCCGCACACAGATTTAATTTAAACCAGTTTTGTGTTCAGAATATAACGATAAATTAAATAACTAGTTGCAGATTCATCGAAGAAAGCCAGTCTCGTGTACCGAGTGAAGCTTTACATTTGAGTTGCACACCATATGCTGCAAAATTCTGTGAGTCTGTTCCCTGTGTAGCTATTATTTAAGCTTGTGAACTCTTACGCAGAATAAATCTTAAGTTAAAACCTGCCCGGTGTTACACAATATTAAAATTTGAGATGCGAAATCCTCTGCTAATGCAATTCAAGGGATACCATTTCCGAGAGCAGTTACAAATTTTATTCGGAAGAATACACATCACATGTGATATAAAAAAGCGATACCCAAGAAAAATAAGCAAATAATTACAATCTGCGAGGCCTGGTTCAACTCCTGCAGCAGCTTGGCTTGAAGCATGGAGGGGGGTCGGGGCTGCTTGGCCAGGAGCATCTTCCTCAGGGCCCCCGTGATTTCCCCGCGCCTCTTGCGCGCCGCCGCGCTGAGCCCTGTGGTCAGGATGCCCACGTCGATCTTACCCGAGATGGGGTCGGTGGCTGACTGCTTCAGGGCTTCTCTGTGCAGTCTGGACATGGAAAGTTACAAGTTTGTCAGATGAATCCTGTAATTAACGGATAAATAAGCTAATTTATATGAGTACATACACAAGAGTCCCTATTGGAGCCAGTGAGAGTATGGCATCCCCAATTGGGGTATGTTGTGAGACTGAAGGTTGTGAGGAGGGAAAGGAGATGGGGAAGAGGAAGGTGGGGAAGTATCTTATTCAGATTTGGTCACCAAACAATGCTAAATCCATTTCAAGCAATGTTTCAATTCTGAATGGTTGTCTGACATCAGGGCAATACTGTGAGTATCTTCCTCTGAATACTACTACTACACTATACTACATATTATTACATATTATACATATTATTTTTAATTAATTGTGTTATTACTACATTATTACTACATATTATTTTTAATTAATTGTGAAATACCACAAATTATTCAAATAAAATTTATTTGCACACACTGGGTTCGAACCTGCGGCCTTCGGATTGTGATTCGAGAGTTTTACCCCTCAACACGGAGGCTGCCACCTTTTTGAATGGATCTCTTCTGAATCCAGCTGATGATGTCAAATGTTAGTTACCTTGAGGCTTCATCGACATCCTTGGCCTCTACGGTGTCGGAGAAGCGTACTTTGGCGTGGGCCTCCGCCAGGCGAATGAGGGACTCCAGCTGACGGGGATACGCTGTTATCTGTCCACGGCCGCTCCCCACACGCCTAAAAACGCAAACATATATTATACAGATTTTCAACTTTATTCAATTACCAACCAACCTGAGGAGTTAATATGGAAACAAATAATCATCTGTTTACTGTGATTTAAAGCCAAAAAATCCAATATATGTACATCGTTTATACCATATTTTTAGGTTTCATAAATTTATAAACGGGCAAATTTTGTATGGTAGTTACCGATATTGCCCTACGTTGTACTTATTTGGTGCATAATTTAAATTTACTATTTCTGTTTTTGTCTACGGTCTACTAGAAATTTACATAGAAAAAAAAATTTTAACAAGTAAACTGATATTCAATTTTTAAGAAAAGTATTTTAAAATTGCGTGTATTTTTTTTTTTTTTACATTAACTCCATTTTTGTATTAATAATTTTTGTCATCTGGGACATGCTGTGTGGAGGGTCTTTTTGAGGAGAGGAAGGAATGTAGGAAGGAGGAAACACAGAGGCCGGCAAATCATTCCACAGCCGAGCTGTTGAACACAAGAACGAGTCGAAGAAACGACCCGTTCTCATGTGACAAATGTCAACCGTGTACAAATGTTGGGCACGCGTTTGGCGTGTTTCCCGACTATGCACCGGTGCCGAAGGGATCAATGACGCTAGTTCCTCGGAGCATCTTCCATTGTAATACCGGTAGAACAAGGATAGCATTCCCACCCGACGCCTGTGCTCTAAAGATTGCAATCCGTTTGTTAAGATGGGAGAATCTATTAAGCGGACCGCCCATTTCTGCAGAGTCGAGGGTATTTTTCAGGTATTTTGGAGCTCCAGACCAGAGGTGGCTGCCAAATTCAACCGTGGGGCGCACTTGTGATTTGTACAGGGTTAGCAATTGTGTACTATTAAAGTATCTGCGGGCCCTCTACAGTACGCCCAGTTTTTGGGAGGCTAACTTTACTCTGGCTTCGATGGAGCGTCTACATTATACAGAACATTATCTAGAGCAGTGATGGGCAAAGTACGGCCCACGGGCCAGCTCCGGCCCGCAAAAATATTTAATCCGGCCCGCCGACGATCTTTCAAAATTATAAGTATACCTATCATATAATATAAATTTCGAAGGATCGTCGGCGTCAAAATATAATTGTCGCGGGCTATTAAAGCCAGCTGTATAAAGTAAATTATTTGAATTTGAAAAAGAAGCCAGTTCTAGACTAGCCACGTAGTTCATGTGTTGCGTTGCGATGCGAATTTGAAACTAGGTTTCAAGATTTCAAGAATATTCAGTCATCGCTTGATGTTTATTCAATGCCCTTTACGGCCCCACCCGGAGAATGTCCCTGCAGAATTGCAGTTAGAAATTGTTGAAATGCAGTGCAGCTCCCATTTAAAATAGTTGTTCTCATTCCGAAAAATTAGATTTTTATAGAAAACTGCCAAAAACTGAATATCCAAAGATAATTGATCACTAGAAACAAAGAAAAAAACTCAGTCAGAAATCGGCTAACTGATGGTGATGGGCACCTTGTCTCGCTGCTAAAGGTTACTTCATCGCAGCTCAAACCTGCATTTGAAGACATTATGGCCAATCAAAAACAATTTCAGATGTCTCACACACCAACATAGCAGGGCCTTCAAATAAAAGTTAAATAATTGTAATCTGTAACTTATATTAGCGTTTGTGTGTAAAGTTTTATAATTAAAACATAGATTTTAAAACAAAATGCATTTTGACTATACTCCTGGCCCTCCTGAATTTTTTTAACTTTCTGGCCCGCCATGAAGAAAGTTTGCCCACCACTGATCTAGAGTATTCCATGAATGTTACTGACGTTTCTTGGTATTCAATAGAAACGTAATCAAGCTAGAGACTTAACAGATTGCTGGAAGTAAAAAAAAAATCATAAAAAATTCCTACCCATCAGCTACCTAAATTTAGGTAGCTATTGCTATTGGTAGGGCATCAACGGTGCTTCCCAAATTTGGTTAGCTTTCGCTCAAGGGCATGAACGGTGCCACTCAAATTTGGGTAGCTATCGCTCAAGGGCGTAAACGGTGCTACTCAAATTTCGGTAGCTATCGCTCAAGGGCGTAAACGGTGCTACTCAAATTTGGGTAGCTATCACTCAAAGGCGTAAACGGTGCTACTCAAATTTGGGTAGCTATCGCTCAAGGGCGTAAACGGTGCTACTCAAATTTGGGTAGCTATCGCTCAAGGGCGTAAACGGTGCTACTCAAATTTGGGCAGCTATCGCTCAAGGGCGTAAACGGTGCTACTCAAATTTGGGTAGCTATCGCTCAAGGGCGTAAACGGTGCTACTCAAATTTGGGTAGCTATCGCTCAAGGGCGTAAACGGTGCTACTCAAATTTGGGCAGCTATCGCTCAAGGGCGTAAACGGTGCTACTCAAATTTGGATAGCTATCGCTCAAGGGCGTAAACGGTGCTACTCAAATTTGGGTAGCTATCGCTCAAGGGCGTAAACGGTGCTACTCAAATTTGGGTAGCTATCGCTCAAGGGCGTAAACGGTGCTACTCAAATTTGGGTAGCTATCGCTCAAGGGCGTAAACGGTGATACTCAAATTTGGGTAGCTATCGCTCGAATGATTAAGCAGGATATCGTATCATAAAATGGAATCTTAACTCGTTGAATGCCGGGGTATGCCAGCAAAAAGCACCACCAATTAAAACGCGGCATTATGACACCACGTGACATTTCGTGTCTCGCGATTCTGACACTGTCCTTGAGAAATTTAGAACAATAGAAAGGTCAAAACCGCAGTTAAAGGAATTTTTCCCGCGCATGCGCAAGAACTGCGCACGTTCCCGCGCTCCGGTAAATCATTAATATAAATTATATGGAGTGACCAAGCGAATTGCGGTTTTCTCTATGGTAAAGAGCGATAATAGAGCAAGCGATTCAGACCGTGTTCTTCATACACTTTCTTTATACATAAGGGTCAAAATCGCGTGTAAAGTCTCATGATACGCCAGCGCACGAGCGGCACCTGAGCGGTTAAGGGAAAAACATTACAGAAACTAAATGCCTACATAAATTGAATGCAATGTTTGAAATAAAAAGAAGTAAGTTGACGGAGAGATGAGGGAGAAAGTGTTTGGTACCTCATGTCGACGTAGGCGTTGATAAGTTTAAGCTGGGCCTCCTCGCTGAGCTTCGGGTGGATGTGTTCCTGGGCAAAGGCTATGTAGTCCCTCATCACACTCATATCCTGAAACATTAAACATCAACACTTTCTTATTGCATTCTTTAACCTGGTAGAAGAACAAAGATAAAATGACGTTCATAAAATTGGGGGGCGTTTCAGATTTTCAGGTGGGCGGCAGGAGACCCAGAGAAACCCATCCCACCTCATCCTATCTTGCCCCAAACCATTAGGGGCCATCCATCCACAAAAATATTTTCCCTATCCCATTACGCCCCCTCCGTTGTGGCAAATGTAACCCCACCATGTTATCCCATTACGCCCCCTTCGTCGTGTTACCCCTCCATCAGGCCAATTTGTTCGCTTTTCGGAATAACTCATATGGGTCTCGTAGAAATCGTTGTCTCCCTTATTATCATAGTGAGCAATATGATGTAAACGGTGTTAGAAAGAGAAAACACCGCGCTTCATACTCAAATATGTTAACTACAAAATAAGTAAAATGTATACCTTTATGAATCCAAAGTTACGGTCCGCAATTTAAAAAAAAAAAAAGAAATATTGGGAATGTTTATTCAATTATTTTTTACATGAAATGACAAAGTAAACTAATGATAACTTTGAAAATACATTTGCCTAATAAATTATTTGTTTTTATTTTTTTTGTTAACAGTAATTTTAGTTAGAAAAAATGTGAGGTGAGCCATTTTTAAAACTTTTATATGCATGCAAAAATTTTACATTTAAAAAATTATGTTTTTTCTTTATAAATTATGTTTAGCGTATTTTATCACCTTTCAAAATCAGATTCGTTCAGATATATTCAATTTTTTTGGATTTAATTGCAAAATGGAAATGTTTTGACCCTCTGATAAAACACGGTAGAGGCCTGGGGGGTTAAAAGAAACATACTCCACAATTACCTGAGATTGTCTCATGCGCGCATAACCTACATGACACAATGTACTCACAATTAGCTCTTCATCATTGTGCGCCGGTTTGTCCTTGTAGTAGAGGGAGACAAGATGTGTGGCCAGACGCTTGTCAAACAATTCATCTTGGGGATCCAGCATTAAGAATATCAGGTCAAATCTGGAATGGAAAATATTCATTTTAATGAACTTGGAAATTTCAGTGAAAGAAATTCCGGTAACTAAAAAGTATTTAACCCTTCAAAAATTTGGCATTTTTTTTGGTCAAAATATTTTCGCTTTACAATAAAATGCAAATATTTGGAATATTTCTGAGCACATTCAAAAACCAAAAACTGTTTTAGAAAGGTGATGAAATACGCTTTCAAAGTATAGAATTCGAAAAAAAACATTTTTTTAATTATAACATTTTTGCATACAAACATAAAAAAGTTTTCAAAATGGCTCACCTTACGTTTTTTCTAACTACTGATAATAAAAAATAATAAAAACACATACATATTTTATTAGACAAATGTACAACAAACACATATTCAGGGTGGCCACAAAAAACGGATTTCAAAATTCCCTGATAATTCCAGGTTTTCCAGGGCAGTTTCTACATTTTTCCCTGATATGTTTAATTTGATATAAGGGGATATCGTTCGTTAGATAAATAATAAAGGGAATTCTGTCATCTAACTAACTAACTAACCATCACACCGTTTCCCCGCAGGGGTAGGCAGAGAGGACGGACCGCCAAACAACTCGGTCTTGGCACACACTCTTTGCCTCACTCACATTCATACATACTCTTCTATTATTCTGACTTTTGACATGGCCCGTCTCAAGTATCTGATTCACTTGATCGTGCCATGTCTTCCTCGGGCGTCCCCGACTTCTTCTACCATTCACATTTGCATCATATATTCTTTTTTATTCCGTCATCTATAGCATTTATTATTTCTTTGCATCACAATAATCTATTAAAAACAAAATACACTTGTTACAAATTTATGATATTTCGCCTGAAGACTTTTTTCAAGCTTTTGAAACGATAGATAGAGATAAAATCATTAAAAAAAACTATCTAAAAATGGAATAAAAGAAATGGCATTGAAATAGTTCAAGTATTTAACTAATAAATATCAAACCACAAAAGTGGGTGAGACAATCTCCGAACCAATGAAGATTACATCTGGAGTACACCACAAGGGTCTGTTCTCGGACCTATTCTTTTTACAATGTACATACATTAATGATGTGGTAAAAGTATTGAAACATTGTAAAATAAGATTATTTGCAGACGACGCATAGATATATATAGCAGGAGAAGATTATGAACTCATAATGAATCATTTAAATGAAGACCTACATAATACAGGGTGGGGCAGAGTGGAGTTACTAGTTTAAAAAAATCACTGAAGGCCCCCCAGAGCGAGGCGGGTGCCGCTAGGTCGGGGAAATGATGCCGTTTTTTTTCACAATGTTTTGAAAATGATATCGTCTGGCTTGGCGGTCTTTGCGAGCAATAAGCATTTTGAGCCTTTCAAACAAGTTTTCGGCAACTATTCCCAGCATATCTTACGGAATTCCAGCGATGACGTCCTCAATCGCCTCTTTCAGAGCTTCAAGGGTTCGAGATCGAAGTTTGTTTACCTCAGCTTTGACGTATCCTCACAAAAAAAGTCACTCGGGGTCAAATCGGGAAAGCAAGGGGGCCATGGAATATCCCCCGCAAAGAAATCAGGTGATCTGGAAAGAGCTTTTGCAAAATTTCGCATGAACGATGGACAGCATGGGCCATGGCTTCATCATGTTGAAACCAGAAGGCTTCGGTGTCGTGTTCCTCGCCATACTCTTTCATTTTGGGACACCTTAGGTTCGCCAACATCTCACAAAATTGAGATGAATAACTCAATAACGGTAATGTTAATCCTTCGTCGCCAGTGCAAAAAAACAGCGCCGAGGGATACAGCAGTTACGGTTGCAATGCAAGCATCTCTATGTTTCACAAAATCTTGTGGGCTCAATTCCCGTGTACGCATCATCTTGTAGGAGTACAGATGAAGGTCTAAGTGTAAGATTTGCTTTATAATTCTAGACGATATTCCAAGCGCAGCGGCATGTTTCCGTGCTGCTCGGGTTGGAGACTCTTCAATTGACGCTCTTACTACCGCGATGTTTTCAGGTGTTTGCACACTTTTAGGTCGCCCAACTAGTATTTTAGGATCTGGAGTTCCTGTCCACCTTACATTACTGATCCATTTCCTAATGGTTTTTGGGATCAGGAACACTGTCATCACGATTTAACTCAAACCGGACCCGGAAAGCTCCATGCTTAGCCACAACGCTTTCCCCGTTTTTAAAGAACGTCTTCACAATAAAGCCCCGGTACTTACCTGACTACGGCATGGTCACTAACATAAACGGCATCATTTCCCAGACCTAACGGTAACCGCCCGGCCCTCTGCTCGGTCTAGGGGGCCTTCAGTGATTTTTTGAAACGAGTAACTCCACTCTGCCCCACCCTGTATATCAATATGGCTGAAGAAAAATAAACTAAAATTGAATGTAAACAAAACTAAATTTATGAACATTGGAAAACGAGTAACGCAAACAAAAAAAGACATATTGATAGACGGTGAAGTTTTGAAAGATTTGAAATTACATATTTGGGAGTTATAATTGACTCCAAATTGATTTTCGCTCAAAATACAAAACCAATTATTAAAAAGATTGCCAAAAAAATTTCGCTTTTGGGAAGAATAAAAAGATTCCTTGACACAGTCTCCAGTAAAAATGTGTACAACGCAATCATTGTACCGCACATAAATTACTGTAGCAGCATTCTATTCTTAGCCAACGACGGATTAATGAAACAAATGACAATTCTACCAAACAGAACTATGAGAACTATATTGAAGAAAAATAGGTTCACTTCAGTCAAGAAAATGTTGAAGGAGTTAAATATCTTGTCATTTAAACAAATTATTTACTTCAATACTAAATTGTTAATCTACAAAATAATCAATGGCCATACGTCTATTGAATTCCTAAGAAAAATTGATAAACTACAAAACAAACATACACACGAGACGAGGAAAAGAAATGAACTAAGACTCCCCTTCAGGAAAAAAACACAGAGTTACAAGTCATTGATGTACGGAGCATTAAAGATATTTGGAGAATTACCAGAATAAATAAAATTGGAAGAGAGCATAAAGGCATTTAAAATTAAATTGCGAAGATATGTGATTGATTTGGTATAGATGTGTTATTTTAGGTATTTGTATTGTATTAGGACATAGATAACTATTTTTGGAATTCCCTGATATTTCAAAAAAAAAATGAAATTCCCAGACATTTCCCTGATAATTCCAGGTTCGGTAAAATTCCCTGATAATTCCAGGTTTTCCAGGTTTTCCAGGTCCTGTGGCCACCCTGCATATTGTAACCCCACTTTTTGTCGCTCTATGTAAAAATAATTTATAAAAAATTCCCGAAGTTTCAAATTTTTTTTTCAATTTGCGATTCAAAACTTTGTGTACATAAAAGTGTACATTTTACTTTTTCAGTGGCTATTTTTTAGATTGGAATATAAAGCGTGGTGTTTTTCCTTTCTAACACCGATTAGAACATATTTCTAACTATGATAGTCAGGGAGTTACAGCGTTTTTAGGGGTCGTCCATTAATCACGTGAGGCTCGAAAGGGGGGGGGGGGGGGGGGTTCGGAAAAAATCACGAAATATCACGACGGGGGGGGGTATAATGAGAAATCACGTGTATTTATTTTAGTGATAATATTCTGAAAATTTCAAAATACTTTGTACTAAAAAAAATACATGTGATTTTGGGGGGGGCGTTAGTCTAAAACCTCACCACATATCACCAGGGGGGGGGGTAAAAAGTGGCTAAGAAAACATCACGTGATTAATGGACGACCCCTTAAGAAACACAAAATGTGTGGATCTGTGAGGATCGATACGAACTTGTGAAGTTCTAATCTTCAGCTTTGTAGACTTCCAACGCTCCTTAGATTAGCTGTGAAGATCTTTTTTCAAATATACGAATTTGAGACAGTTGGAAATATTTTAGCTCTCTGGCCAAATTGTTTGTTTTTGGATAGAACTCCTGAAGTCTCTTAGAAATCATTGTGCCTCCCTTACTATCATGGTGAGAAATATGATCTAAACAGTGAGAAAAAAGTGGTGAGCCATTTTAAAACTTTTCATGTTTGCGTTAACCGGTGAGAGGCCGGGACCCGGAATATGCGGGCCTACAATGCGCATGCGCGAGAAAATAATTCAAATATTTGAATAATATTGCCTTTGAAAAACTTTTGGTCTGTGATTTTGACCCTTATATGTACGAATTTGTATGAAAAACAGTGTCAAAATCGCTTGCGCCATCATTACTCTAGGTAGTGTTAAAGATTTCTCTCGAATTGACACACTGGATTATTTTTAAAACGATTTCTTCTATGACGATGCGCTGTCAGATTTTGCCTCGGAATTAACGGTCGCAATTACTGCGTGTATCGCAAATAAAACGTCGTAAAACCTATTAATTTACATAATAAATGCAAGTAATGTGATTTTAGTGGATAGTTTATTGAGTTGTGAACGTGTTTCAGTCAATAAAATATACAATAGCTTAAAATTTATCAACAAAACATTCAATTCAAAATTCAAAGTGGTGGTTTTTTGGTGTAGTTCCGCGAATTTCCGCAAAATGTTCCGACATCTAACCGGTTAAAAAATTTAACACCTTTCAAATCAAAAAAAAGTTGGTTTTCAGATGCGTTGAGAAATATTAAATTTATTTTGATTTTATTGCAAAGCAGAAATATTTTTACCTTCTGACAAAATATGTCTGAGACCTGAGTTTATTAATTTAACCTGTATGAATATTGAAAAAAAATAATACATAAACATAAATACAGGGTGTTAGGGTATGTACTTGACTTACTTTAACCCCTCAAGCCTCACAAAATATTTCCGCTTTGTAATAAAATCCTAATAAATAGAATGTTTCTGAATGCATCCGAAAACTAAAAACCATTTTTGAAACGTGATTAAATATCCTTCAAATTTAATAAATCTAAATAAAGATATCATTTTTGAAACATAAAAATTTTGCATTCAAACGTAAAAAGAAATAAAAACATACACATTTTATTAGACAAATGCATTATAAACATTATTGTCATCTCACTTTTTTGTAGTTCCATTTAAAAATAATTAATAAAAAGTACACAAAGTTTATTTTATTTTTCAAATTGCGATCCGAAACTTTGGTTTACATTTTATTTCTTCTTTATTATTTTTTAGATATGATTATAAATGGTGGTTATTTCTCACACTGTTTAGATGATATTTCTCACTATGATGGCAAGGGAAATACAATGATTTCTACGAGACCTTTATGAGTTGTTCCGAAAAGCGAACAAATTAGCCTGACACTTAACCTGTCAAAGGCCACGCCATTCCACGAAAATTCACGAAAAAACACTAAAAAAGCACCACTTTGACTTTTGAATTGAATGTTTTGTTGATTAATTTTGAGCTATTGTATATTTTATTGACTGAAACACGTTCACAACACAATAAACTATCTACCAAAACAACATTACTTGCATTTATTACGTAAATTAATAGGTTTTACGATGTTTTAGTCGCGGAACATGCATTGGTTGCGACGGTTAAATTCGCAGCAAATTTTGACAGGTCCAATGTCATAGAAGAAATCGTTTTAAAAATACTCTGGGGTTGCAAGGTGAATAAAACTTTTAGGCGTATCATAGAGTAATGTTGGCGCAAGCGATTCTGACACTGTTCTTCATACAAATTATGTACATAGAAGGGCCAAAATCGCAGACCAAAAGTTTTTTGTCGTAAATATTATTCAAATATTTGAATTATTTTCTCGCGCATGCGCATATGACGCGCGCGCCGGCGCGTCTCCGGCCTGTCACCGGTTAACCAGCGAATCCTGATTTTAATTTGGTTTCCGTTGACTTTTTAGATGTCAGGATATTTTAAAAATAATTTTGTAATTGAAATTAATGAATTACTTCGTTTTTACCACTTTTATTGTTTATAAAACCGACATGTTTCGTCAGCAAAGCTGACTTCTTCAGGGTGACTTCTTCCTGAAGAAGTCAGAAGAAGTCACCCTGAAGAAGTCAGCTTTGCTGACGAAACATGTCGGTTTTATAAACAATAAAAGTGGTAAAAAAGAAGTAATTCATTAATTTCAATCATAATGGTGCCACAAAATAAGTTTGCTGTGTTAGAAGAAATTTTGTAATCGTCTGCGAAATTTCAATTTACGCAGAAATGTATGGTATTTTTTACAAATTTACTTGCAACACCTATACTGTGTATAGTTCTGTCTGGTGGGTATAGTACATAATATAAAAAAGGATTAATTTGTCACCTGGACAGCAGAGTATGAGGCAACATGACATTGTCCACGATGGTCTTGTGCTTGTTCCACTGACTCTCGGCGGGGTTGGCTGCGGCCAGGATAGAGGTGCGGGCGTTGAGCTGACAGATGATGCCCGCCTTGGCGATAGACAGGGTCTGCTGCTCCATTACCTCGTGCAGCACACTGCGCGTAGAGTCGTTCATCTTGTCAAACTCGTCGATGCAGCAGATGCCGTTGTCGGCCAGCACCAGGGCTCCGCTGAAAACAATGCACAACATAGTATAGCAGATCTGGTCACAACTAAAGCCATTTCAAGCAATGTTTTAATACTGAATGGTGGTCTTTCACCTATCAAGGGTGATACTGAAAATCTCGACTGGAACATACAGTAAATAAACTATTTTATATTTTTTACCCGCTAGTTAGGGAGTTGGTGATATGATGTTGGACTGATGTTCGAATGAGATTGAACTGACGTTCGAATCCATGACGGATCTTGCTTTGTACAACCCTATACACGGGTAGCCCCACCTATACAAAAAGGTTTTGAATGGTCCACAATGTTCCACAATGATCTGGGATGTTCCCAAACGATCCAGACTATTCCCAAACATTCCACAATGTTCCAGGATGTTCTGGAATGTTATGGAATGCTCTCGTATGTTCTGGACTGTTCTAGAAATTTCTAGAGGGCGAAACTTCCAGCCCTTATATCTTCAATAGCATGCCCTTCAGGTAAAACGAGAACTTTCTTCATGGATTGGGGACATAGGGCTACCACACCATATAACCTCCCTTGATCGAACCGGGACATCGTACACTTTCTTTTATAAAATATATGGATTAAATTTGAAATAATACGAATTGATTTATTAGCGACTTTATCATTTATAAAGATGGCAGAATATTTCAAATATTGTCGGGTTATTCGTAACCCGTAAAGAAAAAAAAGTTCTGAGAACCAGTAAAGTCCCGTTGTGAACCTCACCATTTTCTCCAGGGAACAAAAGGCATGGGATTTCATGACAACATGACTACAGTAACTTATTTTGCAGCACCAGGAGAACGAATGCAATGAGAATTCACGACATGACTATAGTAACCTATGTTTGCAGTACCAGGGAAATGAATGAAATGAGGATTCGTTGATCACCTTGACTACAGTAACTTACGTTTGAAGTACCAGCTGCCTGGTGTCGGGGTCTCTGGTGATGTAGGCCGTGAGCCCCGCGGCAGAGGAGCCCCGCCCCGAGGCCAGCTGGGAGCGCCCCAGGAGGGAGTGGGCCCATCGCAGCAGCTGGGACTTGCTCGTGCCGGGCTCTCCGCACAGCAGGATGTTTATCTCGGATCTATAAGCAAAAACGATTGATTAGAAACAATCAAAGTTTAAGGTTCGGTGAAAGGGCATAAGTGAAAAATGTTGACAGGTTCAAGATAATATGTTAAGGGGGCAAATGTCAAACACCCAAGCTTAACTTTTTCAATGCATTTTACGTAGCCTTTGATGGATCACATACGTGATATCTGCGCATGTAGGTAACCACCGATGGATCACATATGTGACATCCGCGCAAGTGGGGAGCCATTGATGGATCACATAAAATGCAGTGGCGGCTCGAGCACGTTTTTAGTGGTGGGGATCGATGTTTTTTTACGTACTGTACCGCAATCTCACCACCCGTAGAATAAAATATAAAATTTCTCAAAAAAATATTTTATGGTCTAATCATGCTAGTCGGATATCTAAACACAAAATAATATAAAATATCCAAAGATATATACCAATTTACAATATAGTATAATAAAAATAAAGGTTTATCTTGCAAGATTATTATCAAACTAATTTGAACGCGAGCGATTCCCGCTCGAAACTTCGCAAACAAATGTTTCTGTGGGGATCCAAAGAATTGTCCCCGCGGGTATTTGAATTCACATACGTCTGCGCATGCGCAGTTGCATACGATCGCGAAACAATGCAAGGAAAGTATGGGGATACTTCGGATCGTCCCCCAAGTGCGCATTAGATTCTGCGCACTGAGAAATTGACGCGCTGTTTTGTGCTCCGTACAGTCTTATTAAAATCATCCGGAATAATTATTTGTATTTTATTTCCGCAAATGTTAATTACTTTTATGTTTAAAGAATTTATTCATTTTGGTGAAGACAACGCATCGACTGTTATTTCCTTTTCTTTTCGTAGGTTTTGAGTGTAACTGGCGGGGACCGTCCCCATTGTCCCCCTGTGAAGAACCGCCACTGATAAAATGTGACAGCAACATAGATCAGGAAGTTTATAGATAAATGCGCCAAGTCAAACCGCAGCAGGCGCGAAATTTTGAAAGTTATCGGTAATGCTAATGATAGGTAATGCGAGTCTGACCTGAAATGCGTCCGGCCCGAAGCGTGGAAGTGCTTCTTGGTGCCACCCAGCAGCTGCAGCAGCACTCCCTTCTTGACGTCGAGGTTCTCGTATACGGATGGTGCAATGGCGCGCGCCAGGCGGTCGTACACATCCGGCTTCTGGGACAACAGCTTCAGCAGCTCCACGCGCTCCGGGGGGAAACGGTGCTGCTTGCTGGACAATATACAATACTTACATTATTATATATTATTGGAACACGAAAATCTAATTGAGTGTGATACCGTTGTAGGATTCTACGGCTCCAGTTATGTTCAAAGATTGCAAAGCAAGATGACAGGACATCAAAAATCTAATTGAGTGTGATACCGTTGTAGGATTCTACGGCTCCAGATATGTTCAAAGATTGCAATGCAAGACGACAGGACATCAAAAATCTAATTGAGTGTGATACCGTTGTAGGATTCTACGGCTCCTGATATGTTCAAAGATTGCAATGCAAGATGACAGGACATCAAAAATCTAATTGAGTGTGATACCGTTGTAGGATTCTACGGCTCCAGATATGTTCAAAGATTGCAATGCAAGATGACAGGACATCAAAAATCTAATTGAGTGTGATACCGTTGTAGGATTCTACGGCTCCAGATATATTCAAAGATTGCAATGCAAGATGACAGGACATCAAAAATCATGAGCAAGTGGAATGGGTGGACAGACTGGTACCTAATCAAGCAACCAGCGTGGTCTAGCAGTAAGGCTATCGACTCGCAATCCAAAGGTCGCGGGATCGAATTTCGGCGTGGGCAAATAAATTTTATTTGATTAATTTGCATTATTTCACAATTAATTCATTTGAAATAATATACAATAATGTATAGTATATTTGCGGCACGTTCCAGAGTGGATGATACTCTTAGTATTTCCCTGGTGTAAGACCACCATTCAGAATTGAAACATTGCTTGAAATGGCTTTAGCCGTGTTTGGTGACCAGATCTGAGTAGTTACATACTTCCCTACCTTCCTCTTCCCCTTCTCTTTCCCCCCCCCCCCCCCCCCACTACCTGAACCCTCACAACATACCCCAATTGGGGATGCCATAGTCTCACTGGCTCCAGACGGGAGCAGCCTGGACTCTTGTAAGGTATTCATATAAAAAAAATAAGCCACTGGACTGGATACTAGGACTGAGGACTAGATAATAGGATTGAGGGTTGGATAATAGATCTGAGGACTGGATACAGGACTGAGGACTGGATAAAAGGACTGAGGACAGGAAGCTAGGACTGAGGTCTAGATACCGGGACTGAGGACTGGATTCTAGGACTGAGGACTGGATACTAGGACTGAGGACTTAATAAAAGGACTGAGGACTGGATAAAAGGACCGAGGACAGGATGCTAGGACTGAGGTCTGGATACCGGGACTGTGGACTGGATTCTAGGACTGAGGACTGAGGACTGGACACTGACTGAGGACTGGATAAAAGGACTGAGGACAGGATGCTAGGACTGAGGTATGGATACCGGGACTGAGGACTGGATTCTAGGACTGAGGACTGGATACTAGGACTGAGGACTGGATACTAGGACTGAGGACTGGACACTGACTGAGGACTGGATAAAAGGACTGAGGACAGGATGCTAGGACTGAGGTATGGATACCGGGACTGAGGACTGGATTCTAGGACTGAGGACTGGATACTAGGACTGAGGACTGGATACTAGGACTGAGGACTGGACACTGACTGAGGACTGGATAAAAGGACTGAGGACAGGATGCTAGGACTGAGGTATGGATACCGGGACTGAGGACTGGATTCTAGGACTGAGGACTGGATACTAGGACTGAGGACTGGACACTGACTGAGGACTGGATAAAAGGACTGAGGACAGGATGCTAGGACTGAGGTATGGATACCGGGACTGAGGACTGGATTCTAGGACTGAGGACTGGATACTAGGACTGAGGACTGGATACTAGGACTGAGGACTGGACACTGACTGAGGACTGGATAAAAGGACTGAGGACAGGATGCTAGGACTGAAGTATGGATACCGGGACTGAGGACTGGATTCTAGGACTGAGGACTGGATACTAGGACTGAGGACTGGACACTGACTGAGGACTGGATAAAAGGACCGAGGTCAAATCCGAATGGGACTTAAAGCCGTAATGACACAATGATCTACTGATGAGATGAGTTTTGGAGTGTTTGATATGCGAGACTGATTACCCAAAAGAAGCTACTCACCCTTCCTCCTGTTCGTAGAGGCGCTTGCTGTCCACCTTGCGGAAGTGCAGCACGTCCATGTGCGTGCGGTAGACGGCTTTAACGCTGGCCTGGCGCGGGTTGGCCTGCAGTGGCGCGGCGCGGTACACGCCCGTCACCGTGACGCGGTCACCAGCCTGCACACAATCCACCAGATCGTTGTGCGCAAACAGCACCACTGTGTGAGGCGTCTGGCCGGCCGGCATGTCATCTGGAAAAACATTCCGTCTATGTTACTGTCCCAACAGACTTGAGATACTCTTCGGTGGCTGACCATCCTTGCTTCGTGTCTTACTTAGACATTGATTGGGTGCTTTTATTAGTACTGTGACGATCCACATTTACAGTACCGTGACGGCAAAAAAAGTCAATACACATACGTTCCTTATCACTACAATGCTGCAGGTCTTTCTTACACATTAAATAATGGTGAGACAAAAAATGAGACACAAAATAAGTGTGACTGTTTCTTCCAAAGTATTACTATTTCCTTAGGAGGAAACAGATATATCATAGATGATGCCATCCCAGGGTTGCCAAAACAAGGAAAAAGGAAGTCAAATTAGACCACTAGGACAAGAATCGACGTGTTGTCTCTCACATATGTAAATATGTTCTGGATGAGGAAGGCAATATAATAAGAATTCAATGGTAGGTAAAACTCCATAATTACGGCTCAGCGATGGCGACGGGACTTGCATTTCATTTTTTTTTATATGTGTGAAGGAGATATGATAATGATTATTTGTTTCCTTTGGGGGGGTGCAGACATACGTTCACTGTTTGTCTCATTTTCGACTGTTGCTATTTAGTGTGTAAGGAAGGGCTGCAGCATTGTAGGTTTAAGAATAAAAGCAAAACCATCAGCGCATTCACGTTTGACATTTCTGGATTTTTGGAATTCACTCACACTTCAATATTATCTTTGTAACTATATTACATACTTTCAAAATGATCTTCACGGCTAGTAGTATTGTAGGGGTCTATGGAGATTTCACGGTGCGGTGTGTGGGAGATGGAAGAAAATTATTCCGTTTTTCTTTTGGAGGAAACAGGCCTATTTATATTGGGTAACTCATCTTTTGAAAGAGCTGCAGCATTATTGTGATAGGATACATTTATTGCCTTTTCTTTGCCGTCACGGTACCGCAATCCTGAACGTCACGGTACCGCAATCCTGAACATCATGGTAATAATAAAAGTGCTCATTAGGTCGTTGAACCATTCAAATAGACAAGTTATTCTTACCCCAAGAGGAAACTTATTGCAAGAGGCAACCGTCCCATCAGTGGCTCGCATTGCTCTTACCAAAGTGTATAGTTTTCAAGTTTGGAAATGACTTGCAGTGAACATTTAAAATTGGTAGAAGGAACTATAGAGGGATTGTGAGGAGAGACTTCTGTAGATCGAGGTGATTGGCTCCCGACCCGAATAGAACAAAGGAGAAGAAGACAAGATGAAAATGTGTAAATACCCGGAGACTCCTGCAACTTGATCATCTGCTTGTCGGTGAACTGCGAACGGTTGTGGACAAGCGTGAAGCAGTGGTTGGTGTTGCAGTTGGTGCAGAGCGTGGGCTCGCCGATGCGGCCGCGGTCGATCTCCACCGACGTGCTGAAGGAGCACACCGTGCAGCGGAAGAAGGCCTCGCGCATCTCTGGCATGATGTTGGACGTGCGGATCACCATGCCGCAGATGGTGATCAGCTGGTCGATGTCTGGAATGTTTAACATCAAGTTAGTGACTTTCCTGCGTGAATGTTCACAAACTTTTCAAAATTGGAACCGATTGAGTAAAATATATATCCGCTTTGACCCGAGGCACGAGTATTGTAATTATTAAAATTTAAAATGGAGTTTTACATATTAGTTATCGAGTTGTCATGGAACCATTTTTTTTTTTAAATTTTTTTTTTCCTGTAATTCAAAGCAAAATTATAAAATGATTATTTTATTATAAAACACTAGCAAATTCCCGGCATGCGTTGCAATGCCACTTAAAAAAAAAAGAAGGTTTCTCCCTGCATGTCCTTTCCCATTTGTTCCCGTTCTCCTTCCGCCTCCCCTTCTCCCCTCCATCCTTTTCTCCCTCCTAAACTATATGAAATAATATACCCATTTTTCAAACAACTCATGCGCCACCTATTGCAATATTTTTATATGAATTTCATTATGCTAGCTCTCTTCTATAAATAGAAACATTCGCTGGTGTGCGCATAACAAATCGCCAAATTTTCTACACAATCAGATGAATGGTATAGGAAATAATTTCATAATGCTAGAGCTCACCATTACGTATAGAACCCTTCCGAGTGTATGCACGAGACGATAATTACAATCGGATCAATGGTTTAGGAACCGCATAAGGGACAAACAAAGAAACATTCATTTTTATATAAGATTATGAATAATTTACTTAGCTAATATTGTTTCCTTCTTTAATTTCCCATCAAAAGGCTTACGAAAAAAAAACCGTTATTGCATTGTTTTTCATTCTTCAAAACCTTAAACATGTTTGTTTTTTTGGGTCATGACATCACTGGTACCTAACCCTATATTAGTAAAATATGAGTAAAATTTAAAAATGATGTTACCTTCAGGATTCAAAGATCTCATGTTCTTGGTCTTTTCAGCGTTGAAGGGGCGAACTTGGATCTGGTGGTCCAGCACGGCAGCTGGGTACTTCTCGAAGAACATCTCATTGATGGCCATGTCGAAGGTAGGGATTACCTCCTGAGGGTAGCAGATCAGCTGGCGGTAAAGTGCCGCATCGAATGTCTGCAGGTGGGTGCAGTTGACGTTGAGAAAAGGCTCCTCCAGTGAAAGAATCTGTGACAAAATGGAAGAGAAACGAAAAAAAAATAAAACAGAATTTTGTCCATTTAATTCTATGCATTTAGAGTACAGATGAAACAGATAGATGTTTTGCCGGATCCGGCCAAACATAGCCGACTCAGATGAGTTCGGGCCTTTTCGTTTATGAGTTAAGCTAGTGTTTCGTTGTCTTATTAAATTGATTGCAAACATTGTGTTTCTTTCTATAAATTCAAAGAGATTCAGTTACCGAAGAAAAATGTCTTCGATAAAGAAAAGATCGCCTTTATGGAAATATTTTGATATAAAAAGAGAAGATCAAAAATTTGCTATTTGTTCGTTATGTAATGTTAAAATTTCTCGTGGTGGGAAGGAAAAAAAGCAGGTATGTACCGAACAAAAAAAGCTTATCGCTTTTCTTCTGTTTTTAATTACTTAATGGAATTTATCGCTGAACGAACGATTTATCTATTGAATTTTATGGTTAGGTAAATAGGTGTAACTGGTACAATACACTTCAAAAATAATAATACACTTCGAATCCCGGCTTGTGCAATTAAATTTAATTTGATTAATTTGTGTTATTTCACAATTAATTCATTTAAAAATGATATATGTATAGTATATTTGCAGCACGTTCCACGAGATACTCTCAGTATCACACTGATGTAAGACCACCATTCAAAATTGAAACTTTGCTTAAAATGACTTTAGCCGTGTTTGGCGACCAGATCTGAATAGCCAGGTACTTCCCCACCTTCCTCTTCCCCATCTCCTTTCCCTCCCCTCTACCGTCAGCATCACAACACAACTCAATTGGGAATGCCATGGTCTCACTGGCTCCAGCTCCAGGAGCAGCTGGAACTCTTGTGAGGTATTCACTTAAAATTTTTTTTAAAAGAAACAGAACCCACCTCTTCCAGCTTCTGCATGTAAAGCGGAGCATCTAGATTAATGGCCTCGCCTCTCTCGTCCTCCTCTGCGTCAGGATCGATGTAGCGCATGATGAAGCGCTTGAACTTGGCCTTGCACTCGTTCACCACCACGTCTGTGCCCCAGATCACCAGCTGCGGCTCCACGGGCGTGGAGTCTATGGGCCCCGGACCCGGCAGTTCTCCCTGGAAATTATCATTTTATAAGTATTTATAAATCCATCACATCTCGGCCATATTCTGACAAATTTACACTTTTCAATAAAATCCAAATAATTTAATATTTCTGAATGTATCCAAAAACTAAAAAGTTATTTTTTTTTTAAACTTAACTTTAGGCACACTAGACCACTGTAATTTTTTTTTTCTTTTATTTCATTTTCTGAAAGATGCATTTGTTAAGAACGCTCTCACCAAATATTTTAAAGAAATTCGTAAAATTGACGGAGATACAGCATTTTATATGAAACCGTTTGAAACAGTTTGTATTTTGAATTATCCTTCTGCAAAACTTTCAATGCATTCTTCTCAAAACTCGAGTGTTTAGATTTTTTAAAGTGTTGTCAACCAGGTTGAAAAACATAGTTTCATTTGCGTTCAAAGTTTTGCTGAAGGATAATTCAACATACAACAGTTTCACATAAAATGCTGTATCTTCGCCAATTTTACGAATTTCTTTAAAACATTCGGTTAGAGCCGTGGTCGTCAAACTGCGGCCCGCGGCGGATATTTGTGCGGCCCGCACAAATATCTGCCGTTTTCTTTTTAGATATTTTTAGAGTCAGATCCGTTTTTAGATTTTCACGGTCAAAAGTATTTTCCTTATTTGTTTTTGGTGTGTTACGCCATGTTGCCGGATCCGGCAGATGTGTGATTTGCCGGATCTGCCCTGATGTCGAACGCTGAACGCTGTCCGAAACATTGGCTAAAGAAGGAGGTAGCGCAATACGGCATAACACTCCAAAAAACAAATAACGGAAATCGATTTTGAACACGCGCATAGTGTACGTCATAGGTTCTCAACGTGGGCGATAACGCTCCCTTGTGGTCGTTTGAGGCTTTCAGGGGGCAGTAGAAGACACAGAGAAAATTAAAGGGCGTAGAGATGGCACAGTGAGGGCGTGGGTAGGTAAAAAAAAAAGATCTAAAAAAGACGAAGAAACAGCTTATCATGTACTAATAAAGCAAATAATATCTATTGGTTAATTTTTGTTTTTGTATGTATTGTAATCATTTTTAACATGTGCACGAAAAGATGGCATTACAGATCTATATAATTTTTAAATATAATATCATGATTTTACGTTATTATTATTATTACAAGATAATTGCTTTTTTTAATGTACTAAACAAAAAGGTACAACACCCCAAACCCCCCCCCCCCCCCGAAATCATAAGTGTGCGGCCCGCGGTGATACCTCACATTGTCCTATGTGGCCCTTGACCAGAAAAGTGTGACGACCGCTGGGTTAGAGCATTCTTGCCAAATGCATCTTTCAGAAAATAAATTTTTACAGTGTCTGTCTGGTGCCGTAACTGTGTGAGTAAAACCTCAAATTGTAACATTTAATTAAATGAAGATAATATTAGCGAAACTCAATCAAAAATCCAAAAACAAATAATCAGAAAAAAATTTTGTCACATCTAGGACTTGAACCAAGGACCTTCGCCTTGCCAGGGCGTAGCTCTACCAAAAGATAGCAGCCAATAAAAATATGCATTAAGAAAATGAAGTATTAATGTCGGTAGTTTTTAGTCGAAGTACGATACAGTTAAATATGACCGAATCAGATTGGGACACATTAGCTCAGTTGGTAGAGCTGCGCCCGGGCAAGGCAAAGGTCCTAGGTTTGAGTTCTAGATGTGACCGTATACTTTTGCGATTTTCTGTTTCCAGATTTTCGATTAATTAAAAACACTTAACTAAAAACTTACCCTTTATCACAATAAGGAACTCCATTGAAAAATATTATGGCTTTAAAAAAATATGTTCATATAGACCAATAAACGCTGATTCTAAATATACAAGTTTTATTTAATAATATTAAACGCAGTTTTAAAAAAATATTAAAAAGTCCATTTTTAATTGGGTTGTAAAAACGCACCATCAAGTTGGCATTATTGAAATTTTAGTGGTGACTTCACTGTTCGACGTGTCGTGACGTCACCGTAAAGTCATTGTATGGGAATGTATGATATGACACAAGCCATCATATTAATTTATTCATTTATAGAGATTTAGTTGTTGCGTTTATTGAAACATTATTTAGGCATAAATAAAGTTTCAAAAATAAAGGTATCTCTTATTAGTTTATCTCTATTATTGAAAATATTCAAAAACTACTGCACAAAAAAAATAGTAATGCTACTTCTAGGGAGAATATTTCGAACAACGGAATTCAAAATGGCGGCAGTTAATCAGCTGATTGCCCGATCCTATAGTAATTTTTCATGAGTGATGACGTCACACGATTCACCATACATACAGTGGTTTTCGGGGGGTCTTGAAAAATTAAAACTTTAACATTTATTTTAACTATTAAAACTATTAAATCTAAAAATAAAGATGCAGTTATTTAAGTTAGGTCATTATTCATAAAAAAAAAATTTTAAAAAATTGGATTGGAGTTCTCTATTCTAAAAAAATATTTCAGAACAAATTATTTGAATTAAGAGTGCAAACTCTTGAAAGTAATTCAGCTGTCATATTTACGACAACTAATTTTGTACAGAGTTTTAAAATAATTTTAAACAAATATTTCTTTTATAATGAATTTACATTGTCCAATATGTCTTTATAACCTAAAGTATCCAGTCACTCTAATTTGCAAGCACACATTTTGTTTAAAATGCGTGAATAAATACAAGAAAACTCTGAGAAGACAGGATTGGTTTCCTTGTCCCATGTGCAGGACTAAAATAGATAAATCTACAATTTCAGCAAGCAAGGTAAAGTAGTACAAGTCATAAGTTAATACGGAATATTCCTCGTTGAATTCAGAATGTAATTCTTCTAAGATTGGCAGAGGTGGAGATAAACAAGTTTATCGGAATCATACTTATATAAGCAGCTTGTGGCAAAATTATCAAATGCTATATTTTTTCAATGTCTCCCCACTTGCGGTACAAGTATTGTTGCGATAGACACAAGTATGTGCACAAATACTACAGAAAAAAACTACAAATAAGGTGTTTTTAAGCTTTCTGAAGAACGAGAAAATGAGGAAAAAATGGGGTAATGCTATGCAACGAAATCTGAAAAGAAAGCCTTTCATTTTATCCGAATGACAGCTACCTGTCAACCACCGACTTCAAATTCAAATAAGTTATGTTATAAACAGAAACATTGAGATTAGAAAGGATTGGACCCATAATTAAATAGAAGGATGCTCATTTTCATGGAGTACTGGTACCTACCCTGATGTATGGCAGTGAGGCAAGGAACTGGCAGAGGAAGGATGAAAGTAGACTGAATGCTGTTGAAATGAGATCCCTGAGGCGAATGTGTGGTAAAACCATGTACGACGTGTGAGAAACGTGGAGATCCGCAAAGAATGCAAGGCTGATGTAAGCTTATGGTGGGTTTCTTCATTTACCGAGAATGCTAAATGCAATGCTAATTGTAAAAATAAACCATCGGAATTTAAAATTTTAAACGAAATTTCTATGCATTTAACCGTTTACTTTTACAATTAGCATTGCATTTAGCATTCTCGGTAAATGAAGAAACCCACCATTAATGTGTAAGATTAAGAGACGCTCCAATGGTTTGGACATGTAGAGCGAATGAACGAGGAAAGGAGTGTAAGGAGAATATATGAGGCAAATTTGAATGGTAGAAGAAGTCGAGGCGCCCAAGAAAGACATGGCACGACCAAGTGATTCAGATACTTGAGTCGGGCCATGTCAAGAGTCAGAATAATAGAACAGCATGTACGAGACGTTGTATGAATGTAAACGAGGCAAGGAATGTGTGCCAAGACTGAGTTGTTTGGCGGTCTGTCCTCTCTGCCTATCCCTGCGGGAAACAGCATGATGGTTAGTTAGTTTTTTTCCACTTGAACAATAAATAATATATTGGGTTTTTGGAATCAGAAAAGTCTATTTCCGTATAAATTTGTTTTCATAATTACCTAGTGCTAATTTGATTTTTATCTAGTGTTATTTTCATATTGTTTTCGGGATATAATAATAAGAAGGTGGGTAAGTATCCACTTAACCTAATCAGACTTTAAGTGTAAATAAATAAAAATAATCAATATATATTATAAAAGAAAGTGTATGAAGGTGTGCGGGTCGCAAAAACTCAGAAACGAGTCCCTTAACGGTCAAGGTGAGTACACGTCCAAATATAGTCATTAAAATCTTTGAAGCCTGTTTTCTCAGAATGGGCTCAGCGTCAGATGGAACCTTGTTACTCTTTAGGGTCGATGTGTTAATAATATTCTAAACAATGTTTATTTCTCATAATTTAAGATTAATTCAATATAAAAAGATGTGCTAATATTAGGAGCATGACGGCTTTATTGTGAAACAACCGGCCCATGATGATATAGAAACAGAACTTGAATAGAACTTTAATATTTTATGAATTCTTGTTCAAATTCTGTAAAACACCCCATCTTTAGAATTGGTAGTTGTTGATCTATAGTTAATATACAGGGTTGTGACTTGCTTAAACCAGTGATTTTTGATATTTTTGGAGTAAAAAATGTAAATGAAATGTTAGTCTCCGGTGACATTTTGATGTTTTTTTTTCAACTTCAAACATAAAAATTAGTAGATATTGGAAAGGTAGCGTCGTGGCTAGGGGTTGGGCGGTTCCTCGGCTGAGTGACCAGAATTTTTTTGTTGTTTCGATCAAAATCAGATTTTTCAAAAGGTGATCAAAATTTCATTTACATTTTTATTCCAAACTGGTGAGTTCCCGGCTTGCATTGCAATGCCAATTAAAAGAAATGATTTCTCCCTGCGTGTCCTTTCCCATTCGTCCCCTTCCACCCCCCTTTCCCCTCTCCTTCCCTTCCTGCTAAACTATATGAAATACATACCATTTTTCAAACAGGTCGCGTGCCACCTATTGCAATATTTTATACAAATTTCATAACTAGCAAGCTTATTTAGACATTCTTTGTAATAAAAAAATAACATGTAAAAGCCCAGCCGGGCGTGAAATTCAAAATTAATAATGCCAGAGCCCACCTTTATAAATAGAAAGATGCGCGGGTGCGCGCATAACAACTCAACAAAGTTGGATGGTATAGGAAATAATTTCATAATTCTAGAGCTCACCATTACACATAGAAACCTTCCCAGGCATGTGCATGACAATACACCAAAGTTTCATCACAATCAGATGAATTGTTTAGGTATCGTATAAGGGACAAACAAAGAAATGTTCATTTTTACATATTAAGTCAGTATAAAATAATGTCCACCCTGCATATTAAAAACAAATGATATTTTTCATTGGAATTCTTATTGTTGATCAGATTGCCAGAAAGTCTTTTTGCCATTATGCACCATTTTATTTTTCAGAAAGACGATTACCTTGGTTGTTACCTTGGTTTCCTGGGGAAACTAATGGCAGGACTATTGTTAATAACTGCAGGTTTTTTATTTTATCAAACCATAATGTAATAACACTAATATTAAAGGAGATATTCATTAGAATGGACTTGTTAATAACTCAGGTACGCCTCATAAGTCATACGTATGTTTAGTAATGTTACATTGTCATGTAAACAAGCTTATGGGGCCGAGTGGTTAAATTTCAAAGTGGTGATTATTGAGGGTGACCCGACAGTTGATCCGTAGACAATTGGCCTCCCGAAATGATATTTACTATAAAACTATACTTCTTAGCACATTATTTACCATTTTCAAATGTAAAATCGACTTCAAAAATACCCTTAATAACATAGACATATGAATATTACTAGACCTGCCCTAAGTGATAAAAGCATATTATTTCCCCCTCCCCATACCGGTTCCATTGAAACCGGCTGGGATTGAGTATGGCTTCGCGTGAACCTAAAAATGTGACATCATCATTCTTCTGCGAGCCAGCGTCGAGCGCTCATCGGTGCATTTTACGAAGTAACACCGCAAAAAACATGGTTTGTGTTTTGAAAACATGTAAATATATACTATCACTCGAGATACATGGCGTTTGCTCGTCCATGTTTAATGGGGTAAGTAAATCATGAAACATTTGTAAAAGTGTCCTAACTAAATTCGGCAACAAAATATTGGAGTCTGAAAATAAGCGAACTTTACTTTAACCCCTCAGAAAATCGCCAATATGCACTTTTAATGTCTTTAACGAAATGACATTTTACGAAAACTTTGTGTTATTACCGCTTCACAGTTAAAGCTCTATAAATGAAACATTTCTGTCGAATAGTAAAAATAGACAGGTTACAAAATAAGCTTTCGAATTATTATATTACAAATAAATATTAATATTTGTAAATATTAAAATTTAGAATGCAAACATTAAAAAAATGTGAAAATGACTCACTTGATGTTTTTATGTGAAAACGGTACTAAAATCACAGATTATGTAAACAACAACACTTATTCTATTGTATAAATGTGTAATAAACACTGCTGTCACCTCACTTTTTTATCATTTCATATAAAAATATTTAATAAAAATTAACAATGTCGGGCGCAGTCGACCCGCCCGTAGGAAATTTGGCAGGATAAATTATGTGTCAGACTGCGCGTCTGACAGAATGTTCTCTTTATGTATTTCTATGGACAACTTGAATAGAGATGTGCAGCATGATTCACTATCGACCTTTCACTTTTTATTTTAGGGATGTAACTAAAACAATAACGGAGTTATAACGGTTTCTATGGAGACACACGCGCTGACGTATAAACACGCTTATTGTACTTGACTGCTGTCATATTTTTAACGCATATATCTGCTTACGTTGCGGAGGGGTTGAGAGAAGGAGGTAGCGCAACATGGCATAACACCCCAAAAACAAATAACGAAAAGAACTTTACTTTGCCGTATTTAGACTTCGCAAATTTGTTCATTACGCGGCGAGCAATTCGCGCTCCCATGTAAAAAGGTCTATTCATTCAAAAGCAGAGTTTACTTTTAAGAACTAAATGGTGATATTATAATGCGAGATGCCTATATACTGTCATATTGGGTTATCGACGAATCACATATCTCCTAAGTCATCTTCACGCTCTGCGCCCCGCTGTAGTTGTTGTCTACCCCTCACCTTTATGTTCTGGTCTAGTAATATTCGTATGTCTATGCTTAATAATAAATTGGTATGAATATCAAATGAATTTATATATTATATAATCTTCTTCTTCTTCTTCGATGGCGCTACAGCCCATATCGAGCTTTGGCCTCCTGCAACAGTCGCCTCCAACTCCTCCTGTCCTCAGCGGCTGACTTCCAATTTGGTACCTGGAGAAGCTGTGCTGCATCCCCTCTTACTTCGTCTTCCCACCTCAGTCTGGGTCTTCCCACTTTTCCGGCAATGTTAATGTCATCCGCATATCCGACAACTTGACTGCTCTTGAAACAAATGTTGGAGCCAGTGTCTATTAGCATTTTTCTTATTACATGTTCGAGCACAATGTTGAAGAGAGTGGGAGCCAGACCGTCCCCCTGTTTTAGTCCCTGCGATACTGTGAATTCTTCCGACAATTCCCCATCTATTTTGACCTGACATCTTGAGTCTGACATTGTGGTTTTGATGAGCCTAACCAATTTAGGTGGAATCTGGAATTGAAGTAGTATGTCATATAGACACTCCCGATCTATGCTATCATATGCTTGCTTGAAATCTATGACTAGTTGGTGTATGTCTATATCAAACACTTTGCCAAGATCTGCCTGACGGTGAACAGTTGGTCTGTTGTGGATCTACCGGTGCGGAAGCCTGCCTGATACTCTCCCAGTAGGTTTTCTGCATACTTATCAATTCTTTGTTTCAGTATCATGGTGTAGATCTTATAAGCTGTGCAAAGAAGTGATATGCCTCTATGATTTTCGCATTTTAGCTTGTCACCTTTTTTATGAATTGGACATATTATGCTTATTTGCCATTCCTCTGGGATTTTTTCCAAGGTCTATATTTTTGTTATTAACTTATGTAGCAGATTTCTCAGGTGCTCATTTCCATATTTGAACAACTCTGCCGGCAGGTTGTCTTTCCCAGGTGATTTGTTGTTTTTAAGTTTCTTTAGTGCAGCATTTATTTCTGGCATTGTTGGTGGATTCGCTAATTCTTCATTACTTGATTCAGTGAGGATGTTAGTAGGGTGGCTTCTCAGGTCGCTATTAGGGTTGAGAAGTTTATAGAAGTAATTTTTCCACACAGTTTTAATTCGTTCCTTATCGGATATAATTGAACCATCAACGTTCTTGCATAGTGTTGTATTCGGTTTGAAACCCTTCTTGAAGAAGTTTACTCCCCTATATGCTTCTCTGCTATTATTATTAACAAAGTCCTGTTCCATTTTCAGCAGAATATCATTCAAGAATTTTCTTTTTTTCCCCTTATCATCTTATTTGTTTCTTTTCTCGCTTGTTCGTACGCCTGTCTTTTGTTTCTTGTTGGCCTTTCCAAGTACTTCTTTCTGAGTGTATTCTTTTCAACTATCTTTCTTTGACACTCTTCAGCAAACCAAGGGTTCCTGGGCTGTCTGGGCATGTTTCCGACACTTGATTCCACTGCTCTTACAATTGCTTCTTTTATATCATTCAAGTCTTTTTCGAGTGATTCTTGGGAGTTCTGCTCAGTGATCTGACCTGGTAGGCTATTTGCAAGGGCGTTGTGATACTGCTCTATGCCTTCTGGTGTTTTTAGAGCCTCCGTATTGATTTTCATCACATATCTCCTAAGTCATCTTCCCGCTCTGCACCCCGCTGTAGTTGTTGTCTACCCCTCACCTTTATGTTCTGGTCTAGTAATATTCATATGTCTATGCTTAATAATAATTTGTTATGAATATCAAATGAATTTAAATATTATATAATATTTTGTAATATTATAATATTTTGTACTTATACAGCCTTACTACAAAACCTCGTGAAAATTTTATTGAATTGATAAACAACCCCGGATATGTAAACACTACTAATTAAAAAAAAAATGTTCATGAAAAGATATAAACACTGCTTACACAGCCTGAGGGGGTAGTTTATCTGTTATGTACGACTGTTGTATTTATAATTTCTGAAGTTTGGAATTTTTCCAACATATTTTTTGTGTCTTGTATATTTCTCATTTTTGAAGTGGTCATAAAATCACATAACTTTATAGAAACTAGATAAAATTGCCTTTTAGATTTTTGTATATGAAATATACGATTTTGTTTGAAAATTGCAGTATTTTAAGCTTCAACATGAAAAAATTTGAAAAAAACAGCTGACCGTAAACATATTCTATTAAATGGTCGAAAAATTTATGAAAATTCAAAATTTAAAAAATACAGTCCTCTTATTTTATGAATTTGGAAGAAAACTGTCACTTCACTTTTTATCTTGTTCATACAATTAAAAAAGATAAAAAAATATAATAATAATTCCCAAAAAATTACTGAAAAAATCTGACATCTTGGATTCATTTTTATCATGAATATGTTCCCCTACCCACCCACTCTTCATTAATACCTCGCAACGGCTCCACCCCTACCATAATAATACATTGTTCCCATCCATATTTCGAAACTGTCAAATTAGTATTCGCTTGCCCTGAAGAAGGAACGGTTGTTCCGAAACCGTTCGGCTTTACTCAAATATACAATTGGTTCAAACAAAATTAAATTGTTTCATTTATCTACTCCATTTTGTATTTAAGTATGCCGGGGGGGCCACTGTCGGCGGATCAACTGTCGTGGAACCATTAATGAGTACTATTTATCAAATATAACATTTATTGTCAGGTCTTTTTTTTTAACAACTCATATAGGTCTCATAGAAATCATTGTCTCCCTTACTATCAATATGATCTAAACCATGTTAGAAAGAGAAAATGCTATGCTTTACATGAAATGACAAAAAAGCGATTTGATGATAACGTTTACAATACATTTATCTAATAAATTATTATGTATGTGTTTTTATTTTTTTTATCAGTAAATTTATTTTTTTATCAGTAAATTTAGTTAGATAAAAACATAAGGTGAGCAATTTTTAAAACTTTTTTTTATTTTAGCAAGCAAAATTTTTATATTTAAAAAATTATACATTTATTTCGATTTGTAAAAACTTGAAAATGTTTTTCATCGCCTTTCCAAAACAGTTTTTAATTTTCGGATACATTCAGAAACATTCCATTTATTTGGATTTTATTGCAAAACACGGTCGAGTCCTGAGGGGTTAAAACAAAATATGTATTATGATTTCTTTTGTTGTTTATGAAAACTGACATTTTTTACACTTTACACTTGGATACAGGGGCAGCGATACCCATACCCGCATCCCTAATTGCAAATGCAGTAAAGGGGGTTTCACTAAATGAGATGATTACCTGTCTGAGTGGCACTTGACGGATGGTGCGATCTGTGCGTATGTCAGGCCGCATGCGTATGGGGGTGCCCCGGAAGCCAGAATGGGGGGTGGACACGGAGCTGAGAGAGCCGTAGTTGAGAGGGGAGCTGATGTCTATCTCACTCATGCGCAGACCTAGAGGACAAAGTTTGAATTTTAAAGATTGAGGATAGTTCCCGATATTCTAAATTGCATCAGGTGTGGGACCATGAAAAGATAGAGACGTGGCACCAGTGAGAATGCTCAGGATTCAATTCAATTTATTCATTTTAAAAACATCAAAATTAACATTTCAAAGCGTCTTTAAAGGTGAGAAAAAATATGAGATAAGCGGATTTAAACTAACAGCAACAAAGCTTGCTGTCTATATTGTGCTTCGTTGATGTTAACATATCGATATTCAAAGAGATTCTATTTAACAATAAGACAACTCTCTCCACGGGCACGACCATCAGCAAGTTAGTTCTGCAAACAGGGAGATGAAACAGTCTGTGCCGTTGGTGATAGACAACTGTTGTTGGTGACATAACGGCGCTATACAATTCATTCAAATATTATTATGGAGATAACCATCGGGAACATAAAAACTAATGCTCTCCATGATAGTCGAGTTTTCGGACCATCCATGAATCGGTCTGTAGAAATGTGTAACAATGAGCAAATGTGTTACTGACCCGTATATGGTTCATACCGAGCGTGCCCAAAATAAAGTGGGCAGGGTAGAGCCACGGGTAGTAGCCGTACTCCCCCAGGTAAAGAAATCTCAGAAATTTCTTCTGAACCTTCTCCAATATAAGGGAATACTTCACTCGGTGCGGGCTCCAATACTCAACCAATCCATTCTCAAGCCTACTCCCAGCCAAAGCATTGTACAGTACTGTGAGAACCCGGGTGTCCCTGAAATTTCTCACAGTGCTTAGGACAAAACCCAGCACTCTCGGTGAAGTACTCCACTTATTATTAATATTATATTATTATTGAATTATATCACTTAGGATTCAACTCAACGATTCTTAGTTATCCACCTCTTACCCGCCCTGGTATAAGTAACTGATGGTTACTCCTTCAAGGCTCTCGCAAGATTCTAATTTTTTTTTATTAAACGAAGCTACATTTTTTTATTTTGAACGAATCTAAACCTCCAGTGTCCTTTCATACGTTGTTAGTAAGCAGTATGCAAGTGCTTAACAGGAAAAACAAAATGCAAAAATGGGTTAGTAAGACAAAGATAAATTAAACAGGGCAAAAGAAAAACTCATTCATGAGACTCCATGAGGCGGCATTGCATCTGTAAAAACCTGCAAGCACCTGTATAAAATAGAGAACATAAGTAATACAATAAATATCAAATCAATTGGCAAGTACCAACAAAAAATGTGAATGGCTTTCGGTCTGACCATAAACTACACTTAGCTCCCGTGTCCCTTAGCCAACCACTCAGTGAAACCTCAAAGAATGTTAACTAATAATAATTAAAGATGAAGCAGGGACGAGGTCCAACACACCCCATATGGGGATAGGGAAATAAAAAAATAAAAAAAATTTGAGTTCAGTTCATCCAATAAAACATTGAAACAGTTAAAGACAAAACAAGTAACATGGCATAAATTAACAGGTAGTATAGTAATTATTAACAAAACAAATCGCAAGGCAAATATATACAGTTTTGAAAATATAGTGAACAAAATAACATAACGCAAATGTAAAATATAACACACAACACTTAACTCATAATATATAATAAAATAAATGTTAATAAAATAAAAGAAATAACATATTACAGAAACGCAAAACATGTAAATCATAACAAATAAATCCAAGCAGTAAATGTAAAGGAATCATGAAGAGTGTCCGTGAATTCAGAAGCAAAATACACCTGGTACCTAAGTTATTTTACAGCTACTCAGCGACTCTAAGAACAGGCCATCTCTCAACCCAAACTTTCGTGAATTTCCTCAGGCACTCAAAAGTTCACCTTATTCAACCACTGTATGTTCAACAATGTATTTCAATAATTTACCAACTATTCATATGTACATATATTATATATATATATACCTTATTTTTTTTTTTTTCTTCTAAATAATCTATGTTCCATTACCATTAAAATGTAAACAAAAAGAGAAAAAAAAACTAACTTTCTACTACAACACATAAATACTTGTACTTGTCACACTTAATCATAAACACGTAAATACCTCAGCACAGGTTCTCCTAGTGAGGTGTTCACGAAACATACAATATTACCAACCAATAGTTTCACCTTCTCAAACCTACCTTACATCTAACATAATGTAATGTAATATTAATATGTAAAAATGTTTTCAAAATAGGTATTTTTTTTTTTTTTTTTTACATTAACTCCACACAGGAGGCCCTGAGGAAAATAATTTCCCTCAGGGCCTATGTCATCTGGGATGCTGTGTGGAGAGTCTTTTTGAGGAGAGGAAGGAATGAACATTGGTCTTGAAGAGACCCATGTTGTAGGAAGGAGGAAACACAGAGGCCGGCAAATCATTCCACAGCCGAGCTGTTGAACACAAGAACGAGTCGAAGAAACGACCCGTTCTCATGTGACAAATGTCAACCGTGTACAAATGTTGGGCACGCGTTTGGCGTGTTTCCCGACTATGCACCGGTGCCGAAGGGATCAATGATGCTAGCTCCTCAGAGCATCTTCCATTGTAATACCGGTAGAACAAGGATAGCATTCCCACCCGACGCCTGTGCTCTAAAGATTGCAATCCGTCTGTTAAGATGGGAGAATCTATCAAACGGACCGCCCGTTTCTGCACAGAGTCGAGGGTATTTTTCAGGTATTTTGGAGCTCCAGACCAGAGATGGCTGCCAAATTCAACCGTGGGGCGTACTTGTGATTTGTACAAGGTTAGCAGTTGTGTACTATTAAAGTATCTGCGGGCCCTGTACAGTACGCCCAGTTTTTGGGAGGCTAACTTTACTCTGGCTTCGATGGAGCCCCCATACCTGAGCTGGTCACTTAGGGTTACACCAAGCATATCAATGGAGGGCCTGTTCGGAAGATTGCTTCCGTTGAAAGAGACTAGATTTTCATTTCGATCCCTTTTAGACGTAATCAGACAAGATTGGGTCTTTGAAACATTAAATTCAACGAGATTATTTTTACCCCAAGAGAAAACACTCTCGAGGTAACCGTCCATTCTTTGCTTCAAAGCCCTACGAGCTGTTGGAGTTTGTGAGCCCTTTGGGGGCTTGTCAAACAAAAAGCTATCATGAACTGTACTGTCATCCGCGTAACAGTGAATTGGTGCACATGACAAAAGGTCGTTGATGTGCAACAAAAACAAAGTCGGAGACAGAACCGATCCCTGCGGGACGCCAGCATTTATCGAGTGTGAGGAAGAAGTGAAACCATCGACTACCGTCTGAATCGACCTCTCCCTCAAGAAGTCGGCAATCCACATACACAAGGATGCGGGAAGTCCGTAAGAATGCAGTTTGTTGACAAGTCCTCGGTGCCAAACCCGGTCAAAGGCCTTGGAGATGTCCAGTGCAACCGTTTGGGTCTCACCGAAACGTTCCAGGCATCGCCCCCAAACATGCGTCACATACGCGAGAAGATCACCGCACGAGCGGTTCCGCCGGAATCCGTATTGACGGTCGTTAATAATTTTGTTCTTCTCGAGGTATGTGAGCAGTTTGTCGTTGATCACACGTTCCATCACCTTAGACAGAACTGATGTGATCGCTATGGGGCGGTAGTTGGCCGGGTTGGAGCGGTCACCCTTCTTTGGAATAGGATGGATAACCGCTTTTTTCCAACCAGAGGGCACAGAGCCAGTCTTCAGGGACAATTTAAAGAGCTTCGTCAAAATTGGAGCTATTTCTGCAGCGCACCTCTGCAGTACCAGGGCAGGTATTCCGTCAGGCCCACTAGCTTTATTAACATCAAGCCCTCGTAAAACATGGAGTACTTCCCGATGCCGAATCCTCAGCTTTTTCATACGAAAACCGCAGTGAGGAACCGACGTCGGGACAGCACCTTGGTCATCGAGGGTTGAGTTATCCGCAAACATTTTACCTAATAAGTTTGCCTTTTCGGTGGCGGTGTTTGCTAGTGAGCCGTCAGGTCTGGTGAGAGGTGGCAAACTGGATTTGCAGAAATTGCGACCTATTGAGCTCGCAAGCGACCAGAATTGCCTGCTGCCATGCGGGCATGCAGCCAGCTTTCTGCTGATCTGCAGGTCGTGCTCCAATTTCGACCTATTTATGATTCTCTTGGTTTCCTTTGCCATTTTGTTGTAAGCTGTTCTGTCTTCGGATGTTCTAGATGTGTTGTAGGCTCGGTAAGCCGCGTTTTTTCGTCGCACTGCTTCAGCGCATTGTCGACTGAACCACGGCTTTGAGCCCACACCAGTTTCCTTAACAGTAGAATGGATGAAGCCATCCATCGCGGATGTGATGACTTCACCAATTTCCTGGGCACATCTTGAGGGATCCGAAGTCCGAAAACAGACAGCTGACCACGGAAAAGCATTAAAATGTGCCCGCAGACCGAACCAATCTGCTGACCTATAGTGCCACACTTTTCTCTTCAGCCTCTCGTTTGGTGGTCTGAAGTTTACAGGGATTGATGTCGTCACCAGGCAGTGGTCGGACGATCCTAAAGGCGCTGTGACTTCAATCCTGTAACCGTGTGGCACAGTAGTTAAAAATAGATCTAACAGATTGGAACGGTGAGTCTGGACATCAGGAACCCTTGTAGGCTCCTGAACCATTTGTTCCAATCCGTAGCAAAGGGCAAAGGATTCCGCTTGGCGTCCAGCCGAGTCTGTTGATCCTGAGAACTTCAACCAAGGTTCGTTATGAACATTGAAGTCCCCCAGGACCACAAACTCTGCCGTAGGGTAGCGGGGCAAGAGGTCATCAATAGTATCGCTTAAGTGTTTGAAGAGCTCGGACGTGTCTGATTCGCTAAGGTTCGGTGAGCGGTATAAACACGCGTAGAATCTTACCGTACTGGCAAGATTGACGCGTACCCACATTACGTCGAATCTGGAGTTTTCCAGATTCAACAGTCGCACACAGTTGACGTCAGCTCGACTATAGAGACAGACACCTCCTTTAGGTCTGAACTTGCCTGCGAGGGTGAAGCCCGGGCAGTTCAGATAGGAGGTGTCTACAGGCTCAGCTATCTGGGTTTCAGACAGGAAAAGTAGGTTTGGGCGTTGGGAAAAAAGGTGGTGGTGGACAGAATTTAAATTGGTGTGCAGGCCGCGAATGTTGGTGTAATTCACCAACAGTTTTGGCCCGCACCGGGGACGCCTACTCCTCGCCGCTGTAATGACGTTATTTGTTGATGGTTGTATATTCATGATTTTATTTGTAGGGTTATTTAAGTGTGATATGAGGGGAAGGAAGGTCAGGGAGGGAAAAGGTAAAGGGGTGGGTAGGATGCTGGGATTCAGAGTTTCCAGGAGTGACGGACGTATGTATCCAACCCACCCACTGCGGTGCAAGGCGATGGGCAGGGAGAGTCCGGCTGGAGAGGTCGCCCAGAGGTATATTACAAATGTAAAAATGTTAACAATAAGGTGTAAACTGTAATATATAGATATAAATAAATAAATAAATAAATTCGAGACGAGATCTGTATTCCAAGCAGGTCTCGTAATAACTTGTAAACCATCAATCATTTCGTCTCGAGCATCCGTCAAAATCTTACAGTGCCACAAAATGTGCTCGGCTGTTTGGTCGGTATCACCACAAGCGCAATTGGGATGGGAAGATAGAGCCAGTCTGTGAAGTCTACCTCTAAACTCCCCATGCCCAGAAAGCAATTGGGTGATATGGTGGTCCATTAAAAGATATGCCCCTTCCATTCTGATTTTAACTGATGGAAAGAAGGTGAAGGTCCATCTTCCCATATTCGATCTATCCCATCTCATCTGCCATTCACTCAGCGTTTTTATTCTCATCATCTTTAGAAGTTCAGGGAGAGGCACTGCTCCACCAGGTATTAATTCAATACCAAGGTGGTTTACAGGTTTTCCTCTTTTCAGACACTTCTTTGTCAAAACTTCCCTAATTTCTAAATCAATTGGCAAAATGCCGGCCAAAATTGGCAAAGCATCTGATGAAACTGTTCTGTAGGCTCCAAATAGCTTTCACAACAGTTACCTGTGCACCTTGATTTTATCTGTGCAATTTGAAGGAAATGTGTCGAGAAATGGATTAGAAAAAGACGGTTGAATGGCAAAGCTTTCATCAGACAAAATCAGACTGGCTCCTAATGAGTGTTCGGGTTTCTTGAGATAGTCTGTTTGAGATGGAGAGAATGTCAGTATGAAGTCGAATCTGTACCTGCCGGGCTGTTAGCTCCCAGAGTCCTCGCAGGTGACGTCATGGGCAGGTGGCTGGGGGTCCCAGCCCTCCTGGGAGTTACCGCCCTCCCCGGGGTCACCGAGCCTCCAGGGGTCACAGGGGTACCGCCATCTGAAAAAGGTAAAAAATATTTTCTTAAACAATGTGGTAAATGTCGTTGGGTCAGCAAATAAAATTAGATAATGCGTGGATCACACAGACCGAGTAGATGGGTGAGACAGTGCTCTCGGCCGAGCGCTCAGCCGAGTAAAATGGCGAGACAGTCACTCGGACCCTGTTCTACTTACTGGGCCAAGTGTCTACCCCCGCACCTCCCCGCACTGACTCGCTAGCCCACTCGGTGCGTGTATAAACATTCAATCGCTGCGTACTCGCCACTTTCACATCGCTCGCACCACGCTACCGTTTCCCGCAATTGACTGACTAACTCGGTGCCAAATTGAAAATTTCGTATAAACACCTACTCGCCCATCCAACTCTCTCGGCCTAGTATCATTTTACTTTCTCGCCAATCTACTTGGTGCATGTGATCCAGGCATTAGTATTTATATATTCAATGATGATAAGAAATGGTAAGAGAATGCAAAATGAAAGTGTTACGGCAGAATCAAAAAGTCTCTTTAAATTATTTGTAGAATTTTAAAATTTTAATTATTTTTAGATTTTCGTACCTAATTTCGATAAATATCGTTTCGGACTGGCCACGCTTATTACGAAAAATTTTTAGAAAAAAACTTTAGATTCGCCTTAATTACTATAAAAGGAAACTTTTTGGCTTTGGGGCGGTGGAAAATAATGCATTTTAATTTTCAATTGCATAAAACCAAAATTTACTTCGCGACCGACACAGCGAAAATCCGCGGCCGTACCTGTCACTGTTATGTTGGTATCCTTGATAAATTAACAAGAGCTAATACGACTGTAGACGACTTCGTGGGATAAGGCACGTAATTATGAAATTTGTCTAGCAGGCTTGTTTGTGTAACATGGTTTGTGATACAAAAGAAAGTGCCCCTTTATAACGCCTACTCGCGTCAAGGCAAGAAAAACATCCCAGTTTTCAAGTGGTTTAGCGGCTACGCTAGGTTTGTGTAACATGGTTTGTGATTCGCGGTATTTCATGTAGGTATCCCACGAAGTCGGCTACAGTCGTATTAGCTCTTGTTAATTTATCAAGGATACCAACAGAACAGTGACAGATACGGCCGCGAATTTTCGCTGTGTCGGTTCGCGAAGAGAATTTTGGTTTTATGCAATTGAAAATTAAAATGCATTATTTTCCGCCGCCCCAAAGCCAAAAAGTTTCCTTTTATAGTAATTAAGGCGAATCTAAAGTTTTTTTCTAAAAATTATTTGTAATAAGCGTGGCCAGTCCGAACCGATAATTACCCTAATTTCAAAGTAGGGACCCTGCGTTCATAGCCACTGGTTGTGATTTTTGTTGGTTGGCAGTACTTACTTTTCGAACCTCTCATGAATCTCCTTCCACAATGTAAAATATGTTGGTATTCTTGATAAATTATCAAGAGCTAATACGACTGTAGCCGACTTCGTGAGATAATGCGCGTATTTATGAAATTTGTCTAGAGGGCTTGTTTGAGTAACATGGTTTGTGATACAAAAGAAAGTGCCCCTTTATAACGCCTGCTCGCGTCAACGCAAGAAAAACATCCCAGTTTTCAAGTGGTTTAGCGGCTACGCTAGGTTTGTGTAACATGGTTTGTGATTCGCGGTATTTCATGTAGGTATCCCACGAAGTCGGCTGCAGTCCATAACAGTGACAGCTACGGCCGCGGATTTTCGCTGCGTCGGTTCGCGAAGTGAATTTTGGTTTTACGCAATTGAAAATTAAAATGCATTATTTAACGCCGCCCCAAAGCCAAAAAGTTTCCTTTTATAGTAATTAAGGCGAATCTAAAGTTTTTTTCTAAAAATTATTCGTAATAAGCGTGGCCAGTCCGAACCGATAATTACCAATGATATTTATGAAATTCATATTAAAATATCACTATTTTCCGAAAGAGTAAATGTAAAAACTCATTCAAAGGTTTGTTTTTTTAAATGGTAGGTAAAAGTTTACTGCATCTCACACACTGTAGTTTTGAACGCGGGTCATTGTAGCCATTTCCACTATCACCGTTTGGATAATTTCTTGTACAAGTTTCAAAACTGCTTATTTTCTTATGGACCCAAGCGGTCATTGGGTGACCCATCCTAACTAAAAAATCAAAGTTAAAAAAATGTTGCTTTATAATTATTGCGTTCAGAAGCTGCCAAAGTTTTTTGTCATAACCAAGTTTGAAGAAATGTTTTGATGTTTATAAATTACCGGTGGGTGTGCCAGATGCTCGGACCGGAGTCTCTGGAACCACGACATCTTTGGCGCTGCGAGTTCTCCTCGCCGGTGTATCAACATCATCATTTGAACTCTGGGAGGCCGTGGGCCTCGATGGAGTCCTCGTTGGAGTCTTACGGGTGGGAGTCTTCGCTGCTCTCGCCGGCGAAGACATGACGTGCGAATTTCACAAGTAACACAAACACAGATAAACTTCACTTTTGTAAAGTTTGGAGTCTAAACTTGATGTTTGAAACAAACAGACATAAACGCACGCTCTTTATGACAGCATCAGCTCAAAAGCGCGCGAATTTGTCAATAGTGTTGCAATGCCAAAATAGTTAAATAAAATCGGACGAAGAATAAATTTAATTGGTATTTTGTAAGGCCTAAACTACACGAGCGGTTCTCCCGCTGCGGGAAACCGCTCGAGAAAGTTGGCGGCTTATATCAAACTACACGGGTGGCGGTTTCCCGCCATGCTATCGAGCGATTCTACCGCTGCGGGATAGGCCACTTGCATCACATTTTTAAATTTTTTTTTCCGGTTTAGGCAAATATTCTAAGACATTCTGTATTTTTTTTTTTTAATCGTATTTTTGAAACCCTGGGGATTTGTTGAAAATTTCAATCCGAAAAATCAGACCATTTTTTATAAACCGGAAAGACGGGACATAATTTTATAGATGTGAAAAAACGATAATTACATAGCCGAAAATCATTTAAAAAAAGAACGTTTTCCACACGAATGGCACAGGAGAATAACGAGGCATACCAAAAATATCACATCTTCACATCTCATAAATATTTTTTTCCTTGATCCATCTTATTGATCATAAATCATTATAATGTACAGCGTATATATTACTAAATTCAATGTAATATACTTTTACTTGTAAATTATAATAATAATAAGAATATTATAAAATTTTATTTTGTTAAAATCAGCACCATAATCATTATACTTCTAAAACACGTACCGACATCATCTTCACGTTCTGAAGAGAACCCCTCTTCAGAACATCTGTCAAAAAATCAAACCAAATGATAAGTTCGCAGAGAACAAACAATAAATCTAGTGAACGAATTCAAAAATTCGCCTGAAATCAAAGTGATGCCATATAAAAAAATAAATCAGTGTGGAATTTTACAAAATTAATAGGAACATTTTCATGTAGTGACGTCACGAGCCCAAATAATGGATTTATTTATTTAAAAATAAAAAATTCTGTACATTTCCAAACAATTTTACTAACATTTTCTTAATCTTAGTAAAAAGATCTATCCACACGATTTTTTCCAAGTCGTTATGAAATCCATGCAAGTGGCTTATTGCGGGAAACCGCCCGTGTAGTTTGAAGTGGCGGTTTCCCGCAGCGGGAGGACCGCTGCATGTTGCGGGCGAATTTCTCCCGCAAGCTCCCGCGGCGGGAGAACCGCTCGTGTAGTTTGCGCCATACAACGCTCATAGTAAATTGTGTCTGCTGCGGTTTCCCGCAGCGGGAGAACCGCTCGTGTAGTTTGCGCCTAAGTTTCTCACTTTTTCTTTATCTGAATAATATCCTGAAATTCAATGAACATAAATATTTTATGATGTGAGAAACTAACTTAGTAGGGATCAAACATCAACGTCATAACTAGATTAAATTATTAAAAAACTTATTTTGTACTCGGTAGGTACCTGAACACGGTTTTGTGTATTATTTCATAAACAGCAACATTAATATGTGAGCGGCTACATCTACAATCTACATACTTGGCAAATCGACATGGCAACGATCGAAGCAGACTGCTAAAATCAGCTGTAATGTCATATATTTTCTTGATTCTATGACAATTTTATTTTATCATAAAAAAATCAAAAACTTTTTTTGCGCACACCATTTTCTTTGTGCATCATCATTTATTATATATTTATTAATTATTACAGTAATATAGCTTTTATCCATAAAAAAATCCTTATTATAAAAATATGCAGCTCCTTGAGTGTTACCAGAAACATTATAATCCAAGAATGAGGATTTTATTGATTGTTTTATTGTGGTTACTAATAACCTATTAATAATTTCAGATGTTTTACTCGTAAAATTAAAAATGGCATAGGAAATCAAAATAAAAAAGGTTTTTTTCACTTTGAGAATCTAGATGGAAATAATATAAATATATCGTCTCCTGTGTTCGTGTCCTCCATCACAACACAAGCAAAATTTTCGGCTTTCTGTGGTGGTAATAGGTAGATTTTCAAACATTGTTGGGTTATTCGTAATTAGGTATTCGTATTCTTTAAAAAAAATACTACACCAGAGTTAGATTTTACGTTCAGAAGACGGAACAGCTGTCACGCGTAATGATGATTACACAGCGGAATTTGTTTATGAATAATATTATTGAATACATAAAAGATGTTATAATAATTCAAACTTTTAAATTTGGCCAAAATAGCAAAATGGGCAAAATGATTCTACTAATGCGGGCAACCCCATCCGTCAATCAGTTTTGGAAAAAAATCGACCGAGCGGGTCGTATTTACCGGCGGGAGAAGTTGTGTTATTTTTAGTATGTAAATCATTATTTAGTTCGCCTTTTTGTGTACACCATCATCGAATGACATGTAAGTACTATTAATTACCGATTTATTCAAAGCATGATTGTTGTTTTAACGACGTAGGTACTCGAAAAGTTGCTACTGCGCTATGGGCACTGGTTTCTATTGAACGGTTTTTGACATACGCCGGCGGTGCTGGGTAAATTCCGTTTGTTTATCTCCTACCATTTTAGAACGCATTACAGAACATCTGCTTATGGCACATGTTTAAATCACTGCCTTCTTCTGTTGAAATAATAAACACCGGTACGTTGCATTCAACCAACCGTTCGGTGATATTTACCTATAATATTGATACAATGAAAGTTTCATTATTCAATGCATTTGACGGAAATTATTATTGTTTTGAATTATTGTTTTTGGCCTTCCGTATTATTGTTTTTTTTTGCATTTCTCTAATATACCTACTTGTCTACCTCTTATTTTACATGCTTTGTAGTCTTGAAATGATACCTACACTAAACTTTTGTCATTTTTTAAACGCTCTTAAACTTTTTAAGTACTTTCATGATGCATTTTATATTGCATTGTTTTGGCGGCCAATAATAATGAAAAGTACCTACCCACTTAGATGAAGTTTCTAAACAAGAGTAAAATGAGTTGCGCCAAAAAGTTCTGGTTTTACTTGCATTTTAAATGCCATGATTTGGCAGCAAGGGGCACGGGTTGGGGCGCTTTCGTTCCCGTTATTGATTCTATTTCAAGGACCCTTATTGTAAGGTACCTACTATGTACTGGTTCCCAGTTCCTAGATCGGAATGGGCTAGGCAGTATTTTTTTCCCCGAAGCATCCCGTTCTAAAAATAACCTGTAAAAAACATGACCTTGATTTTTTTAACCCAGAAACTGAGTTGGGACAAATCATCCCTTTGCATGATTTTGTGGTAAATTTTTCTTAGAAGTGATAACAATAGTTACATCATCACTATTTATCACTTATAGTTAAAATCACAGAATCATTTATTGGCTAAGTGCCTATTTTAAGAATTTGCCCGATTCAAAGAAACAAATTTGTTACTTTTAATGAAATTTAGGCCTATTTAGGTATATACCTACCTAATTTTATTTGTTTTTGTGGGCAGTGGATAGAAAAGGAGAATAGACTATCACAAACTTATTTTTCCCCCAAATATATATACCTAGTATAAATAGAGAAATCTGGCAAGTCGTGCATGAAGGATCTATAATTTTAGTGTTATAAAAGTCAATGCTAAAAATGTATATAATTATGAAGAACGGTACCTACCTACCTACTTAGTCTACTTCTAGTAAGTTTTTGGGAAAAATAAGTTTGTGACAGTCTATCCTCTATCACATCTCCTTTTCTATCCACTGTCCATAAAATACAAATAAAATTGGTATATAAATACTTACATTTCATTAAAGGTAGCAAATATGTTCGTTGAATCGGGCAAATTTTTGCACAGGCAATTAGTCTATTATTTTCACTATAACTGATAAATAGTGATGTTGTGACCGTTGTTATCACTTCAATCATTTCCCCTTCTAAGAACAATTTACCACAAAATCTGGCAAAGGGATGAGTTGTCCCAACTCAGTTTTCGGGTTAAAAAATTTCAGGTTCGTGTTTTTTACAGGTTATTTTTAGAACGGGATGTTACGGGAAAAATACTGCCTTAGTATTAAATTTATTGATTAGGTACCTACCTATCTAAAATCCAAATTAGCCTCAGGGCTCCGGCCGGCTGGTATATAAAGTTAGGCACCTACCTACCTACCGAATTAATTCTGTATTCATTTATGGAAAGGGTTAAAAAGTTAAGGGTTTTATTTGGTATGTAAGTAGGTACCTACCTACCAACATCCCTACTTTTAAATTATAATAAATTAACAACCTTAAAAATATGTTCAATGCACATGGCATCGTCGAAGATTATTGAAACCAAACGCTGACACAACATTATTTCCCTCCTAAATATATTATTTACATTATTATGATTTTTTCTTGTGTCGGAGGGGAAATTCGTGGAAAAGTTTAAGTAATTTTCTATAGTACGAGGATTTTTGCTGTGAAAGCTTTCGGTTTCTTCCGCCCCCTTCCGGAAAGTTCCGAAGATGTCCGAACATTTTCCGTGGAAAATCGTCGTGAAAACGGCGCGTTCTTTGTTGAGCATTGTGAGAAATTAAATTATATTCTAGGTTTCGTCAAGGCCTCGAACAGATTGATGTAGGTATATAGGATTCAGAAAGTTTTTAATGCTTTGTAAGTACCTAGGAAGTATATAGGTAGTTTATAGATATAATATAATTACGGTAGGTACTTGTACCTCTGACGTTTCATTCACATTTGGCAAATAAAGTTTTTGAAGTAAAACTTCTTTACGCACGCTCGACTTGGGGGATAAGCTGGTGAATGCGTTACGAAAGTGCTGATGTGTTACAAAAAATGTGATATTACGATAAGTGTGATGTTACGAAAAGTGTGATCCGAAAGGTAATCGATGCGAACGGTGATCGATGGCGAGGCGAACGGTCGGGTCACCCCAAGGTCGTAGGTCACCCCACGGTCGTAGGTTACCCCAGGGTCGTAGGTCACGGTCACATAGGAACGGTCGGGCCTTTACGCCCGCTTGACTTGGGGAGTAAGCTGGTGAATACGTAACGAGAGCGTTATGAAAAGTGATCGGGCGAGGCGTACGGTCGGGCAAGGCGAACGGAAGTTGAGAGGGAGATATAAGTTAATGAAGTTTTACTTCAGTCGTGTGGTCTAAAGCACTCTTTTTTTTTAATTACCGATCCGGTTTTCAAATCGGATGTGTGCGTGCCTTCATAAGAAATGTATGGCGCGAAGGCCTTCCGGTTGTCTGATCAGACAATCGGATGGAAAAATCTGATGTATGCGCCCTGCCTAAAACGGTTCCTTTGCCGCCATTTTTTGCATGGATTGACGTTTGCGTTTCAATCTAAGTACCTACGCACGAATTACTTAGTTAACCCAAACCAAGACCCTAATAACATATTTTATGCATGTAAATAAATGTTTCTTGTATTAACCCGTTCAATCACAGTAGACCAAATTTGTCCTAGCTCACATACGTTTCATATATCGCTGTAACTCCCTTACTGTGGATAGTGAGAAATATGTTCTAAACGGGGTTAGGAAGGCAAAACACCACGCTTTATATTCAAATGTAAAAAGGTACCACTAAAAAAGTAAAATTTACACCTCTATGAAACCAAAGTTTTGACAAAAAATGAATCTTTGGTAATTTTTATATAAATAAATATTAGCGAAACTCAATCGAAAATCTGGAGACAGAAAAATCAGAAAAAATATTGGCTCCACTGGGACTCGAACCCAGGACCCTTTGCTTATATGGCAAGTGCTCTACCAACTGAGCTACGGAACCAATTAATTAATTATTTTCACATGGAACGACAAAAAGTGAGGTGACAATAACGTTTATGATACATTTGTATAATAAAATATGTAATGCGTTTTTATTTTTTAGTTATCACTTCAATAATTTTAGTTGTTAGAAAAAACGTAAGTTGGTCAATTTTTAAAACTTATTTGAAAATTTATATATTTAAAAAAATTATAGGTTTATTTCGATTTAAAAATATATAAAGCGAATTGTGTCGCTTTTCAAAAACAGTTTTTAGTTTTCGGATGTGTTCCGAAATTTTCCATTTATTTGCATCCGAAAAATAAGCCAAATATCCGAAGGTTTGCAATTGTTTACACGAAGTGTAACTTTCATAATGTGTGCCAAAAAGTGCGGCGGTTATGGGAATAATAACCACAATTTAAAATGTAGTTTCAAATTACAAAATAACAACATTCTAGATATTATACTTGATCGAAGCATTCTACGCATAAAATATTGCAGAATTTAAAAAAATGCACGTAGGCCCGATGGACCTATTGAGGCAGCAAAAACCGTGCAAATCCAAAAAAATCTGGGCCTTTTTCGCAAGAGAAAGGGATGCAGCTATATGATTTAACGTTGGAAGAAAAAAGACGGGAGAGGGCGTTGCCGGATTTTGGCTAGGTCAGGTTGGGTACCCTTGGGGCACGATTTATTCCAAACGGATTAGCGAAAACAGTCCCTTTGTGCACGTGTGATATGGGCGGGTTTGGTTTGGCAATTTTTAACAAACGAGGGTGGAATTTTATACCGGCTCGAAATAGGTCCACTTTACTAGTATTTTAAACATTTTTGTAAAAAGGTTAATGTAACCCGGTAGATGTAATTAGTTAATGGTTATAACCTTTCTACTTAATAATTTTCAATGCCATGATTTGATTTTACTATTGACGATTTTTTTTGTTTTTAACACTAGCTCCACACAGGAGGCCCTAAGGAAAATAATTTCTCTCAGAACCTGCGTCATCTTAGGGAATGCTGTGTGGAGGATTTTTTTAAGGAAAGGAAGAAGAAGGAAATAGATACGAGGGGTGGGAATCTGGGGGTAAGTGTGTCCAGTAGTGATGGACGTATGAATACACCCCTTCAATGGTGACCGGACAACTCGGAATGAAATCAACTCAGAACCTCCTATGAAAAGCCATTAGGTAAAAGTGATGAAATTTTTTTATAAAAAAATGGTTAAATAGGTTACGTTGGGTTAGGGTTAACGGCTATTTAAAAAAAAATTCCTAGCTTTTAAAGACTTCTCAAAGAGGTGTTGAGTTGACTTGTTTCTGAGTTGGTATGGGTACCGCCGCCCCGGGAACCGATTATTGGATAACCAAAACCTCTGCCGTAGGCCAGCCCATAGCTACGTTTGGTGACTTAATGCCCGGGTTCATGGGGTGAGGTTTGTCCGGGTTTTGGCGGCGGATGCGTTTGCCCACCAGCTGCATGGCAGGCCGGATCGGGAGAGAATGGTTGAGGGAGTCCCTTTGACTTCTCCAGCCGTACTCTCTCGAAATATCGGCTTGCACCGCAATAGGAGGGATGGATTCATACGTCCGTCATCCCAAGATTCCTACCCACCCCTCATACCCTTTTCCTTCCTTTCCTAAAGAAACCCTCCACACAGCATCCCCAAAGATGACACAGGCCCTGAGAAGAATCATTTTCCTCAGGGCTCCTGTGTAAAGCTAACGTAAAAAAAGGCCGGGATTTCAACCCGCGACCTTCGGATTACTAGTCGAGAGCCTTACCCCTCCCTCACTTGTTGACTAGGTCCTTTTCGACCGGTTTCATCGCCGTTTTCTCTTGGCGAATATTCACGGAGTTTTCCTTCTGTAATATGTGTCTGCTGCAGCTGCATACTGGCGACAGTGGGGCTGGCTCCTCCCACAGATCACTTCGTTTATCTTTACGACTAGGCGTGGCAAACCTGCGCAAAATCTGCTTTTTCCGCTTACTAATATATCGAATGTAAGTAAGTCTAAAGGACTCCAGATACTAATATCTACAGCCTGTATGTCGGACGAATATCTACAGCTCATATGTTGAACTAATAATAATAATAATAATTGGATAATTTATAAAGCGCCGTTTTTGTGAAAAATCACCTCAAGGGCGCTGTACAATTTATTAGGAATGCTTAAGTTCTAACTAATAGAATGGTAAAACAATGTATGATCGTGTGAGAAATGTGGATATCCGCAAAGAATGTAAGGCTGATGTAAGCATAATAAGTAAGATTAAGAAAGGGACCCTCAGATGGTTTGGGCATGTAGAGCGAATGAACGAAGAAAGTAGTGTAAGAAGAATATACGACGCGAATGTGAATGGTAGAAGAAGTCGGGGACGCCCGAGGAAGACGTGGCACGATCAAGTGAATCAAATACTTGAGTCGGGCCATGTCAAAAGTCAGAACAATAGAAGAGAATGTATGAGACGATGTATGAATGTGAGTGAGGCAAAGAGTGTGTGCCAAGACCGAGTTGTTTGGCGGTCCGTCCTCTCTGCCTACCCCTGCGGGGAAACGGCGTGATGGTTAGTTAGTTAGTTAGGTTCTAAATAATTTTACTATTTTTAAATGGATACAGAAACATACTTACCTGGCTGGTCACTTCCGATAAACACACTTTAATTAGAAAGTTTATGGAGAAGATACAGCTTTGCACGCGGAGGACATTACAGTTAACACACTGGACATTGCATGATTTTACATTATTTGCTTCCCTAGTATTAATATCTACGAACTTCCGAGTGTTGACTAATTAAATATCTACAGAGTTAAGGTCGGACGAATATCTATGACGGTCCCAGTGTTGACTAATATCTACAGAGCGTAGGTTGGACTAATCAGCTAAATGTGTCCAATAGTCCGATATTAGGGATTTTTACATACATACTTACATGAATTAAGTTTTTTAGAAGAGGGTGTGCCAAGACCGAGTTGTTTGGCGGTCCGTCCTCTCTGCACACCACTGCGGAGAAACGGCGTGATGGTTAGTTAGTTAAAAGGTATATATTTTAATAATAAAATATAATTTTTTTCTCTAATGAGCGTATTTTGGAAATCAAAATTTTGTTTTGGGTGGTACAATAAATAATACAAGGAATTTATCAGAATATTAATATTCCTAAATGTGATTCGTCTCTCCTATTTGCGCACGCCGGGATTCGAACGATCCGGCGTCCTACGGATTGCGAGTCAAGAGCCTTACCCCTCGACCACGGAGACCTGACTTTCAAGACATCCAACACCGTGTTTGAAGACATCCAACGAGTTATTGCTTCAGCGTGCTATTTCTCTGAAATTCACCCATGTGTCTCATATCTTGTATAATAAATTGTCACAAAAACATGCACTTTTGTGAAACTAAATAAGATATTGGAAAGTTTTGACCGTAGCGAAAACTACCATTCCGTTCTATTGTCAGCTTTAGTGTCATCAATCTTGGGACCTCGGCTTTGTTAGAAATCCCAAAAGGTTCCCAGTTTTGACCAGAACTTACACATGGCATGCATCTGGATTTGGAACCATCCCGTGTCAATTCCTGTAACTTGTAACCGTGGCCTTATCCCCTGTGATTGCTTATTGCTAAAATGCGTTATGACCTCTTTTTTATTTTTTTTCTTTATTAATTGCTTTGATGGTTAAAAACATAATTTGTGGATTTTTCAACAGGCACATGTTCGTTCGTGTTTATGTTGGTCGATATTGTTACTTCGTTCACATATTATTTGTAATTTATGTTTATATGAAATAACTAACTAACTAACCATCACGCCATTTCCCCGCAGGGGTAAGCAGAGAGGACGGACCGCCAAACAACACGATCGTGGCACAAACTCCTTGCCTCGTTTACATTCATACATCGTCTCATACATGCTCTTCTATATGAAGTAATCTTTATTTATTTTTTTACGTTAACTCCACGCAGGAGGCCCTGAGGAAAATAATTTCCCTCAGGGCCTATGTCATCTGGGATGCTGTGTGGAGGGTCTTATTGAGGAAAGGAAGGAATGAACATTGGTCTTGAAGAGACCCATGTTGTAGGAAGGAGGAAACACAGAGGCCGGCAAATCATTCCACAGCCGAGCTGTTGAACACAAGAACGAGTCGAAGAAACGACCCGTTCTCATGTGGCAAATGTCAACCGTGTACAAATGTTGGGCACGCGTTTGGCGTGTTTCCCGACTATGCACCGGTGCCGAACGGATCAATGATGCTAGTTCCTCGGAGCATCTTCCATTGTAATACCGGTAGAACAAGGATAGCATTCCCACCCGACGCCTGTGCTCTAAAGATTGCAATCCGTCTGTTAAGATGGGAGAATCTATCAAACGGACCGCCCGTTTCTGCACAGAGTCAAGGGTATTTTTCAGGTATTTTGGAGCTCCACACTAGAGTGGCTGCCAAATTCAACCGTGGGGCGCACTTGTGATTTGTACATGGTTAGCAGTTGTGTACTATTATGATTTTACTATACTTTATGATTTTATTTGCAGTTAACGAAAAAAATTATGGAACAACATTATTTTTCTTTTTCTTCGCCCGCGTTTCAATAATTTTGTTTTCTTAAAAACTGTTTTTGAAAAATATCAGTATTGTAAATAATTTTTTTAAATTAAAACATAAAAAAATAAAAACTAAAATAAAAACTCACGTATTTATTAGGCAAACGTCTTATAAACTTTATCGTCAACAAACTTTTTTTGTCGTTTCATGTAAAAATAATTAATTAAAAAGTTTCACAAAGATGTACAATTTAATAATTTTGTCGTTTCATGTAAAAATAATTAATTAAAAAGTTTCACAAAGATGTACAATTTAATAATTTTGTCGTTTCATGTAAAAATAATTAATTAAAAAGTTTCACAAAGATGTACAATTTAATAATTTTGTCGTTTCATGTAAAAATAATTAATTAAAAAGTTTCACAAAGATGTACAATTTAATAATTTTGTCGTTTCATGTAAAAATAATTAATTAAAAAGTTTCACAAAGATGTACAATTTAACAATTTTGTCGTTTCATGTAAAAATAATTAATTAAAAAGTTTCACAAAGATGTACAATTTAATAATTTTGTCGTTTCATGTAAAAATAATTAATTAAAAAGTTTCACAAAGATGTACAATTTAATAATTTTGTCGTTTCATGTAAAAATAATTAATTAAAAAGTTTCACAAAATAATAATAATAATAAAAAATAATAATAATAATAAAAAATAATAAAAATTAAAAAGTTTCACAAAATAATAATAATAATAAAAAACAGAGAAAGGCAAAATTGTAGATGGAGACGAGGGTATATTTAGAAATTTCAAAATTCAAAGTATGAAAGGGGATGAGGTTTATAAATATTTAGGATACCCGCAATCGAATAGATTAGATCACACCAGTATTAAAAATGATATTAGGATTAAATTTCAAACTAGGATCAGAAAAATTTTAAAATGCAATCTATCTGCTAAAAATTTAGTAAAAGCAATAAATACTTGGGCAATACCTCTACTAACGTACTCATTTGGCATAATTAAGTGGTCCAATACAGATTTAGATAGTTTAGAACGATTAATTAGAACTACGTTAACAAAATTTAATTGCCATCATCCAAATTCAGCTATAGAACGAATTAATTTACCTAGAAATTTAGGAGGTAGAGGTGTAGTCAAAATAACATCTTTGAAACACAATCAGGTAGAAATGCTTAGAAATTTTTTCCATAGGAAAGCTAATAGCTCAGAAATGCACAAAATAATTTGCAAGGCAGATAGAAATATTACACCTTTAAATTTATATGACGAGAATGCCAACATTCTTATAAATACTAACCAGGAATTATTAGATTCCTGGTCAAATAAAATTATTCACGCAAAACACTTCAATTATCTTAACCAAACGTATGTTGACAAACTTTCGTCAAACAAATGGTTGAGTATTGGAGAGTTGAGCGCAGAAATAGAAGGATTTATGCTTGCCATTCAAGATAGAGTCATTAATACTAAAAATTATAGAAAGCATATAATCAAAGATATAAATCAAATTGATGATTTATGTAGAAAATGTTTGGCTTTTCCCGAAACTATAGAACATATTATATCGGGATGTTCTATATTAGCGCCTTCTGAGTATACATTTAGGCACAATCAGGTTTTAAAAATAATTCACCAAAGTTTGGTAATTAAACATAACTTGATTGATTGCCGTAATGTAGTACCTTATTATGAATATGAACCAAATTCATTTATAGAAAATGAATTTTATAAAATATATTATGATAAAACTATACTAACAGACAGAACAATTAGTCATAATAGACCTGATATAGTTTTACATGACAAAATTAAAAAAATAACTTATATCATTGATGTAGCTATTCCAAATTCCTGTAATATTCAAAAAACTGTTTCTGAAAAAATTAGAAAATACACAGATTTAGGAAATGAGATTAAAAGAATTTGGCATTCTCGGACTATAAAAATATTACCATTTGTTATTTCGGCCACTGGCATAATACCTAGGAATCTGATTCAAAATTTAAGCATATTAGATTTGTCAAAGAATTTGTATATAAAAATGCAAAAAGCAGTAATTTTAAATACATGTAGGATTACAAAAGACTTTTTAAATATTTATATTGAGGGATCAGTAGGATTTATAGGTTCAATTAGAAATGCCACAGAGCCGAACCCTCTGATATGAAAATATCTGGAGTCGGTGAATTATATTCCCATTTGGTCTCTAGTAGGTTGACATGTTGTTCTTGTATTGTTTTGTATTTATAATACTTATATAGTGCAATTGCATAACGTGGATTCACTAGATGATCATTTGGGGAAGTGTATGAAAGGGTTTAGTTTTTCCTTCTTCTTTTTTTTTTTTTTTTTTTTTTTTTTTTTTTTTTTTTTTTTTTTTTTTTTTTTTTTTTTTTTTTTTTTTTGGGGGAAAATTTAACCCGGACATTTAAATCTGGTGCGTAAAAAAAAATATCTATTATATTGTATGGATGATATAAAATTATTTTCAAATTCTGAATCAAATTTAGAGAAAATGATTAAGGTAGTTAAAATTTTTTCAGATGATATTAAAATGACTTTTGGTTTAGATAAATGTAAAACTATCCATATAGAGAAAGGCAAAATTGTAGATGGAGACGAGGGTATATTTAGAAATTTCAAAATTCAAAGTATGAAAGGGGATGAGGTTTATAAATATTTAGGATACCCGCAATCGAATAGATTAGATCACACTAGTATTAAAAATGATATTAGGATTAAATTTCAAACTAGGATCAGAAAAATTTTAAAATGCAATCTATCTGCTAAAAATTTAGTAAAAGCAATAAATACTTGGGCAATACCTCTACTAACGTACTCATTTGGCATAATTAAGTGGTCCAATACAGATTTAGATAGTTTAGAACGATTAATTAGAACTACGTTAACAAAATTTAATTGCCATCATCCAAATTCAGCTATAGAACGAATTAATTTACCTAGAAATTTAGGAGGTAGAGGTGTAGTCAAAATAACATCTTTGAAACACAATAAGGTAGAAATGCTTAGAAATTTTTTCCATAGGAAAGCTAATAGCTCAGAAATGCACAAAATAATTTGCAAGGCAGATAGAAATATTACACCTTTAAATTTATATGACGAGAATGCCAACATTCTTATAAATACTAACCAGGAATTATTAGATTCCTGGTCAAATAAAATTATTCACGCAAAACACTTCAATTATCTTAACCAAACGTATGTTGACAAACTTTCGTCAAACAAATGGTTGAGTATTGGAGAGTTGAGCGCAGAAATAGAAGGATTTATGCTTGCCATTCAAGATAGAGTCATTAATACTAAAAATTATAGAAAGCATATAATCAAAGATATAAATCAAATTGATGATTTATGTAGAAAATGTTTGGCTTTTCCCGAAACTATAGAACATATTATATCGGGATGTTCTATATTAGCGCCTTCTGAGTATACATTTAGGCACAATCAGGTTTTAAAAATAATTCACCAAAGTTTGGTAATTAAACATAACTTGATTGATTGCCGTAATGTAGTACCTTATTATGAATATGAACCAAATTCATTTATAGAAAATGAATTTTATAAAATATATTATGATAAAACTATACTAACAGACAGAACAATTAGTCATAATAGACCTGATATAGTTTTACATGACAAAATTAAAAAAATAACTTATATCATTGATGTAGCTATTCCAAATTCCTGTAATATTCAAAAAACTGTTTCTGAAAAAATTAGAAAATACACAGATTTAGGAAATGAGATTAAAAGAATTTGGCATTCTCGGACTATAAAAATATTACCATTTGTTATTTCGGCCACTGGCATAATACCTAGGAATCTGATTCAAAATTTAAGCATATTAGATTTGTCAAAGAATTTGTATATAAAAATGCAAAAAGCAGTAATTTTAAATACATGTAGGATTACAAAAGACTTTTTAAATATTTATATTGAGGGATCAGTAGGATTTATAGGTTCAATTAGAAATGCCACAGAGCCGAACCCTCTGATATGAAAATATCTGGAGTCGGTGAATTATATTCCCATTTGGTCTCTAGTAGGTTGACATGTTGTTCTTGTATTGTTTTGTATTTATAATACTTATATAGTGCAATTGCATAACGTGGATTCACTAGATGATCATTTGGGGAAGTGTATGAAAGGGTTTAGTTTTTCCTTCTTCTTTTTTTTTTTTTTTTTTTTTTTTTTTTTTTTTTTTTTTTTTTTTTTTTTTTTTTTTTTTTTTTTTTTTTTTTTTTTTTTTTTTTTTTTTTTTTGGGGGAAAATTTAACCCGGACATTTAAATCTGGTGCGTAAAAAAAAATATCTATTATATTGTATGGATGATATAAAATTATTTTCAAATTCTGAATCAAATTTAGAGAAAATGATTAAGGTAGTTAAAATTTTTTCAGATGATATTAAAATGACTTTTGGTTTAGATAAATGTAAAACTATCCATATAGAGAAAGGCAAAATTGTAGATGGAGACGAGGGTATATTTAGAAATTTCAAAATTCAAAGTATGAAAGGGGATGAGGTTTATAAATATTTAGGATACCCGCAATCGAATAGATTAGATCACACTAGTATTAAAAATGATATTAGGATTAAATTTCAAACTAGGATCAGAAAAATTTTAAAATGCAATCTATCTGCTAAAAATTTAGTAAAAGCAATAAATACTTGGGCAATACCTCTACTAACGTACTCATTTGGCATAATTAAATGGTCCAATACAGATTTAGATAGTTTAGAACGATTAATTAGAACTACGTTAACAAAATTTAATTGCCATCATCCAAATTCAGCTATAGAACGAATTAATTTACCTAGAAATTTAGGAGGTAGAGGTGTAGTCAAAATAACATCTTTGAAACACAATCAGGTAGAAATGCTTAGAAATTTTTTCCATAGGAAAGCTAATAGCTCAGAAATGCACAAAATAATTTGCAAGGCAGATAGAAATATTACACCTTTAAATTTATATGACGAGAATGCCAACATTCTTATAAATACTAACCAGGAATTATTAGATTCCTGGTCAAATAAAATTATTCACGCAAAACACTTCAATTATCTCAACCAAACGTATGTTGACAAACTTTCGTCAAACAAATGGTTGAGTATTGGAGAGTTGAGCGCAGAAATAGAAGGATTTATGCTTGCAATTCAAGATAGAGTCATTAATACTAAAAATTATAGAAAGCATATAATCAAAGATATAAATCAAATTGATGATTTATGTAGAAAATGTTTGGCTTTTCCCGAAACTATAGAACATATAATATCGGGATGTTCTATATTAGCGCCTTCCGAGTATACATTTAGGCACAATCAGGTTTTAAAAATAATTCACCAAAGTTTGGTAATTAAACATAACTTGATTGATTGCCGTAATGTAGTACCTTATTATGAATATGAACCAAATTCATTTATAGAAAATGAATTTTATAAAATATATTATGATAAAACTATACTAACAGACAGAACAATTAGTCATAATAGACCTGATATAGTTTTACATGACAAAATTAAAAAAATAACTTATATCATTGATGTAGCTATTCCAAATTCCTGTAATATTCAAAAAACTGTTTCTGAAAAAATTAGAAAATACACAGATTTAGGAAATGAGATTAAAAGAATTTGGCATTCTCGGACTATAAAAATATTACCATTTGTTATTTCGGCCACTGGCATAATACCTAGGAATCTGATTCAAAATTTAAGCATATTAGATTTGTCAAAGAATTTGTATATAAAAATGCAAAAAGCAGTAATTTTAAATACATGTAGGATTACAAAAGATTTTTTAAATATTTATATTGAGGGATCAGTAGGATTTATAGGTTCAATTAGAAATGCCACAGAGCCGAACCCTCTGATATGAAAATATCTGGAGTCGGTGAATTATATTCCCATTTGGTCTCTAGTAGGTTGACATGTTGTTCTTGTATTGTTTTGTATTTATAATACTTATATAGTGCAATTGCATAACGTGGATTCACTAGATGATCATTTGGGGAAGTGTATGAAAGGGTTTTTTTTTTTTTTTTTTTTTTTTTTTTTTTTTTTTTTTTTTTTTTTTTTTTTTTTTTTTTTTTTTTTTGGGGGAAAATTTAACCCGGACATTTAAATCTGGTGCGTAAAAAAAAATATCTATTATATTGTATGGATGATATAAAATTATTTTCAAATTCTGAATCAAATTTAGAGAAAATGATTAAGGTAGTTAAAATTTTTTCAGATGATATTAAAATGACTTTTGGTTTAGATAAATGTAAAACTATCCATATAGAGAAAGGCAAAATTGTAGATGGAGACGAGGGTATATTTAGAAATTTCAAAATTCAAAGTATGAAAGGGGATGAGGTTTATAAATATTTAGGATACCCGCAATCGAATAGATTAGATCACACTAGTATTAAAAATGATATTAGGATTAAATTTCAAACTAGGATCAGAAAAATTTTAAAATGCAATCTATCTGCTAAAAATTTAGTAAAAGCAATAAATACTTGGGCAATACCTCTACTAACGTACTCATTTGGCATAATTAAATGGTCCAATACAGATTTAGATAGTTTAGAACGATTAATTAGAACTACGTTAACAAAATTTAATTGCCATCATCCAAATTCAGCTATAGAACGAATTAATTTACCTAGAAATTTAGGAGGTAGAGGTGTAGTCAAAATAACATCTTTGAAACACAATCAGGTAGAAATGCTTAGAAATTTTTTCCATAGGAAAGCTAATAGCTCAGAAATGCACAAAATAATTTGCAAGGCAGATAGAAATATTACACCTTTAAATTTATATGACGAGAATGCCAACATTCTTATAAATACTAACCAGGAATTATTAGATTCCTGGTCAAATAAAATTATTCACGCAAAACACTTCAATTATCTCAACCAAACGTATGTTGACAAACTTTCGTCAAACAAATGGTTGAGTATTGGAGAGTTGAGCGCAGAAATAGAAGGATTTATGCTTGCAATTCAAGATAGAGTCATTAATACTAAAAATTATAGAAAGCATATAATCAAAGATATAAATCAAATTGATGATTTATGTAGAAAATGTTTGGCTTTTCCCGAAACTATAGAACATATAATATCGGGATGTTCTATATTAGCGCCTTCCGAGTATACATTTAGGCACAATCAGGTTTTAAAAATAATTCACCAAAGTTTGGTAATTAAACATAACTTGATTGATTGCCGTAATGTAGTACCTTATTATGAATATGAACCAAATTCATTTATAGAAAATGAATTTTATAAAATATATTATGATAAAACTATACTAACAGACAGAACAATTAGTCATAATAGACCTGATATAGTTTTACATGACAAAATTAAAAAAATAACTTATATCATTGATGTAGCTATTCCAAATTCCTGTAATATTCAAAAAACTGTTTCTGAAAAAATTAGAAAATACACAGATTTAGGAAATGAGATTAAAAGAATTTGGCATTCTCGGACTATAAAAATATTACCATTTGTTATTTCGGCCACTGGCATAATACCTAGGAATCTGATTCAAAATTTAAGCATATTAGATTTGTCAAAGAATTTGTATATAAAAATGCAAAAAGCAGTAATTTTAAATACATGTAGGATTACAAAAGATTTTTTAAATATTTATATTGAGGGATCAGTAGGATTTATAGGTTCAATTAGAAATGCCACAGAGCCGAACCCTCTGATATGAAAATATCTGGAGTCGGTGAATTATATTCCCATTTGGTCTCTAGTAGGTTGACAAGTGTTCTTGTATTGTTTTGTATTTATAATACTTATATAGTGCAATTGCATAACATGGATTCACTAGATGATCATTTGGGGAAGTGTATGAAAGGGTTTAGTTTTTCCTTCTTTTTTTTTTTTTTTTTTTTTTTTTTTTTTTTTTTTTTTTTTTTTTTTTTTTTTTTTTTTTTTTTTTTGGGGGAAAATTTTAACCCGGACATTTAAATCTGGTGCGTAAAAAAATTGGATAATTTATAAAGCGCCGTTTTTGTGAAAAATCACCTCAAGGGCGCTGTACAATTTATTAGGAATGCTTAATTTCTAACTGATTTTACTATTTACAAATGGATACAGAAATATACTTACCTGGCAGGTCACTTCCGGTAAACACACTTTAATTATAAGTTTATGCTTGGAGAAGATACGGCCTTGCACGCGGAGGACATTACAGTTAACACACTGGACATTGCGTGATTTTACATTATTTGCTACCCTCATCGCTGTTAGTACCTATTACATTTGTGAATAGAAAAGTAGAGGTATTTATTTTAAAATACTGGAGAATTTAGGACTATTGGAGATTAGTGGCAAAAGTATAGTTGGTATTTATTTTAAAATACTGAGGAATTTCGGAATCTTTAGGGCTGGAGAATGTTCATGAAATGACCTTCACAAACGCTTACATATATATATATATATATATATATATATATTTTTTTTTTTTTTTTTTTTTTTTTTCCATGTTTTTATAGGTTAGTTATTTACGGTGTCGCGGGCATTGAAAGTGAAGGTGAAAGATTTTGAGTTTATGGATACGACTGTCTGAAAAGGTGAGTTTTAAGTCTAGCTCTAAATTCCGCCGCGTCTGTGATCATTCTTAAGTCATGTGGCAGTCCGTTCCAGGCTTTAGGTCCTGACACTCCGAAAGCGCGCTCACCGAACTTAGTATCTGGTGTGCGCTTTGGTTCCTTTAACCTTCCGATAGCTGATGACGCTGCTGACCTCAGGGTTGACTGTCGATGATTGGAAATTTCTGGAATACACAATTCCGATAAGTAAGCCGGAGCCATTCCATTAAGGGACTTAAATACCATCCAGCAGAGCTTAAACTGGATCCTTTCAGGACATTTAAGCCAGTGTAGATTTTTGAGATGCTCTGAAATATGGGAATATTTTGATACGCCGGTGATAAGTCTTGCCGCAGCGTTGAAAACGGATTGTAATTTGTTAATTTGATATTTTGGAAGACTTGCATATATTCCGTTGCAATAATCTAAACGTGAAACCACATACGAATTGACTAGTAATTTAGTCGCCTCTGTTGGCAAGTTTCTCCTTACTGCTTTAATTTGTCTTAATTGAAAAAATCCCGTGCTTACGGTTCTGTTCACTTGGGTTTTAAGGGAAAAGTCAGCGTCCAGATTGACACCCAGTAGTTTTATACAAGTCTTTGGAGTGATGTCGCTTCCTGAAATGGCTATTGGGGAGTTATCAATGTTATGCTGACGTCTGCTTGTGGCGGTCCAAAGAAACTCAGTCTTTGACGGATTTAGTTTTAATCTATTTGAGGTCATCCAGCGGGTAATTGCTTCTAGACACTCAATTATGCGAGTTTTTAGACTGTCTACTTCCTCTGGTAAGCAGTAAAAGTAAACTTGTTGGTCATCAGCGTAGCAGTGAGATAGAAGGCCAAATGATTCGATTATTGATTATTAATTATTATTAATTATTATGATTTCGATTATTAAAGATGTACAATTTAATAATTTTGTCGTTTCATGTAAAAATAATTACTTAAAAAGTTTCACAAAGATGTACAATTTAATAATTTTGTCGTTTCATGTAAAAATAATTAATTAAAAAGTTTCACAAAGATGTACAATTTAATAATTTTGTCGTTTCATGTAAAAATAATTAATTAAAAAGTTTCACAAAGATGTACAATTTAATAATTTTGTCGTTTCATGTAAAAATAATTAATTAAAAAGTTTCACAAAGATGTACAATTTAATAATTTTGTCGTTTCATGTAAAAATAATTAATTAAAAAGTTTCACAAAGATGTACAATTTAATAATTTTGCGGTCAACTTTTAAATTGTAATATAAAGCGTGGGATACCGTTTAAAATCATATTTCTAACCATGATAGTAAGGGAGACACAACGATTTCTATGAGACCAGTATGAGTTGTTCCGAACACCGAACAAACTAGCCTGAGGGGTTAAAATAATTTGTGTAAAAAGATTTAACCACTCGGGTCACGTAATGGTGTTTTATCTGTTACCAAATTACATGTTCTCTTTAATTCGTTCTATCTACTTTTCTTTATGGTCATTATCACAACATATTATAAATTAAAGTCCTCTGCCGCGTCTGTCTGTCTGTTCGCTATATACTCAAAAACTACTGAACGGATTTTCATGCTTCACCAATAGATAGAGTGATTCCTGAGGAAGGTTAAGGTATATAATTTGTGTTATGTATATGTTTTGTGTAAATTGGGGGGCGTTCAAGTATTACGTAACGCAATTTTTGAAGATTTTTGACCCCCCCTCCCCCCCATGTAACGCGCCGTAACGTTTTTCCGTGCCCCCTGAAAGTCACAATTAAGTTGCGCAAAGTACTGGAAAGTCGCTTAAATACATTTTTCTTGTTTAATCGCGTTTGCGGTAATAAATAAAACAAGAGACTTCGAAGAAGAAGTCGGGGACGCCCGAGGAAGACATGGCACGATCAAGTGAATCAGATACTTGAGACGGGCCATGTCAAAAGTCAGAATAATAGAAGAGTATGTATGAGACGATGTATGAATATGAGTGAGGCAAAGAGTGTGTGCCAAGACCGAGTTGTTTGGCGGTCCGTCCTCTCTGCCTACCCCTGCGGGGAAACGGCGTGATGGTTAGTTAGTTAGATTTCGAGAACGAAAGGGGTTGCCAACTTAGAAGATTTTAAAACCTTAGTTTTTTAATCTAAATAAAGAAAAACACGTTACGTAATGCGTTGTTCGAACCCCCCTCCCCCCCCCCCCCCCCTCGTAACACACAGTAACGTTTCTCAAGACCCCCCCCCCCCAAGAGCGTTACGTAATACTTGAACGGCCCCTTGGTTGAAATATATAAAGGAGAATGTCTGTAGTTATGTGGTGGACGAACGGTCTGGCAAGCGGGCGGTGTGGATTTGATTTGTTTGCAATCTACAGTTTTATGCCGAGGTTGATAAAATTTTGCACGTGTGACCTTCAAAACGAGAGGAAGGTCACTGTCTATATTTGATTTCGAAAACTCTGTGAAAAAGCCCGGGCATCGCCGGGACTGTAGCTGGTTATTATATTATGTATAAGCAATTCGCTCCATCTGAATCCACTAGAGATTAGAGTATGTCACGACCTCGAGGTAACTTTTGACAAAAATGCAAGTATGTATTATAAACATAAGATGCATGATGGTTCCCCAGCACTGAAGGAAGCTCGCAGCAATCCCGTGTATCAGTTATCTGGTAGGGGAGCGACGTTTGCAGTGTGTTCTGGATCGATACCTTCGCCCTCGGTTTAGCGGCGCGCGCCTCCCAGTACCTTGCAGCGTGTACCGTCCGCTGCCTACCCCGGAGGGTAGGAGGGTCAGGTCCCTGCCCCAACACTGAGCACTCCCTCGCTTCACGCAGATAGCCCTCAGGTAGCCCCGGTCTGACGAAGCCATAAGAAATGTTGTGGTCCAATTTCGTTATTAAAAGTCTGGCCAATCTGGCCTTAAATTTCAAATACAGAACTGTGTTTCATAATTAGTGTGAAATTCAAATGGGATGGCAATATACGACGTCAGGCAAAAGCTCCCTCGTGGGCCTGTAACGAATCGATATAACGTCACTTTACCTTATTCTGAGAGATGAGGTGTCAAAGTTTGCAAAGACGATTTCTCATTATTTTCCAATTTCCGATTTTAAGACAGAATCTTTGGGGTCGAAGGGGGCGGGGGGGGGGGGGGCTTCGGAAAAAATCACGAAATATCAAAGGAGGGGGGGGGATTCGTGTATTTATTTTTCGTTGAACGCACGATTTCTAAACCAAATGCCAGTCAAAAACAACCTGCAACCTTAACGTCTCTGGAAATTTTTATCACGATGCTTAATTTTCCAAAATTTAATCAGATTATACCTGTATTTAAAGATAATATTCTGAAAACTTCAATGTACTTTATACTAAAAAATTACACGTGATTTTGGGTGTAGGGGGGCGGGGGTAGTCTAAAACCTCAGCAGGGGGGAGGGTTAAAAAGTTGCGAAAAAACGTCACGTGATTAATGGACGACCTCCTTTGCAAAGTAAGAATTAATTAATAATTACACTCCTAAAGAAAAATATTTCAAAATGACGTATACTTACCATTGTAAATAGAACCATATGCAACTAGAGAGGGCATAAAAATACTTTGAACAATGTTCTAATTACATTTCCCTAATTCAATTCCAAGCTAGGAAGGCCACGTCCTCTCAAATATTTTCAATTAAAATATGATGAACTAAAATACTTGAACTAAAATTGTTAAATACAACGATCAATCGTCAGATACAAACAAAATAAAGAGTAGGTATAAGTGATGTTAACCCTTCGAATAATAAGAAAATAATTTTCTGTCAAATTTTGCCTATCAAGGTTTGCGCGCAATATTCCTGGTTCTTCCCATGCATTTTAAATGCTCCTATTTATTGGTTTTTTTTAACGCTTTTGCAAAAACAAAAATTGTTCTAAAATCAAGATAAAATAATCTTTCCGGTGTGTTTATTAGACATCAACATTTTTGTTTCTAAATATTAAAATTTTAATATTGGAAATTTAAATTGGCTAAAAAATGCATACCTGCGAATATTCGAATTAAAGTAATTAAAATAGAATAAACTTTAAATTTAAAATACAGGCTTCTTTTCTTAATAAAATTTGTAATAAAACTGTCACCTCACTTTTTATCACTTTCGTACAATTTTATTTTAAAATTAAATGTGTGATACGTCACAAATTGGCGAAAAATTAAACTGTCACTTTTGATCGGGTTTGTAAAATATCTGAAATATGTTGCTCATATAATTCTAAGACAATGAGAAGCATTATTTCATTGCGTTTCTAACATAAAAGGATTTCCAAAGATTTTAAAAATATTCACACATTAAAAATTCTGTTCACATCTCTCGTTAGAAGCATTCTAGAATATAACTCTACAATTTGGTCACCTGTCTTTAATAATCACATTAATATCATTGAAAAAGTTCAACGCAAGTTTTTAAGGTGTATTAATTTTCGACTTGGAATCCCTTTAGAATCAATAAATTATGACTTTTTATTACACTCATTGAAATTGTCGAAGTTAAGTGACAGAAGAAAAATTTTTGATCTCATATTTTTATACAAAATTGTAAATCATCCGTTGGATAGCCCTGATATATTAAAGTTGATTCACTTAGAATTAAAGTTATTCATTAGATCAAGGTTCCCTAGTATGTATTATTGTGACAATTATACGTCTGTCGCTGGATATAATTCTGTTATAAAACTCACCATTGGTAATTTTTATGCCAATGTTGCTGATATTTTCCATATTTCCTTATTAAAATACAAGGCTCTACTTATCAAACATTTCAGCCTTACGTATTGTAACGAGGTTACTTCATAACAAGTTATTCTTTTTATTTCACTGTATCGTTTTGAAGTTTTCATTAGTTGTTAGAAATTTTTTCTCTTTTTCTCTTATTATATTATAAGAAATTAAAAAAAACAATCTTTCTTCACTGTACTATGACTGTTTAAATATAATAATAATACATGTTTGTAAATGGCACTTTGTGCCGTAAATTTTAAATAAATAAATAAATAAAAGAAATCACAAATATTCGCATGACAGGAAGAGAGATATCTAACTTTTAATAATGCACTGTCGCTCTGGGACAATCTATTATAACGGCATATAATGTTTTGGGACAACTTGGGTCTCCTGTGATTAGACGGGTTAAAACTTTGTAAAATAAATGTATAAAATGCTCCTTGTTAGAACTTGTCATACACATATGTATCTACGAAAATATAACACGAATGATTATGATAATTAATTTGGGTATAGAAAAAACCAAAATAAATGCTTTGGAGTTCAAAAATCATTTTTGAAAAATATGTCAGTTAGAAACCTATCCAAATGAGATGACGATAAACTGGGTGGGCCTATGTCATCTTTAGGGATGCTGTGTGGAGGGTTTTAAAGGAAAGGAAGGAGAGGAGAGTTCTGGGAAGGAAAAGGTTTTAAGGGGTGGGTAGGAATCCGAGATTCAGTGTCCTGGTCATCCGCCTCCAAGACCTAGTCAAATCTCACTCCATGAACCCGGGCAACCCTGCTAAAAAATCACCAAACGTAGCGAACCACTTGGGGTGACCTATGGCAGAGGTGTTGGTTATCCAATAAAGGTTCCCGGGGCGGCGCACAGTGGTTAGAAATGCTCATTATGATATCATAAATCTGTAACTTCTTTGTTTCTTGTCATAAAACAAACAAAAATGGTATGCTGATTAAAAACTAAATAATCTTTTTGTTTCATATTTTTATTTAGTGAATTATTATTATTTTGATGTAAAACATGTCATTTCAAAAACAATTTATCCTTTTTTAGTACTGCGACAAGGTAATTTTCTGATAAAAAAGAGCAGCGGCAAAACCGTTTTTGACGCTATTGCGCAAAAAATCCGCTATTTTTTTTTATGAAATTAAAAAAATGATTTTTTTTATGAAATGGTGTTTTAATAACCACAGAGGAAAACCCTGCGACCAGTTGAAAGTTTACCTGAACTTTGTTAAAATCCAGTTTAGTTATCATTTGCTTAAAGGGATCTTGTAAATCATTATTACTTAAAACTAAAATAATTCAAATACATATTATTTTAGCTTAAAAATCAACCTTAGCGGTGATATATAATAAATTATATATAAAGTAGCTCAAATACTTTAAATTTTTACCACGAAAAATTCCACATTTTGATTCAATTAAATATCTCAGCCCGAACCCGTACTTTGACATTATTTTAAACATACAAAAGAACAAAAAAAATATTTTTTCCAAGAAATATAAATATTAAATTATTTATCTTATTAAAACCACTATAGGTAATATACGAAAAAAAGTATAGTTTTTCGATTTATGGGACGATTTGTTCCGAGCCATTCCATAATGACAGTGGTTGCAAATGCTCTATATCATCTCATAAATCTGTAACTTCTTTGTTTCTTATCATAAAAATATTAAATTTGGTGTGCTGATGAAAAACTAAACAATCTATAAATTTCATATTTTTATTTATTGAATTGTTAATATTTTGATTCTAAACAAGACATTTCAAAAACAATTTATCTTTGCGACAAGGTAATTTTCTGATAAAAAGAACAGCGGAAAAAACGTTGTTGACGCTAAAACGCACAAAATCCGCTAACTTTTTTTAATGAACCTATTAAAAAAATGATTATATTTTATAATTGTGTTCTCAGATCTACAGGTCTAAGCCCTGCTACTAGTTGAAAGTTTACCCGAACTTTGTCAAAATCTGATTTCGGTATTATTTGCTTAAAGGGAGCTTATAAATAAGTATTATTTAAAAATAAAATATTAAAAATATATATTAATAAAGCTTAAAAGACAACCTTTGCAATGATATATAATATATAAATTAGTTTAAATGCTTGAAATTTGTACCACAAAATATTCCACATTTTGATTAAATTAAATATCTCAGCCTGAGCCCGTACTTTGACATTATTTTAAGCATACAAATTTTTTTTTCAAACGGATAAAAATTTATCAATCATTTATTTTATCAAAACCGCTATAGGTATATCTGAAAAAAAAACACCCTTTTTCGATTTATGTGATGGCGTTGTTCCGGGCCATTCCATTGTGCGGCGGTACGCATTCCCGCCTCCCAAATTGCAGAAATTAAAAAATTTTAAATTTGGATCGTTTACTTTTACAATTAGCATTGCATTTAGCATTCTCGGTAAATGAAGAAACCCACCCGTGCTGTAAGACCATGCGCAGCAAGGTTAGGGAACGTATCCATACTGCGGGACCCACTTTTTGCAATTTTTAACCCCCCCCCCCCCCCGGTGACTAAAAACCTAAGCCCCCCGCCGCTCATTTTGACCAAGCGTGGTATTTTGAAGACCCCCCCCCCTCTGAACGGATCACGTAGTATGGGTACGTTCCCTTAGCTACGATAGTATTATCGGTGTCCTCTTTGTGCGGTGCTTCGTAGTCTTTCCACTCTTTTCTACTTTAGGTTTCACTTTTACCGCATGTGAATTGCACACTCTGATTTTTGCAATGCATCCCCAAACTGAAAGAATCCTAAAAATATTTCTACAAAAAATTGAAATTTTGAAAAAAAAATGCATTTTCAGCCAAAGGAGTCGTCCATTAAATGATGTTTTTTTAGCAACTTTTTAACCCCCCCCCCTGGTGATATGTGGTGAGGTTTTAGACTAACCCCCCTCCCCCCAAAATCACGTGTATTTTTTTTTGTACAAAGTTGTTTGAGATTTTCAGTCTATTATCACGTAAAATAAATACACGTGATATCTCATTTTACCCCCCCCCCCCTCGTGATATTACGTGATTTTTTTCCGAACCCCCCCCCCCCCTTTAGAGCCTCACTTGATTAATGGACGACCCCAAAACAACAATGACGTCGTATTTTTGTCAGCACTCTAGCTAGCTCACTGAATAATCACGGATCCCCACTGCCACTGCCACTGCCACTGCCACTGCTACTTATACAATATATTTGGGAGGCGGAAATGGGTACCGCCGCCCCGGGAACCTTTATTGGATAACCAACACCTCTGGCACAGGTCACCCCAAGTGGTTCGCTACGGCCGGTGATTTAGCAGGGGTGCCCGGGTTCATGGGGTGAGGTTTGTCTAGGTCTTGGAGGCGGATGACCAGGACTTACTGAACCCCAGATTCCTACCCACCCATTAAACCCTTTTCCTTCCCAGAACTCTCCTCTCCTTCCTTTCCTTAAAAAAACCCTCCACACAGCATCCTCAAAGATGACATAGGCCCTGAGGGAAATTATGTTCCTCAGGGCCTCCTGTGTGGAGCTCATGTAAAAAAAAATAAAATATGTCTAATGTCTCCAAAGGAGAGTGCAGAGAGGATGTACCGCCGAATATCAAAAGTATAAAACGTATTTTTTTTGCACGCAGCCATTGTGGGACTTCTGGGCGGGGCATTCGGTTTATGTCGATTTCTTACCGTTTCCTTACTATTACCGACCCAATGGGACGACGGGCTAAGGTGGTTTCCTTCACAGCTGTAAGTCCCTGCACAGAAAAGTCCCACAACGGACTACGCTGAAAAATACCTTACTTTAGCGAATTTTACTTTTCTGCGCAGGGTCTTACAACACTAGTTTTATGTTGATTATAAAATATGATATGGACAAAACATCCCCCAACAAAATATCTACTAAAACCTAACCTAACTTAACCTATAACCTAACCAAACCTAACAAAAAAATGGGACAAAAATAATACAGACATCCTATAGAGACAATAAATTATTTTTAAAAAATAGTAACATCGCCTTGCACCGCAATTGAAGGGATGGATTCATATGTCCGTCACTCCTGGACACCCAAGCCCCAGATTCCTACTCATCCCTTGTACATATTTCCTTCCCAAAAGTTCTTCTCCACCCTTTCCTTAAAAAAACCCTCTACACAGCTTCCCCTAAGATGACATAGGCCCTGAGGGAAATTATTTTCCTCAGGGCCTCCCGTGTAGAGCTAATGTAAAAAATGAACAAAAATAATACATACATCCTGTAAAGTTAGGTTTTAAGGTTAGTTGTTTTCTCCTCTGGGGTGGTACAATCGTATCGTATCGTTATTTAACTAAAAGTATGAACAATCCTAAAATAGATTCTTAGGTTCTTAGTTTGGGTTTAATTGAAAATTAAATTTAAAAAAAAAAACTATTTTCGTCAAAGTACCTCGTCGTTATTTCATGAACATTCTCCAGCCCTAAAAAGTCCTAAAAAAAACAGAGGTCGTCTTATCTAACTACTACAAAGTGTGTGTTTTTTTAACTACGTGTTGAGTCTCCCTATTTTCTGTACATTTTCCCCAACGTATCCCAATTGGGAATGTCTCACTGGCTCTAGACAGTCGTCAGCAGCTGAGACTATTGGGCGGTTTTCACATTTTTAAAAATTCTGTAGTTTTTATCCTTCTATACATCTACATACATTCACCACCACCGCGACCGGCTGCAAACTTGAGTCAAGCACCAAACTAAACACCTAAATCTACATGACTCACGATCTCGTGAGCTCGCTAAAGAATGTTTCATACTTAACTCACTAAGACAATATTTACCACTTTTGATTTCTTGCAAGTTAAGAGTATAAATACAAAAGATACACGATACGTACATATATTGTCATTGTGTGCAATTAAACGATAACTAACAGCTAATAATGGACGAATTCAACTACAAAAGTATTATAATTTGCAAATTTTTATACCAAAACTGCAGCTAAATCCTAAATTGCATTAGCAACATTTTCCGTCGGCCAACATTAATAAATTTGTACTATACCTAGTTGACATTATTTGTCACGTGAGAATGGGTCGTTTATACGACTCGTTCTTGAGTTTTTTTTTCCAGGCCCCTAGGCAGTTGCCTACTCTGCCTTAGGGATAATCCGGTACTGGTGAGAAGGATGTCTGATTCTCATTCGAATAAGTGAGGAAATTTCTTTTTTGGAAAAATGAGGGAATTTTTGAAGCCACGCATTTGATGGGATAGTCCTTTGTATTGAGTTCAACAACTCGGTTCCGTTTTAGTTTGGTAGGTACTGAAAGAAATGTATTTTTATTCAGCTTTGATAAATTCTAAATTGAAGCATACAAATCGATAGAAAATTATTTGCGTTATTGTAACTAAGTTTCATAATATTATTTGGGATTCGTAGCCATTTATAGTTTAGATTTTCGGTCGAATCTCATATTTCGTAATACGCATTCTAGGTATTAGTTCATTTCAGATTTTTTTACAAGCTGTATTAGAAGAAAATCCTTTTTTCTGTACGTTTAGATTTTTTAAATATTACTTAAACTGGTTTGTATACTGAACGTCTCTTGATGGCGTTCTAACTGATTCAAATTAAAATTTTCAAATTCACAGGCAAATTTTATCGATTTTTGAGGGTTGTAACTACTGTAAGAAGTATTTTATAAAAAAAATCCAAACGTACCGACGCAGCAGTGATTGGATAGTAGTATCTCTATATTATGTCAAAATATTTGTATTAGTGTCAAAGCCTAGAGAGGAATTGGGGAATACGTTCGTATGGACAAAACGCCGTCCGGTCTACTGTACTGTTAGTTATTTTCACAGAGCTCTTCAGTAGGTACAATTGGCTAATTAATAAATGTATAGCACCGTGTTTGTGGAAAACATTTTCAAGGGCGCTGTACAAATGAATATTACTTACTACTCTTTACTTCAACGCTTTATAAAAATATACCTACATCATAGATTCAATGACCTACATACGTAATTATGAAACCAGAAATGTAAAAGATAGATTGCCGCGTATGGGGTCGTCCATTAATCACGTGATGTTTTTTAGCAACTTTTTAACCCCCCCTCCCCCCTTTGTGATATATGATGAGGTTTTAGACTAACTCTCCCCCCCTACCCAAAATCACGTTTATTTTATTTAGTACAAAGTATTTTGAAATTTTCAGAATATATCACGAAAAATGAATACAAATGATATCTCATTATACCCCCCCCTCCTCGTGATATTTCGTGATTTTTTCCGAACCCCCTCTCCCCCATTCGAGCCTCACGTGATTAGTGGACGACCCCTATGATAGAAACAGTCACTAAATTGTATGATAAAATGCCTGAAAGTTGTTAGGGAACGTACCCATACTACGTGACCAACTTTTTGAAATTTTTAAACCCCCCCCCCCCCCCCCCCCCGGGTGACCAAAAACCTAAGCAACCCGCCCTCATTTGTACCAAGCGTAGTATTTTGAAGACCCCCCCCCCGAACAGGTCACGTAGTATGGGTACGTTCCCTTAGCATAGACACGAGAAACGTATTTTATTTTTTGTAACGCTTACTGTAAAAAAATGATTAAAAAAAAACAATGAACTGGAACCTTATACGTATTAGTTTATATTAACTCCACACAGGAGACCCTGAAGAAAATAATTTTCCTTAGGGCCAATGTCATCTTTGGAGATCCTGTGTGGACGGTCTTTTTGAGCAGAGGAAGGAGTTTCACTCAGAACTCTTGTTTTCCTCGTCGGCAAATTATTCCACAGCCGAGCTGTTGAATTCAATGAGTCATAGAAACGACCATCTCTCGTGTGACGTTTATGTTTTTCGACTATGTACCGTTGCCTAAGGGATCAATGACGCTAGTTTCGAAGCATCTTTCATTGTAATACCGGCAGGACAGCTTACCTGAGCTCTAAATATTGCAATCCGTTTGTTAGGATAGAGGAATCTATCAAACGGACCGCCCGTTTCTGCACTGAGTCGAGGGTTTTTTCAGGAATTTTGTGGCACAAGTCCAGAGTGGAGTCCAAATTCCACAGTGGGGCGCATTTATACACGGTCAGCAGTTTGTAAAGGGTCAGCAGTTTTGTATTATAAAGTATTATTTATTATAAATTAAAGTCCTCCGCCGCGTCTGTCTGTCAGTTCGCGATAAACTCAAAAACTACTGAACGGATTTTCACGCGGTTTTCACCAATAGAGTGATTCATGAGGAAGGTTTAGATATATAATTTGTCAAGGTTTTGTGTAAATTGGTTGAAATGTGAGAATATCTTGTATGTGGTGGACGAGCGGGCGGTGTGGATTTGATTTGTATGCAAATCAACAGATGGCGGTGTGAGTTAATTTATCGTGGTTTTAAAGGTTGGGTAAACATCCAGTAGATGGCGTTGTGTTTCGTTAGCCACAACAACGTGTGGCCGTGTCAGCTGGTCAAAAATAATTATTAAAAGTTACAAAATAATACATTTTTAGTTATTTAAAATGTGGTGGACTGTGAAAAATGAGACTGTTTGTATGAATTATATCTAGCAGTAGATCGGCCACGGCATTTTGTGCTCTAGTGAATGAAATAATGAGTTATTCTGTAAATGACGCAGACATACCTACTACCTAAAACCGGGTAGCCTACTTTGTAAATTAGGTTTGCAATTTCAATATAGGTATTGTGCTGAATAATATTGTATTACGGTGAGGGGGATTGAGTGTACTATAAACTGTAGTAACTGTGTCTGTTGAAGTATAGCTATATGTAGAGCTATAGAATAGTAGGTTAGGTTAGCATTCTGGTGTCGGTGTAGTGTGTAAGTTAGTTGTACGCGTTGGGAGATAACCTACCCCAAGTCGATCTGCGTTCAAGGTCAGTCCGGCGCCTGCGCAGTGCGCGCTCCGTCCCCTCTCCCCTCTACTCCCCCCCCCCCCGCCCGCATACTCTCCCCACACTCCACCCCCCACAACAATACTCAAATCCATAGTAGTAGTAATACTTGGTTGATTTCTAAAGCGCCGTTGACGCGAAATAATCACGTCGAGGGCGCTGTCAAAATATATGTATAATATATATTTCTTGTTACTATCTATGTATTATTAGACAAATTATTGTTACTTACGATAAAACCCTATATCAATACGATATTGACTAAATCCATGGTCAGTTATCAATATTTTGCGAGCACGGTCTACGATTATTACCAGATATTCCGACGGACGATTGATAAATTTTGGCCCGGCCGGCCTCCATAGTATCAGATAAGTTGAAGTTAACTATCAATATACAGTTTGTCAAATAAGAGTAGAAAATATATGAGGGCGCCACTGTTGATCAAATGGCAATACTAAACACATAACACACGGTGTTAAAGTAAAGCTGTGTAACCTACATTTTTATAAAAAATTAAAAAGGCATAATAGTGGAAAAAATATTTTTTCATTGCAGTATAGATACCCGCCGATCTCAAAATTAGAATTGCATATAGGTATATTATTATACCTTTGAAATTTTCTGTTAACATAATGAAGAATAACTATAATGTAATAAAATATAAAGCACAGTTTAGAAATTGCTCATATTTATTTAATACTAGATAAAGTACCTAGCGTTGCCTGGGCTTTAGATCATGTCTCTAATTTTAGATCTGAACATATTTAACTCATTCAGATCTAAAAGTAGTATAACTAAACTCACCATTAGTGATTCTTTCTTTCTATCTATTGTTATATTCAAATTTATGTTAAATTAAATTAAAGCAAATCGCTTTATAAATCACCTTTTAATCAAATTTATGTCATGAAGAAAAAATGTTTTTTTTTTTAAATTGTTATTTACAGTGTTCTATATTTTCAGTGTCATTTCACTTCAAAAAAATATTTGACAGTTAAATTGGTGTTGCCAGTTTACAAATTTAGTAGTTCCAGTTTTTATATTTTCTACTCTTTTTGACAGACCATACACATTTTTGAATTATGTACCTACCTACCTAGTTCATTATAATATCCATCAAATCTACTAGCTTATTTAATGAACGTATTGAACTAACGAAACTCTTAGAAACGAAAGAAGTCGTACATGCGATCCATAGACTTAAATAATGCATCTAAGATGCAATAGAGAAACGCAAATGGTTAAAATATGAATAAAGACCTCATTAAGTAATTAATTCACATTTAGAGTCAAAAAGTAAATGCGGACTGCCAATGCATATTTAGGTTAGTATTTCAATTCAACATTGCCAATTTATTAATATTTTTACGCAATTGCTTGGCGTGTGATATTTAATTCACGGAAAAAACACCCTCGTACATCGATTTCTCATTTATTCCCTGTCGATATCGGTCGGTCACTATCATTTTCACCGTGCTAGAGCTCCTGTTAACTAGTTAGTTATGTTGTTATTGTGTAAATATTAGACTTGTCATAATTTAAAGAGAATCTGAGTATATTTCGAACAACACTCGGCTTATCAGTAATACATTAACACTCAGTTGGAGAAACCTAACAGAACTATTTATCGTTTATAAATTTCCTCGAAAATGTGATAAAAGTGCATTGGCAATTTAATCATGCTAAAACACAATTAAATTTATCTCTTCTCAGTAAATATTAGTGTCTATGAGAACTTCCCCACAGTTTGGTAAAAGCGTAGCTCTACAAGTAAAACCCTGTTTATAATTATCGAAAATACCGAATTCATTCGGTTGTATAAAGTATAAGGGAACGTACCCATACTACGTGACACGTTTAGGGGGGGGGGGGGGTCTTCAAAATGTCACGCTCCATACAAATGAGCGGCGGATTGCTTAGGATTTTGGTCACCGGGGGGGGGGGGGGGGGGGTTAAAAATTGCAAAAAGTTGGTCACGTAGTATGGGTACGTTCCCTAAAGTGTTTTAAACTTTTAGAATAGCAGTAGATTGAGAATTTTGCGCTCCAGTGCTTATAAAAATTGTTCAACGAAGCGAAGCTAGCAGTCCACAATAGAGTGTTGGTACCTATCCTGATGTATGGCAGCGAGGCATGAAACTGGCAGAGGAAGGATGGAAGTAGAATGATTAAAAATGAGATCCCTGAGGCGTATAGTAGATTGAGAATTTTGCGCTCTAGTGCTTGAAGTCCACGAAGCGAAGCTAGTAAAACCATGTGTGATCGTGTGAGAAATGTGGAGATCCGCAAAGAAAGTAAGCGTAATGAGTACAATTAAGAAAGAAGCCCTCAGATGGTTTGGGCATGTAGAGCGAATGAACGAAGAAAGGAGTGTGATATGACGCAAATGTGAATGGTAGTAGAAGTCTGGTATGTCCGAGGAAGACATCGCACGATCAAATGAATCAGACACTTTGGGTCGGGCCATATCAAGAGTCAGAATAATAGAAGAGTGTGTATGGGACGATGTATGAATGTGAATGAGGCTAAGAGTGTGAGCCAAGACCAAGTTGTTTGGTGGTCCGTCCTCTCCTTAGAGTAAAAATACACTCTAAGGTCCTCTTTGCCTACCCCTTAGGAAACGGATTGATTTTTTAAAAAAATTATTTGAGACACAAACAGGATATTTATAGAACATTCTTGTGATTGTGAGTAATATAAAACAAATTAAAATATAAATATCCCTATACTGATGTGTCTGCAGTAATCACATTTGATATTCTCAGAAGCAAACACATGAAAAACAATGTCAGTATTTTTATACATAACTTAAAAATTACAAAATTGAAAAACATTATAAATACAAAATATTTATCAAGTATTTATTAAAAAATAATAAAACAACAAACAATTTTTTTTATTTTTTATTTTATTGGTACGGAGATATTTCTTTTAACAAGTTAGGTATATTATTTACAAAAATGTCTATGATAGTATGTGTTTTAGGATGATTGTTGTATGATCGACACATTCTAGATATAAGAATAAAATATCCAGTATTATTGGTAAAAATTTCGTCCAAAATATAAGATTTCTGGTAGATTTGGGCTTGGCGTATAACTTGATTTGAATTACTAAGTTTTACTATCTACACGATTATTCACAATTTTATAAAGCATTAAGAGGTCATTTATGTTTCGTCTTTTAACTAGACTCTCTAATTTGATATACGAGTATGTAAGTCTTTGTTCGTACCCGTCTAGAAGATGGTAGACAATAGTGATGGTTAGTTAGTGCTTGAAATAACATTATGTAGTCCGGGAGAGAACTCGTACGTTTCATTTTACATGCAAATTTATTTAATTATTTAGTTACCTTGCATATATATATTTTAATTAATTATTTATACAAAAGGCAGTGTGTTTTACCATGTCCCATTTCTATAATCAATGAAACGAAGTCTGATTTTGTAATTAATTTTAGATAATATGTAAGATTAATTTGGTGGTTTATTAAATAGCATACATAATATATTTCTGAAAAATATACAGTTTTAAGCTTAACTAAATTTGGACTAACATTGAAAAAATCACGTTTAAGATTTCTGGTTTATAATCCGTTAGTTCCATTCGGTGGCCATATTTATTGTGACCATATTTTTTTAATCCCTTTATAGGGGCTTTTACATAGGTACTCTTTTAGGGGCTTTTACATAGAAATATTGTTTAGCGTTATAGAGGCTTTTACATAGGAATAGTTAACTTTATAGGGGCTTTTACATAGAAATATTGTTGTAGCGTTATAGGGGCTTTTACATAGGAATAGTTAACCCTTATAGGAGCTTTTACATAGGAATAGTTTACCCTTTCAGGGGCTTTTACATAGGAATAGTCCAATGCCTTATAGGAGCTTTTACATCGGAATAGTTTACCCTTATAATCTTTCGTATAGGAATAATTTACTCTTTTAGGGGCTTTTACAAAGGAATAGTTCCTAATATGGGCTCTTACTTAGGAATAGATAGGGGCTTTTGCACAGGAATAGTTTACTCTTATGGAGAATTTTATATGGGAATAGTTTTTCCTTTTAGGGGCTTTTGCATAGAAATAATTTACAAAATTATAAACAATTATTTCAATGGATACATTTTTTAAGATTATTATTTGTACAAACTGAACTGCCCCAGCAACAATATTTTGTATTTAAAGTGATAAATTGAAAATATCTACTAAAGAATCTACAATATAACCCTCCATTCGTATAATGTGAGCAATGAGAACTACAATGTCAAAAAACAAAATGTCGCTAGATGGCAATTTGACGAAAACGTTTTATTTGAATTTCCGCGAAACAACTGGCCCTAAAACTTAACAATTCGATTGATTTTAATTTCTTATTCTAAAAAAAATGTAGTCCTGTAATAAATATTTGTGTAACAATAATCGTGCTATTATGGTCAATGACGTTACATACTATATTAGACGAGGGGTAGAAATCTCAAAGTGGGAAGACAATCGCAAGACAATTGTACCGGTCTCGATATCTAGTACTAAACTGCTACGCGTCGAGTAAGGTTGCGTCTTACCAGTACTTACCAGTAAGTAGATTGCATTTTAAAAAGTGTCAAAATGCCCTCCTGTGTGATGAGAAAATGTTTCAATTACACTGCAAATAATAGTAAAGGCGAAGGAATAACACTTCATTTGTAAGTACACGCAAATTACTTAATATTATCGATTATTATAAATATTACAATAAATTTTCATGTTTCCCGCTCGCGGTTTTACACGTCATTACGAGACAGAGAACGTTGCATCAAAAAGTAACGAGCATAACAAAGACAACCTGCTAACAGTAGGTCGGTTCACACAGCGTCCCGCACAAGTTTTCTTCTATTGGGAAAGATGGGGTAAAACGTACACAGGGTAAATCGTTAATTAATTTAATTATGTTTGAATTGTCATAACTCATAACGCTCGAACCGAGCTTCCTTGCTGACAATGACAAGACACTATAATTTAATATACGTAAACACGCTAGTTGTAGTTAAGCTCTATTAATAATTATAATTTACGCTGTGACTTTATAAACGTAAAATGACAATTAATTCAATATAAATTTATTATGACTTATCAAATATGAATTTTAGGTTTCCCCGTGATCAACTACGACGACAGAAATGGACCACTGTTGTTCGCATTCAAAGATGCGAACATGATTGGACACCTTCGCTTTACAGCACAATATGTTAAGTTCATTTCAATAAAGACGATTTACATACCACGGTCAAAGGAAAGCGTTTTATAATGTCGTTGAGGAAAATTGTAAATAGATTTGTATACTCATTTGAACCTATGACCTGTACTGTATAATAAAATATGTTTTTAACAATACTACTATAATAGTACCGATATTGTATTGCTAATGATAACTCATATAATTATAATAAAAAATATTTGCCCGTGTGTCTTGTTTTACCCGCCTTTACCCTCCCCTGTGCGTAGTGTAACCGAGTGAGAGTATCTTGTTATCTCAGTCACACCCGTGATGTGAAAGCAGTATTCGGCAAAGAAACTAATACGCCGCCCGCTAATGTATCCGTGCCATTCATACATACACATTATTTGATTGTCTATCTTTATCACTTATCACACAGGAATAAACTTTTGAATTGAGAAATTATTGAAAATCGCTGAAAACAAAAGAGTGTTCCTTACTTTCCACATTATATTGTGAGTATGTGAGACTATAACGAGTCTATTTATTTTATATAACGTCATTGATTATGGTCCGGTTTTTCACAAACTTTACATCTTTGGGAAAAAAAATTACTCAACAGATTATCTGTTTTGTTATCTCCCACGTGGACTTTCCTGATAAAGTATAAATTATTAATGATTATTGCATTACGATAGCGAAATTGATAGCGTTTTCATGAATGAAGTAATTATTGTGTCATTAGTCATTCAATAATAATAATTGGACATGATTCTTAAAAATGCTTCATTGTTATCTGCGCTTTCCTTTTCGACAAAATCCCTTGAATTTCATTTTCCCATATTATTGCTGACTCACATTTTGCCAATTCAGGAAAAAATATTTCCTAGAAAAATATCTTTTTACAAAAAGACTTTTACAATATTTATTCTGCTTATGCGTCTTTTTTGCCACATTATCTTTAAAGTTATAAATTTTGTAAAATACAGTGTAGCTTGTGTCCCAGCTAGAGCATGCAATACCGCAGTATATATTCAATACAGCGATTTTGCGGTATCGGACATGTAATACCGCAAAATTTGCGGTATTGCGAAATTAGTAACAAAGATCATATATCTTCTGAAGAAAACTTTAAATGGTAATCCATCTTTTGCCACCATACGGGACACTTTCATAGAAAAAGAATGAGTTTTTTCGAAATAGTGTGATATCTTGCTTTTTTTCGCCGGTGATTGTAGTTTTTCGATGTGGTCATCTTCGTAAATTAAGGTAGAGATTTTAGCTACTGCCTCGGTAGATTGGCTGCGGCTCGTAGTTGGTGTTGCGCTAGGACAATCTTCTCATATCTCTTCGGAGTTAACATTTTTATCTCCAATTCCGTGCTTAGTGCGTAAATGAGTATGTAGTCCGCTTGTTGATCGTCAATTAGTTTGAATAATAACTGGACAGAGTTTACACTTCGCTGATTGACGATCTATAGATCGCAAAAAACGTTTCCTCACTATTTTAGAACTTTTGAAGTCTTTGAATTCAATACCATTAATTGTATTGATACAAGTGTAATATGTTAATATATTAGTCAAAATAATTCTTTTTCACGCTTTCACTTAGTAAACAAATAAAATAGGCCAGATTAGTCACTCATTTGTTCGACTTGCGAGTAGTTGCGAGTGAGACTGAGTAAACGTTAGTTTGCTGTAGGGCAGTGTTTCTTAACCCCTGGGGGGTCCGCGAATACCATTTCATAATAAATGCTACCAAAAGTCTCGTAAGGAAACGTCAGAAGAAGCACTGAATCATATACTGCTTTTTTCAATCACATGGCCTTTGTGAAAAGTCATTTTCTGCTCTTGTATATACTAAAAACATATACAGAAACAGATTACAAGTGGAATCCGATTTGAGATTACAACTTAGTGGTAACATCAACCCGAAGGTCAGTAATTTAGTTGCAAAAAAAACGAACCAATCTTCACATTAATTAACCGTTAATTAATGTGAATGTTGGTGTTGCTGTTCTACGTAAATAATTATTTTTTTTATTTATTTTTAAATAGGTATTTTTTTTTGTATTTGTAGTACTAAAATAAATGGTCCAAAATTTATTGCTGTTTTTTTTTTCATTAAGAGGGTTCTTGAAAATTGTGTTTGATTTCCTAGGGGTCCGTGGCTGAAAAAGTTTAAGAAACGCTGCTGTAGGGAATTCCGAAATTCCCCGACGCACTTTTCGTAGCAGGGATTTCCTTATCACGGTTCGATTTTAATACCGCGAAATTCGCATTTCTAATCTCGCTTTTGCGGTACTGAAATAAAGCGCGAAATTCGGGAAATTGCGGTAACGATATAACGGTATTGCATGCCCTAGTCCCAGCTCAAATAGGTCTCATGTAAATCGTTGTACTTCTCTTACAGACATGGTGAGAACTGTGATCTAAACGGTGTTAGAAAGAGAAAACGCCACGCTTTATATACAAACCTAGTATTTAACTATAGAAAAAATTACATGTGCACCTCAATGAAACCAAAGTTTCCGATAGCGATGTGAGAAAAATGTATAAAATTTCGAGAATTTTTTTTTATGAAACAACACAAACGTTTGCCTAATAAATTACGTAAGTATGTGTTTTTAAAATTTATTTTTCGTTATCAGTAATTTTAGGTAGAGAAAAAGTAAGGTAAGTCATTTTAAAAACTTTTTGTGTTTGTATTGAAAAGTTTAATATTTCAAAATGTATATTTTTATTTCTAACTAGCTGGTCCCGGCATGCGTTGCTATGCCATTTAATAAAGAAATTGTTTCTCCCCGAGTGTCCTTTCCCATTCGTCCCGTTCCCCTTCCGCCTCCCCTTCTTCTCCCGTCCCCATCCCCACTCGCGTTCACCTCCACATTCCCTCTCCCCACTCCACTCCCCCCCTTCCCCCGTCCCGCGAACCCCCCTCCCGAGTTCCCCTCCCCCTCCCAGGTTCCCCTCCCCCATCTCGCCCTCCCTTCCGCTTTCCATAGCAATAGCTGACTCCTCGCGTGCCACCAATAGCAATTTTTTTTAAACAAATTTCATAATGCCAGAGCTCACCGGAAGTTTTATGAAAACCTTGTCCTGACAATAACCAACACACAAACAAAAGAATTATCCAATTTGGTGCAGTCGTTCTAAAGTTATGCGCTTAGCAACACATTCAGCGATTCATTTTTATATTATAGATAATGAAATTGTATTTTAAGACCTTTCAAAAGCAGTTTTTAGTTTTCGGATATGTTCAGAAATATTTCATTTATTTGGATTCTATTGCAAAGCAGAAATATTTTGATCTTCTGAAATATAGAGCCGATTTCTGAGGGGTTAGAATAAGTTAGACAGATTTATTTTTACCGATGGCTATACTGATACTTGTGAATGACCACTTATACTTCGAAAATGAGTTAGATTTTTCAACTTTATGTCTTGGTGTGAAATAAAAAATAGTTTGCACGTGTGGTTTTAAGTTCTTGGTGGATCATTCTTATTTATTTCAAGTCTCCAATTTCCTTCTCGGGATCCCCAATTGCCAGCTTGTTGTTTATGGCTACAAAAAGAAAAAGGTTTTATTTAGAAATGCGTAAGTTATTGCTTAGATGGTTTTATTGTAGAGGATGCAGCGTTACAATGTGTAGGTATTTCAAAAATTTGTACACGATCAAAGATGGCGGGCAGATTTATGATAATTTTTTTGTTATCTTGATATAAATAAGTTTATACTAAACTTATTACTATATAATTATGAGTTTTTCCAGGATTTCAATCATTTCGCCAAAAAGCGTTGTAAAAATCACTGAATTCGCGTTGACTGAGTTTCAACCGCAATAACATAATTAATAATGAAATACATTATACATATTTATTTATTTTTAAATAAAGGTCAACATTCCCGAGTTACCTGGGAATGTTAAAAAAAAAACCTGCTACCATTATTGTAAGCAGAATATGTGCTGCCTGTGCAATGAAGAGGAGACTTGGCCAGCACAAGAATCGAACCCAACCAATCGATCAACCCGACGCATTAGTCAACTTAGCCACTGACCATTATTTCGATTATTAATTATTATTTTTAGTATTCTACAATCTTAAAATGTAAAAATGAATGCTTCTTTGTCCATTAATCACGTGATGTTTTTAGCAATTTTTTACTCCCCCCCCCCTGGTGATATGTGGTGAGGTTTTAGACTACCCCCCCCCCCCATGCCCAAAATCACGTGTATTTTTTTTAGTACAAAGTACTGAAATTTTCAGAATATTAAAGTGCGTTCAACGAAAAATAAATACTCGTGATATCTCATTGTATCCCCCCCCCCCTCCTTGTGATATTTCGTGATTTTTTCCGACCCCCCCCCCTTTCGAGCTTCACGTGATTAATAGATGACCCCTTTCGATGAAACTTTGGTGATTTGATATGCGCATGCCCGCGATGTTTTCTGTTTATAAAAGTGAGCACTGGCGTTGTGTAATTATTTTATACTACTATTAATCTTTGGCCAGTTGTTGTGTGCCCGCCCGAGAAGGTTTCTATATATACTGGTGAGCTCTGGTGTTGTGAAATTTGTATAAATAATTACAATAGTTGGCGCGCGAGTACTTTTAAGAATGCGCGTATTTCATGTAATTTAGCGGCAGGAAGGGAAGGCGGGAGGGGAAAGGGAATCAGGGAGGGGCTGAGGGGAACGAAGGAGCAGGGGGGGGCCGAGGGAAGGGGAAGACGGGGAAGGTGGAAGGGGAACGTGGGAGGGGGGGATGGTAATCTGGAGGAGGTGGTTCGCGGGACGTATGAAGCGGTAGAGGGGAGGGGGGAAGTTGGAGGTGTAACGTGTGATAGGATGGGGAGGCGAAAGGAAATCGGGGACGAATGGGAAAGGACACGCAGGGAGAAACAATTTCTTTATTTAAGTTGCATTGCAACGTAGTTAATAATGCAGAAACATTATTTTTGTAAAATTTTCTGCTTGTTTTTGAGAATGTCATAAAACGATTAATGTTTATTAACTTGGCCCTTATTAAATTTTTAATTTATCATGAAATATTCCTTAAAAGTGTGTCACCAATTATTTAAAATTCTTACAATTGGAGATTGGAGGAAGCAAAGGATTCCCCAATACACAACCTCAAAGTACGCAAGAAATAATCACCATTTTTCTGAATATTACGACATTGGTATCGCATAGATAAGAATAATATAATTGCATGATATTATTATGAAGAGGAAAATCTTGTATGAATGAACTAATAATAACCTCGATTTGTGAAATGTTTTTCAATCCCTGCCCCTGCGGTGTGATTACTCAATGTATGTATGTTCGAGAATCTTCAATGAAGCTCGTGGTTCGTCCAAATTGCAACTCTTGTTTATTTAAATTATCGAGAGGTTTACAATAATAATATATATCAATGATGCTTGGAGAAGATACGGCATTGCAAGCGGAGGACATTATATTTAAAACACTGGACATTGCATGATTTTACATTTGCTACCTCCATTAATAATAATAATAATTGGACAATTTATAGAGCGCCGTTTTTGTGAAAAATCACCTCAAGGGCGCTTACCGTTGGTATTACTTTTATAAGAAGAATAATGCCAAAGTTGAGTTAGCATATTTTTTAAAAGACTTTAGAATGTAGAACTCTTTAGTGCTGGAGAATTTCCATGAAATAAATGATCTTCACAAAAGCTTACAAATGAGAATTTGCTTATATTTTTACACAATAAATTGTTTACAATGTCGCAGGCAAAGAAGGCGACGGTTAAATGTTTTTTACTAATGGGCTGTCTGAAAAGGTGAGTTTTAAGTTTAGATCTAAATTCCGCCGAGTCTGTGATCATTCTTAAGATGATAGACTTCGCTTTTCGGCCCATACAAAAAGGACACCCAGGAAAAAACACTTTTCTACATCGAAAATTACACGAAATTAATATATTTTTTTATATTGCCTTCTAGAAAGTAAAAGCTACGTCGGTATGTTTTTACATTTTCGATGCGTTTCGTATTAACGTAAACATTCACTGTCAAACATGCACAATTTATCGGAAAATATTATTTAAGGAAAAAGTGCTGTTTATTCAATTCTTATAAAGAATTACAAAATTATAAAAACATACCGACATAGCTTCTTCTTTTGAGAACATATTACCGTTTTCAAATTACAATTTCGTGAAAGTTTCGGTATAGAAAAGTGTTTTCTCCCTAAACCCTTCTCCGAGCGATTTCTGTAGGTAAATCAGATAGTTTACTGCAGTTGTCTCGTTCGCACGTTTTAGATGTCGAGGCAAGGAGTGCATGGTCGGGGGGAGGGAGTCATCGTTTTCGATAATAGTGATGTTAAGACTACATAGTTTATACAACAATAGTGATGGGGTTGATATTTTTTATTCATGAGTTCAGTTTAGTTTCATAATAATGTATTTTAGAGATTACGGTCTAACACATTTTTTACAAAACGTAATATAATATTTTTTTCATATTACTATTGCATGATATTACTCAAACTTATTCCTGTGAACACATAAAGTTACTTGCGATCCATATAAATAGTGCTAAATACAAAGAATAATGTGAAATATTTTCGGACTTTCGTGAAATCGAAACAATCTTCCTCTGATATACCTAATAACACGTTCCGTGGAAACTTTTCTTTAAGTGATGGGCAACAAAAATTTGCAATCTTTTTAATGTTTATTTTCAATTTGTTTTTGTTCTTTCTCAAACTAAATACATTCTCACAAAAATAATGTCAATACTAATAATAATATGAGTTCAATAAATTTAAATTCGATTTAACATTAATACATCTTCAGTAAGTATTAAAATATCTGCAAAATGACAACACAAAAAGGTGCTGGTTGTGATAAATTAAATTCAATTTTTTTTTTAATTGTGCTGAACAACTTATTATCTCGGTGATATTGCTATTCACACATTCTCTCAAAGAAAACGTAATTTCACACTATTTGGAAAAAAGCTTTTGTAATGTCTTTTTTTTTTAAAGGAGGATAAACGATCAAATACGCGATGTCTGCTTTCAATTTGATTAGATCTTTAATTTCCAGAAATTCTAAAACTGATTAAAAAGTGTGTAAAATCTGGTTAAACGTGCACCTTTCGACAACCAGCGTAAAATTGCCAAAAATCCGAAAATAAAACCTTAAAGCTTCAAAATATTTTTTTAAAATACTCAATATGATCATTTTTCACCGAAAAGCTTGTCAAAAAACACCGAAAATTTTTAATTTTTTTCTTCCTACATTATCTGCCTACATTGATAGGTTAAGCCAAGCCAACATTTTTGTTCTTTACTATAAAAACCAGATAAATTTTCGTGGACCCCCGCACACAACTTGTGGACCCCCATTTTTTTATCACGCCAACGTAGACCCCCGTCGAGTCTTTCTTGGACCACTGGGGGTCCACCTGGACCACTTCGGGAATCACCGAAATGACTAAAATATTCAATATTCGTAAATTATTTATATCGCAGACTATGAAATATGTATTTAAAAACAAAAATGGTTTCGAAAAAATGAAAACAGAATTAGCAAAAGTACTAATAATATTTTTACCCCACAAACCAATACCATGTCAATGCAAGCACATAGCAGTTTTATTGGTCCTCGAACATTTAATCTTCTACCAAAACACATTCAAATATCACATTAAAAAATTAAAATTGTGGCTGAATGATGCAGATGTTGAGACACTTTTAATATGAATTCTTTGTAAACCTTAATGTTTCATTTTTTAATACAAATCTACGGTAACTTCAAGACTAACTTTATTTACTTTTTAAAACTATATCAATCAACAACAAAAAAATGTTTCACTGTTTTTACTACATTTTTTCACAAATACCTTTATTTCTAAACATTGACTTTAGAATTAACATTTTTTTCTTGTACTTACTGATGTAATATTGCATTTTTGTTTATATTACCCACACGTGCAGTGCCTTTTAGTGGTTTCCCATTTCCTACTTTTGTCTATTATGTATTTACTTATTGCTAAATATTACTTGTACCTTCCCATTCTAAATATTGCTAAATATTACTTGTACCTTCCCATTGTAAATTCCCATTTGTAAAAAAACTTTGGGTCAACAAAACTACAAATACTTGGGAACAAATTTCTTTAATAAATTACCAGAAAATATAAGATCCCTTAAGGACAGTTTCAAAAATTTCAAAACACAATTAAAAAAAAATACTGAAAACCTTAACTAAAAAAAAATAAATGATAAAATAAAAATTAAAAAATATATACACATATGTTTCTCTTATTCTTTATATAAACTAAATTAAAAAAAAAAACAAAATAATCTAACAAATAATACTTCCTTCCTCCACACAAGCATCTCCTTATTATGGGAGAATATTTAAAAAAAAATATGTATATTGTATTTAATAATTGTATTAATTGTTTTTATATACTTTCATTACATTTATTTATATATTGTATGTACTGTACCAAAAAAAATAAAAAATTTCAATTTCAAAAAAAAAAAAAAACCTTATGTTTACATCTTACTGTATTTATAAAATATGTAAAATTACTTTTGAAATGTAGATATGTAGATATAATGGAAAAAAAAAGATTATTGGAGTCGATACCCTCTCAATATATTGATTGAGAAATCACTAAGTCCGGCGAAATCAAAATGCTACGAAGAACAAATAATTATGCGGATTGCTTAGGTAGATAGGTACATGCAGGGCTTCACGCGCTTCCAAGATCCGAATAGGAAAGATGCTAGACCCACAATATATCAGCTGTAAATCATAGCTGTGCGGGTGAGGTGTAGGGGCGGTGGATAAAGGGGGATGGGGGTTTCCGGCCGGCAGTGTGTCACAAGTGTGCGTTCTCTTGTTTTGAATATCGTAAGTGTGTGTGAGGTTGTATCGAGCGGGACAGAGAAGATTTAACGAAATACCTAAACGTTCCGCGTTTGTTTCAAAATCTAGCCTCTTAAATCATGTAGCAGTCCATCCCAGGCTTTAGGTCCTGACACTCACCGAACTTGTATCTGGTGTGCGCTTTGGTTCCTTCGACCTTCTGATAGCCGATGATGCTGCTGACCTGAGGGTTGATTGTCGAGAATTGCAATTTTCTAGCCAATAAGTACCTAAGTCGGAGCCAATCCGTTAATCCGATATTCTTTCAGGACATTTGAGCCACTGAAGATGAATATTTTACTAGATACTAACCGCCTATGTAACGTAGGTTAGCAACCATTGTCTCCGGATATGATTTTCTAAAGAGATTAATTCTGTCAAGTAATCAAATTCACTAATAGTTCATCCCTCGTTTCTACTGTCTATGGCAGCGTTTCCTAACCTTTTTCAGCCACGGACCCCTAGGAAATCAAGGTCAATTTTCAAGGACCCCCAATAAAAAAACCAACAATTAATTTCGAACATTTTTGAAGTGAAACCATCTTTAGCACCGTTGTGAGTTGTAACTCGATGAAACGAAAAAATAGCGACACTAAAAAGAGACAAACACATACATCCATAGGATTTAGCCTGTGAGAGAATGAGATAGTATAATGCGGTGCTTTGTAGCCTCCTCACACTTGTCTACTTTAATTTTCTGTAGGTTTCACTTCTACCGCCTGTGAATTGCGCACTCTAATTTTTTTTAGTAAGTACTACAAACAAACAAAACAATATTTTTTTAATAAAAAACGTTAATAATTAATGTACAAAAGCAACACCAACATCCACACTAATTAAGAGGGCATTACCAGAGAAAACCAGAAATATGTCATTTTCAAATCAGATTTTAGACGTATTGACTCTTTTCCACAAAAAAATATAAATGGATTTCGAAAGATTGTTCTTTTATCTAGCATTCGCATGTAATAAATTTTGAGAAAATTTTTTAATTTTTAGTATAATAAGGTTATTCCATAGGTCGTTGGCAGATTTGTTCAATTTTCAAAAAAGATTTTGTATTATACCACACCCATTTCAAATAATATAATCATGCAGTAAAATAAATCAATACATTATCTAGCAAACGCATGTTTTAGAATTTTAATTTTAGTTTCAATAAAATCATTAAAAAATATGTACGTACATGTGTTTCTTGACGAAAATTGGTCCATTTGTGTATTTATTTGCGCACTTACAAACTAATATATTTCAGATTTTTTTAACTTTCTTATAAAATTTAGACATTATTGAAAAATGTTAAATACTTATAATCAAAAAATAATTACAAAAAGTACATTATTTTAATAGTTTTATCATCACGCCTTTCAGCATTTTTGGATGAAGGTGTAAAATAAAGCTAATTTGGATTGAAATAAATTCGATATTGAGTTATAATTTAAAAAAGCTGGTACGGAGAATAATTAATCTTTCTCATTGTAACCGCCCTGCACGATCGTAAGAACAACTTTCGACGATATGTGGATTTTCGTCCGCTGGCTGGTTAAATGAATTATTGCGAAGGTTGGTTTTTTTTGCAATTAAATTAGTGATTGATGTTGCTACTAAGTATTAATCTCATATCGGATTCCACTTGTTAAATCTGTTTCTATGTTTGTTTTTAGTATAATATACAAAAGCAGAAATACTTTTCACAGACAGATGTATGTGTTGAGAAAAGCAGTAAATGTTCCAGTATTTCTTCTGATATTTACACACAGCGCCCTTGAGGTGATTTTTCACAAAAACGGCGCTATATAAATTAGCCAAATATTATTATTATTATTTATTTCCTTATAATCTTTCTTTACATTCACCCAAAAACTTGATAAAGACGCTTTTTTGAAATTACGTTTCAAAGCTGAATCACAAGATTTTCTATTAATTTCTTTTTCCTGTGCCGTTGTCAAATATCAGTAACATCTGTGTTGAAAGGGTCTAATATGCAATTTTTTTGTCGGATACTGGAAAATAATCCAAAACGAAGACGCGTAGCTATTTTGGTAGCATTTATTTATTATTGTTAAACGGTCCAAAGATGAGACTGCGGACCCCCGTTCATGTAGGTTAAGAAAACTGGTTTATGGTTCCAAATAATGACCATTAGAACCAAAGCTCACTCCAGTCTCGTTGATATTTTGTCATTGACAAAAAAATAGCAATTTCTCTTGATTTGTCGCCAGACCTGGTCATAAATTACGTTGGTCGAAGGGACACGAATTATTGGCAGGAGCCCGGACTGGAAATCCCAACCCAACCCCGGGGTTCTTTACCAAGTCGAATTAAGATCAACCAGCCGAAGGTCGTTATTTTACGAGGGGTCTTTTTTACAATTATTTTTATAAATGCATGCCATTTCTTTGCACTTAACATTTGTGTTCAACAACTGGAGGTCCCACATTTAAAACATGTGTCGTTACCTATTACCCGATCGCTTTCTTCACTCTGTTCAATAGAAAAAGGATTTTGTCCTATTATATTATTACACCGAATATAAATTAAATAAGTATATAAATTCGGATGGTTTGAAATTGTAAATAATCCAAAAAAAATATTATTTTATAGTATATCATTTCGGGGGGCCAACTGTCGAGCACCATATTTGATGTACCTACATAATGAGCATTCAATCGATCTGTTTTTAAGGTCCTGTCCAAAATCCTGTGAACAATGTTTGAAAATCTCCTACTACCACTACTTACTACTGCCACTTTAAACTTCAAAATCTCCTGCTTACGAACCCTTTTCGGTTATGGTTTTATTATACATGTATAATGTGGAAAATTAAATTCTTTAGAAAATGATCTTAAACAATAAAATATTTGAGCCTGAGCTTTGCAAAATAAAATAAATCATGATTTTGGCGATGTGCTTTTCGTGAATAAATCAAAACAGGCGACGGAAATTTAAACCTAATCGCCATGTATATAAGAAGTTGTATTGTTTACGGCCTAATACCGAATTTAACACGACGTGGTGTGTCACTTTAAAGTGCCAATGCTGTATTGTGATTTTTTTATTATTTTTTGTTTTATTTTGTAAGGATTTATATTGTAAGGACTTATAAACCTTTCACCTTCGCCTTCGACATTGTAAATAACTAAGTGTGTAAAAATAAAGCAAATTCTTAAAATTCTCCAGGCTTTCAAAATAAATAAATATTAACTCAACTTTGGCATTAATCTTCTTATACATATAAATGTAAAACCAACAGTGATGAGGGTAGCAAAGGTAAGGGAACGTACCTATACTACGTGACCAACTTTTTGCAATTTTTAACCCCCCCCCCCCCCGGTGACCAAAATCCTAAGCAACCCGCCGCTCATTTGTATGGAGCGTGACATTTTGAAGACCCCCCCCCCTAAACGTGTCACGTAGTATGAGTACGTTCCCTAAAGTCATGCAATGTTCAATGTTTTAAATATAATGTCCTCCACGTGCAAAGTCGTATCTTCCCCAAGCATAAACTTTCTAATAAAGTGTGTTTTATCGGAAGTCTCCTGCAGGTAAGTATGTTTCTGTATCTATTTGTAAATAATAAAATTAGATAGAGCCTAAGATTCATAATTCATAATAAATTGTAAAGCGCCCTTGAGGTGATTTTTCACAAAAACGGCGCTCTACAAATTATCCAATAATAATAATTATTATTATATTGACCGGTCAGTTGTTGAGTGGACATAGCGCTTGGATCCCATCCGGACGTCGCGTTTTCAATTCCTCGACTGGCTAAGTCCTCCATCACAACACAAGCAACATTTTCGGCTTTCTGTGGTGGTAGTAGGAGATTTTCAAAGGTTTTTAGGTTATTCGTAACCCGGGAATGTTTGTCTTTCTTTAAAGTAAAAAAAAATATTCCGATAAGTAAGTACAATGAGAGAATTTTAAAATCAAATATAACAAATTACCTACCATTTTACATGGTGTCCGGAAATGAGTGGTTCAAGCGGGAACCTGGTGAATAAAAATAATAATAGAATAATTTGTAAAGGGCCGTTTTTGTGGAAAATCACCTCAAGAGAGTTCAATTTATTACGAGTTCCTAAACTATCTAATTTTATTATTTACAAATAGATACAGAAAATATACTTAGGTACCTGGCAAGTCACTCCCGAGAAACACTTTTATTAGAAAGTTTAAGTTTTAATGTATATACATAATTAACAATTGGAATTGATTTTGTGGCATAACTTTTTTTTGATTTGATCTTTCGTTTTTGAGTAAATCGAGAGAAAAGTTGGAATATCGAAATTCGATTATCAATTTCATTGGCCTCTCTGAAGCTTAACTTTTTAAGTTTTATTTATACATATAGATAGTCGAAATCCAGTTTGGCGACATCGGCTGTCTTTCTAATCGGTATAGATCAGACTTACGGGAATTATTTTAGTGATAATAGATACTAAATATTGTAATATTTAATATAAAGACAATATTAGCGAAACTCTATCGAAAATCTGAAACAGAAATATCAGAAAAAGGTACGGTCACATCTGGGACTGGAACCCAGGACCTACGCCTTGCCGGGGCAATGCTCTACCAACTGAGCTAATGAATCCCTAACCGATTCGGTCACATTTAACTGTATCATTCTTCAACTAAGAACTACCAACAGTATCTTCATTTTCTTAAAGCGTACCGATTTCATTTGAAATCGATAAATTATTATTTGTAAGTCATTTTTTCGCCAATGCAATTTTTTCACCCAAATAAGGTAAGGTTTTCATTTCAATAATGTAATGGTCGTTCGGAAAATGCAGGAGAAAATAGCGAAAACTAAACCCTTCAAAAGACACGGTAATTTGTATGTAGTTGGGAGTGGATTTGTTGCAGGCGGTTTGCTGGGTTTTTGGTTGGACTCTTTGTTGGTTGGTTGGAAGGTAAAAATAGGGTTTAGGGCTTCGGCGCCCCCGCGCCCTCCGCCCCAAGCCTTGCAGCCAGTCGACACGTAGCGAATATTCCTGAAGGGTGACCCCGACTTGCCAAACTAATCGTGCTTAGACCACTTATATCACGAAACTTGAAAATTCATCCAATTTAAAAGTTAATATTCACGTTCTGTGAAAGTACTATTCAAGTTCTGCAGTACATCCAAGGTACAACTGACCCATACTGGAATAATAACAGAATTTGAATATTAACTATGAAATGTGATGAATAATTGTTCAAGTTCTATGAAACTGGCCCTAATGATTTTTTCAGACTTTTTCGCAACACAGATTTGAGGCACTCAGCGGAAGAGTGGCCCAACCCACTCCAGCGAAAACATATTTTTATATATATTTTTGTCATATCTATGAAGCCACAGTGGACCAATTTTAGTTTTCACTGATTTAAAAGGCACCTTAAAACAGTAACAACATGAACTTTGATTCCCGCCCTTTCTTGGCTTATAATGTTTTTTGCATCTTTTTTGCTTTTGAATGGCTATTGGATGCTACAACCGGTCAGTGACTGAGTTGGCATCGCGTCTGGGTCCCGGCATCGCGTGTTCGATTCCTCTGCTGGCTTAGTTCACCATCACGACACAAGCAACATTTTCCACTTACTTTGGTGGTAATAGGAGCTTTTCAAATATTCTCAGGTTATTCGTAACCCGAAAACATTATTTTTTTTTAAATGTTGCTTTTACCAGTCTCTTTTTGTTCATAAATTTTTTTTTTCTTACCTTTTTTGGCTTCTTCTATCTCTTTCTATCTTCTTTTTGCTCCATCTTTCTTCTACTTGCCTCTTATTAGTTCTCCTTACGTTTAAATAACAAGTTAATATAAAAGAGTGCCTAGTTCCCTAATATTTGATGGTCACCCTTCGCATACCCGACCTATTCCCATTCGCCCACTTGGGGACCGCCCCAACAAGCAGCCCGTATCCCCGGGGCCACCCCAAAATACAAAGGGCACCTCCTCAAAATCATAACCAACTCCCCGCTCTTTCCATTCACAGAAAACTACCTTTCTACCTAAAAGGATCACTTTACTTTGACGATTTAACATTTCTCAACCCCTCGAGGATGGGTGACGTTCAATAGAAAAAATAATAATGGTTTGCCTAGGAGGGTTCTAGAATTGAGATGCGCGCGCAGTACGAATGCGTTTCAAAAAGGTTCCATAATTTTCACAGTATTCTAGATTTTTGTATGGAAAGCCTTTTTCTTTTTTACTTGTGTTGTGAAATTTACTTGCGCATTTGTCGGGGCTGGGCGTTTGATGTTAGTCGAGTTTTGCCCTAGGCAAGTTTATCTCGTTCATGGCATGCGTTATCGCGGTAGACTCAACAAGACGGTTGTTGTGACTGGTTGTGTTCTGTTAGAATAATTAAATGTAATTTTTTGTATTAATAAGTTTTTCCACGTCTTAGTTTTAATCGGAATGTCGACTGATCACTTTCCAGAATCTGTTGATTACAATATTTTTGTGTGATTAATTCTGCGGTGGTGAAATATTAGCCTTTATATAGGCGGAAAATGTGAGTTGCGCTGTTAGATAACTCGACTCCCAGAAGTGAACACCATTCTGTGTTTATCGTCGGTAATAATTTAATCATATTCCCGTTTTATTGGTGTCGACTGCAATAGAAGTTAAATATTTTTTAGCGCCGTATTTTTTTTTAAAAGGCCGTACATACTATTGATAGATACGACCTTTTTTATTTTATCACAATGTTTTTCATCTCTTTTACCCTTGTCAAAAGAATTTCGTTGAATTATCTGGTTTTGTTTAGTTATTAGTTTATTGGTACACATTTAATGTATTTATTATGCGTTTTACCGACTTGATTAATTTAATTAAGTATAACTTGTTTTTGGTTTAATTTATTAATATTTCTTGTTTTGTTTTTGCAGATAAAATAAATGAATGAATGGAAAAATGGCGCTGTTACCAAATGCGATGAACTATTCGGGTTCCATGGCGCCGGCGCAAGTCTCCCCCTCTCCTCACAACAGCGGCATGGACAAGTTCCTGTCCAACCTGCTGCAGGCCATCGGCCAGTCCGACCTCGAGCCCCTCTACCCGCAGCCACCCTGCGACCTCATCAGCTCCAACATCCTCCACGCCATGGGCAAGCTGGACGACCTCTCTCTCTCCGAGTCTCCGCAGACCTCCTCCTCTGCCGGCTCCCTGTCCTGCTCCAAGTGCGACGACCGTCCCATCTCCTCGCGCTGCCTCGAGTGCCGCGAGACCTACTGTCACGAGTGCCTCAGCGTGCCCTCCTTCGACTGCTGCACCAAGGAGCACACCATCGTCCCCGCCGGCCAGCACTCTCCCGCCATCCTCAAGAACACCTACAGCGAGATCCCAAAGGACTTTCAGTGCGAGATCCACTGCGAGAGCATCCGGTATTACTGCGAGACGTGCATGAAGATCGTCTGCCAAGAGTGCACCCTCTGGGAGCACAAGGATCACGTCACCGTCTTGATTCAAGACGCCATCCAAGTGTCTAAAGTTAAAGTGCAAAAGTCATTCGAGAGCGGCAAACTGGGAACCAAGTTCATCAAACACAGCATCGATAAAGCCGTGGCCATCTCCAGAACCGTGGAGAGAGACGCGGCGCAAGTCTCTATGAAAATACGCAAGGCCATGCGACATTTTATTCTGGCCGTAGAAGAAAGAGAGCGACAGCTTTTGGAGAAAGTGTCAAAGATGAGACAACTGAAGTTAAACGAATTGTCGGATCAGATGCACGGGCTGCGCAACGCCTTGGCCGGCTTGGCCCAGACTAATGACTACCTGTGTAAGGTGCTGGAGTCTGAAGGAGTGGAGATGCTGTTGGCCAAAGAAAAGGCTGATGTGCAGATCGAGCTCTACGCTAACATGTACAAGAGCCTTCAGCCAAAGGATGAAGGATTCTTGTTCATATCGCCCAATTTTGAATTGGTAATGGAACTTAAAAAACAAGGAGACGTGATGTCCACTATTTATAATATCAACAATAAGGTCAATATTGTTGGCAATAACGGAGCGAGCACCCCCATTCCTATACCGGCCACAAATTCGGCATTTGGAGATATTCAGCGAGCCATAAAGAGGCCCGGACCCATAGTCCCCCCCAACAAGGGCTGCATCCCTACCACTCCCAATGCTGTGGCGGGAATTATTCAAAACCCTTCTGCGGCGGATAAAAACATCAGGAAAGGTACGGGACAGTGTATCCCGGGAAGTGCCGCTCCTGTGGTCGCCAAGCAGAGTCGCAGCCCCCTCCCCAGCCTGCCTACTATCACTTTCGGCACAGATGGCCAGGGAGACGGACAAGTCAGTCGGCCCTGGGGGCTGTGTGTTGACAGGGAAGGAAATATCATCGTAGCCGACAGGAGGAATAATCGTATTCAGATATTTAGTCCAGAAGGGATGTTTAAGCTCAGTTTCGGCACCAAGGGCACGGCTCCCGGAGAGTTCGACCTACCCGCCGGAATAACCACAGACGTTCAAGGCCGCATCGTCGTCGTGGACAAAGACAATCACCGAGTTCAGATCTTCACTCCGACCGGTGGCTTGGTTCTCACGTTCGGTACGTACGGTAAGGGTTGTGGTCAATTCCGTTATCCGTGGGACGTAGCCATTAACTCGGAACGGCAGATCGTCATTACAGATTCTCGGAATTATCGTATCCAATTGTTCAATTCGGAAGGAGTCTTTATCACCATGCTGATGTTTGACGGAATCAACCATAGTCGCATGCTGAAGGGGCTCACCACCCCGCGCGGGGTGTGCTTCACCCCCTTGGGAGACATCATTATCTCTGATTTTGAGAACCATCGCTTGCTGCTGATAGATTCGACATTGACGTCTATTCTGGGTGCCAAGGGCTACGAGGGCTTGGCCATCGGGGAGTTCAGCCGGCCTTCGGGGATCATCTGTGACGACGAAGGTAGGATAATAGTAGCTGACTCCAAGAACCAGCGAGTGATAGTGTTCTCCCCATGCCTGGAATTCCTGTGGGCACTGGAGGTGAAGGGGACGGGGCCTGAGGAGAACGATCGCCCTACGGATGTGGGGCTCACCCCGCAGGGTCGGCTGGTGGTCATCGTGGAGGGTCTGCCGGATGCTCGCGAGACCAACACTCCGGGTAAAACTTTTGTACAAATATTTTGAAAAGAAAACAAGTATTACTTGCATTTCTGTGAATCTGCAATCACCCAATCAATACTCAAAGTTGCTTATATTTTTACACTGACAAGGCCATTTGAGGTCAATATACCTCCGCCTAGTGGAGGCGGGTGACAGGCAGTGACTGACAGTGGATGGAAGAGATGATCTGAAAGCAATACTGGATAGATAGTAGAAGTAGACTGGACTGTTTGTTTGGGTGCAAGAGTTGGGAGGTTGCGGATGCAGTTTAGATTGATAGATAACGAAGTTATACCATTTGTTTACCTCAGAAACATTACCTCAGAAGTGAAAGCTTCTACTAAGATATGATATAGATGATATATTTGGGAGTGAAATGGAGAGGCATGTGCGTATTAATAAAATACAATATTTGGTTAATGTTTACATGAAATGTAAAGAAAGAAGCCATCAGTGTTGTGATTGTAGCTATATAAATGTATTCTCCTTTACTCTGCAATAACTTAAATAATTTCTAAGATTTGTTTTATTTGTAAGATCATTTTATGTGCGTTTGTTTGGTTGGGAAGGGCGATTAGGCCCCCCTGGGAAGGCCAGCATCCGCCACCTCCAGTTAGTAGCCCTAGGGCTGAGCCGAGCCGCCTAACGGTTAGATTTATTTTATTTTGATACAGTAAGACTGAATATATAAGACTGCAATGCTATTGCATTACCTCTAATAAGACTGCAATACGATTGTGTCCGCAGCAGGCATTATTATTTGTTTACTGAACAAGATCAGTCGGTAGCTAATTCTTATTTCTAGGTTAAAACGTTGTAACGAGGGAGTAATTATGTATATTGTATTTTAGATATTTAAAAAATATCCAGCTTGATTTGTGAATTTTTCTATGTTGTGTTTGTGTCACAATTATTCAATAATAATGAATTATCCAATGTATTTAATGAGAGAAATGTTCAAATAATGAGAGATAATGACTGACTTTTAATGTATATTTATATGATATACCTCGAGAGAATCTGTAATGAGTTCCTATTTATTTAAATAATGTAATGTGACTAAATCGGACTACCTCATCTTGGGAACTGACTCTGCCGGCCACCACAGCCAAATCTCCTCTTTCTAATGAATTCTGTATGTACCAGTACAATTAGTGTAATACATACATATTATATACATAATGAATCAATTTAATACCTTTGTAATATTAGTTACTGCAAATATTTGTGCAATAAAAGCACTTGTTCCTGAACTTGTTCTTATTTTACTTTCCCTTCAACAATACCCATCCCACAACTAATCACGTATTCTTATTTTACTTTCCCTTCAATAATTCCCATCCCACAACTAAAGCGCTCGTTCCTGTTCTTCTTATTTTACTTTCCCTTCAACAATTCCCATCCCACAACTAAAGCACTTGTTCTTCTTATTTTACTTTCCCTTCAACAATTCCTATCCCACAACTCGTTGAACAAGTCAATGGTCATGGTCATGAGCAGGGCCGGATCTACGAAATCTGGCGCCCTGTGCAGTAGGTACCGATGGCGCCCCCCCCCAACATTTTTATTTTGATTAAAAATTCCTTCACCCCAATTTTTTTTTTTTTTTAAATTTAATTACTTATTATTTTTTTAACACTAATTTATCAAATAAAATCAAGACATATAAAGGGTGTAAGTTTTCCAAGTGACCTGGCGGTAGCTCTCACACTCGTTTTTTTTAAAGAGAGGATCGCCAGGAGCCCTATACTCTCTGAATCTATTGGGTAAACATAAATTATGGTGCTATTTTAATTATTTTAGGAAAAACTCTTTGCAAGCTATGCTTTAAAATAATACAACGATTTGTTTGTTTGTGCCCGTACCATGATTTAAAATATAGGTTACGAGACAATGCGTTTTCGCTGAACTAGGTCCATTAGACATTCTTGAGATTTACTGCTTTTATGTACCTATATACCCAACGCGAATATTAGAAAAAGCAAATACAAGTACGTTCTCATGGCAACGTACAACACAAGAATAGCATCTAGCATCTACTAGCTTCTGACAGGCAGTCCCGACGAGAGACAGTGAGCGGTGATAATAAGAATATAACCTCAAATTTGTGCCTTGCATTTCCCCTGTGTTGAGCGAACAAACACTAAACACTAACGTATGGTATCAACGGCTTACGAACAAAAATACCGCGCTGTGATTGGTTATTGAATTTGCATCGCACCTATTCTTCGTAAAAGACGGTAAAAGATATATGGAAAAATAGATCTTACGTTTAAACTAAATATATGGAATTTGTAAAAAAATTCTGTAACTGACTATAAATTCGTAAGCCGTTGATACCAACCAGATGCGTGCGCATTCTGTTTCTTTGGAAAGTGTTGCTAGAGCGTAATAATTATTTCGTACTATGGGTAATTTTTAAACGATTCAGGGAATAGGTATTAAAACTAAATTTTAATACAATATTTATTTTCTCACGGGCGCCGCGGCGCCCCTTCGGAGTTGGCGCCAGGTTTTTGCACGTTTTTGAACGTATAGCAGATCCGGCGCTGGTCATGAGCATCTATAACAAAGCAAATGAACCATCTAAATATTCACCGGGACACTGCCACTGCCTCCTGAGGATATACATGGAGTCGACAGAAGTGAAAAGCACCAATAAATAGCTTTAGGAAATATGACAAGAATGGTGTGTTAATGCTAAAGTTAATGATAATGTTACTACCTCAATTGGAAGAAGGTTCAGATAAATCAGACTGGCTTAGGCATCAGGGCTCCATGGAATCCCAAGTAAATCTGACTTCCAAGAAAATAGACGTCTTGGTGCAGTGATTCATATGAGGTGTAACATAAAAAAATGGGGAACCACGGTGCGGAACCAGGAGATATTGCCAAATAATCAAAGACAACTGGGCTTAGATAACGTTAATGTAGGTGCCGCAAGAAAAGATAAAAATCATTGCACGCTCAATAACACTCTATACAGACCCGCCACACCTAAGCAGATGATGTGCTCGAAGTTCAAAGTTATACGCCGTAATTTGCCGTAACCGCTGCTGAGGCGATATGCAAAAAGTTATGCGACCCCTTCTCCACTGTTAAATAGGAGAGGGGGTCATTTTAATTACAGAGCTACGTAAACATGCGGATGACAAGTGTCATCCAGTACAAAGAAATGACATTTCACGACAGCTCTCTAATTCATCTGACCCCCTTTCCTACCATAGGAAGAAATATTTGATAGCGTCGTGTGACGGTACAACACATAAGGGCTCGAGGTTCAACAGATAAGTTAAGTGGCAGATGCTTAAACACGGAAGATAGCACAAAGGGCCGATGGCCTAACCCAACCATACTCAACCTGCGACCCGCCAAGCTTTTGTGTGCGGCCCTAAACACTTTACCATCAGGAACTTGATTTAAAAAAAACTATCATTCTAAATTTCGTATATCTTGAGATTCGTTTCGACTTTGACGCACAGATAGTGCACCGAATAGGATTGTCATTATGGTCCACATGATCTGGTACAAGAGTAAAATACGATATGTTGTTTAGATTTTCACGACCAAAAGGTTTTTTTGTTATTTGTTTTTGGGGTGTTATGCCGTGTTGCGCTACCTCCCTCTTTAGCCAACGTTTCGGACAGCGTTACAGTGTCCATCATCAGGGCAGATGTGTAAGAGTGTTGCTATTTAACACGCTAGATTTATTCCCAAAAAAACAAATATTTGACACAAACGCGCGCAAATAATTTATAAATAAAAGTGCCACTTCTAGAAACAACCGCATCAATTATAATACATAAAAACTGGTTAATGTCACTGGTTCGTCAGGTAAATACTAATTTTAACAGCATTCCTTGCTGTCGTATTAAGTACTGTTTTGTTATAATTTAAATACGCATAATGAGGTGATTTTTCACAAAAACGGGGATCTACAATTATTATTCAAATTATTATTAGTGGCGGGAGTGTCTTAATCGAAAAATGTTCGACGAAAAGAGAGTGCTTCAAGACAAATGGGAAGAAGAATATTTCTTTGTTGGGGGGGGGAGTTGATGATATTTTTTCGTCATACCAGTATAGTGTTGCGGCCCGCGTAAATTTACAAATACATGTATGTGGCCCGAAGAGAAAAAAGGTTGAGTATCATTGGTCTAACCTGTGGTATGCGTACCCTTTGGGGTACGCGAAGCGAAATTGGGGGTACGCAATATCATGCACGCATATAGAACACTGGTTAAAAATGCCAGAAGTCATGTTACACTCTGTATAAAATTGTATTTGTGTGACTTGATTTTTAAATTTATGTAATAATGAGTATTAAAAAATTAAACATGTCTTTCATTACACAAGTACAAAAGATAGATAGAGGGTACAGGAAACAACAAATTTGTCGAAAGAGTCAAGGGAAGGGGTACGCAAGCTCAAAAATAATTGCTTATTGTCTAATTGCTTACTGAAGCTACGCAGGCCATTTCCGTATCAACAATAATAATTGAAAATACATCCACAATCTCATTTATTAGGTTAAAAACAATAAAATTATAATTATGTCTTATAGTTATTGATCATGTTTTCAGGATCAAGAATTTCCTTCGGTCCAAAGGCAAATTCACAGGCGTAGCAAATCATTCCTAGTTTAGTCCAGCACTCTGTACAGTAGGTAAAGTTACAAGCTGGACACACATAGATTATTTCTTTGAGAAGTTTTGAGAACAAAGATGCATTCTTTAAGAGCCTGGCCAAGATTTCTGAAAAATATAAGACAATAAAAGACCGGAAAACTTGAAATTCAATTCAAAATGATGTCAAAGTAGGTACCATTTTGTTTTCAAATTGTGGAGCCGAATTTGAATTCTTAGAATTGCTAAAAATAAGCTTTAGAATATGACGAGTGGAAGATACTATCAATATCAGTGACCGGACAACTCAGAATGATACCAACTCAGAAGCACCTCAGAAAGGTCATTAAGAGTGATGATAAAAAAATGGTTAAATAGGTTAAGTTAGGTTACGGTTACCAGCTATTTTAAAATTATTTTTTCATAGCTTTTAATGACCTTTCTGAGGTGTTTCTGAGTCGGTTTCATTATGAGTTGGCATGGAACCATCAGTATCGCCCTGGTGAAAGACCACTATGAAATGTTACCTGGAAAGGCCTTAGGCACGTTTGATGTTCAGATCTGAATAGCCAAGTACTTCCCCACCTTCCTTTTCCCCATCTCCTTCCCCACTACTTGCAGCCCACACAACGTAAACATTCCCCAAATTGGAGATGCCATAATCTGAATGGCTCCATGATTTGTTTTTGCTTTTGTTTTTACATTAGCTCCACGTAGGAAGCCCTGAGAAAAATAATTTCCCTCTGGGCTTATGTCATCTTTGGGGATGCTGGGTGTGGAGGTATCTTTAAGGAAAGGAAGGAGATGAAGTTCTGGAAAGGAAAAGGTATGAGGGATGGGTAGGAATCTGGGGGTCTATGTGTCCAGAGAGACGGATGTATGAATCCATTCCTCTCACACCATGCAAGGCAATGGGTTCAAAAGGTCTCTCAACCAGTCTCTCCTGATCTGGCCCGCCATGCAGTAGGTGGGCAAACGCATTCACCAAGACAAACTTCACCTCATGAACCCGGACATCCCTGCTAAGTCACCAAACGTAGCATACCACTTGAAGTGACCTATGACAGCGGTGTTGGTTATCCAACAAATGGTTCCAACGGCAAGAGGTACCCAAACCTGCCTTCCAAGTTGAAGCAATGATTTGGAGCAATTGGAACTCTTGTGCAGTATTCATATGAGAAAGGAGGTGAGAAGTCTAGCAGTTTTGTATGACAGTCTAAGAGAACTTTTAACACAAACATAACACTTTCATTTTGCGGTGCAGTTTTGTGGTTCAATTTAACATTAATCTTTTTTTTGACAAATAAATTGATAAAGTGGATGCAACAGATTTTCGAAACCGGAAACGGAACAAACAATAATTTGCAGCCATATAAAATGCCAAACGGTCCAGTTAAAACAGGACTTTGCTACGCTCAGTCAAATATTTGCATTCCAATCTCTTAAAAATAAGTAAGTACTCACTCAAACAAGACTCCTTCTTTCCGCAAAGTTTGCAACTCTTCATTTCAAATATGTTCAGCCAGGCCAAATATTTGGAGCGCTTTGCGGGTGCAAACAGCAGCTCACCGGGCTTGGTGGTGAGCATGGCTTCCGAAGCCAATTCGTGTATGATATTTCGAATACGCTTTACCAAATGTTTGCGGACTCTCAAGGCATTGTTGTATATAAACAGTATTCTCTGCTTTTCTCGTTTTCGATGGAAAATAGAGCAAATTTTTCTGAAATCAATTTATCATCAAGGATTTGAATAAAAAGTAGGCATAAGCAAGGCTCTAAGTGACGTTTCGCAAGGATATTGTCAGGAGCATATAAATATGCATCAATACACACAATCCTATAACCAAGTATTTGTTGGTCGCCTCGACTCTAATTGGAGGTAATTGTGGAGAAAGCAACCATCCACAAAAAACTCAAACTGAGATACAAGTACTTTTAAAAGGGTTTTGATTTCCATGGATGATTTCAGCACATTTTTAAATGTTGTTTTTCGCAATAAACAAATATTTCAGAAGACGACTACTTTGAATTTTTTTCTATGAAAGCCGTCTGGTTGGTTTTAGTAGAACATAGAATTGCCCGTCGGATGAGAACAATATCTTTTTTGCCAAAATTGTGGAATGGCTGCTGAATCATAATATATGAGCCTGGGGTGTGTAAATAACCTCAAACTTGTTGGGCATAATACCCTAAAAATCATTTGATTGATGAGTCTACTCGTGGACAAAAATATATCAACAGAATGGCAATCAGCACTAGTCTAGATGTACAACAAGAGACACTAACCTTGTAGAGCAATCGTCTGCTGCATAGACGGCCTTTTGGTTATTTTCCACACATTAGAAATGGTGCACAATTTGATAATATTTTATGATGGACACCGATTAGGCATTTTTTTTTTTACATTAGATCCACACAGTAGGCCCTGATGAAAATAATTTCCCTCAGGGCCTATGTCATCTTAAGGGATGCCGTGTGGAGGGTTTTTTTTAAGGAGAGGAAGTTTGAGGAAGGAAATAGGTATGAGAAATGGGTCGGAATCTGGGGATCAGTATGTCCAGGAGTGACAGACGTATGAATCCAGCCCTCCAACTGTGGTGCAAAGCGGTGGGTCGAGAGATTCTGGCTGGAGAGGTTATTTAAGAAAAGTTAAGAAAAAATGCAGCACATGGGCAGATGAATTGGCCACCTCACCCCACGAACCCGCTAAGTCTAAGTGCTAAGTCACCAAATGTAGCGAACCACTTGGGATGACCTCAGTGATCCTGAGTTTCACAATGACTCAAAATTACAATGATTAGACAGTTTGCAGTTTGTCACGTTGCAATAACATTTAAATAAATTAAATTTTGTATCCAAAAGGACACTTCAACGGCATCTATGGCCCGGTTGTCGTCATTCCGCAGTTCACAAGCATAATACATTTTAGTATCCCACAAAGTATATATAGACCGCCAACACTTTGTGATATAAATAGTTTTAATTTATAATCGAGATAAAAAAAAACTAAAATATATTATGATACCTAACCAGCTACTTTCTGCATAATTACATTCAATTGTGTGACTTGAACAAATACATAGTAATATTGGCTGACATAAGGTTTTAAATTAAAAATAATTACCTGCGTAGTCTTGAAATGTAAAAGTCTGTCAATACGAGAATGATCAACAGAGCGTACCCAAGGTACAGTTTGTATAACCACATCTGGTCCATCATGGTCGGCTGAGGGAGGCATTCCGTGGTGGACCGAGTTACTTTTACTTCCTTGCTTACATTAAAGGTTTTCAACATTGATCGAACTATTTTAGCAACAAAGCCCGTTCCCTTGATCTTAAAACAGTAAACTACAGATTAATTAGTGTGATGAACTGATGTTTGGGAGATTTCAATAATACTTCGGTTCATTTCTGTTCTTTTCTTCTGCCACTTTTTTTGTATGAATAAATTTACAAAATGGAGTCTTCTCGCTAGCGAAAACATAACACCTTCACTTTTTAAACCAACAAACGAAAATTTCACGAAAGATTGATAGTGGTGTTTGTTTTTACAAAATATTTTGTATGTAAGTACTATAATCTGCCGCTTTGTCTAATTGAACAGATTTTAGGGAGACAGTTTTTTTTTTTTACATTAGCTTATTTACTACGTCATCTTTGGGGTTGCTATTTAAAGTCTTTTTTGGGAAAGGAAGGAGAGGAAGTTCTGGGAAGGAAATAGGTACGAGGGGTGAGTAGGAATCTGGGGGTTGCAGTGCATCTAAAAGCTTCCGAGTAAGTCACATAGATGGCAGTATAAGAACTGTCCCAAAAGTCCGCTAGATGGCAGGTAGTTTAGTTCAGGGTTTGGGCAACAGAGGGTCCAAGGGCCCAGATGCAGTCTTTAGGAGATCATTGGCGTCAGATTCCAATTAGCCAGTTCCTAGATAAGTCGACTATCGTGGTCAACACTTGTATCCTACGTGAAGTAACAAATAAACCCAGATTTATACAAAAGAACTTTATTCTTCCCATTTAAGAAATCCCCTTCCAAGGTGAGTTGGAGAACTGTTGGTCAAACACCACAGGGGTCTATGTGTCTAGGAGTGACGGATGTATTAATATATCCCTCCAACTGTGGTGCAAGGCGTAAGGTGCAAGGCGAGTCCAGCTGGAGAAGTCTAACTCAACCAATCTCTCCCGATCCGGCCTGCCACGCAGTATGTGGGAAAACGCATTGGCCATCAAGACCTGGACAAACATCACCCCTGTTAAGTCACTAAACATAGCGAACCACTTGGGGTGACCCATGGCAGGGGTGTTGGTTATCCAATAAATGGTTCCCGGGATGGTGGTACCCATACCCGCCTCTCAAATTAATTACGTGAATAACCTGAAGAGATATGTTGTGTGATCCTTGTTGTTGTATGGTCATGTCAGCATGCTTCCTCACTATATCTAAGGCATCGTAGAAGAGGTTGTCCAGCAGAATGAAGATTGTGGCCGTTATGATCTCCACCACCAGAATCATCAGCTGCTGCACCACCGTCATACAGTTGCCGGGACCGCAGCGAAAGGAGTACTCATTAATATACTTGGTTTCCATCTGCAGAACAAATCTTATAACACTAACACAACACAAAAAAGTTATTCTTCTTTTGAATGTAGCTATAACTTTGTGGTTATCCATTATAGATAAATGAAACAATTTAACTTTGTTTGAACCACTTTTATATTTGAGTAAATCATATACAGTAAATCAGTATACATTTGCCCTGAAGTAGGAACGGTCATTCTGAAACCGGTCGGATTTACTCAAATATAAAGGTGGTTCAAACAAAGTTAAATTGTTTCATTTACAAAAAAGTTAGCTTGCAACATTGATCCAAGCTGTTCTTGGTACCTTTCCGACGCGTACACAGCTCGGCTATCAGTTGGCTATATTTTCTTTGTTATTGGTTTGGTATAATTTGCTGTTGGTGTGTGTCATTCAATTGCGAACCACAGGTGGTTATTCACACGGAAACATTCCATTCTTTTCTGACTCGTTGAAGTGGCGCCGACCAGCCGCGTCATCTTACAAGATATCTCTTTTGTAGTTCAATTTGAGGGAGTTCAAAGTAAAACTTTCAGGCAGTAGGAATATGTGGTATTTGAGTATGACATGGTAAGTTTCACAGCACACAAGATATCCCCAGTCTGCATTGTACAATCAGGGGAAATATAATATCTCCACTTGGTGACATTGTGAGGCGGGTAAGAAAGGAGCTGTAGGAACGAATTAAACTGGAAAGAAAGCACGAGTTACCTTGTCCAAAGAGTCCAAAGGCAGCACAAAAAGTTTCCCTGCATTCCGTCGCCTGCTGTCAACTTTCCTAAAGTACTTTGTGATGTAAATGTTATCGTGGTCTATTTTGATGAGATAGTTTTCATTGTATTTCTGACTAACAAACATCAGGCGGACGCACAGCAGGGCTATCAGGATATCGATTGCCTTCAGAATGCCTTCAAAATAAAGACAAGAAATGTTAATTACTGAGAAAACAGAAAAATAGAGCAGTTTGAAAAGTTGCTCCAATTGGGCCTGCACAGGACTGGCCCTGGGCACACAATACGTCCCAAACACTTTTCATTTGATTTTTAACCTACACCCTTCCTGTACTATACCACGAAGAAATTGAAAGAAAAGATGCAGTAAGTAAATATTACCACTACTTTCAGCCTCACAACATATGTTGTGGGGATGCCATAGTCTCACCGGCTTTAGACGACAGCAACTGGGACTCTTCTGGGGTATTCACATTTTTTTTTTTAAATGTACCTATGTAAATATTTGGGCATCACGCCTAATGTGACCATTTATTATTTCCCCCAAACCGGGACACCAAAAAAAAGGTACAGTTTGTCAAATAAGAGTAGAAAACATAGGAGGGCGCCACTGTTGTTCAAATGGCAATAATAAAAATAAAATCATGGTGATAATCTAAAGCTGTGTAACCTCCATTTTCATTAAAAATTAAAAAGGCATAAAAGTAAAAAAATATTTTTTTCATTCCACTGATCTCAAAATTAGAATTGCATATAGTATTATATATATTATTATTATATCTTTGCAATTTTGTGTTAATATAATGAAGAATAAAGATATTGTAATAAAATATAAAGCCCACCTTAGAAATTGCTCACCTTTATTTAGTATTAGCTTAAGTACCTACTAGCATTGGCCTGGACAACGCTAGTAGGTACTTTGGATTATGTCTCTAATTTTAGATCTGAATATATTTAACTCATTCAGATCTAAAAGAAGTTTAACTAAAGTGTAGTTAAACTCACCATTAGTAAATCTTCCTTTCTACCTATTCTTAAATTCGAATTTATGTTAAAATGAAAGCAAATCACAAGACCATTTAATCAAATTTGTGAAATTAAGTAGGTACCTTCAAAACTAGGGAATGCAAGATCTCGACCTTTTTTAGCGAGATTGATCTCCAACGAAAAAAGGGCGAGATCTCGCGAGTTTAACGAGATTGCACTCGAGCATAAAAACTTATTCGAAGCGCGGACTGACACGGACGGAGTTGCGATCTGTCGGTTTCGTTCGGTGCGCGTGAGGCGGCGGCCTCTCAGATTCGTTTGTGCGTGCGATTGGTCTATTGAGCTGGCGTGCCGCGTCATCAGCGCGCATTTGTTTTGTTTACTAATAGTTGTTGCTAGTTAACGTGTTACGTGATTGAGTTTGATTTCATTTGAGTATTTTTTTGGTTATTTATGCAAAAAAGTTTCTTATGTGAAGTTGTTAAGTTTCATTTTTTTTGACTTCTCGTTGTTTTGTTTGTTATAAAAGAACTGTTTTATTACTAAAAGATTTTTGTTTGATATTAGAAGAGAAGACTGGTTGTTTCTTTCATTTGTTATTTGATAGATAGGTACGTCAAAGTTTACTACTAAGAAGTTTATAAAAAAATTATAGACAAATATGTCAAACAATGTTTGATGCATAAAAGTCTATTGAAAAATTCGTGAAAATAAATGTTCATTTTATAATACTTATAATTTTTATTATTTTTTTCCTAATTTATTAAAATATTGTGATTATTTGCAAAAAAAACACACAAAACTGCCAATCTCGCGAGATCTCGAAATTGGCGAGATCTCGCAGTATTGTTATTCTAAACTCGCGGGATCTCGCTTAAGCCCCAATCTCGCGAGATTTGCATTCCCTATTCACAACAGTGCTTCTTCGATTTAATTTTTTTTTTCTTTAAAGAACAATTTTTTTTTAATGTGATTTCAGTGTTCTACATATTCAGTGTCATTGCGCTTTAAAAGAATATTTGACAGTTAAATCTGTGTTGCCAGCCTACAAACTAAGTAGTTACATTTTTAATATTTTCTACTCTTATTTGACAGACTATAGGTATATAGAGCTGTTTTCGTGAAAAAACGCCTCAAGAGCACTGTACAAAAGAGTCTAGATTACAATTCATCTTGCAGCTACCAATCGAATGGACGATTGGAATTCTAGATCCTTGTTCAAAATTTAAAGAGATTTTTTTTTTTAATTAAGAGAAAATTTAAAGGAAATAAAGCAATATGTTACAGCAAAAATGTTCTTGACTAAAATTAGCATGGATTTTCCTAGTGAATTTGCTTTACTATGTAGGTAGGAGGCTAGTGTAATGTAGTGAGTGTAGTGTAAGAAGAATATACGACGCGAATGTGAATGGTAGAAGAAGTCGGGGACGCCCGAGGAAGACATGGCACGATCAAGTGAATCAAATACTTGAGTCGGGCCATGTCAAAAGTCAGAATAATAGAAGAGAATGTATGAGACGATGTATGAATGTGAGTGAGGCAAAGAGTGTATGCCAAGACCGAGTTGTTTGGCGGTCCATCCTCTCTGCCTACCCCTGCGGGAAACGGCATGATGGTTAGTTAGTTAGTTAGTAGGAGGCTAGATCACAACTCGTCTTGCAGCTACCAAGCGCACGCAACTTATTCGTTTTAGGAGCCTCACATATTCATACAATACAAGATAATAATGTTTTTGCTTGTCATATTAGGGTTAGCTATTTTATGTATTTCAGATTACCAGTATGTGTGAGCACAATGGTTTCCTTTCGAAAATGGGACATTTTGGCATCCCGAAGCTGTGTCCGGGGACACCGGGACACGCTGCCTGTAAACGAGACTGTTCCGGTGAAAATGGGACGTCTGGTCACATTAGGTATAACTAATGTGACCATTTATTATTTCTCCCAAACCGGTACACCGAAAAAAAAGGTAGGTATTTAATAATAATAATAAATTTGGACAACTTATATAGCGCTGTTTTCGCGAAAAATTGCTCCAAGAGCGCTGTACAAATTAGCATAGATTTTACTTTAGAATTTACTTAACTATGTAGGAGGTAAGACTCAACTAGATCACAACTCGTCTTACAGCTACCAAGCGCATGGATTATTGAAATTCCAGCCCCTTAATAAATCAAATACATTATCTTTTATATCTATGTATTTCAAGATTACGCATAAAACCCATGAGCTCTCAAATATTTTTTCATAGTATCTACATAATATTGAATTTATGTTATATATTTTTTTAAATCGGACTGTCCCTGTGAAAACGGGACGTCTGGTCACATTAATCATGCCTGCCTTACATACGAAAAAATAATTCAACTTAAACTGACAATAAAATTGGGTACAACATTAATTTGTAAGTAAAAAATGTGCAACTTTTCTTTAAAATTAAACCTACTTGCGAGAATAGACATTTTCCCTCCTAATTCGTCCTTGATCATAGCAACACCTTCTTGGACATTGTGCAAAAAGGCATTATCCGTGGCTCCTTTTAGTTTGTATACTATTTTAACATTATCGGAATCATTTTTGTAACTTTTCTGAATCTCCAGTAACCTTTCGTAACTGCTGCCCAACGTTTTGCCGATCTGTAACATACACAGAATCAAATCCTGTATGGTCCTGTATATTTTCTGCCTGTACAGAGTATAAATAAAACAATATATGTACATTTTTACACAGCATCGCGTTCATTGGTCAAATCATTGTGTATATATTTTCGTATCAGTGATCAATGAACCGGTGGATGCAATTTTTAGTCATAAGGGCCTCCATTCATGGAGATACTTATAAACTACGTAATTGTGACGCAACTATAAGTACCCTGCAGATATACTACTCTTTAATGCTGGTTTCTGTAAACACGCTGGTTAAGTAATTCTGGTAAACACGCATTTTTTTCCACTTCCAGAACAAATCTAACATTACTTTCATGTTCCGACGCCATTTCTGTCAAACGTCAAACGAATAAGTATCAGACACAAATGATGCGACGCGTCACGTGCGATCAGCACCGTCGGTATCGTGGTACTGATTTGAAACCAACACTCGCCGCGTAGCGCCGTGTACGAGAACCAGCAAAATTGTACGGAGGGTACTTAGGATTGGCGCGCACGATACGCGCACGAGGATCGAGTAGCTTGTAAGTAGCATCATGTACTGAGGCATGATATGTTGTAATAATGGTTTGTCTAGTTTGTAGTTGGAAGTGTTAATAACTTCGCTTCATGATCGGGGTAGTGGACTTTTTTATATTGTAAAACACTTTTGAAGAGTCGTTTTATTTACAATCCCTTTTATAACAACATTTGATCAACACTTTATGAAGAATCTTGGCCCGGTCCCCGCTTGGGGATTTAAACGAACTTTACCCTAGGGATTGTTTAATGCGAGAGAGATAGTTTTTATGAAACCACCCTTTTTATACCACTAAAGAAGTTGAAATTACCCTGATATGCGCCACTAAACAACAATAAACAATGCAAAGCAATTAACTGGAGACCCCTAACGGTAATGTGGAGTATTAAACTGCTAATCAGTAACTCAACCTAATTAGATACAATAAAGGCACATAGATGTCTCCAGTCTTCACTATTTCTTAATAATCCAATAAACAATTAAAATCAATGACATAAAACAATTAACTACAGTGGTCATATCATAGATGTCTCTAATAGTATTTTTAACAGGAAGTAAGATTGTAGAAATATACCATAAGTTTGTACAGCGCCCTTGAGATGATTTTTCACAAAAACAGCGTTATACAAATCATCCAAATATTATCATTATTAATTTTATAATGCTTTTCTTATTATCTCAAAACTTAGTATTTGGAGATGTCTGACTAATCAACTAGACGATCGACACGTTTATGTATATTGTACCGCATTTCTTCTAAGAACTTAGTTGTAAATAATTATAACTCTATAGTAAACTAGTTATAAGTCACTATGTAGTTATAAATCTTAGTTGAAAGTCAATAGTTATAAATCTTAGTTGTAAGTCACTATGTAGTTATAAATCTTAGTTGAAAGTCAATAGTTATAAATCTTAGTTGTAAGTCACTATTTATAAATCTTAGCTGTTAAGTTATTAGTTACAAGTCTAAGTGATAAGTTTTGAATAAATTAATTTGAAAAGTGCATTTGAGGTGATTTTCCAACGAAAACAGAGCTACATAAATAATAATCCAACCATAATTGTACATATTACACATGCGATTTGTGACTGACCATATTCTTTCTGTTGCAAGATCCAAACACGTTGAACTCTTTGGCGAGGTTGCAAATAAATTCCAGTTTCATAGGCCAGCAGTACGTCCAGCCAGTGGCCCAAATTGAAGCTGCCAGGCATTCATCGTAGGTTTTTGAAAATATTTTTATGCATGATTTTTTTGCTATAAATAAAGTAAGTATGTAGTATATCATAACAAGGAATACATATTAACCCCCAGAGCAATTTAGGAATGTCGTTGGCATTGCTAATAAAAAAACTGTCAAAAAACCGAAGCTAGCAGTTCACGATGGAGTCCTGGTACCTATCCTGATGTATAGCAGTGAGGCATGGAACTGGCAGAGGAAGGATGAAAGTTTTTTTTTTTTACATTAGCTCCACACAGGAGGCACCGAGGAAAACAATTTCCCTAGGGGCCTATGTCATTTTTGAGGATGCTGTGCGGAGGGTTTTTTAAGGGAAAGGAAGGAGAAGAAGATATGGGAAGGAAAAAGGTATGAGGGGTGGGTAGGAATCTGGGGGTCAGTGTGGCCAGGAGTGACGAACGTATGAATCTATTCCTCACACTGCGGTGCAAGGCGGAGGGTCAGGAGAATCCGGCTGGAGAAGTCAAAAGGTCTCCCTTAACCAGTCTCCTCTGATCCAGTCCGCCACGCAGTGGTTGGGCAAACATATCCGCCACCAAGACCTAGACAAACCTCATCCCATGAACCTGAGCATCCCTGCTAAGTCACCAAACGTAGCGAACCACTTGGGGTGACCTGTGGCAGGGGTGTTGGTTGTCCAATAAATGGTTCCCGGGGCGGCGGTACCCATACCCACCTCTCAAATTGAAAAAGTAGACTGAATGCTGTTGAAATGAGATCCCTGAGGCGTGTGTGTGGTAAAACCATGTTTGATCGTGTGAGAAATGTGGAGATCCGCAAAGAATGTAAGGCTGATGTAAGCATAATGAGTAAGATTAAGAAAGGGACCCTCAGACGGTTTGGGCATGTAAAGCGAATGAACAAAGAGAGTAGTATAAGAATAATATATATGACGCAGATGTGAATGGTAAAAGAAGTCGGGGATGCCCGAGGAAGACATGGCACGATCAAGTGAATCAGATACTTGAGTCGGACCATGTCAAGAGGCTCTATGGTTTAATATTATATACTTCTTATTTACTGGTAAAAAACATACCTCTACTGATCATATCTTCACATCTGAGTTCTAGTTTCTTCTCAAAATTCCTGTTATGTTTAGCAGCAGGCAATTCATCGGGAATAGGTCTGGAATACGTACAAAAAAAGGTTAGACTAAGTATATGAATATAATATACATTATATACTTAACTATTTTTATGGAGTGTTGGAGATAATGCGTTTTATAATTCATCAGGATTGATAATATGTGGAAGGATATTTATTTTAAAAAGCAGATTTGTTCGCTTTTCAGAACAACTCATTTAGGTCTCATAGAAATCGTTGTGTTTCCCTTACTGTGATGGTTAGAAATATGATCTAAACGGTGTTAGAAAGAGAAAACACCACGCTTGGTATTCAAATCTATAAGTTAACCTCAAAATAATTCAAATGTACACCTTTATGAAATCAAAGCAAAATTATAAAACTTTGGGATTTTTTTTATTAATTATTTTTACATGAAATGACAATAAAGTGAGTTGACGATAACGTTTATAATACATTTGCCTAATGAAACATGTGTGTGTTTTATTTTTTCGTTATCAGCAGTAATTTTAGTTAAAAAAGTAATGATAGCCATTTTTAAAACTTTTTTATGTTTGTATTCAAAAGTTTATATTTCAAAAATTATATGTTTATTTTGAATTATAAAATTTGAAAGAACTTTCGAAAACAATTTTTAGTTTCGGATGCGATCAGAAATATTACATTTATTTGGATTTTACTGCATAACGGAAATATTTTGACTTTCTTACAAAATAGGCCCGAGGCATGAGGGGTTAGGGAACGCACCCATACTACGTGACACTTTTAGGGGGGGGGGGGGGTCTTCAAAATGTCACGCTCCATACAAATGAGCGGCGGGTTGCTTAGGATTTTGGTCACCGGGGGGGGGGGGGGGGGTTAAAAATTGCAAAAAGTTGGTCACGTAGTATGGGTACGTTCCCTTATTAACACAATATTATACTGACTTGTACTTTTCTTCAACTTTGTCATTTGGTTCCACATTCTTATCTGGTTTGTCAATTTCATCTCGAATAGGCCGCACCATATCTTCAATACCTCTACAAATAAAATAAAATTCAAATTGCTCTCGTGGACTATCTAAATATGTAGGTACTAAACTTGTGATACGAGTAGTAAAAATTCTGAAATACGAGAGTGAGTTTTTAACCACCCGGAATGGGGGGTAAGAAGTGGAAATAAAAATCCAAAATTATTTTTCCCTTTCAATATATTCACCTGTTACCCTAATACATTTTTCGGATCTTTCAATTAACTTATGTATACCCTCAAAAAAAAGATTTGTCTTTGTCTAAAAAATACGCTGAAATTGCATCCTTCACTTCTTCATCACTTGAAAACTTTTTCCCATAAAGTTATTTTTTCATGTTTGGAAATGGGTAATACTCACTGTGAGCCAGGTCAGGACTGTAAAGTGGGTGTGGCAAAATTTCGAAGCCCACCTTCTGCAGGGCAGCCATCGCAACACGGCTCTTGTGAACAGGCGCGTTGTCGTGCAGAAGGAATACACCTTTGGTCAATTTTTCCCTTCGTTTTTCCTCGATGGCTTACTTTAATTGCGCTAGGATTGAAGCGTAGTAATCTCCGGTTATGGAAAAACCTTTATCTTTGTAATCGATCAACAGAATTCCTTCTGAGTCCCAAAAGACTGTCGCCATGATTTTTCCAGCCGATTGTGACACCTTAAACTTCTTGGGTGGTGGTGTGTCTTTCTGTGCCACTGCTTTGAGTCCTGTTTAGACTCGGGTTCATAATGATGATTATTTCATAATGATAATTTCATCACCAGTAACAATTTGAGCCAACACTCCGTCTTTGTCTTCCCTACAGAGGTCCGAAAATGCACAAGAACACTCCATGCGCTATTGTTTTTGAGGCGGTATGAGCATTCCCGGCACCCATCTTGCGCTGACTTTAGTCATGCTAAGATGGTTGTGAAGAATTATAATAATAATAATGTTTATTCCAGGATGTGGGGAGGATAGTGCAATCCCACACGTCCCATAAAGTTGTACATATTTACAAAACATATAAAGTAAAAAAAAAAATAAATAGAACAAACAAATGTAAAAGACATAAGCGATAATAGAAATAAAATAAATAAATAATCAATTATAATGTAGGACGTGGTCTGGAGTGAGCTCGGGCCCAGCGCTCGCTCAGGAGTGGCGCTTGGTGCTGGAAGGCTGCGATCACCACAGTGTTATCGGAAGCCATTAGCCGCATCCTGGCTCCAGTGACCCGGTGTCTCATCAGACCGGCGAATCCGTGTAGTCCTAGCTCCGTAAACATTGAAGATGCGCTGCTGTATCTTCTGTATCCAAATATAATTCTGCAAGCATCATTATATTGGATCCGGAGTCGTTCTATTGAGCTGGTACGGTAGTGACACCATGTTTCACATGTATATAGGTTAGTGCAAAATGCATTGAACAATGTTTTTTTTACATTGTTACTGCATTTGAAGAATCTCCGGGCAATCATATTAGACAGTATACTGATACTCCTCCGCTGTCGTTCAATATCACCGTCATCCGAGAGGTCTTCAGTAATAATGTGTCCCAAGTATTTTACATTCTTAGATGCGTTTATGTTTTCCTCATTAAGTTTTACAGGGAGCATTGTCTCGGGATTTTTTCCATGGTGGAATGCAATTAGTTCCGTCTTCTTGGGGTTGTAGATCATGTTGTGGTCATTTGCATATTCTTCACAGATTTTTAATAATGTTCTCAACCCCTTGATCGACGGAGCTAGGAGAATCATGTCGTCCGCATAACTTATGTGATTTAGGCATAAATTATTAATACGACAGCCCGCCCTGGTGTCCAGGCGATTTGATAATTCGTCCATGTATACATTGAACAGGATTGGGGACATACACCCTCCTTGCCTTACTCCTGATTATAAAAATGGTTTCATCTGATACTCCAACCATTTAGTCGGGCATTCTAATATTTATTTTTTGAATAATTTCCGGAGTGGTCACCTCGATCGGCCTCCCTGGCCGTGGGTCGTCTTCAAGTGACTCCCTGCCTTGTTTAAAGAGGGCATACCATTTGTAAACCATCGTTTTACTTAGACAAGAGTCCCCGTAAACGGATGACATCTCTTTTAGTACGGTCTGAACTGATTTTCCTTGCTTGGTAAGGAACTTTATAACAGCGTGGAACTCGATTTTCTCCATATTTCACAATTTCTTCCCGATTGACTTGTTTGGTCGACGATAGCTCAAAAACTAGTGACCTAATTAGGATAAAACCCGGTGTTTATACTACATAATAATGAATTGTTCAATTAGTAACTAATTCAGCGACACCCCCACTAATCACCTACCTATTCTAAAGAATCTGGGGATCCGTGTGTCCAGGAGTGATGCATGTATCGACAGACTCGAAGAACAATGTCGGATGTGCGATTTTGTAGCTTTGCAGTAGAACTGTTTTTAAAAGTTTCATTTCTGCATTTTTAATGTTGTTGAGATTAAAAACTATGACATACATAAAAAAATATTTTAATTAATTTCATTCAATTATCCGAAAATTCAGACTTTAAAATCATCAAAAACAAATTAAAATAAATCATCCGCATGATTTTCAATTTTTAGCAGATCTGACATCGATTCGGTGAATTACATAATAATAATAAATCTGATTCGTTAAAAGTTCGTTTACTCTTGTTACTCCTATGATTCGTATCATTCCCCAACTTCTTGGCATTCCAATGGATTCGGCGATTCCGATCGAATGCACACGGTTCCACCGAACTCGGCGAGTTCAAGGAATCCAATCCATTTGGTTGAACTTGGAATCGGTTTGTAAAACAAGTGGAATGACACACCTCTAGCAAGAATGACATAATACCGAAAAGTATCCTTAATATCAGGATTCTTGGGCTTGATGTTGAAGATGGCCTGCGCATACGGCTGGTACATTAGTTCCAGTCGTGTCTTTGTGATGTTGCACTGCAGATGGGCGCTGCACACAAACACGTGGAATATTTTCCCTCCATTGTGTAAAAGGTTATGCACTGGACCTGTGTAGAATAAATAAATTCGTAGGATTGTAAATAGTTATGATAACTGCCAAACAGCGTAAGGTTGGCAGCACTTGTCCCTGAAGTTAAACAATTCTACGCATGATCTAAAACCTACAGTGGTAGACATGAAGCAATGTTCAGTTTATTTTATTTCAAATTATGTTCAGTTTAATAAAATGCCTTTTTTAATATTTTTTATGTTACTACCGCAAAAGAGTACCAGCTATTCCCAACCGAGCTGTACCCAAATGGGGTATTTTGTGAGGCTGAAGGTAGTGGGGAGGAGAAGGAGACAGGGAAGAGGAAGGTGGAGAAGCACCGTGGCGGTGGTTATTCAGATCTGGGCCTGGATTTTAAACAATGTTTCAACTGAATGGTGGTCTTACACAAGAGCGACACTGAGAGTATCTTCCACTTTGGAACGTATCACAAATATATTTTAAATTATTTAAAATGGATAAGTTGTGAAATAACACAAATTAATAACGCAACCTCCAGATTGCTAGTCAAGAGTCTTACCCCTCAACCACGGAGGCCGTCAGTATGACCTCAGAAATCTAGTTATTTACAAAGGGAGAAGCATGATCAAGTGAACCAAATACTTGAGTTGGGCCATGTCAAGAGAGAATATGAGAAGGTATATATAAAATAATAATGTTAGAATCATTAATAATAAAAATTATAGGAAGCATATGATCAAAGATATAAATAGAATCATTAATAATAAAAATTATAGGACGCATATAATCAAAGATATAAATAGAATCATTAATAATAAAAATTATAGGAAGCATATGATCAAAGATATAAATAGAATCATTAATAATAAAAATTATAGGACGCATATAATCAAAGATATAAATAGAATCATTAATAATAAAAATTATAGGAAGCATATGATCAAAGATATAAATAGAATCATTAATAATAAAAATTATAGGACGCATATAATCAAAGATATAAATAGAATCATTAATAATAAAAATTATAGGAAGCATATAATCAAATATATAAATAGAATCATTAATAATAAAAATTATAGGAAGCATATAATCAAATATATAAATAGAATCATTAATAATAAAAATTATAGGAAGCATATAATCAAAGATATAAATAGAATCATTAATAATAAAAATTATAGGAAGCATATAATCAAAGATATAAATAGAATCATTAATAATAAAAATTATAGGAAGCATATAATCAAAGATATAAATAGAATCATTAATAATAAAAATTATAGGAAGCATATAATCAAAGACATAAATCAAATTGATGATTTATGTAGAAAATGTTTGGCTTTTCCGGAAACTATAGAACATATTATTTCTGGATGTTCTGTATTAGCGCCGTCCGAGTATACATTTAGACACAATCAGGTTTTAAAAATAATCCACCAAAGTTTGGTAATTAAACATAACTTGATTGACTACCGTAATATAGTACCATATTATGAATATAGTACCATTTTATAAAATATATTATGATAAAACTATACTAACAGACAGAACAATTAGTCATATACCTGATATAGTTTTACATGACAAAATTAAAAAAAAATAACTTATATCATTGATGTAGCTATTCCAATTTCCTGTAATATTCACAAACTGTTTCTGAAAAAATAAGAAAATATACAGATTTAGGAAATGAGATTAAAAGAATTTGGCATTCTCAGACTATAAAAATATTACCATTTGTTATTTCGGCTACTGGCATTATATCTAGGTCTCTCAATCAAAATTTAGGCAATATCTCAATCAAGATTTGTCAAAGAATTTATATATAAAAATGCAAAAATCAGTCATTTTATATACATGTAGGATTAGAAAAGATTTTTTAAATATTTATATTGAGGGATCAGTAGGATTTATAGGTTCAATTAGGAGTTCCACAGAGCCGAACCCTCTGATATGAAAATATCTGGAGTCGGTGAATTATTTTCCCATTTGGTCTCTGGTAGATTGACATGTTGTTCTTGTATTGATTTGTATTTATAATATTTATATAGTGCAATTGCATAACGTGGATTGACTAGATGATCATTTGGGGAAGTGTGTGAAAGGGTTTAGTTTTTCCTGTGGGGAAAATTTAACCCGAACATTTAAATCTGGTGCGTAAACAATACAGTTCATTGTTATCCTACAAGAAACTGCAACGATTTTAGGCTTCCTAGAACAAATTTATCGGGAATACAAAACAATATTTATCATACTCGAATCAAAACTGACTTTCACAGCAAACTTTGAATATGTGCTAAAAAAGGTATCAAAAATGGTAAATTTTCTTAGAAGACAAAGACGTAAATTAAATAGAAACACTACGGAGCTCATTTATAAAACTATCGTTGCTCCACATTTGGACTACTGCTCTACGATGTTATATTTGGCCAATGAAGGAAATTTGAACAAACTAGAAGTTATACAAAACAAAGCTATGATATGTATACTGGGGAAAGGCAAATACGCAAGGATTAATCAAATGAGAGAGGAGCTAAATTGGATTCCAATAAAAAAGAGACCACTATTTAATGTGTTAATTTTTGTGCATAAAATTATGAAACACCAAATGCGAAAATACTTTAAGGATGAAATTGTTTTTAATAGAGACATTCATAATTACAAAACAAGAAATATAAACAGAGTTCGATTGCCACAAATGAAGAAATCAAAATCACAGAACTGCCTAATGTACAGAGGACTAAAGATGTATGATGAAATGCCTGAAAGTGTGAAGAATGAAGAAAGAATGAATGTGATATTAGATTTTCACGGCCAAAAGTATCTTTGTTATTAGTTTTTGGGGTATTATGCCGTGTTATCTGCCCTGATGATGGACACTGCAACGCTGTCCGAAACGTTGGCTAAAGAAGGAGGTAGCGTAACACGGCATAATACCCCAAAAACTAATAACAAAAAAAAGAATGAATGTATTTAAAAAGAAATGTTTTTTACTGTAAAAATATTAAAATTATGAAATGAAATGTTACATTGTGCTTTATAGTTTATATTCATGTAGTATAAACTAACTTAATAATAAAATAAAGGTTTTAAAAGTGTTCAATGAGGAGGCTAAAATTCTTACAGTTTTTCGTGAATCAAATTTTAGTAAATAGATAGTAGAATAATATTCTAGTAGTTTTAGAAGAGAATATATTATTAGATATAAGATGTAAAAATTTAAAACCAAATAAAATATACTTTAACTAATACATGGTTGTGATTTTTATTTTTATTAAAAGAATTGCAGAGCCCAAGGAGGATGCAGACAAACTTATGAGTAGGGCTCGGATAAATATGTAATAAAAAATTCAAAATATGTACATATAATATGGACTAAAAAATGTAAAATATGGACAAAATATGGAGTATAAAATAAGAATATCTTTCATATTAAATATTGTTTATTGTGAAAAATTACTATGCAGTAACAGTATAAAATTTATAATAACAATTTAAAAAAATATAAAAAGATAGCGAAATGTTCAGGTAATTCAAATAAAAAAATGAAGTTTTATTCATCTTCCTCTAAATCTGTCTTATTAAATTGATTGCGGTACACAATCACATGCTTTTTTAAATTATCGAAATTAAAACTTTGTCGATTTGGTCTAAATATAGCCTTATATTGGCTGAAAGATCTTTCCACGTCACATGATGTAATGGGAGCGTACTTAAAGACCCCTAGTTCCGAAATTGTGTAAGGCACGTCTCAGTAACCTCAAAGCTTCCGCTCAGAACTTTATTAATTGTTTTTAGGGTATCAAATCTTTTATTTTTGTCTAAAATATACTTTTTTGGTTTGGGAAATCTTCAGTATATTTTTACAATTTGAAACGCAAAGGTTGTTTATCCTTAGGTATTTTGAAATTAAACTAATAAGTACCTAGACAGTAGTAGTAGGTGACTTGAGTACGTAAAAATAAAAAGACGCGCAAGCAACACGGCAGGAACGTCGCTCGTCGTTGGTGATCGCCAGCACTGTGAGTGTCATGTCAGTAGAAAAAGTGGAGAACCAAAAATCAAATTACGACGAATAATACGCGAAAGAAATGAAACTCGCGCGGCTGTGTGGTGGTGAGAACGCAAACACGTAAAATTATATCAATTTTTGTGAACTTTCTCATATTTTATGATATAAAAAGCGAAAATATGGATGATTTTGATATTTTAAAAAAATTATGGACTTAACCAGAAGACCTAGCCACATATCCGATAACAACTCTGGTGAACTTTATTAAAGGGACTGGGTTATTGTTAAAGGATTGAGGTAAAATGGGAGAAAGTACAATGGGCCCATGGCCTAAGTACTCACGGGAACCAATGGTAAACCGTCTCCGCTTTTTAAAAAATAAAAAATAAATAACCATGAAATATGGAAAAATATGGAAAATAAAAATTAGTTTTTCACAATCTGTATATCATAATCTAGGTAGAGAACACATACGAGTCCGAAAATCGTGTATGTATTTACATACTAATCCGGGCCCTACTTATGTGTATATAAAGGACCCTTTAGAATAATAATGCTATAACATAAAATATCTATGTCATCTCTGTACTTAAAATTCCATACATTTACCAGCTATAATGCAAGACAGAAGGAATGCCTTGAGAATATGCCGTCCAGACTTTCCCAAGAGATACGGCATTATTAAAATGGAGATACATCGTATGTGAACTGAAATAACATATCCTATTGCTGAAAAAGAAAATAATTATAATTAGCCGCTCTGTGTTCACATCTGGAGAGCGTCAAAACAAGCTACCCCATTCTCTTTATAACTTCTTAATTCAATGCTTTTACTGCCATTTATTTATTATATTATTTAACATACCCATATGGCTTGTTCGCATTGGGAGAGTAGTTTAGTTGAGTAGTAAGTAACTTGCTACTTGACTCACCGAAAAGCGTTTGCATTACGTTCAAGTAGAGTTCATTAGTGAACTGCACTAACGATAACGGGCCGCCACGCAACAAAGTACGCTGATTGTAATGCTTATTTTTGATTGACTATTAAAGAGCTGATAAACTACTCGACTAAAATTGTGGTGTTCGGAAGCGTTTAGTTACTAGTATACTCGCTACTCGACTAAACTACTCTCCCAGTGCGAACGGCTCTTTAGGGCTTTTACATTGAGTAAATTAAATGGATACAATTTTTTATAAAATGTTAATAATCAAAATAAACAATGTATGCATACAATAAATACTTAGATTAAATTGGTTCCCAATTTTATTTTTAGAAAAAACTTAATGGGTAAAACCTTAAATAGTAATATTTAAACATTGAAGATAATATTAGCAACTCTCAAATGAAAATTTGAAACAGAAAATCAGAAAAAGATATGGCGCACCTAGGAATTAAACCCAGGGCCTTGAGTCGCTAATATTGTCTTCATTGATTAACACTTGTGTCAGACCTAGCTATAAAAGCGGCAGCGTCATTTGGTTTGGCCTATTTCAGCATATCGCTCGCCATATGTTCTGATTGGGAATATAATTCCCATTATGTACTGATACTCATGAGCGAAGGGTAGAAAGCTTAAAAACTTTCACTGAATTCTGCTGCTTTGTCACGGAGGTGTATTTGAGGACATAGCAGTACTTCGTAGTATCTAATGATTCTTTCTGCCAAACCCTGCATTTTGATCGTAACATTACAATAAAATAACACACAAAGATAGTTTTCCTTACCTAAAGTCACGCAGAGAATCACCAAAAGAATTCTGTCAATTTCTGTTGGAAAGTGAAACTTTTCCAGTATAAAATAATGAAACAACATTCCCAGACAAAATCCAAATACCAATTCCAAAATCCAAATGCCAATCAAAATGATTTTCTTCTTCAAGGACATGTCAAAAACTCTGATATTTTATTTAAAACAATCAGATCTCACTGACATTTTAAAAAGCTTAAAACTCATAGGTACGCAATTAAAAAGAATAAACTGTGAGTAAAGTAGTAAGACAAGTGACGAGGCTGTAGTAAAGCATGCTTTATTCAAAGACCAGATTTCAACGGGGACAATATTCAACATACTTCATTTTTGACATTTCGAATGATCAACAAACTGTCAATTTCTAACAATGTTATTTTAAAGCTTTCTTTTATTTAAAAAATGCAAAATTTAAGTTTAGAACACCTTGATTCATAGACAATAATTAATCTAAAACAAGGTCTGATGATGTTGACTCCATTGGTTCACTCTCTGGTTCCAATTCCAAGATTCTGGGACCATAGAGCAGGACGTAAGCGCAATGCCAGTCACCTGAAAGGAATACAAATGACCCATGTTAATTATTGTTGATTTTAACAAAAAAATTTATAAATGTACAGATTTGGGTAATAAGCCGTGTTGAGCTCCTCCTCTTTGTGCCAACGTTTCAGACAGCCTTGCAGTGTCCATCATCAGGGCAGATATATTTAGAGTGCAGAGAGAAGTGTGCTTCTTTGTGTAATCTTTGAAATGTGGACATTTGTGCACATAGGCGCATCCTCAAAATTCGCTGGACAAATATGGTAATGAATTTAGAAGTAATGACCAAGAACTAATTGTGAATTTATAACTGGCTTTAATGGCTTAATGCTTTTTTTTTAATGGCTTCCGATAACACAGTGGTGATCGCAGCCTTCCAGCACCAAGCGCCACTCCTGAGCGAGCGCTGGGCCCGAGCTCACTCCAGACCACGTCCTACATTATAATTGATTATTTATTTTATTTCTATCATCCCTTATGTTTTTTATTTATCTGTTGTGTAAATATGTACAACTTTATGGGACGTGTGGGATTGCACCATCCTCCCCACATCCTGGAATAAAACATTATTATTATTATTATATAACAGCCTTTTAAAAAACTCCAACATCCTAATTAAATTATGATGAGCAGTTGCAACTTTGTGTGTGCTAGCGATAATATAAAAAAAAACAGCATTATTAATGTTGTCATAGCCAAAAACGATTTTCAGGCAATTGATCTGCTGAAAAAACCACCAAACTGAAAATTCCTGAAAATCTACATAAAAACTGGATTTTAGAAAAAAAAACATTAAGGGCTAAAACAACATTGAGTGGTTGTATTTTTCAATCTTCATAGCATTCTGTGTTTGAAGTTGGAAGTTTATTTAGTTATGAGTATGCTCCGTTTAATAATTTACAATAAATAACTTGCAAAAAAGTGTTTTTTCCCATCACAATTAAATTAGCATAATCTATGAATCTAATGAATACATAATTTTGAGTTTACTCAAAATAATGTTTGAATGAAAACCAAGGCACATAACTGGAGCCACTAGGAGGTGCTAGTGCAAAACACTGCCTTCAAAATAATGAGAAATGTCAGAAGTTGGAAGAATTATTAATATTATTATAGGATATTTGCTTTCATTGAGTCTAGACACTTTGATATTAACTGTGGTGCATTTTGGTTGTAGTTTGGGGGCAGTCTTTGTTTCTATTATCAATATATAGTATACTGACCTCCGCCCGACAGTTTGAGCACCTCCTCCTGCGTAACGGGGGTGATGTCATCGTCGTCGCATTTGAGCCACTCGGGCCCCCCCTTACCCCCTGGTGGGCCGGCCCAGCGCACCCACGCCACGTAATGCCCGCTGGATGAGGAGCGCCCCCGGTGGGTGAGGACTGCCTGCAGGGTGTATAAGCCACTGTTGCTACTGCCCACATCTGAAACAGAACATTGGAATTTATAGCTGTTCGTTACATTTCGATCAAATCAATGCCCAGCCACATTCGTTGAAAGTTGCGGATTCCCGGCTCGTTTAACTTTTGACCGAATATGGCTATCAGCTGAAAATTTATGCTTGTCATAATTTTATGCTTGTCAGCTGAACACACTTTCAAGATGACATTAGCATAGTTAGTTATACATAGTTTTTAAGGTTTGTCAACAAATGCCAGTTCTGATTATCATCTATCGTAGTTTGAGTCTAAGGCACGAACGGGTATGGAAAGAGCTGAAGGCATATGATAGATAGTGTTGCACGCCCAGCAGCAGAACAATTTAGAGCTTTTAATAGTATGGACATCTGGTCCAGTTAAATATTCATTGTAAACCTTACGATAAAGTAAATAAAGCAAACTGTAATCTCGACGAACCTCGATCTTATTTTGGTATTTTTCCCGAACACAAAATTCAATAATTGGGATTAAAGTTCATTACAGCCTCACTGTTAAAATCAATAACCAGATAATATAGCCCTCTATGGAATAAAATGTATAATAAATATAATATTGTATAAAATGGTTCAGCGCTTGGCTGAACCCCTGTTGTTTGTTCTAGTAATTAATCGTCAGATGGTAAAATAGATATCTAATCCAGCCGGTCATGTCTCTTTGACAGTTGTGTGTTGTTGTTTTGATTGTGTTGATTCTTTTTTGTTAGCATTTTTATAAATAAGATGTGCTTCTTTAATCTTCTCTCTTTTTACCCGAAGCAACAACGAACTAGGAATGTCTTAGATCCCAAGGACAGAGCCGTTGTGGATCATATTCCATGTCGAGTCAAAGAATAGTGCAAATCATGTCTAAAGTAAAACTGTAAATAAATTGTCGAATACATATTACGAGTGCTTTTCATTGAATTGTCCTGCTAGACAATGTGGAATTATGGGTATATTGTGAACTCCACAATGGAACTCGTGACTTGGCAGTTATTGTAGAGAAGTTAAATAATTTTACATACCTTCGGCGAATGAGAATGGTTGTGCGATTCCTTTAGGTTTTGCCACGGGAGGGAGATGCTTTTTGTTAGCATGACCGTCGCCTTTATTCTTGTCTTTGGCATTTAGTGAGGCTTCTACTTTAGCGTCATCTATTTCCTGAAATTAACAAGATAAAATTATTACTTACATATTTTATAAATTTATCAAGAAATTTGAAATAAAATCACACATATGCACTTGCATAAAGCAAATATGTTATTTGACTTAAGAAAATAAAAGAAAAAAAACCTAATTTTTAATATAAAAAAAAAACACTTAAAACATTATAAAATTTTTTGAATGTTCAAATTCGATCAACGAACACACTCCTTTTCGTTACAAACAATTAGTAGGCGTAAGAAAGACAAAAGGTTGTATACATATTCACCAATACATACAATCCTAAGGATGGGTTGTTTTAAAAAAATTGACGGATTCATCAAATATTTGAAATTAATTTTCACATTCTGTTCCATACAAGTTCGGTGATTATTTCAGTTTTATGAAGCAACTGGACTATAATGATATAATAACAGAACTTTAAAAGAACTTACAGAACGTGAAATTTAACTTCAAATATTAGGTGAATCCGTCAAATTTTTTTAAACAACCCGTCCTAGTGTTTTTGAGTTAACTCGTTGAATGCCGGGGAACAGCACGGAAATTTCACGACCTTGAATTTGAATTGAATGTTTTGTGGATTAATTTTGAGCTATCGTATATTTTATTGACTGAAACACGTTCACAACACAATAAACTATCTACCAAAATAACATTATTTGCGTTAATTACGTAAATTGATAGGTTTTACGATGTTTTAGTCGAGTAAGACGCATAAATTATGACGCGGCAGAAATGACATTTCGTGTCCAGCGATTCTGACACTGTCCTTGACAAATTTTGTACATAGAAAGGTCAAAATCGTAGATAAAGGAATATTTCTGCGCACATCCCCGCGCTCCGGTAAATTATTAATATAAATTATTTGGAGCGACTAGGCGCATTGCAGGTTTCGCTATGGTAAAGGGCGATAATAGAGCAAGCGATTCTGACCGTGTTCTTCATACACTTTCTTTACACATAAGGGTCAAAATCGCGTGTAAAATCTCATGACACACCGGTGCATGAGCGGCAAATGTCGGGTTAACTCTAATTGTACAACCTGCACCCGTTGTCCGGAAATCTTGTACATCACATTTGGAGTTAAATTTGTGTTATAATTTTTTTTGAATTGAGCTTTCGTTTTAAAGTAAATAGAATCTGATGTTGGAATTTTGAAAGCCAAATTTGAAAACGAAATGCTCCGATAAAAAAAGGTTTTTTTGGGTTATTTTGTTCTGTATGTGATGTAGATTCATCAGATTTCCACTTGTGCTACAAGTTTCCGGACACCTTGTATAATAATATCACCTTGTATAATAATATTCTGGACAATTTTATTCTTCAAATGTTGACTTTTGCTGCCGTCAAATGGCGTTTCAGGATGACCAACATAATGGCAGATTGCCTTCGATGTTATATATATATAATGATCAATGAATTGGGTTACCTTAAATTTATTTCTGACGGGTGTGAGTTTTTCTTGCAGCTGAGCGGAGCACAATTCGTAAACGTCCAGATCGATGGGGAATTTGACGTCTTTAAGTATTTTAGCGTTGATGGCTTCCTTCTCCTTGTAGTAAAAGCGCACAAACTGTACGGTCAGGTAGGCGGGAAGGCGACTAATTTTAGCCTGAAACCAAAAATGTTATATTAGTTATTAATTTTGATCCACTTATGATGTTTATTATGTCCTTCATTTGGGGAGGCTGATATGGGTACCGCAACCTCGGGAACCGTTTGTTGGATAACCAACACTTCTGTCACAGGTCACCCCAAGTGGTTCACTACATTTGGTGACTTAGCAGGGGTGCCTGGATTCACAGGGAGAGGTTTGTCTAGGTCCCGGTGGTTGATCGACACATTGAACCCAGATTCCTATCCACCTGTCACACCTTTTCCTTCCCAGAACTTCCTCTTCTTCATTTTCTTAAAAAGGACCCGTATACAGCATTACCAAAGATGACACAGGCCCTGAAGGAACCGGTGTGAAGATAAAGTAAAAAAAAAAAAAGAGAGAAACTTAAGTATTGTGTAGTTAACTTTTAGATTTGAATACAAAGTGTGGTGTTTTCTCTTTCTAACACTGTAAAGATCATATTTCTAACCATGATAGTAAGGGACACAGCTATTTCTGTAAGACGTATGAGTTGTTCCGAAAAGCGAACAAATCAGCATCAGGGGTTAAAAACTATAGAGGTTTCACTGTACATAAATAAACATCTATATTATGGTGTCTAAAAGAACTGATAATATTTCAGTCAGGAAAGAACGAAAATAATTTATGAAATAATTAGGTTTGTTATTAGGAATATTAGTGGAGAAACTTGGTTAGGTTAGGTATATAAAATTTGCTCACTGTTTTTGTGAAGACAGCGTCTCTTCCTAATGCGCTGGACATCTTGGTAATTTGTTCTTGCATTTTCTGTAAACAAAATAAAGCAAAAGATTAGTAACAACAAAATTAATTAATAGAATTTTCTGCGCCTTTATAGAAAAAAATTGCTAGGAAAATAAATACATAATACCTTCTTCTAACACAGCAAACTTATTTTGTGGCACCATTATGATTGAAATTAATGAATTACTTCGTTTTTACCACTTTTATTGTTTTAAAACCGACATGTTTCGTCAGCAAAGCTGACTTCTTCAGGGTTTTGTCAAAACCCTGAAGAAGTCAGCTTTGCTGACGAAACATGTCGGTTTTATAAACAATAAAAGTGGTAAAAACGAAGTAATTCATTAATTTCAAATACATAATAATTTTGGTCAATATGAAAGTGAGATGGCAATAGAAATAAACTTACTGATCTTAGTCCAGATTGAAGGTACTTGACGTCTTGCGAGATGAAGCAGCTGAGCTGCAGGAAGCTCTCCTCTCCGCTGGCCACGGGTTCCTCGTCCGACTCCACACACTTCATCTCCGTGTCCAGTTTGCCGCCGAAATATTGGTCAATCACAGATCTGGAAAATGAAAATCCACTGTAAGTATTTTTATCTGGACCTTATATTTTCATTATGCCTTCGGATATTAGCTCTTCTATGTAGATTAGATAAAGACAAAAAAATAAAATGTTACTTTGTCGAGTATGGTTTTGTCTAAGTGTTATAACTTCCATTGTAATACCGGTAGAACAAGGACAGCCTTCTACCTGATGCCTGTGAATTGAAAGATTGCAAATCGCTTGTTAAGATAGAGGAATCTATTTAATGGATCGCCCGTTTCTGCAGAGTCAAGGTTTTTTTTCAGGTATTTTGGGGCTCCAGACCAAAGGTAACTGCCAAATTCAACAGAGGGGTGCACTTGCGATTTGTGCAGGATTAGCAGTTGTACACTATCTACAGTATCTGCGGGCCCTGTTCAGTACGCCCAGCTTCTGAGAGGCTAACTTGACTCTGGCTTCGATGGAGGTTGAATATTGGCTCCATAGCTGAATAAATTGTCTTGGCTCTCTTCACATTTTGACTGCTATTGATGCTTCAAATTATTTTCTCTTCAATAAGAGAAATAACATTTTTAAGCGTATCATTGAAATAATTCATTGTTATATAATTATACTTGAGGTAAGATTTACTTGTTGGTCCCGTCCAGCGGCTGCAGATTCTGCTGCAGTATCCTGACCAGCTCCGTCCAGCACTCGCTGGCGTCCTGTTGCGCCCAGCCGCCCCCCCCTGAGCTGCCGGCGCCCCCCGAGGGGCCCTGCGGGGCTTCGCGCTCCCGGAAGCGGGGCAGTGCCGCGTGCAGTGCAGACAGCAGGGACAGCGGGGGGATACGCGCCGCCTGCTCCATGCCCTCATACGTGCTTCGGAGAGCACTCACGAGGACTCCACCGATTCCGTTCCCGCGCTCACCTGGATTGACAACAAACTTATTTAATTTTATTGGAATAACTTTTGAAGGTACCCTTAGATACCCATCAATGTAATAAATCATTGAACAAGAAGATAATACTAATAAATCTAAATGAAACGTGAAATAGAAAAATTAAAAGGTAACGGTTGCAATCGAACCAATTGCAACCGACAGTTGCAATTGGGAATCGAACCCAGGATCTCTTGTCTTATTGGGACAGCGCCTTAACCAATTCGGCCATTATTATTTCTGTGGAATTTTTTATGTTAACCCTCTGCATGTTGTGTACATTAACGTGGGTTCAAGATAGAAAGGAAGTTTTGGCAAAATTATAGTAGATTTTAATCACCGCTTTAGCTACACCATGAATGAAACAACCAGATCTACGATTAGGGAACGTACGATACTACGTGACCTATTCGGGGGGGGGTCTTCAAAATACTACGCTTGGTACAAATGAGCGGCGGCGTCCATAGGTTTTTGGTCACCAGGGGGGGTTAAAAATTGCAAAAAGTTGGTCACGTAGTATGGGTACGTTCCCTTAGGTAATCAATAATAAATAATGACCTTTGTATTTCTTGAGCGAGTCTCTCAATTCCGGTACGGTCTTGAGACATTGCACCGTGGCATTCATGTAGCAAGTGTTTCCTAGGTTAGTCAATCCTGCAGGTAAGTCCATCTGTAATCAACATACATAATATACATTACAAACACTTTAACGCGAAATAAAATATTATACGGTCTCGTTTACACATTAGATTATTATACACGGGTGGTTGACAAACTAACACGTTTGTGGTTTAACCTTCACTAGCGGTTGCTTTAACTAAGCGGATACAACTTTCGTCTTTACCAGTCTTCAAGCATTCAAACCTAAAATCGCATCTGAAGAATTCAGATAGGGATGGGATCAATGCGATCAACTGAAAATTTTTGTAAGAAAAAAAATATCCGAAATCACAGACAATTTAATTTACATAGTTAAATTAATCAAGAACTACATACATGGAATATAAGGCTGCATCCATATTATTACATGAGTAAGCCACTCTAATTTAACTGTCTATTAGGGACACAAGCATTCGAGTAGTAAATCGTATCTCAAGTGGTGTCTTGTCTAGATTTCATTGAATTTTTATAGATAGAATTTGTCTGCCATGACCCCTCTAGATTTCCTCAATGTCCCCTTATTTTCTTTGAGCCTTCTACTGCCCCCCTGAAAGTCTACGGCGCCCACAAGGGGGCGTTATCGCCTACTTCGAGAAAAACTGGTCTAAATACTTACAGCTGAGGCGAGCTCTGCTTCATTCATATCTTCCACGAACTTTGGTTTTTCTACAGGCTCTACCGGGACATCTTCTTCCTTGCTTCCCATCACAAGCACCATGGCTCCCTGAGGAAAATAAAGTTATTTATAATAATAATTGGATAATTTGTAGAGCACCGTTATTGTGAAAAATCACCTCAAGGATGTGTATAATATGTTTTAAACACAGGTGTAGTATATTACTAGAGACACTTATTCATAGCTTTAATTTTTAAGAAATGTAGCATTAATTATTGAAAAAATAGCTTTTATAGCTTTAATTTTGCGTTTTCATAGAGTTTATAGCTAAATATGATAACGTCAAGGAATGGGAGTCGGCAAGAGGGGAAAAACAATTAAATTGGCAAAATCACTTGAAACATTTTATTATTGGTTGAAACTCAACATGGCACATGTTTCTACAGTAGTGTGTCATGTTCGTTCTACGATCTGTCAATACAAGATTATAGCAACTAAAAAATCTTTCTGCGTCAACATTATTCACAGGGGCCCACACAATCATCAGAGCTGCCTCAGCAAATTCTCTGTGAACAATTTTTACAGCTAAGAGTAGCTGAATTATGTCTAAAGTGACTCCATCCCTCACTTGCTCTACAAGCTGTCTTTGAAAATACCTGTTACCTTCCAGGAATTTACTGTCATCAACAGATGAGCAAGTTGGAGCAAGCCTACTTTTACTTGCTAAAAGAATAGCGTCTGATCGCTGGACATTCTGACCTACAATTGCAGGATTGAACATTTTACCTGCGTACTCAAGAAATTGATTAGTGCTGTTGTCTTGACGGTCCAGCATATGAGATGCCAGTTTCACAGAACCCGAAATTTGTACCTTTGCTCGCATTACTAAAAAAGTTCGCATTTTGTTGAGTTTTGTTGTAAAAATCGCTGCTATTTCGCGTTTTAACGTTTTTATCGCTAAAAACACCATTTATCGCTTTAATTCGCGAATATATCGTTAATGCGATGAATCAGTGTCTCTATATATTACACATATGTAGCACCACTTAGGCCCCTCTTTCACAGAAATACGCAAGTATCCGATATTCTACGGTTCAAGAATCTTGGCAACTATCATCATACATCTACGCAGGCACATGTTGCCAATATTTTGTATAAATGTCAGAGTCGACACGATCTCCAAGAAGTCTCCAATGATTAGCCGGGCGGGGTGGTTCGCATTCATGTCTACGAGACTTTAAACATTCAGGCCTCGAGCCTATTTTGTCGGTAGGTCAAAATATTTTGGCTTTGTAATAAAATCTAAATAAATGGAGAATTTCAGAATGCATTAGAAAACTAAAAACTGTCTTTGAAAGGTGATAAAATACGCTTTAAAATTTTATAATTCGAAAAAAACATAATTTTTTAAATATAAAATTTTCAAACATAAAAGTTTTTAAAATGGCTCATTAGGCAAATGTTTCGTAAATGTTTTCATCAACTCCTTTTTTTTCGCTTCATTTGAAAATAATTAATAAAAAATTCTCAAAGTTTCATAATTTTCTTTTAACCCCTAGGATACGACACACTACAATAGCAGTGCAGTGAAATCATGACTACATCTACAAATGAACTCTAATGTGTGGGTGTAGAGCTAGGTTTTAGAATTTTTAATGCTTTTTGTTCCTGTCCATGAAAGTTCGAAAGCAAAAAAATTGATATTGAAGAAACCTTTCAATTATTTCAAATATAATTTTCAATATAATGTTTGGTTTTAAATATTTACAAAATACTACCCGTCTTCTAAGGGTTAAATTGCGATCGGAAACTTTGGATTAATAAAGGTGTACATTTTAACTATTTTGCAATTAAATTTTCGATTTGAATGCTTTAGATTCGTAAAGGTGTAGATTTTAATTATTTTGTAGATAACTTTTAGATTTGAATATAAAGTGTGGTATTTTCTTTTTATAAAACCGTTAAAATCATTTTTCTAACCATGATAATAAGGGAGGCGCAATGATTTCTATGAGATCTGTAAGAGTTGTTCTGAAAACCGAACAAAAGACTTGACGTGTTAAACATGGTGTCACTTGAATCCAACACTTTTGTAACAACGCGTGTTCGTTAATCAATTCTGGGAATAAAACAGTCAACAGAGAATGACAGGATATAAAATGATGGCTGTGGCAATGGTTTCATTGCGAATAAGGTTATGAAAGCATCAGTAGTTTTGACGTTTTGAGAATTTAATATTGATTGATAGCGACGCGGGTATCGTGATTTCAATAGCAACGAATACAGACTATGCGACGTGGGAACACAACAAGAGTAATGGACACTTGCATATCCCTGTGGAAGAAGAGTCTTAGATTGATTGAACACAGAGATACATAAAAACAGAAGAAAAGGGAGAAGTAAAATCTTCAAAACAGAAACATATGCTGACTTCAGTGACATTACGAGTGAATGAGAATCTCAGACATGACATTACAAATATGTTCAGCAACTAGAGAGTTATAGTGAGACGAAGGGCTATAAAGTGAAAGAATACTAATAAAGTAAAAAAGTGCCAGTGTAGGTACGTGAGATGCTGAGAAACCAAAATGACAAGAACACCAGGCACGGTCCCTCCATACATACTGTGGATGCTGAACTTTCCTTCTTTTCTAGGATTAAAATAAGTATAATAAATATTACTATGTATTTATTCCAAATTAAAAGGCCTTGAATATATTTTTTCTTGCTGTAAACCGCACTAGATACTGCAATTTAACGACACCGTCCCAATCTCAGAGACCAACAACAACACGACACATGGAACAGGTCGAAATAAATATGTAATAATTATACATTCTCAATGATCGAATGTCGCGTAAACTCACCAACACCAGCAACATTGGATGCTCCGTTCATTCCGTATCCACGAAGCAGGAAAGAGTTTGATAATTTTGATATTCACGCATGCGCATTTAGCGAAGCCTGCCATGATTTGTTTAAGGGCGAATACGGATTCGACAGTAGCATCCAACGCACAGAAAATGACTTTAATGCTTACAGGCATAGTGCACAGAATAGCTTATCCGAAGCGAGTGGACTACCATTAGAGATTTGTTTGCCTGACCTTCTTTTGACAATTTAGCTCAGTATGGTTTGGCTTGAATAACCGAATCCCTATTACCTATTTAATTAGGAAACTGTTATAATTAATGTGAAGCATACAGGTTGTGTAGATCTAATTTGATTTTTGTCGGTAATTGCGTCTTTAGACTAGTCCATAGATTTTTATATTTGACTTTAAGTTTGTACTCCAGCATCCCTTATACAAAAAGTCACCGACTGCCACTGATAAACACATGGTCCGAATTTGGTAGACATGCGTTAAAGCATGCCTGATAAATAAATGAATCGGTACTAACATTGCTGAGCTTGACATTTCCCCAGTCATCATCCTTCAAGGTGGCTCCTTTACACATAACCTTCTGCCTTTCGGGTTGAACACCGGTCAGGGCAAAAATCTGGGCCTTGAATAACATAGGGTCCTCGTCCGTGTTCACATCCACTCCTTGGTACAGTTCTTTCCCCCATTTTATTTTCACTGAAAAAAAGGATTCAATGATTGCTTTTTACATAAAAACGAGTTGATAGTTAAATAATAATAAACTAAATGTATGATTCTAATTTAAAAAATTAAGACACTGACACAAAGAAATTCAGATCTGAAGTTTACAATGTATCTTTTAAAGAAACTTGTCAGACTGACTACTTATTACAAGTTCACATGCGAAGCATAATTTCATTGGAACATGAAATGCTAAATAAGCAATTTTATATATCTCTCAACTATTTGCTTGTGGATGTGTCAGATTTTAATATTTTTTTTTTCCTAAAATGGTGATAGCCCAGATACATGTTTATTGCGTTTTACCAGCCTTCCAGATATAAACTGGACAAATTAAGGTAAAATTAATTAAGATAATTAGTTAACGATCTAAAAATCATTCATCAGAAACGTATTGGAGGATAATAGATGCATTTTTATCAGTTAACCTGGAGAATGACATTACATTTTGACATAACCTCATCCGTAACCGGTGACATTGCACATTTCTACAATATATTTATATCTTGTACCTGTATACTGTGGCATTTTGAAACCAAATTATTCCTACTAGATTTTATATATATTAACACTTATTAAACTGCAAACACAGATAATGTCACTCCGCTTTATTATTATTTGTTTTCAACCCGATTTGTCCGTTTTCGTCTGATTTGCAAGTTGTCTAGTTTTAAATAATTTTTCATGGCAACTTTCATTGTATTGACATATCATAAAAAAAACATTTGTTAAGTACTTTACTATCTGTCAAGAATATGCGGGGTTAGTTATAACAGAATTAAGGGGATGGAATATTTTAATTTTTAAGCTAATTCCAGGAATATGGATCTCGTGAATATTGAGGGTTAAGATGATGAGAACTGAAAATATTATTAAGTCTTTCACTGTTATGGCTCAAGTACGTACTGGTAATAGAAACAAGATTATTTTATTTTGTTGTTCCTGTGGTCATCTCCTCATCACATTTATTCTTCTTCTTGAATTGTTGGCACCATAGATGTATATAATATAACTGGATGGATGACTCTCTTTGCCTCAGCGAATTTTGAGCGGTCCACCGGAAATCGACGTCCGCCATCTCGGAATGGTGCATAACAAGTGTCCAGTAAGCCATTTCTATACCAGCAGCCGTCTAGTTTGAAGCAGTTTTAAGTAATATTTAATTAGTTTTAAGTAATAAAAATCTCACATTGTGTTTTCGGATAAGAGGTACATGTTCCCACAATAGAGAACTCCAGTCCAATTTTTTTATTTTTTTTTTATGAATAAAGACCTTCAAACTTAAATAACTGCATTTTTATTTTTATTTTTATAGTTAGTTTTAATAGTTAAAATAATTGTCAAAGTTTTAATTTTTAAAAACTCCTAGAAACGCACCGTATCTATGGTGGCCTTCACCCACCTGTAGTTTATTATTTTCAAGTTGTCTTTTTGAATCAGTGATATTATGTCGAGGGAAATTTCCCTAGATCTAGGGGAGAAAAATATTTTTTAGGGATAAGGGAAATCAGGACAAAATCTAGGGAAATTTCGAACTCTGGCAAATTTTTTATTACATATTTATTTATTTATTTATTTATTTAAAATTTACGGCACAAAGTGCCATTTACAACATGTATTATTATTATATTTAAACAGTCATAGTACAGTGAAGAAAGATTGTTTTTTTTTAAATTTCTTATAATAAGAGAAAAAATTTCTAACAAGTAATGAAAACTTCAAAAGGAACAGTAAAATAAAAAGAATAACTTGTTATGAAGTAACCTCGTTACAATATGTAAGGCTGAAATGCTTGATAAGTAGAGCCTTGTATTTTAATAAGGAAATATGAAAAATATCAGCAACATTGGCATAAAAATTACCAATGGTGAGTATTCTATTTATAACAGAATTATATCCAGCGACAGATGTATAATTGTCACAATAATACATACTAGGGAACCTTGATCTAATGGTAGGTACATGAAAGTGAATCAACTTTAATATATCAGGGCTATCCAACTGATGATTTACAATTTTGTATAAAAATATGAGATCAAAAATTTTTCTTCTGTCACTTAACTTCGACAATTTCAATGAGTGTAATAAAAAGTCATAATTTATTGATTCTAAAGGGATTCCAAGTCGAAAATTAATACACCTCAAAAACTTGCGTTGAACTTTTTCAATGATATTAATGTGATTATTAAAGACAGGTGACCAAATTGTAGAGTTATATTCTAGAATGCTTCTAACGAGAGATGTGAACAGAATTTTTAATGTGTGAATATTTTTAAAATCTTTGGAAATCCTTAAAATAAATCCTAACATTTTCATAGCCCTGTTGGCTATAGAAGTTACATGAGATACAAAGCAAAGTTTCTGGTCAAAAATGATGCCTAGGTCAAGTATTTCGACTACAGAGATATTACAATATTACTGGTTTTATTTATACATGTATATTTTTTGGAATTCCCATGAATCTTAATTATTGTTGTACTTACCATGCAATGTTATTTTTAACACTGACAACTCAAAATGATATTATATGTATCTAAAAAGATAAATGGGAGCTCTGAAAAAGAAATTAATTTATGTTTTAAGTTCCATTTTTTCGGTGATTGCGGTTGATTTTTATTTTGCAAAGTGTTTTTTTTTTTATTTGGAATTCAGTTTCTAATTCAGTGGTGAGTGTATTCGTACTTTTAAATTATTACTTCACGTAGCAAAAAGTGTTTTATTTGGAAAAGCACAGTATTTATTATAAGTATATTTACCAAGTTCCGATATCTTTCCAATTAATAAATCATATAACAGGATTAGTGTTACACAATCAGGTGGCTACGTAGGTAATTGCGTTAATGTGAAATTCTAGGGAAATTTCACTTCGAAATCTAGGGAAATAATTTTTTTGGGCAGAGCATCCCTGATTTTGTATCTAAGAAAATGGTGGAATAAAGTGAAGATAGGATGACTCAATGACTTTTGTGTAAGAAATTGAGGCGTTTTTTATTTAAGATTAACTGCTTTTAATATAGGAAAACATTGGTAAAATGTCCACATTTCACCGCTACTGTTATTGTATTTTAACAAAGTGCAATATAAAAATAATGAATCATCTTTGCAAATACAAGTGATATCGTTCTTCAATTTTGTTGGTCCAGGCGTGATTTTGTACATTGTTTTATGTATAACACACACATAAACTGGCATAATACACTGCATGACGATTGCGTAATAGCTTGTATCCCTTTACCAAAAACAATTTGAAAATACAATGTCAAAATATGACACGAATAGTTAACCTCAAATAGGCAAAATTTATTCCCGATTGTCCGCAAATATAGCCCCTTTCGTAAATTGTTGAGGGCCTAAATTATGTTTCAATAAACACAATAACTATTATTTATCTAAATCTCTATAAACAGTATGAAAATAAACCAAAAACACGAAATGTTGAATTGCTTAAGTGTCATTTCAAATGTCAATACTGGTCAATACAATACAATACACGCGATCACCAGGTGACAGCGTGACGCGTGACGTCACGTTTCACCATTTCAGTAATGCCAACTTAACGCTGTGTTTTCAGGAGAGGTTTAAAAATGCACTTTTTAATATTTTTTTAAAAACTCTGCGTTTAATATTATGAAATAAAAGTTATATATTCAGAATCAGCGTTTATTGGTCTATATGAACATATTTTTTTAAAGCCATAATATTTTTCACTGGAGTTCCTTATTGTCGCACGATCTCGAAGCTGAATTTCACGGGGGTGAAGACCTCCATGAAACGCAGATAATTAGAAAAATGTCAGAGAAATTTGCGCTATTGGTTAAAGACATATGCAAGAAGATTTTCTCTAGAAAATGTAAATAATAATAAGGCAAGCGTTAGACAGAATTTACATAAACTTATTTTATTTAATAATGTATAAAAAAATTGTCTGTGTATAAGTTGTATAAACTTTTTGTCTGTATGTAAGTTGTATAAATTCTTTCTCTGTACATAAGTTGTTTAAAATTTTTGACTGTATATAAGTTGTATACATTTTTTGTATGTATATAAGTTGTATAAATTTTTTGTCTGTAAATTTTTGCTGTATGTTTGTTGTTGTTGTATAAATTAAGTTGTGCAAATTTTATTGTATAAATGTTAATTTTTTTTTTATTATTTCTACCCTATATTATGTACGACTATTATTTTTTACTTTTGTTTGTCGATACATTTACTGCTTATAAGTTAATGGCACATGATGTTCCCATACTAAATATTGTAATTTTTTAAGAAATAAAAATGATACACCTATTAAATCTTGTAGTTTTGTTTCTGTTTCTCAACATATTTTGTTACCTACCCTACCTTCACCAGTGTTAGGGGGCATTCATTAATTACCTGAGCACAAACGAGGGGGGGGGGGGGGCGGTCCAGCAAAATCTCACGTTACTTGAAAAGAATATAAGAAGTGGTCCAAGTTTATCTCACCGAGGGGGGGGGTCTAGATTAGAAGAAAAACTGCTCACGTAATTAATGGATGCCCCCTTACTGATCTAAGACAATGGTAAGATTATCACAATATGTAGTTATAAAACAAAGTACAACTGTAGACTTGTGATGCCCTGAAAGAAGTTTCATTATTAAAGTTTACTTCGAATGGAAGATTATTTTTTATTGAGTTTTTAATTTTACAATATTTTATTTTACTTAAATCTTACAAAAGTGATCAGTTTTATTGTAAGAAATCTCTCATTTTTTTCTATTTATTTGCTTACAATAATATCATTAAATATTAGATATTTTGGTGCGTAATACATATTAATTACTTAAAAGTATAACTTAATTTAACATTAAAATACTTAACTAATTATTATAATGCTTAAGAGCATAATGTACGATAATTATTATTAATATACAAAGTCGCAGTTTTACTTTATTACAATTCGTTATGCAACACAAAAAAACTCGAAGGAAAAATGTTTAATAACATTTTTTAGTAACAAAAAACTTGGAATTTGCGAGTTCCCTCTAAGAAGTTCCCTGAGTTCTCGTATCTCTTGCCCATTTTGCATATGGCGGCCGTCGAAACCGGAAGACCGGCCAATTTACGCGACTCATCCATCCAGTTATATTATATACATCTATGGTTGGCACATTGCTGAGAATTGAGAATCGTGACCCCAGCATTAATTTCCCCGATAAGACATACTTTTCATAGTTCTGCGCTGCATAGAGAGCCGCGGACCGATATCGACACCTGTAACCTATATAATATATGGTAAGTCTAATGTAGGGGTGGTCTTTTTCTGTTTCTCCGGCCTTCCACTTTTCTCAGTTTGACAAAGTATTTAGAATAAGTTCTAGGCGGGCAGTCAACAGTCTGTTTGTTAATTTTTCGAAGAAAACTTCTTCTAAAAGGTTGTTACTTTGTGATGTCATTATTTATTTATTAAAAGAAAATAACTTAGTTTACATCACTTTATTTTTTTAAATATTTTATACTATCAACATGTTTCGTGAACCATGTTCACTTCTTCAGGAATAAAAGTATAGTCTGTTTGTAGTGAATTTTCAGTCGAAACCAAAACCGATTTTCGGCTTCTGTTCTAATTTCGGCCGAAAATGAAACTAATTTAAATAAGTACAAAAGTCTAGGATCACCTCGATTAAGCGGTTTTTTGTTATACTTGTAAGGCCCGGTATGCATAAATATACAAACCACCCACCCGGTATGTAATGGTAGGGCCACGCTGCGGCCAAATTCAATTTGAATACGATCTGTTATTTATATTTTCGTAGCTCTATGGCTCCCCGTGGAGTGCCCCGAAACGGTAAAATTATGACGGCCTTTTTATATGCGAAAATAGCCTATGTCTGAAATTCTTTAGTCCTCCCCCCCCCAGGTGGCAACATTTGCAAACACAAAACTTTAATAACGATAATAAAATAATACAATATCATGGTATTATCAAATATCTATAATATGGTTGTTGTGGATTGTGGATAACAAACAATAACAGTAGCAGCAAATAACAAGTTACTTACCTTTCCAGTGATTATACTGCAGTAAAAGATGAATATCTATAATGATATTGTAAAATAAATGCCAAATAACGTTCCTATACCAGCGAGCGGCAATTGGCGGCCCGCGTGCCAAATGTGACCCGCGATGTGCTCTGAGAATCTCTGAACTAACGATTATTCCTTCCCATCATACCCACTTAGCGCACCATCGGTCATAATATGTTTTTTTTTGTATGTAGTTCTTGTGAAGAAAACATAAGTGCACTTTTTTTAAGAATGATCTATGCCCGAATGGGGTTAATAACTGTATAGGTGTCACCTACTAACTGGTTATTCGCGATATTTCAAAACATACAAACAATTATACCTGCGGCGCTTATTTGCAAATAAACCCAGATTGTTGAAAATCCACCCACTTCCATCATTATAAGTGGAGAATATGGCTACTGCAATGATGGAGGCATGGTGGACTAATCAGAGGATAGAACCAGCAACGCCCGAGTGGGGACCATAACTACCATGCTACCAATCGGTTGACCACAATATTTAAAAATTCTTATTTTCTGTTTTACTTTTTTTACAGAGAAAAACCTTTGCGCTATACGTGCTGATTGCTGCTAGGCACAAAATGAAGCACGATGACGACGGGCTATCAGACGGGCAGTCACCCCCCCCCCCCCCCCCCCCCCGAGCCCCCCGAAAAAGTATATATATATATATATATAACAGATTTCGTATCATTCAAGAAAAAAGTCAAATTAATCTTTAAAAAAAAATTAACAACCATAACATCACCAATCAAAATGTTGTAACTTCGATTCATGTCAAATCAAAATTAACATCACAACATAGTTTATATTTATTGTATACACTAAGCAAAATATATTTTACAAAAATGAAATAATTGTAGTTTATATATTATATTTATATATAGTTAATATTTATTGTATACTATAAGTAAAATGTATGTTATAAAAATGAAATAATAGTAGTTTATATATAGTTTAGATTTATTGTATACTGTAAGTAAAATGTACGTTATAAAAATGAAATAGTGTAAAATAACTCCTATGCCAAGCTCAAGAGCTAGTACTCTTCATTGGCGTAGAAATTCATTAAACCATGTTCTTTTCATTAAATAAATAAATTTAAATTTAATTTTTTTTTTTTTTAAATATTCATATGGTCCGCCACCAAAACCAATTGCCGACCGCTGTCCTATACCAAATTAGGGCCGCTGCTTCCACTCGCCGCCTATAGGTAGCCTTGGGCCTAGAGGCGGCTAAATAATAGTTCTCCAGTGGTAGACAAAGTTACGCAACTTAAAATATTCTAACAGTTGTTGCAAGGTATGCTGTTAGAGGTGTAAGTTAAGTAAATGTCTCAAAGACCCAATCATGTCTGATTATGTCTAAAAGAGATCGAAATGACAATCTAGTCACCTTCAACGGAAGCAATTTTCCCAACATGCCTTCCATTTTCCATTGATATGTTTGGTGTAACTCTAGGTGACCATCTCAGGTACGGGGGCTCCATCGAAGCCAGGGTAAAGTTAGCCTCTTAAAAGCAGGGCCCGCAGATACTTTACCAGTACACAACTGCTGACCCTATAGATACAAATCGCAACCGCAAAGCTCAATGTTGAATTTGGCAGTCACCTCTTATCTGGATCCCCAAAATAACTGAAAAAACCCTGGCCTCTGTGCAGAAACGTGCGGTCCGTTTGATAGATTCTCTTATATTAGCAAACGGATTGCAATCTTTAGAGCAAAGGCTTAGGGTAGGTATGCTGACCTTGTTCTACCGGTACTACAATGGAAGATGCTCCGAGGAACAAACGTCATTAATCCCTTCAGCACCGGTGCATAGTCGGGAAACACGCCAAACGCGCGCCCAACATGTACACGGTTGACTTATCACATGAGAACGGATCGCTTCTACGACTTGTTCTTGAGTTCAACAGCTCGGTTGTGGAACGATTTGCCGGTATTTGTGTTTCCTCCCTCCTACAACATGGGTCTCTTAAAGAGCTGTCATTCACTTCGTCACTCCCTTTAGCTAGACAACCCTCCAATTTTTAATGCTATAGATCCACTGGCTTGTGTGGTATCATTTCACATCGATAAATGAAATTAAATCACATCGAAAATTTGAAATGTGTAAAGAACAATAATTCCAAAAATAAGTTAAATACTTATTTTCTAAGTTTTTTTGTCATTCGATCTGCGTCGTCGAAATATTTCTACAAAAATAAGGATTTTAAGGATACCTTTGTAAGGATTTTTTTTCTGAAAAATTAAAAATAAATTAAAGAAAGTACTATCATTATTTTAGAAAAATATTAAGTATTTTGCAAGATCTATTCAATGTTATTTTATAATAAAAATTCGTAATTATAGATCTACCTACTAAAACAGGCGACAGGATTTGTTAAAAAAAATTTAAAAAAATTCTTTTCGCTTTCCTGAATAATTAACATTTTGTGATTGACATAAAAAATATTGTTATTTTGGCTTTTCCTGTAAATTCCACAACGTACGTAAATATTTTAAAAAACTTGATAACTGTGTTGAACTAATTTATTTCATAATGGACTGACAGCTGCTGGCGGTGAAACCGGTCCATTTCAAAATAAATAAGTGGAACAAAGCTATAAGTAGGTAAAGATTTTTATTCGTAAATTAAGAGGGAATAACCAGCCATAACCAAAAATGTGACATTTTAAAATCAAATTCTAGATGTAGGTATCGTACAAAAATATATAAACTGATTTCGAAAGATTGTTATTTTATCTGGTAAAGTTATGTTTTAAAAAATTTTAATGTGTTTATTTTTATTAGGTACCTATAAGAAGGTTATTCCGTTGGTCCTTCGAAGATTCGTTAAATTTTCAAGCAGAATGTTATATTATATCTACAACACATTCTATAATATACAGTAAAATAAATCAATAAATTATCAAGGAAAGTTACTTTTCAGAATTAAAATTTTAGTTTAAATAAAACCATTAAAAAATTCGCGCGCGTGTTTTGTGACGAAAATACTTCAGTTTGTCCATTTATTTACGGTCTTTCAAATTAATATATTTCAGATTTCTTTACCCACTAATTTTGCTTAGACATTATTGAAAAAGTGTAAATACTTATGATCAAAAAATAATTACAAAAAACACTCATTTTAATAGTTATATCATCACGCGTTTGAGCATTTTTATTGCTAACTTGAATATATACTCGTATGTATGTATTAAAGCAAGTTTTGAATGAAATAAAATCTTTGAAATGAAAAAATGTCTCTTGTGTCTCACGGGTATCTCGTGTAGTATCTTGTGTCTCTTGTTTCTTTTGTTTTTCGCTTGCTTCTTGTGTCTCTTTGGTCTCTCGTGTATCTCGTGTATCTTGTGTCTTTTATATCTCTTATGTCTCTTTTGTCTCTTATATCTCTTGTGTCTCTTGTGTCTCCTGTGTCTCTTTTGTCTCTTGTGTTTCTTGTGTCTCTTGTGTCTCTTGTGTCTCTTGTGTCTCTTGTGTCTCTGGTGTCTCTTGTGTCTCTTGTGTCTCTTGTGTCTCTTGGGTCTCTTGTGTTCTTATATTTCTTGTGTCTCTTGTGCCTCCTGTGTCTCTTGTGTTTCTTGTGTCTCTTCTCCCTCGTGTGTATCTTGCCTCTCTTTGAATTATTTGTAATTCGAGTGAACTTTTACATCATTTTTATTGTTTTTAATCTTTATTTAGATGTATGGAAATGTACAATTTGTATAATTAGATTATTGTACTGATGGTTTGAAGCTAAGTATTTGTGTATTAACTGGGTTTTTATTATTGGCTTGTTCCCAAGTGATAACTTCTGTAATAAACCCAGTACCTATACAAATAAATAAATATTTCGGTTAGGTACACACGTAGGTCTTCTCATATCGTTTCGTATTATTTATTATACAAGTGTCTAGAGTTTTAAACTAAATGACTGAATGAAACCATGAAGGTAGGTATTTAAAATTCTTTAGGCCAATAAATTTGGTTTCAATTCTTTTGTGGATGAGCGGTAGAACCTCACTGAGAAGTTGTCCGTATTAATTTTTAATAGTTATAAGAAAGATACAACAATACGTTTTTTTAATAGTCTATCTAACGATTATCTCCAAACATAGCAGGTAGGTACTTACTTATAAGATGATTAATATTAGTATAAGATAATGTTCAAGCGATCTATTTCAGATTGTTATCAGCATCGTGATTTTAATTATTAATGAACGAACGGATTTATTATAATAGGTTCTACAATCTAAAGCTAACGATCTAAACGTATAACAAAATAACTGATTAAGTTGTTACGAAGATAATATTAGATACTATAGGTAGCACACTGTTCTCTATCATATTATTATTATTAATCTATAATAAGTCAGAAGCCATTTTTTTGTAGTACTAATAAAGTTGACCCTTTTTTACTAGAGGCCGAATGGACGCTTTTATTTTTACCGTGACGATCCACGTTTACGGTACCGTGATGGCAAAAAAGGCAATAAACATCTTTCTTTATCGCTATAATGCTGCGGCTCTTTCTTACACATTAAATAATGGTGAGGCAAAAGATGAGACACAAAATACATGTGACTGTTTCCTCCAAAAAACTAATTTTTCCTTTCGTTTCATTTTCTTTATCCGTGTGAGGGAGATGTATGATAATGATTGTATGTTTCTTTTGGGGGGGTGCATTGAAGGTTATCCACCACTTACCCGCCCTGGTATAAGTAACAGATGGTTACTCCTTCAAGGCTCTTGCAAGGACTCCATTTTTTTTGGAATCTACACTTAAGTTTGAACGAATCTAGACCTCCAGTGTCCCTGCATACCGTGTTAGGAAGCAGTATGCAAGTGCTTACATAATATACAAGACTTGGGGGGGTGCAGACATATTTTCAGCGTTTGTCTCATTTTGGACTGTTATTATTGTTACTGTTGTTATTTAGTAATAGCATTATATGTTTAAGAACAAAAGCAAAACCATCAGCGCGATAATATTTGACATTTTTTAATTTTTAGGATCCACTTACCTACACTTAAATTTTATCCTTGTATCTAACTATATTCTATACTTTCAAAATTATCGCCACGGCTAGTAATATTGTAGGGGTCTACGGAGACGTCACAGTGCGGTGTGTGAGAGAGATGCAAGAAAATTAGTACCTATTTCTTTTGGAGGAAACGGACCAAAATATATATTGTGTACCTTATCTTTTGAAAGAGCTACAGCATTATAGCGAGAAGAAACGTAAGTTTATTGCTTTTTTGCCGTCAACGTAGATCTTCACGGTAATGGTAAAAGGGCTCAAAATTGAAAATATCATAATCATAATATTGAAAAATGATACGAGGTTTCGGGACCGGTCGATTGCGGAGCAAATGTTGGTCAATTCTAATGATTTTACGATTGTGAATTTAGAAAAACAAAATTCCATATTTTAATTTTATACAACCATAGATGAAAAAATTATATCTTGGTGTTAGGAAAAGCAATTGGTTTTGCTAGATTTGGGCACATCTGTCAACAAGGGCGGATCCAGGATTTGTTTCTGGGGGGGGCACAAGAGGCGGACGGGCAAAAAAATCAATAATTCAGGATATTTTTCTGGGGGGGAGGGCACAAGGGGCGGACAGTCACAAGTTCAAGTATATATAGGAAGATTTATGAAAGTGTCAAAACAATAGAAAAATTAAATGTTTAATAAAGACAGTTTCTGCTTCTAAGTATGTACTGTGATGGAATCTCCACAGTATACAAAAATACCGTCTGGGGGGGCACGTGCCCCCGTGCCCCCCCCCTTAAATCCGCCTATGTCTGTCAAGGAAGTGGTTCAATAGCCAACGATTTGAAGAACATAAAAAAGTAACCTCTCCAGGCTCTTAACTACTGATCATATTCCGCGCGAGCGCAAACTTTATTGGATTAATTTAGTGTTTTTTTTTCAAATCAATCCATTAAAAATAATGTAAATCACATTTGCAGCATGTTCCAGAGTGAAAATACTCTCAGTATCGCCCTGGCGATAGACCACCATTCAGAATTGAAAAGTTGTTTGAAATGGCGTATTGGCGTTAGCCGTGTTTGGTGACCAGATCCGAATAGTCAGTTTCTTTCCTTAACCCAGCTCTTTCCCCAACCCACTACCTTCAGTCTCACAACATACCTACATACAGGGGAGCCGGGGGTAATGGGAGCCAGCGCGTAATGGGAGCGGTTCGACTAGAGACAAAACTAAAGCTCTTATTCACTCGGTTGCCACTCGGGCGCCTTCGTTACACTGCGGCCGTGTTCCCCCCCTGTCGCGCTAGGCTCTCCAGTGCCAAGCATTATGTGACACGGACGCTTGTAGATTTTTTGCCCCGCGCTTATAAAAAATATGAAATTTCAGCGGTCAGGTAAGAGTGAAGTTATATGTTTGTTACAATCAAACTTGTTTCATTTTATAGCTACTAATGTTATCAATTTTGAGTAGGTATCTGTGCGTATAATTTCATTACAAGCTAGATTGGGGAGGCCCCCGGACCCCCCGTTTTCTGTAGCCCCCCCCCCACCCCACGTTAGGGGGCCCCTTTACAGGTTTTAGCGGAGGGCCCCTAATGGTCCCAGTCCGGGCCTGGCTGACTTAATAATTAAGTAGCTCCCATTACACAAATGGGAATTTATAGGCTCTCATTTACCGCAAAGTCGGGTAATGGGAGCGATTCTGTTTTTTTTTTTTTAAGTTTAATGTAACGTTGACGCTGTGATATTAGTCAAATAAGTAGGTACCCAAGGATTTAGTTTTTAATAAAAAGTTCCTAAAGTATCTATAAATTTGCCTTTTATTGAACTTTTTCCTTAGTAGGCTTCAATTCCCTTCTGCTCCCCTACCTAGTACCTAGTCTCACTGGCTGCAGATGGTGGAGGGTTCCCAACATTGTTTTTTTTTGTAAGTTAATCATAATTATTAAAAAATATATCTTGTCTTGTCTACTGTGTTAATATAATAAAAAATTAAATAAAAAATAAAACATTGCTAAAAATGCGTTTTTGGGCAGTAAGGGAACGTTCCCATGCTTCGTGACCAATTTTTTGCCATTTTTAATCCCCCGCCCCCCGGTGACCAAAATTCTAAGCAAACCGCCGCTCATTTGTACCAAGCGTGACATTTTGAAGACCCCCCCCCCCGAAGAGGTCACATAGTATGGGTACGTTCCCTAATTTTAATTTTTATACGACAAATTTGTGGTCCGACGTAAATAAATCACACGTGATTTAAATATAACATACGAGTTGACGGAAGAAATACGGAGTCGAGCCATACTATAAGGTTAGGATACACTCGGTAAGGGGTAAGGGATACATTCATATCATGCGTCCTCCCAGTAAAATCACATAATTTAATAACATAAAAAAATATGACATCACACCAGGGCCGGATCTGCGAAATCTGGCGCCCTGTGCAGTAGGTACCGATGGCGCCCCCCCCCTACATTTTTATTTTGATTAAAAATTCGTTCATCCCAATTTTTTTTATTTTATTATTATTTTTTTTACACTAATTTATCAAATAAAATCAAGACATATAAAGGGTGTAACTTTTCCAAGTGACCTGGCGGTAGCTCTCACACTCATTTTTTTAAAGAGAGGATCGCCAGGAGCCCTATACTCTCTGAATCTATTGGGTAAACATAAATTATGGTGCTATTTTAATTATTTTAGGAAAAACTCTTTGCAAGTTATGCTTTAAAATAATTGAACGAATTGTTTGTTTGTGCCCGTACCATGATTTAAAATATAGTTTACCAGACAATGCGGGTGGTTTCGCTGAACTAGGTCCATTAGATATTCTTGAGATTTACTGCGTTTATGTACCTATATACCCAACGCGAATGTTAGAAAAAGCAAATACAAATACGTTCTCATGGCAACGTACAACACAAGAATAGCATATACAGCTTCTGACTAGCAACAGGCAGTCCCAACGAGAGACAGTGAGCAGTGATAATAAGAATATAACCTCAAATTTGTACCTTGCATTTCCCCTGTGTTGAGCGAACAAACACTTAACACTGAAGTATGCTATCAACGGCTTACGAACAAAAATACCGCGCTGTGATTGGTTATTGAATTTGGATCGCACTTATTCGTCGTAAAAGACGGTAAAAGATATATGGAAAAATAGATCTTACGTTTAAACTAAATATATGGAATTTGTAAAAAAATTCTGTAACTGACTATAAATTCGTAAGCCGTTGATACCAACCTGATGCGTGCGCGTTCTGTTTCTTTGGAAAGTGTTGCGAGAGCGTAATAATTATTTCGTACTATGGGTAATTTTTAAACGATTCAGGGAATATTATAACTAAATTTTAATACAATATTTATTTTCTCACGGCGCCCCTTCGGAGTTGGCGCCAGGTTTTTGCACGTTTTTGAACGTATAGCAGATCCGGCGCTGCATCACACATTCATAGAAAACCGCGTGCAGAAAATTATAAAGAGCTTTAGACATATGGCTTCAGCGCATGGTAAAGCGCGAAACCTCACCACAAAGAATATTAGAAGTAAATAAAACGGAGAAATACGGTCGCCGAGAAATTTGAATACTAGGTTGTATTAATACCAAGTTATTGCTGTCACTGTCGCTGTTACCCCTCCGAATACTGAGCGAAAGGGTGATAATACCTAATTAAAATCTTCGAATTCCAGGTTTGCATTTCCCATTTTTCTTCTGTAACTCTATTGGAAGAAAATATTTAAATTTTCGTATTTAAACGTAATTTTTTTTATTTAAACGCCCGAGGAAGACATGGCACGTCCAAGTGAATCAGATACTTGAGCCGGGCCATGTGAAGAGTCGGAATAATAGAAGAGCATGTATGAGACGATGTATGAATGTGAACGAGGCAAGAAGTGTGTGTCAAGATCGAGTTATTTGGCGGTCCGTCCTCTCTGCCTACCCCTGCGGGAAACGGCGTGATGGTTAGTTAGTTAGTTTAGTTTAGTTAACTCCTGTAAGAAGTAACTTACCAAAAATAAGCAAAACGCACCGACACCTTATTGTCTGATGTTCCAGTCCATCCGAAAGCTGTCCGTCCCGCCTCCGGCGACCCGACGCTTTTCTCCCTAGGGTCTTCTTCTATGATTTCCAGTTACTTTCGTCTAGGCACCACCGGCTAGCTGGCTTAAGGACGACGCCGCCGGTTATCGAGAGGCCGGACAATTAGCCTTCTTCATTCTCTCGGGTACTGCCGATAGTCAGGTTGCGGTGACACCAGTTCTACTCTGTATACCTATATACATTATTTTTCTTTTGTTTCTTTTTTCTTTTATGTACAGTGCTCGGTGCTGCCCGCCGGATTGTGTGTGGTCTTTCGCTGTCATGAGCTGATTAGGTACTCATGACGGCTGCTGTCATTTTGTATTACTTTATTTTTTATGTTTTACTAACAACTTGTTTGACTGTCCATGAGGCTCACTGCTTTTGCATTGACACCTCCATGGGCTTTAGAATTGTAGAGATTGACCATTACAGTACAGTCCTGTAGGCGCGTCCGCATACCGCTACATAACACAGTATGAGGGGACATTGAAGGTCTAGATTCGTTACATTAAATGTATAGCCGTTTATTCAAAAAAATTAGATTCTTGCGAGAACTCCGAAGGGGCGACCATAAGTTGCCTATACCGGGGTGGGACAGTGGTGGGTACTTCAATGTCTGATGTTTGCACTAGTATTAAAATCCAGAGAGGAAAGTGGGGAATGCATTTGTACCTATTGATAAAACATTCCCGGATTATGTAGGACGTAGGACCACGGCCGCGGCAGTCGAGGCATCCCTCCCTTTGTAGTATGTTGTAAGACTGGGAATGGGAATGTGAGGGTCGGGAAATAGGTATAAAATTTTAATATATGGCAAGTTTTTACAATAAATAAACTAATTATTTTTACATCTTACACACTGTTGAAAATTGAATAAAAAATTGCAATAGGTGGCGCGCAAATTGTTTGAAAAATGAGTGTATTTCATATAGTTTAGCAGCAGGGACGGAAGGAGGGGGTGGGAAGGAGGGGGAGGGAAGGAGGGGGGTGGTTCACAGGATGGGGGAAAGCGGGTGAGGGGAGGGGAAGACAAGTCTGGGGAATTATGTTACTCCTGTGTGGAGCTAATGAAAAAAAATCATAGCAAAAACATGGATACACTCGCAAAGAAGGTTAAAAAATGTTAAATATGTATAATACATACCTGCTGTTACATATACCAGACACCTACTATCTACATTTTTTGATAATAGTTTTGAATAAAATAACCATTATTTTTTTTATTAAACTCTCAACTGAGGCGTAACAAAACTTAATGGGATCAGTGGCGGATTTACACATTTGCCGCCAGTAGTCTATTCAAATTTTGCCGCCCCTTCTGACCTTCGATACCCTACACCAAGGCTGCCCAACTTTTTTCAACAGTCGGGCCAAATTAACGGTTTAAAATAACAGGCGGGCCAAATTAACGGTTTAAATTATCCATCTTAGGGGAAGGGGGGGGGGGGGTGGCTAGAGACTTTCAGGATACGTATTATGTAGTTTTTGTAATTTTATTCCTTCCGTCATCCTGTAATTTCCGTTACACATAAAATTGTATGTTATAGTTGTAATTGATTATTTACAAACATTATTCATTTATTATTTCAGTGGAAACTGATTGTAAAAGGATTTACAAAAATTTGCAAGTTGGCGGAAATTTTTAAACTTGCTCAATTTCTAGTAAGCAAGTGAAGATACTGATATTTAACATCATTGGATTAAAAAATAAGTGCACAGTTTCTAAACAATTATTAAACTATATAAGAATACTTGTACTAATTTTTGATATATGGTTGCCAAAAACAGATAAATAGTTTGAAAATTTACTAAGCCGGTTTGTAAGTTTTTGAATTTCCCGTAAGTAAAGTTTGGTAACTTGAGAAATATAATTTTTGCTGAAGCTTGATAATTATTGTTACATTTTATTCCTGATTCAACCTTAAAAACTGAATATTATCACTATTTAAAAAAAAAGATAACTATTTTCAGTATAATATTTTTCTCCGTGTAGTTCATAATCATATTAATTTTTTTGTCAATGAAATTGCAACTTGCATGGAATAACACGGCTTGTGTATGTGTAGGTACCATTAATTATTGTCTTCATTATATCAGATTTTTCCGTTATTGGAATGAATGTAAACTAGGGATCATAGTATAACATCATAGGAAACCACTCGTACACAATATGAATGAACTCGGATTTTGTAAAATACGTAGGCCAGACTAGAAAATTATGTAGAATTAGTAAAAGTTGCATATGAAAAGTTAGTAGATCTACGTATGTATTTTTTTTCTGGGTGAAATGAAGAAGTTAGGTTAAGGTGAAACTGAATAAAACGAGTATTTTATTATACAATTTATTTAAAGAGAGAGAGAGATATACATAATATTATGGACAAATACCTAGATCTCTTAACCATTGTTAAAAAATAAAACAATTACTTCGTACATTATACGATAAGCAGAATGCATATTTTTTGATCAGTTTAATTTTATACCCTGAAGATGTTTGTGATAAGCGAAACCGGTCGGTATTTTAAAAAATCGTGGTTACAAACAGAGTTATTGTTTTATTTCAATTTATGTCAAAACCACAAAGTGACTGCTTTCCACCAAAATATAAAAAAAATATTTTTTTCAATTTAATAAACCACAGAAATAAAGGTTTCCCATTGGTTGCCAGACTTGTGACGTAACACAACGACGTATATTATTTCTTCTTTTGAATTCGGTACTTCTGTCGAAAATTTGGATCGGAGTTATACCCCCCCGAAACTAGCGCCCCGGGACTTCTTATGTGGCGTGGACTCATTCATAGTATGAAATAGAACGTTAGTTGGAGTCCGCGCCACATAATTTGTCCCGCAGACGGGGGCGCCACCGTTTTTTTTTATGTAAAGTAACAGAAAATATGCTTCTTCAGCCTAATGTGTTATGTTACTTTGCAAATTTGTACAAATTAAAAGAAAATTCGTAGATTCTGGGACTGAAGTTAGTAGATGTGCAGGAAGGATATAAAATACGTAGATCTACGTAAAAAGACGCAGAGTTAGCAACTCCCGAACTCAATGCTCAACGCTCACGCCGCGCGCCCGCGCTTTCATTTCGGCCAGACACTGTTAACGAATGGTCATGTCTCATGTCATTCGTTCCCGAACCGCGCTCCAAATAAGACTACCTACGCAAATACGTAGTATAAAAAAGTATTAGCAGATTGACAAACGTCAATTTCCCCACTTTGACAGGTTAAGTTAAGTGGTGAAATCTAATAACATTTAGGTATTTATTTATTTTTTATTTCTGTAAGACAATAAATGGAAAAAATTCGGTTTGTGGGGGAAATTCGTAAAAAATAATTTTTATTTTTTTTATACTAATTATGGGCCAGAAAAACCGAATCTGAAAGAATTAGGCAATATTAACTGAGTTACACGACTTTAAAATTTTTTATACACATACAGGAAAATAGACATTTTGGATGCATTCTGATTCCTACAAAATCAAACTAATAGTTATTTTTATACTAACTTTGGGCCGGGGAATCCGAATCTGAAAGAATTAGGCGGCGGCAAGCAATATTAACTGCGCAAAAAAGCAATTAAACGACTTTAAAATTTTCTATACACACGCACATGAAAATATTCATTTCTGAAGCTGAATTTGACACATTCAGTACAAAATCATAGATAAACAAGAAATCTAGAAAAACATGTGCCAGCAGTGTTACCAGCTCTCAAAAATATTAATCCCTATATCATGGTTTGTGCCCCTTTATACCGCCTGCTCGCGTCAATTTAAAAAAACAGCCTACGTTTTCAAGTAGTTTAGCGTCTACGCTAGGTTTGTGTAACATGGTTTGTGCCCCTTTATACCGCCTGCTCGCGTCAATTTAAAAAAACAGCCTACGTTTTCAAGTAGTTTAGCGGCTACGCTAGGTTTGTGTAACATGGTTTGTGCCCCTTTATACCGCCTGCTCGCGTCAATTTAAAAAAACAGCCTACGTTTTCAAGTAGTTTAGCGGCTACGCTAGGTTTGTGTAACATGGTTTGTGCCCCTTTATACCGCCTGCTCGCGTCAATTTAAAAAAACAGTCTACGTTTTCAAGTAGTTTAGCGGCTACGCTAGGTTTGTGTAACATGGTTTGTGCCCCTTTATACCGCCTGCTCGCGTCAATTTAAAAAAACAGCCTACGTTTTCAAGTAGTTTAGCGGCTACGCTAGGTTTGTGTAACATGGTTTGTGCCCCTTTATACCGCCTGCTCACGTCCCTAACCTAACCTAACCTAACCTAACCTAACGCTAGGTTTGTGTAACATGGTTTGTGCCCCTTTATACCGCCTGCTCACGTCCCTAACCTAACCTAACGCTAGATTTGTGTAACATGGTTTGTGCCCCTTTATACCGCCTGCTCGCGTCAATTTTAAAAAACATCCCTGTTTTCAAGTAGTTTAACGGCTACGCTAGGTTTGTGTAACATGGTTTGTGATACAAAAGTGAGTAAAATTTATTAAAAATAAGTACTTAAAATATAAACATTTTATTTTACGTTATTGATATTACTGGTTAATGGCAACATTTAATTTTGTGTGGTAAAAACATCTATGTTATCTTGTTTTCTATGGTCTTTGTACTACGTATGTCAAATCAAAATCAGCTTCCGAAATGAATATTTTCATGCGTGTGTATGGAAAATTTTAAAGTCGTGTGATTCAGTTAATATTGTTTGCCGCCGCCTAATTCTTTCAGATTCGGATTCCCCGGCCCATAGTTAGTATAAAAATAACTAGTTTGATTTTGTAGGAATCAGAATGCTTACAAAATGACTATTTTCCTGTGCGTGTATAAAAAAATTTTAAAGTCGTGTAACTCAGTTAATATTGGTTTCCGCCGCCTAATTCTTTCAGATTCGGATTCCCCGACCCAAAATTAGTATAAAAATAACTAGTTTTATTTTTTAGGAATTTCCCCCATAAACCGAACTTTAGCCCAATAAATTTTTTTGGGGCAAATTTGCCGCCCCCTAAAATCCGCCGCCCTAGGCTCAAGCCTACTCAGCCTGCTGGTAAATCCGCCACTGGATGTAAATGTATGTACCTGCATCTAGTATTATTGGGATTAAAGCGGTGTCAGTTCACAGTTCTGGGTACATGAGCCTGCCTTGTAATTATTATTGTAATTTATATGTTGTTGGTTCGGAAATGCCATTATATCGAGTGTAGATATCGTCAATCCGCCATGTTCTTATTATTATCCGTTTAAACACAAGAGGCGGACCTGTCACGCAACTTTTCGGACAGCTGATCTACTTAACCGTAAAAAGCAGTTGTGAAGACTCGTATATTTTGGAATTTCATATCTAGACATCTCTTGGTTCTATATTTCAGTTCGAATCAGAGCAGAATGGAATGCAATGAGATTAAAAAAAAGATGGCGATGGATTAAATTATCAAAAAGTAACAGATCGCCATCACTAAATTAAGCAGACTTAGTCGACCGAATTGTTGTTTGTTACTAAACGATTTACCTTAATTTAATTTAGTGGGAACTGTTGATTGTTCTTTGGTGTGTTGATAAATAAGCGATATTATGGATAAAACTTATTAATTATCGATGAGCTGATGCTAGCGGCCCGGATAGTAGGTACTTATCGAACTATTTTTAATATAGGTACCTACATTCGAGTAGGTTGCTGTTTCACACAGTATTTAGGATATTTATTTCCCAAATGTTTACGTATAGGTACTTGTTTATCTACTTGTACCTACAGGGTCTCCAAAGTGTTAAAAATTGGGGCGATTCCACATGATATTACCCATGTGTAAAACAGATCCGAGTACCTATATACGTTTTTTTTAGTAAAAATTTGAATTGTTTGTATGGAAAAAAATAGTATTCTCTACGGAAAAATATTTTTGCATTGGAAAAAACATTGGAATTTCGAAAAATGTTCATTATTTTTTTACTTCTACCATCATGTAGATTCACCTCTCGAAGTGTTGTGCATTTTACCCCCGAACACCCTGTACAATGAATATTAAAAATTATTATGTATTATCCGTGAAAAATCACGGGATATTATATAAGTACGTAGGGGATGAAATTATCTCAAAAAAAGTTTCAGAAATGTACCTTTAGAATGAACGCATTGGTAGATAAACTTAAAAAAATACGACGTGACAAAAATTTAAACAAAAGAAATACACATTTCAAATATAGAATTATAAATTAATAAAATAATTTTGGTACATAGGTACTTACACGTTTGTCTGAATCGTACCGGCAATAAGTTTCAATTTTAGTATTTCAATTAGATACTATTTTTAATGTTTGCACGATGTGAATGTTGGTTATACGGTCGTAACCTATTTTTTGGCAAAGTGATGGGAGTTTGATATAGACATACACCAACTCTTCATAGATTTCAAGCAAGCATATGATAGCATAAATCGAGAGTGTTTATATGACATACTACTTCAATTCCAGGTTCCACCTAATTTGGTTAGGCTCATCAAAACCACAATGTCAGACTCAAGATGTCAGGTCAAAATAGATGGGGAATTGTCGGAAGAATTCACAGTATCGCAGGGACTAAAACAGGGGGACGGTCTGGCTCCCACTCTTTTCAACATTGTGCTCGAACATGTAATAAGAAAAACGCTAATAGACACTGAATCCAATATTTGTTTCAAGAGCAGTCAAGTTGTCGGATATGCGGATGACATTAACATTGTCGGAAGATCAATTTCAGCCATTAAGGAGGTCTTCGATCCTTTAGAAACAGCGGCACGGGAAGTAGGACTGCAGGTTAATGTCAACAAAACGAAAATGATGATACAGAGCAGGAACCCTTCACACAGAAGAAGAAGTAGTGCACAATTCAAAGACAACTACTCATACGAAGTGGTCGACCAATTCACCTACCTGGGCTCCAGTCTGACAGAAAACAATGAGGATCCAGCAGAAATCAGAAGGAGAATCACAGCAGCCAACAAAACATACTTCTCTTTGCTGCCAGTGTTTGAGTAACGTAGTGTCCACAGAAAAACCAAAATAACCATATATAAGACCATTGTTAGAGTTAGAACTGTATTGGCATATGGATCTGAGGCACTGACACTGACGGTAAAGATGGCTGAAATGCTGTATACTTTTGAAAGAAAAGTGCTGAGAAGAATATGTGGACCCGTGAAAGAGGGTGAACAGTGGCGCATTCGGCACAATACAGAATTGTATGATAATATATATATAAGGCACCTAGCATCTCAACACATATGAGACTCCTCAGGCTGAGATGGGCTGGGCATGTACAGAGAATGCCGGATACACGCGTCCCAAAAAGAATTTTGACTGGACACCCAGGTGGAAAGAGAAAAGTGGGAAGATCCAGACTGAGGTGGGAAGACGAAGTAAGAGGGAATGCAGCACAGCTTCTCCAGGTACCAAATTGGAAGTCAGCCGCTGAGGACTGGAGGAGTTGGAGGCGACTGTTGCAGGAGGCTAAAGCTCGATATGGGCTGTAGCGCCATCGAAGAAGAAAAACCTATTTTTTGAAGTGAACTTCTTTGGCACCGTTGAAATTTCAAACTCGATGAAACGAGACACTAAAAAGAGATAAAGACACAAATCTTCGGGATTTAGCCTGCGAGAGAATGAGATCGTATAATCGGTCTCCTCTTTATGCGGTGCTTCGTAGCCTCCCTTGTAAATCTTGTCTACTTTAGTTTTCTGAAGGTTTCACTTCTACCGCGTGTGAATTGCACACTCTGTTTTTGTTTTTAAATGAATGACGTAATTTTATCGATTTATTTATCAATATTATAAAACATACTTATGTTTTTAACTAAGTGTGTAGGTATATCTATCTACAACTAAAGTAGAAAAAAACAGAATATTTCAGAAAAACTTTCTGAGCTCAAAAAACGTAATCATTAAGAAGACATTGACATCGTACGAGCATTTTAAGTTTGACCTGTCTACTTACCTCATCTATCTACTGATCTTATAAGTTTATAAACACATTCATAATAACATTATTAATTAGCAACCGGCATAAAATATACTTTAGTATGATGGCCGATGATTTGAATTAATTTAAAATCCAAACCGGTTTCTCGTCGACGACAAGGTGATGTATGCTATTTAAGAAGCCATTTCAGTACGCAGCGGGATATTTATCTCATTTTAATTGTGCTATCGGAATAGTTTATTCATTTTTATAGCGGTGTGGTCGCCAGATCAATTTGAGACTCGAAACATTATTGCCTACGTGCTGGGTTGGTTTGCTTCCTTTGAAAGTTTCTGTAATAAATTGTCCCAGCGAGAGGTCGTACGTGACGTCGTCGTGCTAGTATCTTGTTCCTTTAGACGCCTAAGAAGGAAGATGACGTTAGTACGAGCTTTTGCTGGAACTAGAATATATTTTTTATGCGGAGAACATACCTAGGACGTATTCTAAGGCAATCTCGCAATTCTCCTCTTTGTGCGGTTCTACGAAGCACCGCACAAAGAGGAGACTGATTAGTCTATCTCATTTTCTCGCTAATCTTATAGATGTATGCGTTTGTCTCTTTTTAGTGCCGCTATTTTTCGTTTCATCGAGTTTCAAAACGGTGTTAAAGAAGTTTTCACTGTAAAAAATGTTGAAATTTAGAATCGTATAAATATGTCGTCTCTAAGTAGTTTAACCACAGTCTGAAAATTGCCTTGTAAGCCGAAACAGCTGTAATAAAAATAAAACTAAAATACTTCCAAAACTTAATAATAATTTTATTAAGTATATTAAAGTTTTTAAAATAAAAATAATGTTAATACACGACTGCAGGCCGCTAACAAACAAATAACAGTTCACGTCAAATAAATTAGAAGCCCTTAGTCGTTGTGAAGTGTTGTTTGTTTGTTTGCGGCCTGCAGTCGCGCTCTGGAGCGATCACAAGTTACCGACATTTTCGATAAAACCTATATCGATCGACCATGCTAGGTACCCAGGCCCCCTAGCATGGTCGATCGATATAGGTTTTATCGAAAATGTTGGTAACTTGAAATCGCTCCAGAGCACGACTGCAGGCCGCTAACGAACAAATAACAGTTCACGTCAAATAAGTTAGGAGCCCTTAGTCGTTGTGAACTGTTGTTTGTTTGTTTGCGGCCTGCAGTCGTGCTCTGGAGCGATCACAAGTTACCGACATTCTAGATAAAACCTATATCAATCGGCCACTGGTATCCATTTATGTATTACGTCGATAGTTCGCAGTTTGTCGAGTGTGGGTGTAAGAATTATTCTAAGAAAAAATGTGTTATTTAGTTTAATTTGATGAAGCTGGCTGTTTTTTGTGAGACGTTCTGTGAAAAAAAGAGTTTGGAAAAAACCCTCGCTTGGTTGTATTAATTTAACATGTATCTCATTAGTTAGACTTGTGGTCATATGAAACGAATGGAAGAACTTGATGTGAAGATAATTCGATAACAGTTTTGATGTGATGTACAATAATTATTTACAAGATAATTGTAGTTGAAAGCTGCCGAATAATGCAACCATTAAAGTAAGTACTTACCTAATATAAGCGTGGAGATGTAGACGACCTTCGTAATTGATTAAGGTACGACCAGAGCGACATTAATTTGAATGATCTCAGTTGATTCTATCGGCCCATATCAGTTATAGAAAAAATTGTTGCGTTTAACGGCGCCGTACGAATATATTTTACCGTAATACGCAGTGCTAGATAGGAAGTATCGCCCTGGTGAAAGAGGAGGCGTCTACTAATATCTACAGGAATTCCAAAAACTGAAAAAATCGAACTAATATCTATGGGAATCAAAGTGTTGACGAATATCTACAGCTCAAACTGTTGATTAATATCTATGAAAACCAAAGCGTTGACGAATATCTACAGTACTGTCAGAGGTTGGATTTGCAATTATGTATAGCATATTGGAATAACGTAATATTGCGTATGCAGTTTAAAAAACTTAATTTATGTAAGTATGTATGTAAAAATCCCTAATATCGGACTATTGGACACATTTAGCTGATTAGTCCAACCTACGATCTGTAGATATTAGTTCAATCTACGCTCTGTAGATATTAATCAACACTCTGAAGTTCGTAGATATTAGTTCGACATATGAGCTGTAGATATTCGTCAAACATACGGGCTGTAGATATTAGTATCTGGAGTCGTGAAAGACACCCTTCAGAATCGAAATAAGGTGAAGCTTATGCTAAATTACTTTTTTCTATTAATCTTCACTACGAATCATTAATCCTACTAATATTATAAAGGCGAAAGTTTGTATGGATGTATGAGTGTTTGTTACTCTTTCACGCAAAAACTACTGAATGGATTTTAATGAAACTTTACAATAATTTAGCTCATACACCAGAATAACATATAGACTCAGAGCTTTGGTATTATGAAATTTGTATAAAAAATTTGCAATAGGTTGCACGCGAGCTATATGAAAAATGAATGTAACGGGTTTGGTGGGAGTGGTAAGGGGGGGGGGGGGTGGGGGCGGGAGGGAGTGGGAGGGGGGGGGAAGGGGGGTGAGTGGGGATAGGGAAGGTGGAGGAGGCGGAGTAGAAACCCCCTAAAACTATGCGAGCGAAGCCGGGGGAAAAAGCTATTGGCTATAATTACCAAAAAAAGTCAGATAAATAAAATTTTGTCAGATACGTTTTAAGATTTTCACGGCCAAAAGTATTTTCGTTATATGTTTTTGGGGTGTTATGCCGTGTTGCGCTTCCTCCTTCTTTAGCCAACGTTTCGGACAGCGTTGCAGTGTCCATCATCAGGGCAGATCCGACACATCTACCGGATCTGCCCAGATGATGGACACTGCAACGCTGTCCGAAACGTTGGCTAAAGAAGGAGGTAGCGCAACACGGCATAACACCCTAAAAACATGTAACGAAAACCATTTTTTTTTAATTGAAGCTTTTCCTATCGTTCCCCCGAGTAGAGTTAAAGTAGGTACTATTCTTAATGACTTTATGGGTGATTCCATTATCGCGGGTGCAACATTTAGACGCATAAATAAAAAATATATCTAAGCGTAAAATACTAAAAAAAATATATAACTTTAATGTAGGTATATTTTATTTATTATTTTTTTTTTATTTATCAGTATAGAGTTAGAATGTTTTTTTTAATCTTTTATTGTTAAATGTGTTTTAAATTCCTAGCTGTAATCTCAGTCTACTGTTGTTACCAGTCGAGTTAAAATATAATCAATGAAAACAAAATTATACATTCCTTTTATTACACGCGCAAATCCACTAACAAAAATACCTTTCTTATTAAAATATTGTTTAACGTTTAACCTCTTTATTTTTATCACTTATCTATAACAGAACATCTCTCATGGTTCACGATTTATGTATTATCCCTAGAATTTGACATTTTAAATTGTTCCAAGCAAATTACGCCAACGATGTCAAGTGCGAAGTTTTGGTAAGCGCCAAAATCGTAATTTATATTTGTGATTGAAAACAAAAATCACTTCAAATTCAAAAATTCACTCCTGGCATCCAGCGCAAGTTCTATTGATTATTCATTTGATTTTTGAACCAATTCTATGTTGATTTATGAATGTATCCTAGGTCGATTTTGAACGCTTACATAATGTACGTGATGTCTCTGCCAGGGGAATCCCCGTCGCATCTAGAACTAGGGGCCATGCGAGCTGGCGTCCCTTCTCAGACGCTGGCGAGAGTGGGCGCCACCCTCAAGTTTCTGCCCTGGTTTGAAAATAGAAGATCCGGGGCTGCTGTCAATTATCACATAAAATGATCTTTCTTTTTATTATTACCATCTGGATTTTATTTTCTTTACCGGTTTTATTAAGTGCTATTTTATTAAGTGCTCTAAGGGAAAATATCTTAGTAGGATGAAAAAATGAAGCAAGGAAAGGGAAATAAATACAATTGGTTATCAACCACTTTCTCATGTCACTATTTATACATTAACTTAAGACATATTTATATACAAATTGTTTTTATTCATTTGCTGCATCCTTTTCGAGTCACATTCTTTTTGAGTTTCTTTACCCGCTCGTAAAGTTGAGGGATACGTCACTCACGTTAATTATAATTATTTTTTGTAATCATGTTTAAACATCCACTTTAATTATAATATGGATTTTGTCATCACACTTGAAGCTGGTCTCGATTCTCAATTTTTGCAAGCGATTCACATGTCCAAACATTTATCTATTGTTAAACAAGCATTCGATACTAAATCTGTACTTTAAGACATTGATTTTTTCTCTTCGCTTATTCTTTTTTTTATGAGTTCAAAATTGTAGTTATTAACTAAAGCTTCTACGAGGAATTTAATCGTAACACTTGTTTCATTCAATAAATAATATGGTTATATAATTTATCAATGTAATATGAAATTATGATATGAACTAAATTTGTCAATTTGACTGGCCTAAAACAGGATCCATTCCTAGTTGGCTAGTCAAAGTTTCCACATATGTTTCATTGTATAATTTTATGCGCAATAAATATTATTATTATTAAAAACGTCGCCACTAATAAAATAAACTCTTAAAAAGTTACGGGTCTTAAAAAAAGAGAAAATATTAAAACAAGATAATTTTTTAGTAAGTAGTTAGTTGTTGCCGCCTGTACAGTTTAGATTAATTCAATAATTAAATTTTATTAATTTGACAGCTGGTCGTGGTTTTATTTTTAAAACCATCTTAACGAAGACGGACTTGAACCGGGCTTGTATTTGATAAGGTCGTAAATGAACCGATGTTGTTTATATGACTTAACGGTAATGATGAATAATGCATTGGTCAATTAGATTAATTAGTTTTACGGAAGACGTATCTTCGTAGATTAATTTAATTGTTATTTGCTCACGCAATCCATTACGTTGGATTTGAATATATTTATTAAATTTGTGAATAGTGCAAAAATGTTTGCATAGCGAAAGATTTGAATTCTAATTTCATCTCCTTCCCCTCCCCGCTCTCTTCTGCCTCAAAACATATAGCAATTAGGGGTGCCAGAGTCACATTGGCTTCGGGAAGTTGGACTCTTGTGTGACGATCACGAAAAAAATGTTTCTTCAGATAATTGTACATGATTTTGCCACGAGAGCTCCGTTGTAAGTTCTCCTTTGTTTACATGCGTCGTTTATGTGATTAAGGCCCGGTATATCAGCCAGTCCGTATCTTTGATGTGTACGACATTCCTCGCTCCAATTTAAGCGGGCTAAATCTACCGCTCAAGCTTTGGTAAACTGCAGAATAATTCCTATTTTAGACGCCGATGCGCTAGCAGTCACACGCCAAATCTGACTTTTACGCAAATAATATTTGAATACTTCCCACTTAAATTTACGTAAATTGCCTAATTTTACAAGTATGGACTATTATATCGATTAAGGGATGAGGAATGACGGTCTTATTAATTAATAATAAGCCAACAATAGTGTGATAAGGGATTTTAAAAGTTTCAACGTCAAGACAGTTTTTAAGCGGTTAATTTTTATTAATTTTGCACTGATTCTAGCAAAACAAATACTAATAAATGGTTGGGCATTTACACAATTCATAGCTACACTCACCTACATACATCTACATATATCATAGACTCTGTGCTTGTAGTTTGATTGTCACATGTTCCTTACCTATCCATCCCTATCATTTTACCCATCCTGTCCCATCCCTATAAACCTGTTATTTCGTTAACATAACAAATCAGTGTCGTCTATCGAAACTCGCCATGTAAACATATAATTTTCCGCTCCCGTATTCTCTAACTTAATCCCGCATATCACAGTAAATACCGCGATTAATAATTCTACAAGTGTATGAACAAATCCAGAAGAATAAGAGCAGTGCCACAAGGTTCCGCAGTAAGTTCCTTCCTTCCTTTCCTTGTGTGCTTTCATTTTTACTTGTGCAGTAACACATCACACATCTGAAAACACATACAAGATCCTTCGACATCCGCATCCACACAAATCACACACCAACTAATTAAAATTAGTGAACTCGCATATTGCACCATGTTGGTTGAAGTGGGGAACTTTATCAAAAATTAACTCGTTAAAAAAAAACTGCCGTCGTTTTAGAAAGATCGCGATCATAATATCGTGATTTCCCGTTGCATAGAGATGTCCAGATGAAGATAGTAGAGAGTATAGATATGCTACACATGCCGACAGTGCATTTGTTTTTCAAAGAAAAAAGAAATATATTCCTCTATTAAATTCATAGACAAATATTGGTAACATCTATGTTTTCGACCTATATATGGTTTATGTTCCAAGCTAAGCTCGACATTCCAACCAAGTCGAGCTTAGAATCAACTGACATACCGGGCCTAAGAGGGAGAGGTTATAAGATGGGTTTATCAACGGTGGGTCATTGTGTAGGATTGGACAGTTGTAAAAATTGTGGCGTTCTTACTAAAGTTCAGTGTTTAAGTACAGTTTGAGATAACAATTAATAGAGCAGAATAGACTAGTCACTATATTATTTACATATCCGTGTCCTGATGATGTAAATTACTATTCGAAATGTTAGCTCAGGAAGAAGGGTGAAGCGCAACACGAGTGTCAACGCCTCAAAATTCAAAATTCAAACATTTTATATTTTACATTAACTTCGTACCTATCTAAAGGAGACTCTGATAAAATAACTTATTCTGGCCCTACGTCATTTTTAAGGGGCTTTTTAAAAAGAGGAAGTAGGATTGATGAAATTTAGCACACTTGAATTAAAAAATATATTAATAATGTAAAATGAGATTAAGAAAAAAGTTCGGTACCCTTTTCCCACCCTTAAAACAGAATTTTTAATCTACTTGATGCAATTTTGCACACTTGACGTTTAAAATAAGAGGATAATTAGGGAACGTACCCATACTACGTGACCTTTGGCAATTTTTAACCTTCCTCCCCCTCCGGTGACTAAAAACCTAAGGCTCCCGCCGCTCATTTGTACCAAGCGTGGTATTTTGAAGACCCCCCCCACTGAACGTGTCACTTAGTATGGGTACGTTCCCTTGCTGTATATTGGTACTGATTTCGAAAAAACAGCTAATAATAGGTATGGCAAGAATATATTATTAGTTTTTACTGAAAAAATGTCACCAGATACAGAAATGACACTCGATGAATGAGCTTAGGAATCGCTTATTTTAGAAAATTTTCTAATGATATTCTCAAAGTGAGTTCAAAAGGTCTATAAAGTTCGCTGACTTGAGGCAAAGCTATTATGGAAGGAAAAAAATAATTCCCCTCAGAGCCAATGTCCTCTTTAGGGATGCTGTGTGGTGGGTCTTTTTAGGAAAAGGAAGAAGAGGAAGTTCTGGATCCAGGTATAAATCCATTCCTCTCACTGCGGTGCAAGGCGATGGATCGGGAGAGTCCGGCAGGAGAGGTCTAGCTTAGGTCTTCTTCAACCAGTCTCTCACATTTTACCTCTCCCGCCAGACTGTCTCGACCCATCGCCTTGTATCGCAATGTGAAGGATGGATTCATACTTATGTCACTCCCAGTTTCCTACTCAATCCTCATACCTTTTTCCTTCCTAGAACGTACTCTTCTTCCTTTCCCTAAAAAGACCCTGAACACAGCATCCCCAAAGATGACATAGGTCCTGAGGGGAAATATTTTCTTCAGGGCCACCTGTATGGATCTATTGTAAAAAAAACCTCATCCCATGAACTCTGGCTACTCTGTTAACATAGCGACAACGTGACCTATGGCAGAGGCGTTGGTATCCGATAAATGGTTTCCGGGCGGTTGTACCCACAACCGCATCCAAAATTGCTTATATAATAATTAATGTACAAATTATATGCCAGAAAGGTAGAAGTTCATGATGTTTAATAATATATGTACATTCATTAACTGTTATTGAGTCTATGATTTATTTCATCCGGCTTATTAATTAGACAAAATGTTTGGTCGTTTATTGCTGATGAATTCTGATGTTCAATAAACTGTCTGCATTTTAAATTAGTTTATTATGAACCTATTATAAACTAGTTGGAATGCTATTAGAAAATTGATTCAAACTTTGCTCACAGCATTTTTTTCTTGTGAGAATACTTGGGGTTGGGTTGCTAATTACAAAAATATATAAAATTATTTCTAGTAGATTTATTATGGTCCAGAAACATTGAAACATCGATCAGTTACATAACTTCACCTTCGATGTTCCATTGGTTACACGCAGTCCAAAAATTGTGCGGTATTCATGTCAATTTGAATTTGTCAACGTTCATAAATTTATAGGTAGAAAAAACGTGTTAACGGACATAAAAAAAACTATTGATAACGTTTTTTGGTAGAATCTTGTTTTTTTTGAATGAATAAAATAAACATAAAATAAATCATGTATCCCGTTCTACAACCACAAGGAAACAGTAGATTGTAGATTTGTAAAAAGCAATATGTGTACGTGAGAAAGAAATGGAGGGATATCTAGTTTTAAGAAAAGTGTACAAAGTTAGTGTCTTAGTTAATATCTTGCAATATGAAATATGTATGTCATTTTTGAAATAGATACATATGAAATTTCAATTAGGGAGGCGAGTATGGGTACCGCCAATCTGGGAACTACTTATTGGATAACCAATACCTTTGCCGTAGGTTACCCTAAGTGTTCATGGGATGAATGCGGGTCTTCGCGGCAGTTACGTCTGTCCATTAACTGCGCGGCATGCCGGATCAGGTTGAGGGAGACCTTTTGATCGAAACATTGAACATTGCCTTGCACCACAGTGGGAGGATTGGATTCATACGTCCGTTACCCCTGAACGCATTGATCTCCAGATTTCTAACCACCCCACATACCTTTTTCCGTCCTAGAACTTGTTCTCCTTCCTTTCCTCCAAATACCCTCCGTGTAGCATCCCAAAAGATGACAGTATGGAGCTAATGTAAAAAAGGAAAGGTGCTTGAGGTTATGTTGACTAATCCCTTTCTTCCTTTCCATAATTTGTTTGATTTTAATCCCTTTAATATCTGATAATAATAATAATAATATTTGGATGATTCACCTCAAGGGTGCTGATCTGATCTGATATTCGTATGGTTTAATAGTTAGAATGAATTAGAGGCTCGAATGGGGGGGAGGGGGTTCGGAAAAAATCACGAAATATCACGAGGGGGGTGGGTATAATGAGATATCACGCGTATTCATTTTTCGTGATAGTATTCTCAAAATTTCAAAATACTTTGTACTAAAAAAAATACACGTGTTTTTGGGAGGGGGGGGGGGTTAGTCCAAAACCTCACCACATGTCACCAGGGGGGGGGAAGGGGGGGGGGGGGTTAAAAAGTTGCTTAAAAACATCACGTGATTAATGGACGACCCCTTATTAGTTGAGTCCCCGCATTCCGAATTTCTATCGTTTTATAACACATTTCTTTTGAACACTTTGAGTTTTAAGTTTCTAAAAAAATGTGTTTTTTTCTATACATTCCCACGCCAAATCAGTATTTATATGAAATTTCCTCGATAGAAAAAGTCGCAAAATATGCTCCGAAAATTGTTATAAACACTTTTTTTCTGTTAAGTATTTTACAAGTTATATTATGTATGAAAAAAATCACAGTGTTTCTGTAAATGCTATTTAAAACATTTCTCACGAGATTCTTTCTCTATTTTGAACGAGTCCCGTTTTATTAAACATTTTCACAATTTTCACTTAATTATTCTCGTTTTTTACTATTAACGTGCTAAAAAATATTTAATAAAACACGACTCGTTTAAAATAGAGCAAAAATTACTCCTCAAATGTTTTAAGTAACATATGAAGAAACACTGTGAAATTCTTCGTACCCATAACATGTTTAAAAAAGAACCAAAATTTTCGCAGTCTACTGTGCGATTTTATCTTTCGAGGGAATTTCATATATTTAATTACCGTTTCGGATTGTGGATATTATATTCAAAAATAACTTATAATATTTTAAGAACTCAAAAAACACAGAGTTTTCTATAAAGTTATAAATCGGAAGAAATTCGGAATGCACGGTCTTAGGTAGCTTTTATGTGTACCTATCCTTGTAACTTTTTACCTAGCTCCTCTATTCCAATGTGAAGAACCTGTAACCATATAATTAGCAACTCACTCCCATCAATTCCCACCATGTTTGATTGAATCTGCTTCACTTATTAAAAGCCAGCCGGTTATAAAATATATCTCTTTCATTCTGTGTTATCTAAAAGTCAATTATTATTTCTAGAACGTCAGAATAATTTATGCATTCACAAATTTCACCATACTTAATCTTTTATTGTCAAAGTTTACTGCTAAATTCTTTTAGTTCGGATTGTTTTCACGGGCGAATTATGAGAAATCTGACAAAGAAATCCGTTGATTTCTTTGTCGCGTTTGGTATTATCGGATTAATCGGAATAATGATTCTTATTAATCCGGCATTCTCCCACCGAATGCTCGCGGCTTGCTTATGTTCAAAGTTCTCTCAACACAGAACACAGGTACACGCGTACAGAACACACACACGGGTAATCAACTAACACACTGGAGCTTTTTTTGTATCTTATTCTACCTGTTGCTCTTGTGTTGTAGGCAGTCTCACCTGTCGTGGCGTGGTGGCATCACAGTCGCGGCGTGTCTCCCTCGCTTCCGATCCGCGTTCACAATATTACCGAGTGCATAGCTGTTTTCAGCTAATATTAAGTTCGATCAGTCGTGATAAATCGCTCCGAATGGTTGGTTCCTCTCCCAGCTCAAGAACAGAGGCAGACAGACTGCAAATTGCCGCAGCATTCTGTTTCTGTTCCGTTCGTGCGATCCTCGCATCGCCAGTGCGCTGAACCGACGGAGGTTTTTTTCCCCGGTATTGTGAAGAGTTTTCGATGACGGAATATGTGAACGGTACACAGCTAGAAAGTTTAGTGCAGTGAAGACTTGGAAAGTTCGCCAAATATCGTCGGGGAGTATCGTCGCGCCCGCGGGCATTATTGCCCTGATTCCGAACCACCCGGAAACACTGTTTTGGTCCGGAAGCTTCGAGTTTCGAATTGTGTACCCTAGTTATGGAAGGAATTAAGACCGGCCGTCTCGTCCCGCCACACCTCCTGTTGCTTCCAATCACAATATCGATTTAATAAGTCAGATAAAACAAGGTATGTTTTTGCAAAGACTTTCGTCATATTTTAAAACACTCTTCACCGGTGCCATTCCAAAGATATAATACCGTTTAGAGAACAACATTCTTATGGTAATCCAATTACCTCCAAATTTGCATCACAATGTATTCAAAACATGGAGCCTTTATTTACGATCAAATCATAAAAGCAATATTTATTGTAAGCCATATAAATAATTGCTAAACTTTTCAGCTATAAAAGAATCATTCGATAAAAAGGCATAAAGAAATCAGCAGATGTCAAACTTTCAAAAATAAACATTTTCACCGTTTTTCAAGATGTTTTATCAAATTTGGCAACTGAATCATTAAAGTGTGTGTTTTTCCAGGGATTAGTGAGGTGATTAGGAGCGAGTCACATTTGAAATCCAAGCGCGAGACAATGTAGTTGTATTTCTCACACTTCTGCATTGAACACTGCGCTAGACATGAGGGAAGAGGAGTTAGAGATTGCACTAAAGGTAAATAAATAACAGTTGTTGAATAATTTTGTTAACATTCCAACCGACTATTCAGTCGAGCTATCAAGCTATCGAGCTGTCGAGCTATGTGAGAACAAATCTCGCCAACAATCTATTGTCTTGCTGTAATTCTCTTCAAACTATTGCAGGGATCGGCAACTGTTCAGAAAATAATTTTCAATTTGGAAAATTTTACGAGCCTCCTTAATAACGAACAGTCCGATTATACCCCTTCCTTTTGGAAACTTTGTATATATATACAGGTTGTGCTTTATATGTAACCGGTGATTCCTGACAATTTCAAATCCACTAATCGCGCCATAAGTTCTCTCTACCCTATGTTTGGTAAGAATAGTAAATTATCAACAGACAATAAAATACTCCTATTCAAGACCTTTATCAGGACCGTCTTTTCATATGCTGCATCTATTTGAGGAAACGCCGCGAATTCAAAAATAAAACCCTTTCAAAGCCTGCAAAGTAAGGTCATTCGATTAATATTAATTGTCCCTTCGTGGATCAACGTTACCATTCTACGCAAAGATTCAAACATGATAAAGAAGCTGCTTAAATCACATGGAAAACTATTTTATGCCGGATAACCCGGCCATGAAAACCCAACGATAAACGCGTTATCTAGCAATGACGCAAATTCCATATCTACCCAAATATAAAAGACAAAAAACGATCTTCCGCGAGGATTAACTCCTGAAGCAACTATGCATTCAGTTTTAGAACATTTTTAACACTCCCATAATTTCAACAATTATCCAAAACGTTAAGTTAAAAAAAGTATATCAAAATAAGATAATTTTGTTATAATAATGGTATTCCGAATTTAAATTAAACCACAGACCAAAATATTTAAGTAAAAAAATTAAATGAAATTTTAATCTCCGATGACATTTCTGATGTTTTTTATTTAACCAAAAACATTTTAAAATCAGTAAGTTTTGGACAAATAGGGGCGGGGTAAAGGGTTGGGCGGTCGCTAGGTTGAGTGGCCAGTGCAACAATTTAATGTTTTTTTTTTGTTTGAATTTGACGTAAAAAAAGATATTAAAAAAGTCAACGGCGACCAAAATTTCATTCACATTTTTCATTCTAAATAAAGCCAAGTACGTTATTTAGTAGGTAGGTACATATCTAATTAATTATTTAATCGCAGTATTATGTTTTATTTACTACTTTCTTTTGGTTTCAAATGAGGAATTATATAAATTGTCCAAAGAAACATCATTATCTCAATGAAAATCATAATTTTTTCAAACTTACTTCAGGCAGGTAGACAACATAATATTGAAAAAAATGCAAATGAGAAAACTTCAAATAAACACAAAGAAATCATATTTGAAAAAAAAATCTTTATTGAATCATTAAAACGGCCACCATCTCAATGTACCAAATTTACAGACAGACAAAATGCAAAATGGCGGAGTTAAAGCGGGACTTCGCTGTGCTCAGTCAAAAATATTTTGATATAAGTAAATAACGTTCCAAAACATTTCTTAACAAAAATTTCTGTGGAGTAATGTATTTTTGTGAGAGATAATAATCAACTGAATTATCTATTACAAGGTAAAAAATTCGCCTGTGGTACTTTCTTTATACGCGATTGACTGATATTTTGAATGGTTCATTGAAGTGAAAACTTCTTAGCACCGTTGTGATTTTAAACTCGATAAAACGAAAAAGCGACACTAAAAAGAGACAAACACGTAAATCTATAGGATTTAGCCTTCGAGAGAATAAGATACAATAATTTGTCTCCTCTTTGTGCGGTGCTTCGTAGCCTCACCACTCTTGTCTACTTTAGTTTTCTGAAGGTTTCACTTCTATCGCGTGTGAACTGCAAAACTTTTTTTGTTTGTTTATGTAATGTTGAAGCGTTGAAAAAAATATATACTCGTAGATACGTGAAAAGCACAAAAAGGTTGTGAACCTCTGAACTAGTCTCTAAACCTCTGCTGGAAAAGATGCATACGCAAATAAGCATGTGAAATCTGTTATTTATTAATTATGGCCTCCTATCTCCTATGATATTACATAAATATATTATTATTATATCTCGTTGGTAATTGCAACAAGAAAAGTCACAATTTCTCACCGCCTCGATGTTAACGTGCATCGAATGTTGGGTTTGTTCTACATTATTATAAATAATGTGAGTAAAAACGCAGAAATTAAACAACAAGAATGTGTGAAATTGATATTTATATCAATTTCTGCAGATGATGAGAACTCGGTGGGACCAAACTATGTGTGGTTCAGGAAGTCAATAATTTAGATTTTTTTGTTAACATTATGATAATATTCGAAGATGCAGCATTTTATTTTCAAAATATGTATTACATTTTTAACCCCTCAGCCGAGCGATTCTATATCTTTTGCGGGATCTATTTTGTGAGATTTCCTGTCAGATTTGTGTGATTTTCTACGATTGTCAATTGCTTTTCCTATGAGTATCAGGCCAGCTTCGCCTATTTATGACAGCTCACAGTTGAAATCTGACATCGGGCCATAGAAAAAGCAAATAACAGTCAATAAAAAAAAAACCAACAAAAGATATAGAATCGCAAATCAATAAAAAAAAAAAAAACCAACAAAAGATATAGAATCGCTCGGCAGGTTAATTTGTTCGCTTTTCGGAACAACTCATACAGGTATCATAGAAAACGTTATATCTCCCTTACTTTCATGGTTAGAAGTAGATCTAAACTCTAAACGATGTTAGAAAGAAAAAACATGTTTCCGACCGCAATTTGAAATAAAAAATGAAACTTTGGGAATTTTTTACGATTTTTTTATTTTTTTGAATCAAACCAAAAAGTGAGTTGACGACAACATTAACAATATATTTGGCTAATCAAACGCGTACGTTTTTTTATTTTTTTTTTGTTTTCAGTTTTTTTAATTAGAAAAATCGTAATGTGAGCCATTTTTAAAAGTTTTTTATTTTTGAAAAATTTTTTATTTTTATATTTGATAAATGATATGTTTAATATTCCGAATTTTGAAAATTGAAGGCGTATTTCAAAAACAGTTTTTAATTTTCGAAAGCGTTCAGAAATATTCTTTTTATCTGGATTTCATTGCAAAGCGGAAATATTTAGATCTTCCGACAAAATTGAACCGAGGCCAGAGGGGTATAACTTTGAAATCGGAGCTTTCTGTAAACTAGAAAATTTTCTATCATGTCGTAAATAATAGATACAATAAAATAAATTAGTAAAACAATTATAATAATAGATTATTTTAACATTAATTTTTCAAAAGAAGCAAGTAGACGGAAGAAATATCAATAAAGTGACGTAAAACAAAGTGTTTTCTTTTTATTTATTTTAACATTGTTGGAACCCAGAGTTTAATATATTAAACGTTACGAACATTATAGAAGAAATAATAAGGCTCTCGACTCGCAATCCGGAGGTCGCGGGCTCCAACCCCGTTTATTTTATTTGATTAGTTTGTGCTATTCCTCAATTTATTAATTAAAAATAATACTTATTTTTAACTTTATGAGTAAAATCTCAAATTGTAATAATTAAATGAAGACAATATTATCGAAACTCAATCGGGAAACAGAAAAATCAGATAAAAGATATTGGTCCCTCTGGGACTCACTGTGCCAAGGTGTCGATATCCGATTAAGTCATTTTTAACTGTATCATACTTCGACTAAGAACCACCAACATTATCTTCATTTTTTAACGCATATTTTATTGACTGCTATCGTTATGTATGATTGCAAGATTCAAACCCAAAAAAGAATACCTACGCTAGTGGTCGATATCAATTTTATATTTAAAAAATGCAGTACTGCACTTTTTAGGAAATTTGGAAATACGTTTGTTTGGACAAAACGCCGCCCGGTTTCCTTTTAAGTATCATTTTAAGGGCACTTGGACAATTTGTTTCAGTTTTTGCACTATTTTCCTGAAAGGGCATTTAGATCATTAGTTTCAGTCTTTGTGCTGTTTTTTTAAAAACTATCCTTAAGGACACTCAGACCAATGTTTCAGTCGCCGATTCTAGGTTCAGATTCAATAAAAAAAACCAATCAGTCTACTTATTAGTGCGACGAGCGGCGGTAAACGCGTTGGTAGATTTAAAACAAAATGATTGCGCCTCTTAAATCCCCATGTTGGCTGCCTGTTGGTCGACATTCCACTCCGCTGTTAAAGAGCGTTGCATTTTACCACGTACTTGGAGCTTGGTAGACGTGATACTAATAAACAATGTGCCACCTACCTCATCAGAAGCTCAGTACAAGCACATCGACAAATTTTATCAATAACACCGATTATTTGGCAACATTCCTGAGTAGACTGTAGATCGCCATCGAAATTTCGAATAAACTGATTAGTTTCAGTATCTTTTTGGTAAACTTATTAATTTTAAACAGGTATTTTTTTACGTAAGCTTCACACAGGAGAGGAAAGAGCTCCACACAGAAAAAAATCCGTCAGGGCTTATCATCTTTGAGGATGCTATGTGGAGGGTCTTATTAGGGAAAGGAAGGAAAGACGCCACCTATCTGGATTGCCCGGGCTTCACCCTCGCTGGCAAATTCAGACCCAAAGGAGGTGTCTGTCTCTTCAGCCGAGCTGACGTCAACTGTGTGCGACTGTTGAATCTGGAGAACTCCAGATTCGACGTAATGTGGGTGCGTGTCAATCTTGCCAGTACGGTAAGATTTTACGCGTGTCTATACCGCTCACCGAACCTTAGCGTTTCAGATACGTCCGAACTCTTCAAACATCTAAGTAATACTATTGATGACCTCTTGCCCCGCTTCCCTACGGCAGAGTTTCTGGTCCTGGGGGACTTCAATGTTCATAACGAACCTTGGTTAAAGTTCTCAGGACCAACGGACTCGGCTGGACGAGAGGCGGAATCCTTTGCCCTCTGCCATGGACTGGAGCAAATGGTTCAGGGGCCGACAAGGGTTCCTGATGTCCAGACTCACCGCTCCAATCTGTTAGATTTGTTTTTAACCACTGTGCCACACGGCTACAAGATTGACGTCACAGCGCCTTTAGGATCGTCCGACCACTGCCTGGTGACGACGTCAATCCCCGTAACCTTCAGACCGCCAAACGAGCGGCTGAAGAGAAAAGTGTGGCACTATAGATCAGCAGATTGGTTTGGTCTGCGGGCACATTTTAATGCTTTCCCGTGGTCAGCTGTCTGTTTTCGAACCTCGGATCCCTCAAGATGTGCCCAGGAAATTGGTGAAGTCATCACATCCGCGATGGATGGCTTCATCCAATCCACTGTTAAAGAAACTGGTGTGGGCTCAAAGCCGTGGTTCAGTCGACAATGCTCTGAAGCAGTGCGACGAAAAAACGCGGCTTACCGAGCCTACAACACATCTCGAACGTCCGAAAACAGAACAGTATATAACAAAATGGCAAAGGAAAGCAAGAGGATCATTAATAGGTCTAAATTCGAGCACGACCTGCAGATCAGTAGAAAGCTGGCTGCCTGCCCGCACGGCAGCAGAGCGTTCTGGTCGCTTGCGGGCTCAATAGGTCGCAATTTCTGCAAATCCAGTCTGCCACCTCTTACCAGACCTGACGGCTCTCTAGCAAATACCGCCGCCGAAAAGGCTAACTTATTAGGCAAAATGTTCGCGGAAAACTCGACCCTCGATGATCAAGGTGCTACCCCGCCGTCGGTTCCTCACTGCGGTTTTCATATGAAAAAGCTGAGGATCCGGCATCGGGATGTACTCCAAGTCTTACGAGGCCTTGATATTAATAAAGCTAGTGGGCCTGACGGAATACCTGCCCTGGTATTGCAGAGGTGCGCTGCAGAAATAGCTCCAATTTTGACGAAGCTTTTCAAAATGTCCCTGAAGTCTGGCTCTGTGCCCTCTGGTTGGAAAAAAGCGATCATTCACCCTATTCCAAAGAAGGGTGACCGCTCCAACCCAGCCAACTACCGCCCCATAGCGATCACATCAGTTCTGTCTAAGGTAATGGAACGTGTGATCAACGACAAACTGCTCACATACCTCGAGAAGAACAAAATTATTAACGACCGTCAATACGGATTCCGGCGGAACCGCTCGTGCGGTGATCTTCTCGCGTATGTGACGCATGTTTGGGGGCGGTGCCTGGAACGTTTTGGTGAGACCCAAACGATTGCACTGGATATTTCCAAGGCCTTTGACCGGGTTTGGCACCGAGGGCTTGTCAACAAACTGCTTTCTTACGGACTTCCCGCATCCTTGTGTAAGTGGATTGCCGACTTTTTGAGGGAGAGGTCGATTCAGGTGGTTGCTGACGGTTTCACCTCTTCTTCGCATTCGATAAATGCTGGCGTCCCACAGGGATCGGTTCTGTCACCGACTTTGTTTCTGTTGCACATCAATGACCTCTTGTCATGTGCACCGATTCATTGTTACGCGGATGACAGTACAGTCCATGATAGCTTTTTGTTTGACAAGCCCCCAAAGGGCACACAAACTCCAATAGCTCGGAGGGCTTTGAAGCATAGAATGGACGGTTACCTCGAGAGTATTTTCTCTTGGGGTAAGAATAACCTCGTCGAATTTAATGTTTCAAAGACCCAATCATGTTTGATAACGTCTAAAAGGGATCGAAATGAAAATCTAGTCTCCTTCAACGGAAGCAACCTTCCGAACAGGACCTCCATTGATATGCTTGGTGTAACTCTAAGTGACCAGCTTAGGTACGGGGGCTCCATCGAAACCAGAGTTAAGTTAGCCTCTCAGAAACTGGGCGTACTGTACAGGGCCCGCAGATACTTTAGTACCCAACTGCTAACCCTGTACAAATCGCAAGTGCGCCCCACAGTTGTATTTGGCAGCCACCTCTGGTCTGGAGCTCCAAAATACCTAAAAAAAACCCTTGACTCTGTGCAGAAACGGGCGGTCCGTTTGATAGATTCTCCCATCTTAACAAACGGACTGCAATCTTTAGAGCATAGGCGTCAGGTGGGAATGCTGTCCTTGTTCTACCGGTATTACAATGGAAGATGCTCCGAGGAACTAGCATCATTGATCCCCTCGGCACCGGTGCATAGTCGGGAAACACGCCAAACACGCGCCCAACATTTGTACACGGTTGACATTACTCACATGAGAACGGGTCGTTTCTATGACTCGTTCTTGAGTTCAACGGCTCGGCTGTGGAACGATTTGCCGGCCTCTGTGTTTCCTCCCTCCTACAACATGGGTCTCTTCAAGACCCATGTTCACTCCTTCCTTTCCTCAAAAAGACCCACCACACAGCATCTACAAAGATGACATAGGCCCTGAGGGAAATTATTTTCCTCAGGGCCTCCTGTGTGGTGTTAATGTAAAAAAAAAAAAAAAAAAAAAAAGGAGAGAAAGTTTTTTTTTTTTTTTTACATTAACTCCACACAGGAGGCCCTGAGGAAAATAATTTCCCTCAGGGTCTATGTCATCTGGAATGCTGTGTAGAGGGTCTTTTTGAGGAAAGGAAGGAATGAACATTGGTCTTGAAGAGACCCATGTTGTAGGAAGGAGGAAACACAGAGGCCGGCAAATCATTCCTCACCCGAGCTGATGAACACAAGAACGAGTCGAAGAAACGACCCGTTCTCATGTGACAAATGTCAACCGTGCACAAATGTTGGGCACGCGTTTGGCGTGTTTCCCGACTATGCACCGGTGCCGAGGGGATCAATGATGCTAGTTCCTCGGAGCATCTTCCATTGTAATACCGGTAGAACAAGGATAGGATTCCCACCCGACGCCTGTGCTCTAAAGATTGCAATCCGTCTATTAAGATGGGAGAATCTATCAAACGGACCGCCCGTTTCTGCACAGAGTCGAGGGTATTTTTCAGGTATTTTGGAGCTCCAGACCAGAGGTGGCTGCCAAATTCAACCGTGGGGCGTACTAGTGATTTGTACAAGGTTAGCAGTTGTGTACTATTAAAGTATTTGCGGGCCCTGTACAGTACGCCCAGTTTTTGGGAGGCTAACTTTACTCTGGCTTCGATGGAGCCCCCATACCTGAGCTGGTCACTTAGGGTTACACCAAGCATATCAATGGAGGGCCTGTTCGGAAGATTGCTTCCGTCGAAAGAGACTAGATTTTCATTTTGATCCCTTTTAGACGTAATCAGACAAGATTGGGTCTTTGAAACATTAAATTCAAAGAGATTATTTTTACCCCAAGAGAAAACACTCTCGAGGTAACCGTTTGGAAAGAAAGAAGTTAAGAGGGGTGGGTAGGAATCTGGAGGATATTGTGACCAGGAGTGACGGAAATATGAATTCATCTCTCCCACTATGGGTCGAGAGAGTCCGGGTGGTGAGGTCTAGTTAGGTCTCCTCACGTCGACTCACTTCATTGTAAAAATAATTAATGAAATATCCTAAAGTTTTATACACATATTGAAATTGCGATCCGAAACTTTGGTTTCATAATGAAACATTTGACTTATTTTGTGGTTAACTTTAGGATTGAATATAAATCTTGGTGTCTTTTCTTTCTAACACCGCACCGTTTCATATTTCTCACAATGGATAGTAAGGTAGACACAACGATGTTCCGAAAAGCGAACAAATTAGCCTGAGGGGTTAAAAGACCTACTTACGTTGTCTCAATGGTGTACAGATAATGCCATGGAATTAAATATTAACAAATGTAATATCATCACGTTCACGAACAATGTCCATAAAATTGATTACCCTTACACGATCCGTGATGAAATCCTGAAAAAAGTAGACTCCATTAGAGATCTGGGAATCTTTCTTGACTCGAAGCTGACGTTCAGAAACCATTACCAACACATTGTCAATCAAGCCAATAGAATGCTCGGTTTTATCACTAGAATTACCAAATTGTTCAAGAATCCCAGTAGCTTCAGAATCTTGTACTACTCATATGTAAGAAGTATCTTAGAGTATGGCACCGTGATTTGGTCCCCACACTATGCAATTCATAGCAATAAGGTGGAGTCTGTTCAAAAAAAATTCTTAAGAATACTAGCTTACAAATCTGGAGTACATCGGAATCTAGATAACTATGCTGAAAGACTCACTCACTTTAGAGAAGTCTCACTCGTTAAAAGAAGGCACATTTCAGATTTGATTACCCTTTTTAAAATCATAAACAACATGTATGATTCATATTTAATTAATCAAATTATAAGGCCGAAATTCACGAGAAACCTTGAAACCTTTTGGATCGATACTTACCGTATTAATACAAGTTTCTTCAAACCAACCTCGAGAATGACTCGGTTATACAACAAAATGAAGACTTAGATGTATTTTCAAATTCAATTGATACCTTCAAAAGAAAATTATACTTACATATCCCTGATGATCTCCTCACCTAAACCTATAAAATGTGTATAAATGTATGTATATGTTCATGTGTGAATATATTTTGTAATTATTGATTCTTCTTGTTTTATGTATGTACTTTAATTTATTATTATGTATTACAACTTATTAAGAATGTTGTGATGAATGGTGTGCTCACCTCTTATTGGAATAATCACTGTAACCGTATTAAAATTGTTAACTGATGTAATAATTATATGTGATATATTCTGTTGGCGAGCCAACAAATAAATAAATAAAAAAATCAGAAGCGACCGTGTCTATATATGATGGTTAATTCAGCATCCAGAAATGCATTGTCGTCACATTTACAATATCCCAAGACATATTTCTATTCCAATACCACATTAATAAAATCATACTAACACTCAAAAACGAGATTCGAGACCTTGGCGTGATTTTGAATCAAATCTCTCTTACAAATCCCACATATCAACTTACTAGAATACGCATCACAAGTTTAGAACCCGCAATACAAATCATATGTGGAAAATCTAGAACGTGTTCAAAATCGTTTTCTACGATACTTAGATTTCCGCAGCTACCGCACACATCTAAATCACCAAGATTCAGCCGCGTACTTCAATATACTATCATTAGAAGTTCGAAGAAGCTCGGCCGATGTACTTATCCTTCAAAAAATTGCCAGATCCGTTGTAGATTGCCCAGAACTCTTAGAACGAATACAGATACGAGTTACTAATAGACGAACCAGATCAGACACGATTCTTAAATCACACAGACGCTCTCTCGATACTCTACAATAACAATAACTATAGATACCCCTCTAATACAACCACCACTCTATGAACTTCCTTTTTTTTCCTTTTTTTCTCTTTTAATTTTTGTCACGCATATTTTTACTAATATACCTCGACTTAACTGATCCTTCCTCCTCCATCCCCCCATCATTCCCCCTCCCTATTCCTACCTAAATAACTCGGCTCTTAAAATGTAATTTTTCATTCGTAAATATCTCTGGAATCACTACACTTGTATACAATACCTATGTGGAAACCTGTAAATGGTTCAATTATTGTGACTCAATAACTATATGCTCTGTTATTAATGTAAACTGTTGGTATCCCAAATAAATAAAATAAAAAAATAAAATAAAAATATCAGACATTGTCTCCCGCGCCATCAAAATGCTCGGATTTGTTCTTCGTAATGCGAGATCATTTACTAATGGAATTGCAATACGAAGAACATATGAAGCACTTGTCCGCAGCATCCTGGAATACAGCTCCATTATTTGGGCCCCCTCTGAACAAAACCATATCCTACAAATAGAAAGAGTACAAAAAGGTTTATGCGTTAACTTTATATGAGGGAATATACATACTACCACAGGAATGGGTAGTATGTATATCCATCGTTGTTCTTAACAGGAATGCTCGATCTTAATATCTTAGAAGCCCGCCGAAAAATATTTTAGGGGAAACATTTTTTTAAGCTGATCTCCGATACTGTACTGAATCCATCTATGTTGAAGGAGATTAACCTATATATCCCTTACGCGTATATTCGTGGGAGATCCCACGCACTTTTTAATGCTCCGAAAACGAGAACTACTTCCTTTCAGTTCAGAATGCGTCATTAAACAGAGCAATTCAACTGCTTAACAATTCTGCATTGAGCATCGACATCTTCAATGTTACCTATAGAGAGTTCAGTAACTATCTTTTGACATACGCCACAACATGATGAAACTGTCCCCTTGGACTTTTTTTCTCTTAAATTTTGTAATCTTCTCCGTAATAATTTGGTGTATAACTGTTTTATGAAGAACCTGAAAAAATAAATAAATAAAATGTGTCAGTGTTGCCATCGTAGATTACTCTATTGATTTATTAGTTATATCTGGTTTTATTACGCTTCATTATCTAAAACCTGTTACCACCAAAATTCTAACCCAAATGACCTGCTCTATCGTTAGTTATTTTAAGCACCTATCGATGCTAAATAGGTGCTTAAAATAACTTATAAAACTTAAAATCTTTTAATTATTACGTTTGATGAAAGGTAAACATGTTAGATGTTAGTATCTATACAACAATCATTTTTAGTAGGTAATTAATTAATTAGAAGCCACTTTAAAATGGCAACTCTGTGGCTTGAAGCGATTTCCAACTTTACTCACTGTCGTAGTTATTCCGTTGTTAAAACATTTTTCAAACCTATATACGGTGTCCGGAAACTTATAGTACCCACAAGCGGGAAGGTGGTGAATCTACATCACAAATATATTGACTGCGGTTTGGTAATATCCTTCAAGCTGAAATGATGCGTTTCGTGCTCACCAACTGAGTGGCAGGCCGAATCTGGTTGAAGCCGGGAGAAGCTGGTTGAGGGATACCTTTTGACCTCTCAAGCATGACTCCCTCGAAACATCGCTTTGCAACTTGCAACGCAGTTGGAGATGCAGATTCATACGTCCATCACTCCTGGACACACTGACCCCCAGATTCCTACCCATCCCTTCTACCTTTTTCCTTCTCAGAAATTCCTCTCCTTCCTTTCCTAAAAATACCCTCCACCCAGCATTCCCAAAGATGACATAGGCCCTGCGGGGAATTATTTTCCTCAGGGCCTCCTGTGCGGACTAAATGAAAAAAACAGAGTGCGCAATTCACACGCGGTAGAAGTGAAACCTTCATACTAAAATAATTAAGAGTGGGGAGACTAAGAAGCACTTTAAAAATAGGAGACCGATAGGCTACGAATCACCGCACAAAGAGTAGACCGATTATACTATCTCATTATCTCACAGGGTAAATCTATAAATGTATAAGTTTATCTCTTTTCTGTGTCGCTATTTTTCGTTTCATTCAGTTTCAAATAACAACGGCGCTAAAGAAGTTTTCACTTAAAAAATAGTCACAAAATGAAAACTTTACAAAAGACGATAAAAACTAATATGTACAAATTCGTAAAACTAAAATTTGTATGAAAGTTATTTGTTTTTCACCCGCTGTCTTTTTGCCAGCATCGCCAAAAATGGGTAAAAGTCTTTAATTCTTGGCCAACTCAGTGGCGGCGTAGGGTAGGTTGGCACCCGGGGCGGTTTTGTATTGAACACCCTACATAAAATAAAACACCAAATACTAAACATGCTTACGAGATTTCATTTTACTAAAATATTCGATCACAATATCAAGATTGTTTTCTCTGTCTCTTTCAATTGATAACATAGAAAAAATGATTATTCGCGCTTGGCTCATTGTGGACCTTAAATAAGATTTTATTAAGGAGACAGAAAAAGATATTGGCACCTCTGGGACTCTAACGCAGAACCTTCCGTTTACATGGAAACAGCTCTACCAACTGAGCTACGATGTCTATATCCAATTCGGTCACATTTAACTGTATCATTCTTCGACTAAGAACTATCAACTTTATCTTCATTTTCTTAACGCACATATTATTGGCTGCTACCTTTATATATAATTGCATGATTCAAACCCGAACTAAATGCTATCTACAAGGGCGGATCCAGGATTTTTTTCTGGGGGGGGCACAAGGGGCGGATGGGTAAAAAAATCAATAATTACTGTTAGGATTTTTTTCTGGGGGGGGGGGGGGGGTCAAGGGGCGGACGGGCAAAAAAATCAACAATTACTGTTAGGATTTTTTTCTGGGGGGGCACAAGGGGCGGACGGGCAAAAAAATCAACAAATACTGTTAGGATTTTTTTCTGGGGGGGGGGGGGGGCACAAGGGGTGGATGCGTAAAAAAATCAACAATTACTGTTAGGATTTTTTTCTGGGCAGGCACAAGGGGCGGAAAGGCAAAAATATCAACGATTACTGTTAGAAATAAACTTAAGTATCATATTTCAAGTTTATTTCTTCAAGTTCAAGTATGTATAGGAAGGTGTCAAAACAATCGAAAAATTAAATGTTTAAAAAGACAGTTGTAGCTTCTAAGTATGTACTGTGATGGAATCTCCACAGTACACAAAAATACCGTCTGGGGGGTGCACGTGCCCCCGTGCCCCCCCCCCCCCCCTCCCCCCCTTTCCCCTAAATCAGCCCTTGGCTATCTAGATAGTATCTGTATAAATTATTAATTATCTCAGTTAGTAGAGCTGTTGCCATGTAAGCAGAAGGTCCTGGGTTCATGTCCCAGAGGTGTTGATAACTTTTTCTGTCTCCAGATTTTCGATTGAGTTTCGCGAATTTCTTTTTTCAACGCCTGCTTTGCCGGTGTTGGGATCACACAACTCTTCGAGTGTATTAACACTCGAAGAGTTGTGTGATAATAGTTGTGTTGTAGAATCATTTTGAGAAGTTTAGAAAAGGAATTAGAAATTATATTCGATAAAAAAATATATATACCTAGTTGCCACGCATTTCAAAATATGATAATGTAAGTAGCTAGATACAAGAGTACGTAGTTGTTTATTGAAATGTCTTTACAGCGGGAGATTTTGTGCGCATTCTTTGTCTGTACGAGTGGGTTGTCGTTGTCACCCCACGGGGCTTGGCACCCGGGGCGGACCGCCCCCTCCGCCCCCCCCTTACGCCGCCACTGGGCCAACTCTTGTTATATTTTTTAGTTGTTGTAATTCGTAGTTGTTGTTTAATTTCTAGACAATAGTGTAATAAGGAAATCTATAATTGGTTTCTCTGTTAGGTAAATTATACATGCACAAATTAATCCAATTGTAAACTGTTGATTTCCCTAAAATAAAAAAAAAAACTTAAAATAAAAAAAAGAAAAAAAATAAAATAAAAAATTGAAAATAATTACCCATATGACTGATTTTCCTGAAGTATCTATCTGGCAATATCATTATCACATAAAAATTTCAAGTTAAAAATAATCAATGCACAAAAAAATTTATATCTGAAATTGAACAGGACGCGGCCTACTTCTAATGAATCAACTAACTAGTCAACAGGGCTGGGCAAAATACATGCTTTATTTAAAATACGAAATACAAAATACTTTCAAGACGTTTATTTGAAATACAAAATACAGTATTTTAATCATTTTTTTATTTCAAATACAAAATACATTTGGTTTTGGTAGAGCCTCTGGTTGCAATAAATTGTCGTAAGTGCCCTTATCGAAGGGTGCGTTTCCATAGAAGCAAAGTTGAGCAGAGTGAAACAGAGACATGCAAAAATTGACCAATCATATTGCTCAGAAGACACGTCTCGTCTCCGCTCCACTTGTAAAGTTTTGTGGTATAGGACCCAGTTGTTAGATAATAATAATAATTATTATAATAACATGACATTTCAAATTTGGGAGGCGGGAATGGGTACCGCCGCCCCGGGAACCTTTATTGGATAACCAACACCTCTGCCATAGGTCACCCCAAGTGGTTCGCTACGTTTGGTGATTTAGCAGGGGTGCCCGGGTTCATGGGGTGAGGTTTGTCTAGGTATTGGAGGCGATGACCAGGACACACTGAACCCCAGATTCCTACCCACCCCTTAAACCCTTTTCTTTCCCAGAACTCTCCTCTCCTTCCTTTCCCCAAAAAAACCCTCCACACAGCATCCCCATAGATGACATAGGCCCTGAGGGAAATTATTTTCCTCAGGGCCTCCTGTGTGGAGCTCAAGTAAAAAAAAAAAATTGTATAGCGCAGTTTTGTGTTATTTCTACTGTAATTAACTTTAAAATAATAAGTATTCAGTAAAATTATTCCTATAGTACTTGATCTAATACTACAAAAATGTACAATACAAAGCAATGACAAGTATAATGTAATATGAAAAAAAAAACTCATAGAAAATGTACAATAACAGTGCTATTATAGCACAGGACAACGTACACGCTTGACGTACAGTGTTGCCAAATGTAAATATTTACATATTATATTGCTCCGGATTCTAGCGTTTTTAGTATGTATGTGTGTGTTTATTTTTCATTATCATTATTAAGATCCCTAAATGTATTTGAAAATATATTTTGAAGCCATTAAGCATTTGAAATACAAATTACAAAATACCTCAGCATCAGGTAATTGAAATACCAATTACAAAATACATTTTTGGGAAGTAATTGAAATACAAATACAAAATACGTACTTGTATTTCAAATACGTATTTCAATTACAAGTAATTCAAATACTGCCCAGCCCTGCTAATCAAACGTGTCTAAAATACAACAACCAATCATCCATAGATTAAATATTTCACGCTTCGTTACTATTTGTAATTATGCATTTTAATTAATTCAGGAAAACAGATAGGAACATCACCTTCTAATACACGAAAAGCTTTTCGTGATAAAAGCTTATCTCCTCGCAAAGCCAATCGGTTGACTAGCTCTGGTCCTAATAAGCAAATTAAAAACGTTTTTCAATCGGCGGATGTTAATCCGCTGGATGTAAAAATGGTAACGGACAGGATATATAAATACATTTATTTATTGTAGCTTAACAAGCGTGATATTGCGTTTCCTGATTGAATATTATATTCTCATTGAAATGGTAGTAATTTAAACCGTCTGTGAAAAGACACTTTAGTGTATTGATTTTTCTCTGGTCATTTTGATGACAATAACTTGTGAAGATCAGATAATTATTATTATTACCAGTGTTATTATATTATTATGGTCAGTGGCTGAGTTGGCATAGCGTCAGGTTCCTATCCAAGCATGGTGCGTTCTCCACGAGTAACATTTTACGCATACCGTGGAGGTAGTAGGAGGTTTTCAAATATTGTCGGGTTATTCGTAACCCAGGAATGTTTGTCTTTGAGGGTAGGTTAACATTTCACACTCATATCGTATCGTAGTACTTCACCGAGAGTGCTGAGTGCTGGGGTTTGTCCCGCGCACTGCGAGGAATTTCAGAGACACCCGGGTTCTCACAGTAGTGCATTGGTTAGTGAGAGTGGATCGGTGGTTTGGAGCCCACACCAAGTGAAGTATTCCCTCATGTTGGAGAAGGTTCAGAAGAAATTTCTGAGATTTCTCTACTTGGGTATGGCTACTACCCGTGGCTCTATCCTACCGACTTTCTCTTGGGCATGCTCGGTATGAACCATATACGGGTCAGAAAGGATGTGCACATTGCAACACATATCTTCAGACTAATTCGTGGATGGTTGGAAAACTCGACTATCATGGAGAGCATTAGTCATGTTCCCAATGGTTATCTCCGTCACCGACATCATAGACTATTTTATCTCCCGACTTGCAGAACTAATTTGCTAATGGTCACGTCAGTCGGGAGAGCTGTCTTGTTGTTAAGTAGAATCACTTCGAATATAACTAACTAACATGCGGTTTCTCCGCAGGGGTAGGCAGAAAGGACGCACCGCTAAACAACTCGGTCTTGGCGCACACTCTTTGCCTCACTCACATTCATACATTGTCTCATACATATCTACTCTTCTACTATTCTGACTTTTGACATGGCCCTACTCAAGTATCTGATTCACTTGATCGTGCCATGTCTTCCTCGGGCGTCCCCGACTTTTATCATTCATATTTGCGTCAAATATTCTTCTTACACTACTTTTTACCTCATTTCAACAGCATTCAGTCTACTTTCATACTTCCTCTGCCAGTTCCATGCCTCACTGCCATACATCAGGATAGGTACCAGAACTCCTTTGTGGACTGCTAGCTTCGCTTCTATTGACAGTTTTTTTTATAAGCGCCAACGGCATGCAGTCCTCTATGGAGTTACCTGCATTTACCTTTCTTTCAATATCTCTATCAGCCTTCCCATCTCTCGTAAACATATTACATCTACCTGCTCCAAGTGTTTACCATTCACAACTATATTTCACTGTTTTTAAATAAACACCATCAGCCTTACTAAAAAAAACACAGCACGGCCGATAACCTGCTTGTTGTCGCAACATGAATAAAACAAGGATACACTAAAACACGAAATATTACTAATAAGGTTTGTTTTAAAATGTATTTTAAATCTGACAACAATGTAATTTTTTATAGTGTACATAATAAATTGTTTGTTTTTCGCGCTGAAGCCGTGAAAAAAAAATCACTCCGCGGATGTGTGTGTAATATTACTCAAATGTGATCGTAATTTCTATTAATATGACTAATTCACTCTTATATTCGTATGATTGATATATTTACCGTTTTTTGTGGTTTTTAATAAGTTTTAGTCAAGTTATAATAACAATAATCATACTTTGAAAATTGAAATGTCAAAAAGTATTTTATATAAAACATGAAAATTCAAATTTACTTTTAAAGGATTGTATTTTATGAGAATTTCATAAAGGTGGTGTTTTTTTTTAAATATTAATAAACGTATCAAAGAAATTAACGTCTTTAGAGATGCAAGAAATCTGTTTTAAAAGTAGGTATCATTTTTTAGGTTAGTTTTTTGGCAATAAAAAAACTTTGAAATTTTTTATTATTTTTTTATTGTATGCTCGAGGAAAAAGTGAGGTGACAGTTTCGTTCCAAATTCATTACATAAAAGGACTTTTTTTTTTATTTTCTTTTTTTATAAATTTCTCTACATTTTCATCAAAAATGTTTTGGTAAAAAAAAAATCAAATTTTTTCGAGTTTCAATCTTAAAATATGGCAGTTTTTTTAAACTAAAGTGTATTTCAAATACACCAATCTAAAAGGTAATTTTATCTAGTTTTAATAAATGGTATTTGTTTTTAAGACACCATCAAAAATAAGAAATATATAGAACATTCAAAATACTTTGGAAAAATTAAAATTTCGTTCAGACATCATTAATAAAACAAAGATAAACTACCCTCTCAGGCCGTGTAAACAATGTGTATTTTTTCCACGAACAATTTTTTAATTAGTAATGTTTTCGCATCCGCGGCCGTTTGTCAATTGAATAAAATTTTCACTGGGTTTTTTAGTAAGGCTGCTGCATGACTTTAGACTTTACTTACATTCATCATTAACTCATTCTTCATACATACTTCGTTCATCCTAGACACAAGAGACTGTAAATCTTCGAATATTGATATGTTTAACATCAATGAAGCAGAATTCAGATGGCAAGCTTTGTTGCTGTTAGTTTAAATGTGCTTATATAGTCCAGTCAAATAAGGATTTCACCGCTAAATGAATGAGCTGAAAATTTGTATACACCTTTATTTTGATTATCTACATGTTGTCTCAAAAGTCTCATATGGCCACGTGTGAGGGTCTTTGGATACTCAAGGTCAAAGGTCACGAAAATTAGTTTTTGAAAATATCTCGCTTCCTTTGCCTCGAATCGTATTTGCATTCGATATAAAAGTTGTAGGGAATAACGTTCTCTACACCGTTTTTAATTATATAAAAAAGGCAAGTAATATAAAATGACTATTTGATTTATAAGTAATATTTATAATTAAAATATATTAAATAGTTAAATAACTAATATTTAACGAATAATTCAGTTAAAAACCCGTACTATGAACTGGGATTCGCCATTGACCTTGCGCTACGGCATGTACGACTGAGCGCTCCGCACTCTTCGCGCTCAATCTCAAAAACGGGTAAGCGTATAAAAAAATACTTAAGACAAAATTTGTAGAAAATTTTATCCCCTACAACTTTTGCACTGAATGCAAACACGATTCGAGGTAAAGGAAGCGAGATAATCCGAAAAACTGATTTTCGTGACCTTTCAACTTGAATATCCAAAGGCGCTCACACGTGACCATATGAGACTTTTGAGACAACTTGTAGAATACCAAAATAAACGTTTATACAAATTTTCAGCTTATTCCGTTTCAAATAATTAAATAATTTACACAAATGTTTCGATGTGGCAAATTCAGTAGGTACCCACCCATTGTCCTGTCTTTGCTACATCTATTTATTAAACCTACGTTTTGAAACAAGTATTAATGTGACATATTATTTGTGCATACAAATAAGACCTGCGGCAATACGTATAGATTTATGAGAATATAACATATGGGCAATACAACACAATACAAACAGTACAGAAACAGACAATGGGCAATATCGAGAATGCGGAAAATAAACATGGAATAGGAGATAGGAATGGTGACCCCGACCCGACAGTCGATCCACGGCAATTTTTTGTGCAATATTTTACAATATTTGAGGAAAGAAAGCACCAAGACTATCTTCGGAACCACGACCAAAATACAAGACTTACTGAGGTCTGCAAAGACCAAAAGTTTCCTCTGGAAACAGATGGAGTATATAAACTCAGCTGTTCCGGAAGTGACAAGGTCTATGTGGGCCAGACAGGGCGGAAGATCTCCAAAAGGATATCAGAACAATTTCGAGTGTGTAAACTTGGCCACCCTGACAAATCGGCAATCGCCGAGCATTTACTTGAAACCGGCTATTACTTTGGATTTGTTCCTGAAGTCCTGGGAAGACCCAAAACTTATAGAGCACGCCTAATTACAGAGGCAATTGAAATTCATAAAACTATTAACAATAATAGAGACGACGGAGCTAAGATCAATAGTTCTTGGTATCCGGTAATTGACGGCTACGGGGAGAGGGGGGGGGGGGGATAGAGGGGTGGTGAGGGGAGGGAGGAGGCGGAGTGGGAAACCCCCTAATACCATGCGAGCGAAGCCGCGGGAATAAGCTAGTATTCTTATAATGAAAGATATATATTTTTCCTACTTTGTCCATAAATCGAATTGTTATTTTCCGGGTCGTTATTTTTTAAACAGTTTTTATCCCAGAATGTACCCTAGAGTCACATGGTTCATATTCTATATACAACGATGATAGCTTGTGTGATGTAGAGTAATTAAGTATTTCATATGGAAAGAATACGATAGATGGCGGTAAGCATGTAGCTTGCACCATAGCTCGCCAGATGGCATTGGCGTACAAGAAGCAGTCTCGGAGATATACTTTACGAGCTCCCGTGGCAAGGCTCCAGAGATTTACCTACCCCCGAATAGTAAACAGTCGTAGCTAACCAGCTAGGTTATTCCAGTAAATAAACACTTTTATATTTAAAGAACCGTATTTAATAATTACTATCTGCCGAGGAAAGGGCAGACATAACAATTGGCGCAGCCGTATAAGTATAATTGTGTGAAGGTTACGCGTGCGAATAATAATTGGTGCTGGACACGGAGGACTAAGTCACTGCTGGAGTGACTTGCAGTTTTGGCAAGGAATCGGAAGAGATTCTGCTCGAGATTAAGGAGCATTTGGTTCCGTGGCTACGGACTTGTTAAGAAGATTTTTGTTTTAGGAACAGAAGTGAAATACCGCAAGGAGGCGATCTGGTTGTGGATCATTGGATTAATCAGAAGTTTCAAGGTCAAAACGGATCATTGGGTTAATAGTCTCAAGGACGAATCTGTGGATCATTGGATTAATCAGAAGACAAGGATAAAACCCAGAGGGAGACCAGAAGAGTTCCTGAGATAAGTATTTTTGATTCTTTGAGAGGGATTATTTGTTATTGTTTTCTTGTTGATTTTTCTTTGCCGATTTATTTGTTGGGAGTTATGGAATCGGGTAGAATACCACCGTTTTGCCATCTCTCCGGAGACTGGGGGTTGTTTCGACTTCGGATAGAGCAATTTTTCGTGATCCATGATGACAAAGCGTCTGTGGAGAAAAAACGGGCTTTTTTATTGAATCTCCTAGAATCAGAAACGTTGACCTTACTAATTAATCTGTGTTTTCCAAGTAAAGTAACGGACTTATCTTTTGATAAACTTTTAGCGCTTCTCGACAAACATTGTAACAAAAATCGTTCAGTTTTTAAAGAACGGGAGAATTTTTTTTTAGCGAGGCAATAACAAGGCGAGACGATAAGAGATTTCGCGGTTAGACTTCGTTCTTTAGCAACGTATTGTCAATTCGAAACGAGGCTTGAAAAAAACCTCATAGACATGTTTGCAATCGGGTTGTTACCGGGACGCGCGAAGGAGAAAATTTTCGTAGAAGGGCAAACGTTGTCGTTTAATGAAATAGAAGGACTTGCAGTTAGTATGTCAACTTTGGATAGTGCTAATACAGTAAAATCAGAAGTAAACCTAGTAAAAAAACGAGTTACTAGCGATGGGTTCAAGCGAGATCAGCGTAGGGAACGATCGACGAGCCCCAAGGGTAGTTTTAACACGAAACCAGCTTATAGGTTAGGATCAAATTCAGGTACGAATTTTAGATCACCCGTGGGTAGTGTTAAAAAACAGTGTTTTATTTGCAAAAGGAATGATCATCTATCGTTTGATTGTAAATTTCGTAATGCGAAATGTTTTAAATGTAAGGGCGTTGGGCATTTACAGAAATTCTGCAAGAATAATCCTATAAATCCCATTTTTGAAAATCACAGGGATAGTAAAGTTTTAGTTGCGTCAATTAGTCCGATTACTGCTGAAATTGAAATTAATAACAAGAAGTTTACGGCAATGATTGATTCCGGTTCATCTTTATGTGTGATGCCGGAGGGTATTTTTAAACGACATTTTAGTTCAATCATTTTGTCACAAGACAAGCGGATTATTTCAGGTTATGGAAATAATCGTTTAAAAGTCGTAGGAAAGGCGATTTTTGATGTGAAATTTAAGGGTAGGAACAAAAATATTAATTTTATTGTGGTAATAAAAGGAACAGAATTAATTGTGGGAAGAGATTTTATGGAATGTTTCGATCTTGGGATAACTTCTCAGGAGACAATTAATTTAGTGACGCCGCAAATGAGAAATGGAGGAAAGTTTATTCAAGATTACCCGGAAGTTTTTTCTAACTAGTTGGGTAAATTTAAAAAAAAAAAAAATTTAAGTTTTTTTTGTTTTTGTATTTTTTTTCTTGTGGTTTGTAAATTTTTTAAGTGTCTTTTATAGTGAATAAAGACGCGGGTCCAAATTTTTTTTTTCAATGCTAGGCCGATCCTATTAACAATAAAAGTAAGTTGAGTCTGAATTAAAGTCAATAGTAAAAGACGGAATAAATTCTTCGATTAATTAGTGGGGAGTTTGCTTCCCCGAGAGTACCATTAAGTAGGAGGAAGGGTGATATCATTTTGATATTAGAGTTGTTTGTACATGGCGTTACTTAACAACTTCACCGATCATATTTGTTTGTAGAATTTGTTTGTACATGACGATACTTACAAGCTACCCGATCTCGTTCGTATTAGAATTTGTAGTACATGGCGTTACTCACAAATTATGCGTTCATTTTTTTTTTATTTTGGAAATTTTAGCTTTTGTACATGGCGTTACTTAAGTGATAATTTCAAGATACCCGTAGCTTACGTTGGTACATGGCGATACCTTCGAGCTTTAGCTATAGGATTGGGGTTGAACAAATTTTTTCGGTTTGGTACGGAAGAGAATGACATTATGGGTAGACATTTTGTCATTGATGAGGATTTTAGGTGAACACAAAAACATTCCGGTTTTAGCGGCTAACAGATTGCAGCGTTATGGAATTATATTAGCCGGATTTGCGTATAAGGTAGAATTTGTTAAGTCATGTCATAATCATGCGGATTTTCTATCTCGGCTTCCGGTAGAAAATTCTCAAGAAGAATTTGAAGATGATTATGGATCAGATTTTGTGTGTTATGTAGATAAATGCGAGCACATAGATATCAAGCTCATTTCCACAGCTATAGAGACAGACACGGTTATTCAGGAAGTTTTAACGTGTTTGCGTAAGGGCTGGCCAAAACGAGTTGGTCGAGATGATGTACTGTGGAGATTCTGGGTTAAGAGAAACGAAATGTCCATAGTCAAGGATTGCCTTTTCTGGCAACATAGAATTGTCATTCCGAGTTCCTTACAAGAACATGTGCTAGAGTTATTACACAGATCTCATTTAGGAATAGTTAAAATGAAGGGCCTAGCAAAAGCTTATTTTTGGTGGCCATCACTGAACAATGACATTGAAAAAATGGTTCTAAAATGTGATGATTGCGCGGCTATGAGGCCGGCACCTTCTAAGAGTCATTTGTCAGTGTGGCCGAACCCTGGGGCAACTTGGAGTAGGGTGCATGTAGACTACTGCGGACCGGTAGCAGGAAAAATGTTTCTTGTAATTTGTGACGCTTTTTCCAAGTGGATCGATTGCTTAGAGGTTCCAAGGGCGGATTCGTTTAACACGATTAAGGAATTGAGAAGAATTTTCTCTAATTTTGGTAACCCTGATTGCATAGTTTCGGATAATGGAACAGCATTTTCTAGTGTAGAGTTTAAAGAATTTCTTAAAGAGAATAACATAGAATTTTTAAATTCACCGGTAAAATTCCCTCAGTGTAATGGACAAGCTGAAAATTCAGTTAGAACGGTAAAAAATTTTTTTAAAAAAATTATGGTTAGGAATAATTTTCCAGTAAATTATGAAAGTAGATTATGTGATTTTCTATCGGATTATCGAAATTCGCCACATTGCACAACGGGATTAGAACCGGCAGTCTTGATGTTTGGTAGGAGACTGAAATCAACTTTCAGTAGTTTAATTCCTAAAACCACTCAGGAAGATGTGTCAGAACAGAGAAAAATAGCTAACGATAATATAAAAAGGAGTCAAGATAATCAAATAAGGAATTATGGGGGCGTAAAAATTAGGAATTTACATGTTGGACAGAAGTGTCTGGTCAAGGACTTCCGTCAGGTGAATAAAGTTGGTTGGGTTAGAGGTATTGTAGAAAGGAAAGTGGGTAAAAAAGTTTATATCGTTAGGATCTGTGGTACTCCGTTGACTTGGAAGAGGCATATTGATCAGTTAAAGAGTTTATCTGTGAAATGGGAAGAGGAGAGTGAAGATAATAACCCACCCACCGCGTCTGAGGTCACGAAATGCGCTTCAGACGAGTTGGGGACCTCAGCTTTGTTGAAGGGGCTAACGTGGAGTTCTCTTGATTTCAGATTACCAGCGGATGATCGAGAGCAAACTACTCAACTAAGACCTTGGGAAGGAAGGCTCCGTTCAAGGCGTTCATAAAGGTCCCTCCCAGAGAAACAGAAATATTTAAGTTGAAATATTTAAAATCATGACTATGTTTGGTTGAATTTAGTGTATAAAATCATGTATAAATGAAATATTTAAAATCCTATTTTTTTTGTCAAATTGTATAACTTCTTTGAAAAGAACATGTCTTGTATTTATTGTAGCCAGGGCTTGAGGTTAGGTGGGGGAGGGTGTGATGTAGAGTAATTAAGTATTTCATATGGAAAGAATACGATAGATGGCGGTAAGCATGTAGCTTGCACCATAGCTCGCCAGATGGCATTGGCGTACAAGAAGCAGTCTCGGAGATATACTTTACGAGCTCCCGTGGCAAGGCTCCAGAGATTTACCTACCCCCGAATAGTAAACAGTCGTAGCTAACCAGCTAGGTTATTCCAGTAAATAAACACTTTTATATTTAAAGAACCGTATTTAATAATTACTATCTGCCGAGGAAAGGGCAAACATAACAGCTTGTTATAACCGGACAACTCAGAACAGTGGCAAATCAACTTTAAAAGCTAATATTGAGCTGATTCCCGTCTTAAGGACTGGTAATAAGCGTTCAAAAAGAAGCAGAAGAAAGGGAGTTGTTTGAAAGGGAGATATGTAAATACTAATGTTAGAGGGAGCGCGTTAATGTTAAAAAAACGATTATAATTAAGCGAAAATTGTGAAAATATTTAATAAAACACTGATCGTTTAAAATTAAGCAAAAAATATTGTGGGAAATGTCTTCAGTTAAAGAAACACTGTGATTTTTTTCATACGTATACTCGTGGATAACTAATAACATAACAGAAAAAACTAAGAAAAAAAAATAAGAGACACACTGTCTTCACTTAAAGAAACACTGTGATTTTTTCATACATTTTTCTCGTGGATAACTAATAAAATAACAGAAAAAAATGTGTTTATAGTAATTTTTGGAGTTTAATAAATGTGTTAATAGTAATTTTTTATATTTTTGAATGTAGCTATTACTTTGTGGTTATCCATTATAGAAAAATGAAATAATTTAACTTTGTATAAACCACTTATTTGATGCGCAAATCCTACCGGTTTCGGAACAAACGTTCCTTCGTCAGGGAAAGCTTATACTAATTTGACAGTTTCGAACAATGTTTTATTATGGTAGGGGTGGAGCTGTTGCTAGATAATAATGTAGAAGCCTTGGAAATTAAAAAAATCCCTTAAAAATAATGAATCTATTATTAACAAACAAAAAATATTGTCATATAGCCCAATCATGGATTTGTTCCCCTACCCACCCACTCTACACTAATACCTACCTACCCAATCTACATTATTATCTAGCAACAGCTCCACCCCTACCATAATAAAACATTGTTCGAAACTGTCAAATTAGTATAAGCTTTCCCTGACGAAGGAACGTTTGTTCCGAAACCGGTAGGATTTGCGCATCAAATAAGTGGTTTATACAAAGTTAAATTATTTCATTTTTCAGTAATTTTTTAGTTTAATTTTAATTGTAATTAGTTTAAAAAAATGTGTTTATAGTATTTTTTTTAAGTTTCAATTTTAGCGAATTCTTCTATCGAGAGAATTTCGTAAAAAAATAATACGGTAACGTCTGCGTGGTTGAATTTCAGAACCCAGCTTCGAGTGTATGTCTGAAGCCACGCCATAAGCGCCGCGCCACAATTAACATGTGTGTAGTGGAATTTCACATAAAGCTACTGTTATAATTCGGTTTTAAATTCAAGGATTCGTCACAAGATATCGCTACTTCCGTCAGCAGGTCGGTATAACAGCTACGAATTTGTGAATATGTAGTATCTCTCCGGTTATGAAAAGATTGACGGTAATACATGATGTATCAAGCGGCTATACATATATTACATACGACGTAATTACTCTGTCTCGGTTACTTTGTCCCGGTGACTAGCTACACTAGATGACATTGGATCCGAGAAACGGGCTATTTTTGGAACCAGTTCCTATTGGATTTATAAAATGGTCACCAACACTAACTGAGCGAAGCCGAACCAAAAGCCGCCCACAGGGCCTAGCAGTACAAACCGGCAGAGCGGATTTTTAAGTTAGTTTCATGAAATTACCGTTTCAGCGTGGAAAATGTGTAGATATTATCTTAAAGTGTTCAAGGAAAATTTCAGTCCTTTTTCAGTTTCAGTGCCGGTAACCCGGGCGTTTATTTTATTTTCATTATGTACATCGATTCCTTTTACCCACCTCACTAGACAAAGTTTGTTCCGAGGCGGGTAAATGACAATTTTTATTTAGTGAAAGAGATATGTATCGAAGACATAGGTATAAAAAGATAAAAATATTAAAAAAATAATATAAGATAAAAATATACATATACACACATGCATTCAAACATAATGTTCATGCATTAAATCATTACATTTAAATTTTGTTTCTTTATATATTTCCATAAAAAGATTGCATATTAGAAGAAGTACACTGGAATTTGCATCGCCTGTCTGGAATCCCAAATACACCCAATACGTCAATAATATAGAGCGCATACAAAATAAATTTATTAAGTATCTCGGTTATAAATACAACAATAATTACATCTGCACTCTCCAATCCCTGAAATCCAGGCGAACGGTAGCTGACATGACATTTCTCCATAAAATAATACATAACGAAATAGACTGCCCAGAACTTCTATCCCAAATAAATTTTAACATCCCATCTAAAAGAACTCGCCACACCAACCTTTTTTACACAACTAGTAATAATACGAACGCTGCGGCCAACTCCCCCATTTCCCGCATCCTTCAAAGATTCAACTCAATTCAAAAAACCACAAATACCGATATATTTTTTGATTCCCTCCCTGTATTTAAGAAAAACATTTTCAACACACTGAATTCGCACACATAATACACACATCCACACACCCTCACACATTCAAACACTCTCACACACCCCTCTCCTTCAATAATTTACTAATTTAATTTAGGTATAATGTATTATTTATCTCACAAAAAGATAAGCATATAACAGCGACATGTCATTGGTACCAATTATTGTATTAATTCTATAACTTAGTAACTATTTTCCATTATGTAATAATGTACTGTTTGTTTCTGCAAAATAAAAAAATAAATATGTAATTTAAAATTCACATGGAAATAAATATAAATACAGTACATGATAATTAATTAATAATTAATAAGAAAGTATAAACAGGGAACATGATAATTAATCTGTAAACAAGCAGTACTCTGTGTATTTTGATATTATATAATTTTGTGAGGAAATTATGTAGAACGTGTCTAATGTACTCGTCTTAGTTGTTTGGGATATTTCGAATATCTGTTCTTTTCTTTTCAGTCAACCATATTAAAAATCTTTTGAACACCCAGTTCGAGTTATTTGTGGTAACGTAAGTTTTTGTTTGTGTTGGGAAGATATTGAAAAAGTATGTTATACATTGGTAGAAATTCGGAATGCCGGGTCCTAATAAAATGATTCATGACCCATCGCGAGTGGGTAGTACCTACTCTTATTCACCGCTGTTCATTAAAACGCTATATAATCATTTGAAGATTGACTAAAGAACAATTCGTGTTTTAGAGATGTTGTGCTGTGTTCATTGAAAAGATTAAGGCCGAAGAATAAAAGAAACATATTTCAAAGAACCATTATTTTTGCTTTGTCACTGTCTGCAATCTAAAATGTATACTTAGGCCCGGTACCTGCATCAGCTGATTATAAGCTCGGCTTCGTTGGAATGTCGAGCTTAGCACAGCTTGGAACATAATCCGTATATAGTTCGAAGACCTTGATGTCACCAATATTATGTGTATTGCCTGTGAATTTAATAGAGGAATGTGTTTCTTTTTTCTTTGATAAACAAAACCACAGTCCACATGAGCGGAATATCTATGCTCTCTACTGTCTGTAACGAAATCGCGATCTTTCAAAAACGATGACAATTTAGTTATTGGTGGGTCGAGTTATACGAGTTATCTTTACATAGTATAAAATGAAGTCGCTCACACTGTATGTGCGCTGAGATCTTTTAAACTACGCAAGGATTTTCATGCGGTTTTCACCAATAGTGAATTTAATAGAGGAATGTGTTTCTTTTTTCTTTGATAAACAAAACCACAGTCCACATGAGCGGAATATCTATGCTCTCTACTGTCTGTAACGAAATCGCGATCTTTCAAAAACGACGACAATTTAGTTATTGGTGGGTCGAGTTATACGAGTTATCTTTACATAGTATAAAATGAAGTCGCTCACACTGTATGTGCGCTGAGATCTTTTAAACTACGCAAGGATTTTCATGCGGTTTTCACCAATAGATAGAGTGATTCACGAGGAAGGTTTTTAGGTATATAATTTGTCAAGGTTTTGTGTAAATTGGTTGAAATGCATAATTTTTTTTTTTTTTTTTTTTACAGTGAATACCGCACAAGAATCTCAACTGCTCCCGTCTGGAGCCAGTGAGACTATGGCATCCCCAATTGGGGTATGTTGTGAGGCTGAAGGTAGTGGGGAGGGGAAGGAGATATGGAAGAGGAAGCTGGAGAAGTACCTGGCTATTCAGATCTGGTCACTAAACACGGCTAAAGCCATTTTCAAGCGACGTTTCAATTCTGAATGGTGGTCTTACACCAGGGCGATACTAATAGTATCTTCCACTCTGGAACATGCCGCAAATATACTATATATTATTTTAAATGAATTAATTGTGAAATAACACAAATTAATCAAATAAAATTTATTTGCGCATGCCGGGTTCGAACCCGCGACCTCCGGATTGTGAGTCAAGAGTCTTACCCACTGGACTACGGAGGTCGTCATAATACAGCTGGCCAAGCGGCAGCGGGCAGTGGGTGTCAAACGGGCGGTGTGGATTTGATTTAACAGATGACGTTGGTTATAAAGGTTTCGTTAGCCACAGCAACGTGTCTGCTAGTGTTTTATAAAGTTCCCCACTTCGATCATCATGGTGCCATACGCGAGTACACTAATTGTAATTTGTATTTGTTTTGAATCAGTGCACTATTGATGAAATTAACCTCTTAAAACAAACTGTCCTGACATTGAAGCTTTTGAAATCCGACTATTTTTATTGATTATCATTAATAAAATCATTATTATTCATCGCTCGATGAATATAATAGTAAAATTAGGCAATTTCATATATCAATTCAAATATCTGTATATATAAAAATTAAAATATATTTGCGATGGTTGCGATGAAACTTTGAGGATTTGATGTGCGCATGTCCGCGATGGTTTCTGTATACAATGAGTTCTGGCATCATGAAATTTTGCGTTGCTAACATTCATCCGATTGCGATGAAACTTTGGGGATTTGATGCGTGCATGCCCGCGATATTTTCTATATATACTGGTGAGCTCTGGCATTATGAAATTTATATAAAAAAATTACAAGAGGTGGCACGCGAGCTGTTTGAAAACTGAATGTACCGGGACTGAATGTATGGAATGCGGGTAGGGGGAGGGGGGCTCGCGGGACGGGGACGCGGGAGAGGGGATGGGGAAAGAGAAGGCGGTGAGGGGAAAGGGACGCGGGAGAGGAAGGGGAGGCCGAAGGAGAACGGGACGAATGGGAAATGACACGCAGGGAGAAACAATTTTTTTCTTAGTTGGCATAGCAAAGCATGCCGGGAACTCGTTAGTTATTTACATAAACGTCTGATTGCTAGCGCCTTGGCCATCAGATTTAGCCCGCTTAAATTGTAGCGAGGAATGTCGTAGGTACATAGCGAGGATACTGACTGGCTGATATACCGGGCCATACAAACAATAGTGAACTTTGAAGCTCACCACGCAATAGTATTAGTTTTTTAATCGAAATCGGCGTAACTTTTTATCGACATATCTATGCAAATAATTAATCGAATTAGCGGGTGATAAATTAAGAATATCTTGTTGGAAAAAAACTAGTTTTATGAAGACATAAAGTTTAACGGCCTATTCAAAACATTCCTATATTTCTGTTTGTATTATACCTCTCAGCACTTTCTTCACACGTCCCATCTCCCGTCTTACGTCTGATCTCACTATTTACATGATTAGTATTTAGTATGTTGCTCGGAGCAAACATTAAAATATTTGATTAAACCTCGTACATGACTTTTTAATTGGCTTGTAAAAAATCGTGTGAATAGATTTTTCTATTGAGAGAGAACAATATTAAAACACCTCTACAGTTATTTTTTAAACAAAACTATAACAAAACATCCTTTTTGTTTTGTATGTCTAACAAAAATGTTCAATTTTTACAATTTAGGTACATTTTAAATCTGGCGATAAGTTTGACGAGTTTAAGTAGCGCACTTTGGTATATCGAAATATTAACTCTAAACTTTAATTTTTATATCCATGGTCCGGTCAGTGGCTGAGTTGGCACCGCGTTTGGGTCACACCTAGGCGTCGCGTTGTCTCGTGTTCGATTCCTTGGCTGGATAAGTAATATTTTCCCCTTCCTGTGGTGATAGTAGGAGATTTTAAAATATTGTCAGGTTTTTCGTAACCCGGGAATATTTGTCTAAAGAAAAAAAATATTGTTTTTTTTTTCATTATCTCAACGTCCCGAGGAAAAAAAATCCCTTAGGGCCTATATCATCCTTGGGATGCTGTGTGGAGAGTAATTTTAGGGAAAGGAAAGGGAAGAAGTTCTGGGAAGGGAAAAGGTACGAGGGGTGGGTAGGAATCGGGTCGATGTGTTCAGGAGTGACGAACTTATGAATCCATCCCTGCCACTGCGGTGCAAGGTGATGGGTCTGGCTGGAGACTCAATCAGTCTCAACTTCGGTACCCCTGCTAAATCACCAAACGTAGCGAACCACTTTGGGGTGACCTACGACAAAGTGGTTCTTTGCTTGAATTACTAACCTGATTTGTTGTATTATGTTTTTTTCCTGTTAAAGCACTTGCATACTGCTTTCTAACAACGTATGCGTAAATGTAGCTTCGTTTAACAAAAAAATTTGAATCTTGCGAGAGCCTTGAAGGAGTAAACATCTGTTACTTATACCAGGGCGGGTAAGCGGTGGATAACCTCCTACGACCTATGGCATGGGTTTTGATTATCCAAAAACTTGTTCTCGGGGCGGCGGTACCTGTACCCGCCATCTAAATTGATTTGGGCCCGCAACCCGGATTTGTACCGATTTATTATATATTTCCCTTAAACACGGTAAGTTTTAAAGCTCTTAAAAAATACATGCTATTCTTGAAAATAATATCTAGACTTTGCCCGCGCCGAAACGCAAATTATATAAAATTCCCTCGATAGAAAAAAATAGCAAAGTATGCTCCAAAAATTATTATAACACGTTTGTTTCAGTTATTTTACAAGGTATATGTATGAAATAATTCACAGTGTTTCTTTAAATGCTGTTTAAGATAATGCCTGCGAGATTTTTGCTCTATTTTAAACGAGTCGTGTTTTATTTAACATTTTCGCAATTTTCGCATCGATTTTGTCGCTGTAAATGTTAGCGCTCTGCTCTAACATTCGTAATTTCGTATCTCTTCATCTTCTGCTTTTCGGGCCCGGTTGCAGAGCCTTAAAAATATTCACTACACCAGTCCCAGCGAGAGATCGCACGTGAATATAACTCAGAATCAGCTCAACTCAACAACTCTTTGAAAAGTCATTAATAAAAAATTAAAAAATAGCCCATAACCTAACTTAACATAACCTATTTGTGTTTAACCTTTTTTCATCAGTTTTAATGAGTTTTCAAAGGAGGTGTTGAGTTGAATTTACTATGAGTTGTCCGGTCACCATTAAAATGCGTGGCTTAGTATGTAAGCCTAATATTTGAACACACTCGGTGAAATAAAACTGCGCTATATAAATGCAATGTCATTATATTAGAGTCTAATCCTTCCAGAACCGCAAAGAAATCAACATGCAAGAGACTTGTTGGATAAATTCCCAGCCGTCCATGGCACCTGAACTAAATGCTAATCACATTCTCAAGGACTATTTGGTATTTACCCGACGGATTCTGTCTCAACGTCTTCATTATTTGCCCACTACATACCTCCATTCCTCTGTACATAATATTACAATAACATTAATAAATAATATATCTTAGCTACAGACTCGCAAATATTAAATTACCATGTAGGACAGCGATTGGCAACTGGCGGCCCGCGAGCCAGATGTGCCCCGCGAAGAACCTCTGAACGGACGATTATTCCTACCCACAATACTTGGAGCGCCATCGGTCACAATAAGGTCAAAATCATATTTTTTCATATCTAGTTCTCGTGAAGAAAACATAAATGTAAGTTTTTTAGAACCAGCAACGCCTGAGTGTGATTCATTAACTATGTAACTATAGTTGGGCTGCAATGTACCTAAATGATAGTTGGGATCCTTCGGTTGAAATCAAATGCCGCATTGAGCAAGCTCGTGCAACATCCGCATGAAAAAGATGTTCTGCAGCCTTGGTGTCAACCTTGGATTACGAATGTTAATGGTCAGATTCTACGTGTTTTCGATATTATTTTATGGATTGGAAGCACGGACGCTTACTGAAGAACTAATTAGGCGACTTGAGGCAATCGAGATGTGGATCTACAGAAGAATACATAAAATAAGCTAAGGACAGGGTTACGATGGTTCGGATGAATAAAGAAAAAGAAGTTATTAAAACTATAAAAATCCGAAAACTTCAATATCTTGGAAATGTGATGAGACATCCAGAGAAGTATGAGATCTTGCATCTCATAACGAAGGGAAAGATTGCCGGAAGACGGGGCCCTGAAAGAAGGAGAACCTCATGGCTGAAAAACCAGAGACAGTGGTTTGGCGAGTCTACTGTAGAGCTGTTCCGGGCCGCAGTAAACAAAGTCCGCATAGCCAACATGATAGCCAACGTCCGTTGAACGGACAGGGCACAAGAAGAGGAATGTATGTAGGTATGTCTATACAACCACACTAACTGGATGGTCGTGATATTTCAAAACATGATAAAATAATCACTCGAAAAAATTAACGCCTGCGGTGCTTTTTCCATGTGTTTTATCATATCACATACAAAAAATATCAGAATGTCATGAAAATCCATCTACTTTCAACATTATAAGTGGACAATATGGCTTCTGCAATGTGGAGGACTACCTAGTAAAGGATCGAACCAGCAACGCCCGAGTGGGAACCAATAAGGGAACGTACCCATACTACGTGACCATCTTTTTGCAATTTTTACCCCCCCCCCCCGGTGACCAAAAACCTAAGCAACCCGCCGCTCATTTGTACCGAGCGTGACATTTTGAAGACCCCCCCCCCCCCCTAAACGTGTCACGTAGCATGGGTACGTTCCCTAACTACCACACTAACAACCTCGGTCGTGATATTTCAAAATTAGTAATTTTCACCTAACTTTATTCGCCTGCGGCGCATTTTCCGTGTTTTCTGCCTTGCAGAAGGGAAGCGTTGAAGAAAAATGTACTTCGGATAAAATTGGGAACCTTTGAGTTATACGATGACGAGTGGCGATCAGACGGGTGGTCACAAGCGCACTGACTGAGCAGGCTCGCACGCGCAGTAATGTCAACGGTCGCGTGGCCCTCCAAAAAAAAAATTATATATTCATACGGCCTGCCACCAAACTTAAAATTGCCGACCGCTGATGTAGGATGTTGTTAGTGTTAATTCAAAAAGCAAGTGCAAGATTGAAATACATAATTTAAAAACATAACACGTTTGACTGAAAAATATCATGCAATTAATCCATACAAATTCTAATGACACGATGTCAGAAAAATATGGCTTCAGGCAAATGGTATATAATCTTTTATAGGACTTCAAAGAAAATAAAACATTACAATAAAAAGTAGTAGGTATCTAACAGACAAGAGTGGGGAGGCTACAAAGCACCCCACAAAGAGGAGATCGATTATACTATCTAATTCTTTCGCAGGCTAAATCATATAAATGTATGTGTGTGTCTCTTTTTAGTGTCGCTATTTTTCGATTCATCGAGTTTCAAATCACAACGGCGCTAAAGAAGTTTTCACTTCAAAAATACGAGTGTGCAGTTCACACGCAGTAGAAGTGAAACCTACAGAAAACTGAAAAGAGACTAGCACCGCACTAAGAGGAGACCGATTATTCTCTCTCATTCTCTAGCAGGCTAAATCCTAGGGATGAGTGTGTTTTTCTCTTTTTAGTGTCACTATTTTTCGTTTCATCGAGTTTCAAATCACAACGGTACTAAGGAAGTTTTCACTTATTAAAATGATACCCCAGTGTAGTTGGAAATAAAATTGTTATTTTGGCGTTTTAATAACCTAATTTAATAGGTAACTTGAAAAAATATTATCTTGGTAAAGATATTTTACTTTTTTTTTGTATTTTTTAAACTCATCGCTTCCACCCAGCACGGTGCTAACTATAAATTTACAATATCGGATCGATATGCCCAACTTTAATCGTTGACAGCTGAACCGATATTGACAGAGAATAAATAAGAAATCGATACACCCTGGCAACACTGGACCTTTCTACGAATTCACATCCTGAATCCTGAAAGGTCAAACGCCAATAAATTTCGTAAAAATACGATAGTACAGTTTGGCAATTAAGTGTAGAAAATAAATGATGGCGCTGCGACCGTTTTCTAGTTTTAAATGGCAACACCAAGATGGCTCATAAGACAAAGAATGTATTTTTTAAAAAAACACTTCTGGCAAAATGCATATTTCATAGCGTATTTGTGTTTTCAAAAAATTTGCACAAAAAACTGTAATTCAATAGAAGCAAAATAAAACAAAACAAGTTTTAAGTGGGCGTTTATTTCGACATAAAAACGGAGGTACTTAAAAATTTAAGTCTGTTAATTCAACACCCGACATGTAATTATTGTCTTTGTCCTCGTGTGATTCTTCTTCTTCCGTATCTTCATCTTCATCTAACGCAGTTCATTGATATCATCATATATAGTACCTACTGCCTCGTGCATAATATTCTGCCTCAATTTTCATCACGTGTTTGCAACAATTTTTCCAATCATCAGCGCTTATGCTATTATATATTATTATTATTATGCCCATTTTCCGTTTTCCCAGTGTTTCAAATTTTCCATCTTCCTTTTCCCCTTCCTTGACGATTCGTCTTACCGTTGTTTCAGATTTACCTGTGATATACCGTTGTTTCAGATTTACCTGTGAAAAACATCATTAAAATTATTATTATAGAAGGTATTTTTAAAAACGCACACTAGATAATATTCACTTAGAAAGAAAAAAGAGAAAACGAGAAAAAAGTAACTTTTCTACGAGTTTAAAGAAGTTGCATATTATTATTTTTTTTATTGAGTTATTCCCTTTTTCCTGTGGCCGCATATTAACTGTCAAATCGAAATGTCAAATTCGAATTTTTTAACATCAGATTGTAATGGTTATTATCGCTCGAAAATTGGCATAAATCTTGTAATACTAATGAAATTTATTAAACAAACTATACTACGTACCAGTCATTTCTGCAGTTCGTTTGTAAACATCTTCTAAATCAGATAGAAGCTTCTTCGCGTGACACTCGGTTAGGCAGCGTTGAAAAACGCAGAATATAACTCTTCTTGCATCACTATGTAATGGTTTATTCATTTTAATTAAATTCAGGCAAACAATGAATAAAAATATTATCAAATCAGCGATCTTCTACTCAGATTTAAGACAATAAATCAACCGTAACATGCGATAACATGACAGCCATAGGAAACGTCGTATAATTCGGTGCTGCCATAGTAATGAAAACGTTTAGTTCCAATTTATTTAATTTCTACACTTTCTTGTCAAACTATTTTATTTTATTTTTATTTTATTTATTTTAGGGAAAGTTGACAGCAAATCAGAGATTACAAAATAATACAATAATAATATGATAATTATGCCAATTATGAACTTTCCACTGATAATAATTAATAATAAAGTGTGACAGTGTAAGGGTATTTTCTTAGTTTTATTGTTTAGTTACAAAACATAAAAAAGGGGGGGGGGGGGGAGGAAGAACATAGGGATAGGATTAAGTGGTAAATGACGGGAATATATAGGGATTGAACTTTCTAGTTTGTGTCATGTTGCTTGGTGAGTTTTCGTTTTATGTCACGTAAAGTTGAGTTAAAAATGTCAATGTGGTAATAATTTAAGTTAAATGAGTGGGTGGATCTGTAGATAAATGAGTTCTGTTTAGAGTTGGTCTTGCAAAGAGGGAGATTAAAGGTAAGCAACTGTCTACTGTTGCGATTTGGAACATGGAAGGATAGGCGTTGAAGAAGATCAGGACAATCGATTAAGTTATGTGTAATTTTAAATAACATTACCGAATCTGCTATATTTCTTCGACAAGTTAACGTTTGCATTTTGAAGAACTTTGCAGAGTCTTCATTACTAACATGCGATCGAAAAGAGCGGAAATTGAGGTACCTTAAAAATCTGTTTTGAACGCTTTCAATTCTATTTTTGTGCACTGCATAGCCTGGGTTCCATACCTGAGATGCGTATTCAAGGATACTACGAACATATGAGAAATACAGTGTTTTGAAAGTAGTAAGGTCTTTAAATTGTTTACAGGAGCGGATTATGAAACCAAGCATAGAAGATGCGTTAGTGACTATATGGTCGATATGTTTATTGAAATTCAGTTTACTATCAAGTATAACCCCAAGGTCCTTACTTTCGAATTTGATAGACAACGGTACATGATTAATTGAGTATTCATGGATTAATACGTTTTTATTTATAGTAAAGCGCACGATGAAGCATTTAGAAATATTTATTTCTAGACAATGGGCATTACAATACGTGCTCAAACGTAGCAAATCATCTTGCAGCTTCTGACAGTCCTCGATTGAATTTATAGGTGAAAATATTTTCATGTCATCTGCATACAGGATAGTTTGGGAGTTTAGAAAACAGTTACCAACATCATTGATATATATGTTAAATAATAATGGTCCTAACAAACTGCTTGAGGAACTCCTGATGTAACAGCAACAGAATTTGATTTAAATCCAGCAACCACTACTATTTGGCTACGGTTGGAGATATACGAAGAGAGCCAACGATAAAGATTGCCATGAATACCAATCTCTAAGAGCTTGTTTATCAAGATTGAGTGATCGACCCTGTCAAACGCCTTACTAAAGTTGGTATAGATAGTGTCCACTTGTATTCGGTTATCCAAATTATCCTGGAGGTACTCTGTGAAAGTTAAAAGATTTGTGCTTGTTGATTTACCACTAATGAAACCGTGCTGGTTTATATTCAGGCTAGGTTTAAGAGCAGCATATAATTGATCATAGATTATTTTTTCAAAAATTTTGTTGAATATGCAAAATTTAGAGATTGGCCTGTAGTTTTTGACATCAGTTTTTTTACCACTCTTGAAGATGGGAGACACAAACGCGGATTTCCATATAACTGGGACAGTGCATTCGGTAAGAGAACGATTGAAAATCAAAGAAAGGGGTAAGGCTAGATTGTTTGCACATCGTTTAATAAGGATTGAAGGTATTTCGTCAGGACCAGCACCTTTGCAAATATCAATTTCCTTAAGGTATTTTAAGACGATTTCTCGCGTCACCTCAATATTGCTTATATTGGATGTATGGTTTCCGACGTCAGTTGGATTACGGGCAGGTGGATTGGAGGGTTTACTGAAAACCGAACTGAAATATTCTGAGAATAAATTTGCGATGGCTGTTCCATTATCGGCTCTCAACTCTCCTAGATACATACATTTTGGAACACCCTGAGATTTGTTAGAGGATTTGACGTGGCTCCAGAAGTTTTTCGGGTTTGAGGATATATTATTTTCGATTTTACTTAAGTAACGAGATTTGTTTTCCCGACATAAATCTTTGTGCCGTTTACGAAGGAGAGAAAATGCGTCATAATCAGCCTGATTTTTGAATTTTTTATATTTGCTAAAATATTTCGATTTTTCCTTCATTACCTTAATAAGGGCAGCATTGTACCAAGGAGGATATTTCAAATTCCACGAAAATTTATGAGGAATATGAAGGTTTATGAGGGATTTCAAAAACGTATAGAAAGCATCAAGCGCTGGTTCTATTTGGGAGGTAGAGAAAATGGATGCCCAGTCAGCTTGTTCTAGGGCGAGATTAATTGATTCGTAGTCTCCACTATTATATAGAAAAACTTTCCTTTTCGCATTTGTCAATGAAGGGGTTTCCTGAAATGGCACACTAATGGACAAAGCTTTATGATATGCATCCTCGGGAACTAGCGGGTCGTCATTAGATTTGACAGAGATTAATAGATTTGACAGTATCAAATCTAGAATATGGCCGCTTGAATTTAGTTCACCGTTGTATTGCGAGAGGTCTAAAAAATGCATACAGTCTACGAAATGATTACTTACATGAGTAGAGTAATTAAAGTAAATCCTATACAGGATCATGGAAAAATAATGACAACATTCGAATAACTGTTATAAAAAAACTATTGGAGGTAATTCAATGGTTCTGATCTTAAAATTTGCGAAAAAGGATAATTATTTTTCGTACCTTAGTATTATGTTTCGATGTGTGCACCGTTCGTCGCTCTGTATGTAGATGTCTAGTATGAGGTGATTTCTTGCCACGTACGTGTGTAATCATTTCAGGAGTAACTGTCAAGATAGCGGCAAAAATTCCCTCCTGCAGGTGATCCAAATCCCGAATCTTTTCTGCGTATACAATGTTTTTATTGTATCCTCAGAAAAATATAAATCCAAATGGGTAAGGTCAGGACTTGTTGGTGGCCAGGCAATGGGGCTTTTGAAAAGTAATTAAAAAACTCGCTTAAAATAGTTAAATCTAGTTTTTTCATCACCTTTCATGACTTTTTCGCTTTTCAGTAGAGTTCTGTTTAGGGAATGCAAGCTCGACTCGAGATCGCAAATTCGAGAATCGCGAGATTAGAAATTACAATCTCGCGAGATCTCGGAATTTTCGGGATCTCGTTAATTAAAAGAAAATATTATTTGAAAGAAAAAAAAACCTTTATTCTTTCATATTAGTTACTAAATAATTAACAGTTTTTTAACTTGCGTTGAGCAGTCAAATTATTAACTGCTTTCTTGAAGTATCTCCATACCGGTAAACGACTGCTAAACTCAACATACACTTGATCTGGATTATTTTTCGACATTTTAAGGTATTAACAACGCAAGAATCCAAAAATTATGTGTATTTAACTCACATAAACAATAAAAAATGCATAATTTAAGAAAAAGTAATGACCATAACTTCACAACTAAAACAAGCAAATGGCTGCCTGCACGCACGCAGTATCTCTTTCTCACTCACTCGACATAGTTTTATATTATCGTTCCCGCTCGTCATCCGTCGCTAATATTCATAAATAGTTGGGATAGTTATCTTTCTTCGATCGACACTCCCGCCCGACCGTCAGTCAGTCAGCGCACCACTACTGACTACTACCGCCCAATCCCGTCGATCTCGAACGGGATCTCGTCATATTATGCTTCGGGATTGATCCCGAAAAATGTCACGAGACCTTGCGAGATCGAGATACCGCGAGATCGGGATTGCACTCCCTAGTTCTATTTTATCGGGATGCCGATTTAACGCATTAATCATTTTACCGGCGAATCCTTAAGGCACTATTTTAGATTAATCTTTACTACAAAATTAGTTTAGATTATGAATACCAAAAAATATGTGTTAGATATGTAGAAGTTTTTGCTATCGTTTCCCTTGAGTGGAATTAAAATAAAACTGTTAATTACTTTTTAATAACTGTAAGCGTAAACTCCTTAAAAATGTGTTAATTCATTAGAAATTTTTTAAATACTTTAAAAAATAATATTATTGATAAATCTGTGACAGTTTCCCATGATTAACTTTTTTCTTTTGTATACAATTTTGTATTAAAGTTTGCCAAGCGATTTTTACGCCTATTACCCATAATCGTGACGATATAAGACACGCTAAGAATACATGTTTATACACGTTTGGCTTGTGGCTTCCTCTCAACTTTTTGTTCTTAATCGACAGGTGCTTTCTAATTCTAATACATGTATGCTATACCTCACCGCCCCACCTATAAGTAGGTACTAGAATCAACCATCTGTTACTCTGTTGTTCGTGAATAATGATGATTTATACCGGATTCATCAACTTCTCTGCACCCATATTATATTCGGGCGTGTGGATGCCTATAGGAAGTGAATATTAACAAATTAGGGAAGGCCACATTCCTAGCGATCTCTACACAAGCCTACATAGAGCACCACTATTACTTGTAAAAACAGGCAGAGGCAATTACGTTCATACCCAGACATGCCATTGTCTCACAAACTCAAAATTAAATGTGGCAAGTACCTACGGAACACTCTCCTATTTACAGTAAATTCTTTATGGCAAGGATAGACGTTAAATGAATATGTGCATATGGACGCGTTTTCATATTCAAAATTCAAAAGTTCCGTCCAATTCACCCTCAAGGCCGACTAAAGTGGGAGGCCTGGGGCCTGGGGCCTGGGGCCTGGGGTACCATTTGAATTTTGAGGTGTACCTAAAGCTTTCAAGCTATAATGAACAACGATAGTTTGCAAATGATGTCGATTGTAGTTGAATTTGTTGTTACTGCTGATTTGCATGATGATTTATCGCTAGTATATACATCATACATGTCTCGACACAGGTGTATCCTAGTGAGACAGGCATAACAAATACAGTGTATATACTTTTTATAGATAAATAAATAAAAAATAAAAAAAAGAGTCGTTAGACTATTTTAAACAGTAAAGTTTACTCAGTGACGGCTGTAGGTAGGTACTTTATTTTGTACTAGCTGGTACCCGGCATGCGTTGCTATGCCATTCAAAGAAATAAATTGATTCTCCCTGCATGTCCTTTCCCGTACATCCCTGTTCCCTTCCACCTTCCCCACCTTCCCCCTCCCTCATATCTTCCCTCTCCGCAAACCCCACCTTCCCCCTGCCTTGCCTCCCTGCCTCCAAAATATATGAAATACACGCATTTTCATTTATACAAATTTCATAACGCCAGAGCTTACCATTATATACAGCCTGTATTACTTGCTGATAATGTAGCTTTCTATTGGTGAAAGAATTTTTCAAATCGGTTCAGTAGTTTCGGAGCCTATTCAATGCAAACAAACAATCAAATCTTTACTCTTTATGGTATTAGTAGATGAATGCATTCATAAATTTGTGGAATCGAAATAAAAACGCGAGTAAGTATGATAATTTAATTTATAAGCACATAATATTAACTTGTTCATTCAAAAAATTATGTTAGAAAAAATAATTTTGAACCATAGACATCCAAATGGATAGACAAGCAGTTACAGATGAGGGGTAAAACCAAACTATGGAGAGCAAGAGGGGAAAGATGACTGTCATTCGTTGAACAATCAATCTGACAGTATATAGGCATCTCGCATTACAATATCACCATTTAGTTCTTAAAAGCAAAATCTGCTTTGAATGAATAGACCTTTTTACATGGGAGCGCGAATTGCTTGCCACGTTCAAAACTTATTTGCTAAGGCCAAATGCTCGCCCCAAAAAGACTCGCGCCAATACACATATCAATATTTTGTTTCCGTGTTTAGTTAAAACACTTTTACAAATGTTTCATAATTTACTTACCCCTGTAACCAGCGACGAGCACATTGGAGTACCGCCCACATTCGCTATGTGCATATTGATATGTAGATATATTGTATCGCACAAGCTGCCGTTATTTCGTTAAATGTATGGATGTCAGCTTCTCGCTGTTCACGGCAAGAATGATGACGTCACACATTTTAGATTCAAGCGAGGTTATATCCCCTCCCCATGGAGCGAGCCGGTTCCAAGGAGGAGCTACAGCCGGCGCCATGTGGAGGGGGAAATAATACGTTTTTATCACTTAGGGCAGGTCCAGATATATTCATATGTCCGTGTTTTGAACACATATTATAAACATGAAATTTGGGAGGCATTTATTGAAAAGCCAACACCTCCTACGGTCACTCCAAGTGGTTCGCTACGCTTGGTGGCTTGGTTGGTTTTGGTCTCTCCAGCAGGACTCTCGAACCATTGCCTTACGCCGCAATGGGAGGCTTGGATTCATACATCCATGACTCCTGGCTACCCCGACCCCCAGATTTCTACTCACCCCTCATACCTTTTTCCTGCCGAGATATTTTTTCCCAATATTTTTTTTTATACCCTTCACACAGCATCCAAAAAGATGGCATTAGCAGAGCAGATTTTATATCAGTGGGTATCTAGGTAGCTCGGGAGATGAACCAATTTTTTATATAAAAAACTCAATTTTGGATTTTAGGCCGAAATAGCCAACCAAACTGATGTGTGTTTAATCGAAAGATGTAGGAAATATTTTCTAGTAGGTACTTTTAATATGTTCAGAATTATTTTTGGTTTGTATTATAAGATTTAGGCATACAAGCCAGGCAAACATTACTATCGCTGTCGTTGCCACCAAGTTGCAAAGCTGGGACTGATACCGGGAACTTATCTATCTATCTTCTTCTTCTTTCGTCAATCTTCTTCTTCTATATAAATAAAAATGAATCGCCGAAATGTATGTACACGCATAACTTCCGAACGACTGCACAAAATTCGATAATTCTTTTTTTTTAGTTCATTATTGTCAGGACAAGGTTTGTACATAACTACTGGTGAGCTATGGCATTATGAAAATTGTATGAAAAATTGCAACAGGCGGCACGCGAGCTGTTTGAAAACTGAATGTACCGGGGCTGAATATTTGGAATGCGGGAGTGGGGAGGGGAACTCGGGAGGGGGGATCGCGGGACGCGGGAAGGGGGGAGTGGAGTGGGGAGAGGGAAGGTGCAGGAGGTGGAGTGGGAACGCGAGAGGGGAAGGGGACGCGGGAGAGGACGGGGAGGCGGAAGAGGAACGGGACGAATGGGAAAGGACACGCAGGGGGAAACAAATTCTTTATTAAATGGTATAGCAACGCATGCCGGGAACCAACTAGTACGATATAATATCGATATATATCGATACGAATAGTGCTGTTAAATGTTACAGGGAGATCATAATCTGTACGAGTAATGGAGCGATGAATTGTATCTTCAATCAGAAGTTTTTACTGTAAGACCAGTAGTTGTAATTAGTGATATCAAGAGCTACTCTATTCAGTAATAATATACACTAATCAGACGAATCGAATAACAATGATTTATTTAATCAAATAAATTTAAATCACAAACCTTTGATCGTAAACCCGGGCGGCGCTGCCTCGCAGTTTCGTTCCATTGCTAGTCATCTCCAAAGTAACATTTTCAACGATACGCTTACGATAAAAAGTTATTTTATTATTATCACGATGATTCACGGTTACGGTACCGTGAGGCATAAAAAAGGTAATAAACATAACTTCCTTATGCAGCAGCTCTTTTTTACACATTAAATAATGTTGACACCAAATCTGAGGCACACAAAATATGTGTGTGAGGATGATTAATGATTGCACGGAGAGTGGGGGGGGGGGGGGGAAGTGCACACATACGTTCACCATTTGTATCATTTTCGACTATTGTTATTTAGTGTGTAAGAAAGATCTGCAGCATTATATGTTTTAACAAAAGCGCATTGACATTTGACTTTTTTTAAATTTTGAAGTGATACTTCCTTAGCCCCGTTAGAGTGATTTGAAATTCGGAGAAACGGAAATAACGCACTGCGGCATCTGCGAAGCATCAAACTGCGCTCAACGCTCCTATTGGTTGAGATATAAAACGGAAACGTCGATAGGTCTGCGCTCATTGGCCGCTTTGTTTTTTACGGGTCGGCGGAATATAATGCGTAAATTGGCGCCTCGCCGAGCGCAACTCATAGCGCAGCGGTATAATGCGTCCCAAATCTCAACGGCCAGAGAAATTAAGCGGACGGAGGTTCGAATCCTGTGAAATCTAAAAAAAAAACATTTTTGTTTTTGTAAATCAATATCCAATCTTCAAACCACTTTAAAATAAACAGGCAAATGAAAGCGACATCTAGCGACTTTCTAGTTTCACTTCTATCACGTGTGACTCACACACTCTAATTTTTTTGGAATTCACTCACACTTCAATCTTATCCTTGTAATTATATTCCATACTTTCAAAATTATCTTCACGTAACTCTAGAGTCTAGAGCTTAATATATATTAAAAAAAAACCTTTGCGGGCATTGCACGACCAATCATCAAAGTTACATTGCAATCGGAAGAATGGTTTAAGCTGCGTATAAGGGACAAACAAAGAAACATTCATTTTTATATATGAATATTTGGTAGGTATTTAAGAACCTCCTTATAAATCTTTTGAAGTCGGAGGAAATTTTGGATTAAGAGAAAATTAGAAACATATTTATTTGGATGCGATGTTTGCGAACTGTTCACTGTTGGATCTGCCGGATCTGCCCTGATGATGGACACTACAACGCTGTCCGAAACGTTGGCTAAACGTTGGTATAAAACTATTAAAATAGTGTACTTTTTGTAGTTATTTTTTGATTATAAGTATTTATCTTTTTTCAATAATGTCTAAATTTAATAAGAATGTTAAAAAAATCTGAAATATATTAGTTTGTAAGTGCGCAAATAAATACACAAATGGACCAATTTTCGTCAAGAAACACATGTACGTACATATTTTTTAATGATTTTATTGAAACTTAAATTAAAATTCTAATACATAACTTTGCTAGATAATGTATTGATTTATTTTACTGCATAATTACATTTTTTGAAATGGGTGTGGTATAATACAAAAACTTTTTTGAAAATTTAACAAATCTGCCAACGACCTATGGAATAACCTTATTATACTAAAAATTTAAAAAAATTCTAAAAATTCATTACATAACTATGCTAGATAAAAGAACAATCTTTCGAAATCCATTTATAATTTTTTGCGGAAAAGAGTCAATACGTCTAAAAACTTTTTTGAAAATGACGTATTTCCGGCTTTCTCTGGTAATGCCCTCTTAACGGGAACCATGGAACTATAATTAGACGGGAATCTTTCAAATGTAAAAGAAATGAGGATGAATGGTCATTTGATGAAAATGTTAAATTTGGAGTTCTGAGAAACGACCGAGTGTATTATTTCATGTTTTTTTACATTAGCTCCACACAGGTGGCCCTGAGGAAAAAAAATCCCTCAAGGCCTATGTCATCTTTGGGGATGCTGTGTGGAGGGTATTTTAAGGGAAATTAAGGAGAGGAAGTTCCAGGAAGGAAAAAGGTATGAGGGGTGGGTAGGAATCTGGGGGTCAGCGTGTCCAGGAGTGACGGACGAATGAATCTATTCTTTCCACTGCGTTGCAAGGCGATGATCGAGAGAGTCGGAAGGTCAAAAGGTCCCCTTCAAACAGTCTCTGCCGATCCGACCTGCCAAGAAGTAGGTGGACAAACGCATTCGCCGCCAAGACCTAGACAAACCTCACCTTGTTGAATTAGGTATACAACACTTTTCCTTATAAACAAAAGTCAAAACAACATTTTTTCTTTCTTTTTAAATCATGACTGCAATAAAGCGATACTATTAGTAAAATACGTTGAACAATTCATTATAATCCGATGAATTACATCTATCAGGTTTATTTATTTTACAGTTCTACCAAATCGGGTTCGAACGCTTGTCTCGTTTTTTGTGATGCCTTCAGATAAAACGGGACAACAATCCGATTAAAATATTTAAATTAATATATTTACTTACGTTAAAAAGTCTAAATTGTATCTACTTGTGAAATACTCGTAACTCCGTTTTCTTCTAACCATTTAATTAATTGAGTTCATTCGTTACTTATCTTTAGATCGTCTGTACAGTTTTTTTTACCCCTCGGGCTAATTTATTCGCTTTTGGGAACAACTCACATAGGTCTCATAGAAATCGATTTATCTCCCTTACTATCGCAGTTAAAAATATGATATGAACGGGATTAGAAAGAGAAAACATCACGCTTTCTATTTAAATAAAAGTAAACCATAAGAGAATTAAAATGGAAACCTTTCTGAAACCAAAGTTTCTGATCGTGATTTGAAAAAAAAAAAAACTTTAGGATCTTTTTATTAATTACTAGCTGTTAAGTAGGTACCCGGCATGCGTTGAATTGCCATTCAAAGAAATAAATTATTTCTCCCTGCATGTCCTTTCCCATGCGTCCCCATTCTCCTCCCCCGTCCCCTTTGCCTCCGGCATCCCATTCCACCTTCCCAATCTTCCCCCTCCCCCGTCACTCCTCTCGCGAACCGCGAACCCCACCTCTTTCGTTACCCTCCCCCTCCTGCCTTCCCTCCCAGCCGCAAATATATTTGAAGTACCTACATACATTTTCATTTATACAAATTTCATAACGCCAGAGCTTACCATTATATAATATAGAAACCTTCGCAGACACCACAAATCACCAAAGTTTCATCGCGATTGGATGAACAATATGGCAGCGCGTAAAATATAAACAAACAACAAATATTGATTTTTATATACCTACATGATTTTTTTGTTATTAGTAATTTTTGTTGGAAAAAACGTAAGGTGAGCCATTTTTAAAACTTTTTTTTTAATGCAAATTTTTTTATAATTAAAAAATTACACGTTTATTTCGATTTATAAAATTCGAAAGTGTATTTTATCATCTTTAATTTTTTTTTTGTTTTCGGATATGTTGTATTTTCGGATATTTGTTGGATTTTATTGTACAGCAGAAATATTTTGACCCTCTGACAAAATATGGTCGAGTCCTGAGGAGTTAAACTAAAAATGTCAAATGAATTAAATACCCATACAAGTATCTTTTTTATTTTTTTTTATTTTAGCGACTATATAAAATAATTGTACATACAAAATATAATGATGAATTTAAGTATAAATATTGTATTTCTTAGTCCTCCTCACTAGGAGGTATTTCTTAGTCCTCCTCACTTGGTCCTGGGCCGAGGCGGACTAAAGTTATTTAAATATAGTGTATTTGTCTTCTACGTCGTTTTAAGGGTCTCCATTAGGGTTTTTTCATTGACCTCTTTCAGCCATATTTTTATTCTTGATTTGTATTCATTAGAATTTTGTTATTAGTTTTATGTCTTGGGGCAGGATGTTATGGAGTTTTGTTGCATAGTATGTGTAGTTTCTTGGTCCGAATGTGGTTTTATAACTGGAATATTTTTTATATCATTTTATTCGATCTAGTGTTATGCGTACACGTTCTAGGAGAGTATTCAGTATTTTTGAAGCGCTTAAGTAATATATTATTGGCATATATTTGCTGTACATATGGTACGTCAAAACTATTGAAAATTTCAATTGAAAGCGTTCTAATGGGTACCTACTTTCAATATGGTCTTTATGATACCTTTTTGAATCGTATTCAGGTTGTTTATGTATTTATGTGTAGCAGATCCCCATCCTATCTGCTTACTTACAAGTACTACCTTGGTCGATTACCTTATTAATGGGATTGGGTACCTATTAACGTTGCAAGTGTAACCTGGTTATATTGACTTTGCAAATTAGTAGGTTGAAAAAAAATTGTTAAATTCTTAAGTTTTTATCCGCATAGCGGTATAAAGTCACCTTAATGCAAGGTTTTTAGGTCGCATGTTTAACATTCCGGTATTAATTCGCCAACACTTTAAGTTTGTTCAGTTGAGTGTGTGCTTAAAGTGCAGTTGTATCTTAAATGTCTTTCACGCTGATAAAAAGAGGATCTACTTCGACACCCGTTCATCGGTTGTGTTATAAAAAGTTGTCGTTGTATGATAATGTACTTACACCTTTCAACAGTGATGTTCATTTTGATCTCAAGGAAATTTAAACAAGGCTTCATAGTACCTAAACGTTCAAAAAGAAGAAAAAGATGGTTTGAAAGGGAATTTTAGAGGGAACGAGCATTTCTTTGCTTTTTTTCTATCGAGGGAAATTCCTAATAACTTATTTTTCAACTCGGTGTAGAGATTATATTGCGTGCATAGTGTACGTGATGTCTCTGCCAGGGGAATCTCCGTCGCATCTATAACGGGCTGAGCCGAATAAACCCGAGAGGTTTAAGAGGGGCCCCCCTCAAACGCTGGCGGGAGGGGGCGCCACTATCAAGTTTCTGCCCCGGTTTAAAAAAGTCGTAAATATGGGGCTGTTCCCTCGATAGAAAAAAAAATCACAAATTATGTTCCGAAAATGATTATAAATACTTTTTTTCTGTTATTTTACAAGTTTGCTCATTTTAAACGCGTCGAGTTTTATAAAACATTTTCACAATTTTCGCTTATTGTTTTTAATATTAACGCGCTCTCTCTAACATTTTTCCCTTTCTTTTTTTGAGCGCTTCCTACCGGGCCTAAAAAACTTAAACTGTTCAAGGGAAGTACGAGGTTATATTTAGATAGAAATTCTGATCAACCTGATAACAGTGGCGTAGCTGCCAACCCGGTGCTGTGCACCGGCCCCCCCAAGCTCAGGGGGGCCCTTGGACCCTGACCAGCAGACCTCATATTTAACCAGCTACAAATTCTCCCACCTTTGGAATGTAAATAAAATAGGTTGCAACACGACTTTAAGGTAGTACTGTCGGTCAGAGAGTTACCATTTAAAATTTTCTAAAATTTAGCTAATTAGTAGATTATGATAAAACAATCTCGTAAAATTTTTGAAAAACTATAGAGAACCAGTAAAAAGATATTGAACTTTGATTTTTTGCATTTAACATTGAGGCTTATGAGAAATCACAGTTTATATTTCATTTCATAAAAGTACCATTTAGATTTCAAGTACTTCACGTAAGGCGTAACATACTCACGTCGCTCACTAACATCCAAGACCAAGACTAGCTGTGTGAATCTTGGTACCTTATAGCGGTGATGATTTATAATAAATAAACAATAATTAACCCAACTTGTATGACATACGAAATAATGCACCAATTTCACTACTTATACCTTTACCAAAGCAGCACTAGTAATTTATAGTTATTGTTTTCTTATTTTAGCAGGAGTAGTACAAGACACGAGCGCGGTGTATATTCGTATTGTCGTATAATATAAAATGTACTGAAAACATGTTTTAAAATCAGTAAAAATAATCATGTTTGCACATAATTGTTTACATATTGTAGTTACAGCGCATAAATAAATAAAAAAAACAACCTAATATATATTATTACATACATAAATTACATCTAATATTGTAAATTTTAATGTAATTTCTCTTAAATTTTAATGTAATTTCACTTTTAAACACATAACTTCATCTTGTTGTAATTCCTCCAACTTGTTATCAGATACTTGGTTTACACTTTTTGACTTCAATGCTATTAACTTACCTACTTATCTCATACACAGTAAATCTGAATATATTATATGTTATCAGGTTAATTCGGCAAATCCGAATATACTATATGCTACCAGGTTCTTTTTCTATTTTTTTTTATTATGTAATTATGTAATGTAGGTATAATATGAATTAAACCTGTAAATTTGTCTGTCCTGGAACTGCAAACTTTCCTAGTTGGACAGGCAAAGCTTCCTAATATGTAATTTGTACTTTTTATATCTATCTATAGTAAATAAAAAAATAAAATTTAAAAAAATATTTTATTCAAAATAATTGAAAAAATGTGCTTCTGAGCGTGTGGTATAATAAAAGTAATAATTGATAGGTATGTAAGAAGTGTCAAAAATGCTCTATATTCCCCTCCAACGCGATTTAGCCTATACTAAGAAATGCTGTAGTTGCATAATTTTTATTTTTTATGAAAATAAATATAGTCATTTAACAACTGTAGTGGAGGTTATCCACCACTTACCCGCCCTGGTATAAGTAACTGATGGTTACTCCTTCAAGGCTCTCGCAAAAATCTAATTTTTTTGTTAAACGAAGCTACATTTACTTATTTATTTTACATATATTTATTTTGAACGAATCTAGACCTCCAGTGTCCCTGCATACGTTGTTAGAAAGCAGTCTGGAAGTGCTTAACAGGAAAATAAAACATAATACAACAAATCTGGTTAGTAATTCAAGCAAAATAATATTTAAAGCAAAACAAAACTCATTTAAGAAGCTCATGAGGCAGCATTCCATCATGAGAAAAAATAATAATAAAAATAATTTCACGTGAGGGGGAAGGCAGGTCCCACCAAATTCCACTTAATCTCACCACTTTTTACACCAAAGAAGCTCAGGAATCGCTGATTATTTTAGTTAGTTTTTTTAACGTTGTCAGATGTGTTTCATAACGCTCTCTAACGTATTATAATCCCGTTCAAATCGGCGATATCGCCTCCGTAGGTCGCGGGTCCAAATCCTCGCGTAGGTACGCAAGGATATTTCATTTAATTAATTTTTATTGTTTCACAGTTCAGAAGATAAAAACAATTTACGGGCACACTCCAGAGTGGAATATTATCATCGGTGTCGCCCTGATGTAAGACCCACCTGGACTTCTAGCACTGTCGATCAATAAGGATTAAAGTACCCACCACTGTCCCACCCCGGTATAGGCAACTTATGGTCGCCCCTTCGGAGTTCTCGCAAGAATCTATTTTTTTTTAATAAACGGCTCTACATTTAATGTAACGAATCTAGACCTTCAATGTCCCCTCATACTGTGTTAGGTAGCGATATGCGGACGCGCCTACAGGACTGTACTGTAATGGTCAATCTCTACAATTCTAAAGCCCATGGAGGTGTCAATGCAAAAGCAGTGAGCCTCATGGACAGTCAAACAAGTTGTTAGTAACATCAACAAAACATAAAAAATAAAGTAATACAAAATGACAGCAGCCGTCATGAGTAATCAGCTCATGACAGCGAAAGACCACACACAATCCGGCGGGCAGCACCGGGCAATAAGGATTGATGGAATAACTTTCGGTAACTTCTCAACGTTCTCAACATGACTGCAGATCGTCAACGAATAAGTAACAGTTCACTATGACAAAGCCTCCCCCCCCCCCAGGACAGACAGATTTTTTATGAAGTTGAAATTTTCGTTTGTCAATTTTAATGGGGGGGGGGGGGGGTGACACCACGTTATCCGCACGCCACTGGTTCTAGGGAACGATGCGAAGTTATCCTATCAACCATTATCGATCGACCATGCTAGGGGGCTACGACCAAATCTGATTTTTTTTTTACATGAGCACCACACAGGAGGCCCTGAGGAAAATAATTTCCCTCAGGGCCTATGTCATCTTTGGAGATGCTGTGTGGAGGGTTTTTTTAAGAAAAGGAGGGAGAGAAGAGTTCTGGGAAGGAAAAGGGTTTAAGGGGTGGGTAGGAATCTGGGGTTCAGTGTGTCCTGGTCATCTGCCTCCAAGACCTAGACAAACCTCACCCCATGAACCCGGGCACCCCTGCTAAATCATCAAACGTAGCGAACCACTTGGGGTGACCTATGGCAGAGGTGTTGGTTATCCAATAAAGGTTCCCGGGGCGGCGGTACCCATTCCCGCCTCCAAAATTGATTAACCACCTACTTCCCACCCTCCTCCCCTTCCCCACTAATATTTAAAAAAAATGGCATTATTGATGTTGTTGTAGCCGAAAATAATTGTTTCGGACTAACTAATAGTCTCATTGGATCCAGGGCCGGATTAACCATGTCGGGGCAGGGCCGGATCTACGAAATCTGGCGCCCTGTGCAGTAGGTACCGATGGCGCCCCCCCCCTACATTTTTATTTTGATTAAAAATTCGTTAACACAATTTTTTTTTTTTTATTATTTTTTTTTTTACACTAATTTATCAAATAAAATCAAGACATATAAAGGGTGTAACTTTTCCAAGTGACCTGGCGGTAGCTCTCACACTCGTTTTTTTTTTAAAGAGAGGTCGCTAGGAGCCCTATACTCTCTGAATCTATTGGGTAAACATAAAAATTATGGTGCTATTTTAATTATTTTAGGAAAAACTCTTTGCAAGTTATGCTTTAAAATAATACGACGAATTGTTTATTTGTGCCCGTACCATGATTTAAAATATAGGTTACGAGACAATGCGGGTGGTTTCGCTGAACTAGATCCATTAGACATTCTTGAGATTTACTGCGTTTATGTACCTATATACTCAACGCGAATATTAGAAAAAGCAAATACAAATACAACACAAGAATAGCATCTACAGCTTCTGACTAGCAACAGGCAGTCCCGACGAGAGACAGTGAGCAGTGATAATAAGAATATAACCTCAAATTTGTACCTTGCATTTCCCCTCAAAAAAATTCTGTAACTGACTATAAATTCGTAAGCCGTTGATACCAACCTGATGCGTGCGCATTCTGTTTCTTTGGAAAGTGTTGCTAGAGCGTAATAATTATTTCGTACTATGGGTAATTTTTAAACGATTCAGGGAATAACTAAATTTTTTTAATACAATATTCATTTTTTCACGGCGCCCCTTCGGAGTTTGCGCCAGGTTTTTGCACGTTTTTGAACGTATGGCAGATCCGGCGCTGTGTCGGGGCCCCTAGGCAATGCACGTGTCGGGGCCCCTTTACCAATGGCGGACTAACGAGGGGGGTGGTTGAAGGGGCCTCCAAAGGGAACATGGAGGCGTTTGGAGGCCACCCAGAGCCAGAGACCCGTGGGAACTGAATAAAAAAAATTGTAAACTTACATCAACTTCACTAAGGGGGGGGGGGGTTCATTCAACTTTGCCTCCCCGGGCTTCTGACGGGCTTAGTCCGCCACTGCACTTTACCCTTTTCTAACTTTAAAAAAAAAACTACCAAAACGTAATTTTATTAATAATTAATCTGTTCTTTTACTACATTACGAAAGAAAAAAACGAATACAATACAAAAACCCTTTATTGCACATGAAAGGACACATACATAGAAACAAAAATATATATTATTAAAAAAAAAACATTACAATGAGCCGTCTTGTCACTAAAGTAATCTCTTCCAGACAACCTTTCTAAAAGAGTTTTAGCAAGCAGATAGGTAGTGCATACTGAAGCTTCTACAACATTTATATTTTAAACATATAATTAGAAATAAAAGCAAAAAATAAAACAAAACAAATGCAAATATAAACCACACACGGCACCTTTAATCACTTCAGATACTAAGTAATGTTGCAACAATATTGTTTATATATTTGTTTAAATTATAGGTTTTTTATTTATTATTTGTGCATGATGTGAGCATTAGTTATTTATTCGATTATAACCTAATTATTATAGTTTGTTGTTTTCTTTAATGCGTGTACCTAATGTTATTAACCTGTAAATGTTCCTAAAAAAAAATTAAAACATCTTGATAGCTGACTTTTTCCGAAACTTCGTTGCTCACTAATTGAAGCAAGTCATTTTTTCTCGGGACGCGGGGCCCCTAGCCGATGCAGGGCCCCTAGGCAGTTGCCTACTCTGCCTTAGGGATAATCCGGTACTGATTGGATCCAGTGATGGTTGGGAGAGGTTGGAACTTTTGTGATTGTGACAAATGAATAACCCAACAATGTTTGAAAATCTCCTGCTACCTTAGCCAGAAGAATGAATAAGCGCCGCCTGGGTAGGTGATGCCAACTCAGCCACTGGCCGGTCTTATTGATAATGAGTTTAATGATTGTCTACTAAATATTAATTAGTTATTCTTAGAGATCGAGAATTACACAAAGTTACATATTGAAGTAAGTTACATAAGGGCCATATGCCGCTCTCGAGCCACGGTTCGCCGACCTTTGACTTTGGATTAGGACAACAGCTGTCATAACTCTTGATGGGCATCGACCTATAATAATGTATGTAATTGAAGATGGTAAATGTTGCAGGTGGTGATCGTAGGCAATGGGGGAGTGGGCAAGTCTAGCATGATCCAGCGATACTGCAAGGGGACCTTCACTAGAGAATACAAGAAAACCATCGGGGTTGACTTCCTGGAAAGACAAATAGAGTAAGTATCCACATCATTTATTTTCATATGCATTATAAAGCCGCCATCTGATCAATATATTTATGTAGATATTAGCAGTGGCGTAGCTAGCATGAGCGGCACCCGGGGCGGATAACGTGGTGTCACCCCCCCCCCCCCCCCCCCTTTAAAGTTGGCGTTGAGAAATTCAAAGCAAATTTCAACATCATAAAAAATAAAAACATTAGGTACTACCTAGTCAAATCATACATACAGGCTACTTTCACTTATAAAAAGACAGTTAGACAAAAAATTCTCCAATTTTGGGGCACTCCACGGTAAGCCATAGAGCTACGCACCGTGCTCTTGGGGGGTGACACTCGGTCGTTTCCATATATACCATTTGGGCGCCCAATCACATTTGACTGAACGTAGCAAAGTCCTGTTTATTTGCATTTTTTTTGTATATTTGTTTGTCTGTTCTGTTTCCGGTTTGGAAAATCTACTGAAAATCCACTTTATTATACAAGCAAGGCTTTCTTTTACAAGATGGCTAACTTTGACTTTGCTAAGTGGCTAACTTTGACCATTAGACGTTCGTTATCAAATAAATGGTTCCACCAAAACATCAACATTGTTTGTAATTGTCAATAATAATCATTTTTGATGATGCTGTGTAGTGAAACGGCAGTAATGCAAAATAAAAGTATTTGTCAATTCATTATCAATTAGCTCAAAATATACTCCGGCACAAATAAATATACTACAGACTACAGATTATTCCAAAGGTTAATTTTTCTGTGTGTGTGTGATGGTGTGGTAGATTAGATGGCGAGGAAGTCCGGCTCATGCTGTGGGATACGGCGGGCCAGGAGGAGTTCGACGCCATCACCAAGGCCTACTACCGGGGGGCGCAGGCCTGCGTGCTCGCCTTCTCCACCACGGACCGGGACTCCTTCCAGGCCGCGCACTCATGGAAACTAAAAGTCAGTCAAACAACAAGATCATTTCATACCTAATATTTCATTTCTTTTAATATGTGTATTTTCATCTCATATCGTTTTATTTCACCTTACCTCACCTATACTCATCTCGTATCATCTCGTTTCATCACATTTCATCTCATTTTATCTCATCTCATCTCATCTCCTCATGTCATCTCATCTCATCTCATAGCATATCATCTCAATTCATCACGTCTCGTCTCGTACCTATCATTAAATCTCATATTACATCATCACATCTCATCCCATCACATAATCTCATATCATCTCACATCATCTCGTGTCATCTCATTTTACCTCATCTCATCTCATCTTATCTCGTGTCATCTCATCTCTTCTCATCTCATCTCATCTTATCTCGTCTCATCTCATCTCCCCTCGTCTCATTTAATTTCATAGCATTAATTAAATTTCGATTAATTTAATTTCATCCTATTTCAACTCATATTTCAATAGTACCTACTTACGAGATTAATATTTAAACTTGGCTATGGTTTGTAGCAAAATCGAGATTGTAGTAATGTAGTTGGAAAGTAGTAAATAAAAGAGAGAGAGAGAGAGAGAGAAAGTGTAAATCTGTTTCTCCCCGAAAATTCCTGACATGTAAAGTTACGAAATCTACTGCTTTTACGAATTCAAATTTCATTCAATAATAATAATAAAAAAAAAAACAAAACTATTTTTAGATGTTAAATAAATTAAAGATCATAGAATAGATTGCGGAAAGCAGACATCAAAAAAATATTTAAATAATCTGCTAACAAAATTACCGTTCAATGTCGCAGACGCAAATAATATTATCAAAAAATCGGTCAAGCACCGCAAAAAGTTGACGGGTAAATAATAAAAAGCCAAACAAAAAATGCTCAGACTTCTTTTAGACGGGAGATTGATTAGTCAATCAGTCGACAATCGCTATTTAATAATTAACAATGTTGTTTTTTTCCAGGTGGAAAACGAGTGCGGTGATATACCTACAGTAATAGTTCAAAACAAAATTGACCTGATGGATCAAAGTGTTGTCGGACCGTACGTATACCTAAACCAATTTATTATTATTATACCTACTAATTACAATATATTATTCTTTCAGTCTTAGGAACAACATTCTATTCGAGATGCCATAATTCCACTGGCTCCGGATAGTAAAGACTCTTGTATGATTACATAAATAAACAAAAATTTTAACAAAACAAAAAAACGACTTAAAAAAATGCACTAACAAGTAAAAAAATAATTTCGTATTCTTCTACAACTTTATAATCAACTTACCTTTTCTACTCATCAATATGTACGTACGATTGTTATTTTTGGAGTCGGTGTCGGCGGGAGAGGAGCTGTCAAGTGAACACGCCTACCTTGATTGACACCGACCTACACGGGTACCTTGGTTGACACCGACTCCAAAAGACTCCAGATACTAATATCTACAGCCCGTATGTTTGACGAATATCTACAGCTCATATGTTGAACTATTATCTACGAACTTCAGAGTGTTGATTAATATCTACAGAGCGTAGGTTGAACTAATATCTACAGAGCGTAGGTTGGACTAATCAGCTAAATGTGTCCAATAGTCCGATATAAGGGTTTTTTACATACATACTTACATAAATTACGTTTTTTAAACTGCATACGCAATATTACGTTATTCCAATATGCTATACATAATTGCAAATCCAACCTCTGACAGTACTGTAGATATTCGTCAACACTTTGGTTCTCATAGATATTAATCAACAGTTTGAGCTGTAGATATTCGTCAACACTTTGATTCCCATAGATATTAGTTCGATTTTTTCAGTTTTTGGAATTCCTGTAGATATTAGTAGACGCCTCCCTCCAAAAATAACAATCGTACCTACATATTGATGAGTAGAAAAGGTAAGTTGATTATAAAGTTGTAGAAGAATACGAAATTATTTTTTTACTTTTTAGTGCATTTTTTGAAGTCGTTTTTTTGTTTTGTTAAAATTTTTGTTTATTTTTTGATTTTTAGTGAATCTGAAGTACACTAACTAATTCGATTAAGATTCGGCCGAGTATCGTAAATTTGTTCTTCAGAATTGGAGAGTTCCGTTACTTTGTCATGGATCCTATAATCAGAACCTAACCAAACTCTCATCAAACTACCCTTGAAGTACATCCAGTGGCGTAGCGTGGGTATAGGCCGCCCGGGGCGGGGGAAAATTTTGCCGCCCCCCCCCCCCCCCCCCCCCTAACTTCTACAGGTACTTTTTCCGCAGATTTTCAAGCGCTGACCGGGGGGGGGGGGGGTAGAGATCCGATTTTTCTATGCCGATTCTTATAATCCTATGTGCCGAGTACTCTTCCAATAAAATCATGCTTATAAATTCTACTACAAATTTATATATAACTGCTCTCAGAAATCGAGAATGGTATGCCTGTAATAGAATTTCGCATCTTCATCGCGCATACGTATGGAATGCAACTCAGATGCAAAGCTTCACTCGGTACACGATGAATTAGCAACTTATTGATATATTGATAACACAAAACTGTCATCAACTGTTTATCAAAACTACACTCAGAACATAAAAACGGTTTTTCTTTGATTCTAGCCGCACTTATATTCTGAACACAAAAATGGTTTTAATTACATCTGTATGTGGTGAATTAAAGCTACACTCAGAACATGAAAATAGTTTTTCTTTAAATCTGTCGGCAATTACATTCTGACCATAAAACTGGTTTTAATTAAATCTGTACGCGGTGAATTAAAACTACACTCAAAACATGAAAAGGGTTTTTCTTTGATTCTGCTGGCATTTACATTCTGAACACAAAACTGGTTTTAATTAAATCTGTTTGTGGGGAATTAAACCTACATTCAGAACATCGGGGTGGAGGAAAATTTCGCCGCCCCCTTATTTGGGTACTTCAAGCGGTGGGGGGTGGGGTTGTATATGGAAATCCTATTTTTTTATTACGACCTATTTATACACAAGCCGGATTTTTTAATAATCACATTTGACGAGTATTCTTTCAATGAAAATCATGTATTTAAATTCTACTCCAAAGTTGATTGATTGATACTGCCCTAGAGTCCCCAAAAAATAGTTACATACGCAACAATCAATTTTTCAGAATTTTACAGCATTATGTAATTCAAATGTAAAGCTTCACTCGATGCATGATGAATCTGCAACTCGTTATTTAATGTATCGTTGTATTCTGAACGCAAAACCAGTTTGAATGCGGTGAATTAAAACTACACTCAAACAAAAAACATGAAAATGGTTTTTCTTTGATTCTGGCAGCACATACATAGTCTGCAAATAGAATATTATAACTGAACTTCGAATAAGAGCATGTTTTCTTTCGAAATGTGTCAACACATGAATCCACAACTGGAAATTTGCATTCTCAACCCAAAATTGGTTAGAATTAAGTCTATATGCGGTGAATTAAAAGTACACTCAGAACACGAATATGGTTTTTCTTTGATTCTGGCAGCACATACAGAGTCTGAGATTAGAATTGAACTGAATTAGAATTTAATAACTGAATAAGATAACGTTTTCCTTTGAATTGTGTCTGCAGATGAATTCTCAAATGGAAGTTTACATCATGAAAACTGGTTTAACCCTTCGAATAATAAGAAAAAAATAACTATAAACTTTTGCCTGTCAATGTTTCCGCACAAAATTTCCGGTTCTTCCCATGCAATGTTCCTTTTTATTAAAAAAAAAACTGTTCTAAAATCTAGATAAAGTAATTTTTTCGATGTGCTTATTAGAACATTATTGTTTCTAAACATTAAAATTTTAATTTTGTAAACGTGAATTGGCTCAAAAATACACGCCTGCAAATATTCGAATTAAAGTACCTAAAATAGAATAAACTTAAAATTTTAAATACAGATTCCTTTTCTTAAAAAAAAATGTTATAAAACTGTATCTTAACTTTTAATCGCAATAACAAATTTATTTAAAATTAAATGTGTGGGACTAAATTTCCCAATTTTATTTTCAAAATTAATGTGTGGGATAATTTGCGTCTCCTGTGATTAGACGGGTTAAATTAAATTTGTATTTGCCGAATTAAAACTACACTCAGAAAATGAAAATGGTTTCTCTTTGATTCTGGCAGCACATGCATAATCTACAACTAGAATTTTATAACTGCACTTCGAATAAAATAATGGTCTCTTTCGAAATGTATCAGCAGATGAATACACAACTGAAATTCAGTCGTTAATACATTCTGAACACAATTCTGATTTTAATTAAGAGTGAATCTGTTTGCGAGTCTATCAGCTTTAATTAGTATTACTCTCATAATAAGCGTACGTTTTTCCTACGAATTGCGAAATTTGCAGCTTAAAAAAATATAGTTTTTGATATTTTTAATGAATTAAAAAAAAGAGATAGATTCGTAAACGAAAGGATCGTAGAACATGTTCTAATAATTTGAAATGGTTTAAATTTTTCCAAGATAATGTTATAATTTATTGTGAAAATTTGCCGCCCCCCTTAAAAGTGCCGCCCGGGGCGGGCCGCCCCCCCCCGCCCCCCCCACGCTACGCCTCTGAGTACATCCTTTCCAATAAAAAAAGAATCATCGAAATCGGTTGGCGTGATATTGAGTTATTCGTCCATTTGTCGCGCACATACTTGATGTAAATTTAAGATTTATATGATTTTCTCATGGATGCCATTGTCAGAACTGGACCACATTAAAATGGGACCACACGGGAAGCACCAGCTTTCAAATTAAAAAAAAGAATCATCAATATCGGTTCACCCAGTCGAAAGTTCTGAGGTAACAAACATAAAAAAAAAAAAATAAATAAAATACAGTCGAATTGAGAACCTCCTCCTTTTCGAAGTCGTTTAAAAAGTATAAAGTTTTGATTCCTTACGTGTAGGATAGTATTTGAACAAAAAATAGAAAAGTCTCTTCTGGCTCTGTGCAAAATCATTTCGATTTGGTAGCGTGCACAGAAAATTTCATAAATAAAATCTACCTATAAGCACCTACCTACTTTTTTCATTTTTTTTTATTTATTTACAACAAAGTTACACGACATTTGGGAAAATGTACACTGTAAGAATAAAGGATGGCAAATGAAAGCAAAGACAAACAGAGAAAACATAAGAAAATAGAAGTGTAAAGTCAGGTCAAGACTTAGCTAAAATTAGATTAAATATAAAATATCTTCAATTGTTTAGAGAGCGACAAAAATCATTTAGGCTTATACCAAAAAATCAAGGTCTTGACTTGAGTTGACCATTCTACACATTCTGAACAGTGGTGAATTGCTTGTGAATACTTACCTAGTGGTATACCACGTTATTTATTTTGATTTTCATAATATTACCTACATTATTATACATAGGTAGGTACTTATTTTATATCTGCACCGATAGGCAAAGTTGTGAGAGATTCTAGGAACATGCACGGCCCACAATTCACCGCGGAAAATTCATTGCACATATAATACTTAGGAAAAATAAAATGTCTGAATGGTGCTAAGGACGGTTTGTATTACGCTAATAGTAACGACTTGATGTAACACAATCTAACTTAACCTGACGTATCAGGAGTGCTATTTGATTTATTTTATTTTAATATCTACGTACATACATACCTATTATTTGTATTATCTATATTATAGAAAAACACACGTACAAATATGTAATGGCAAATAATTTCCCCGTGATGTGCGTTCCTCGGCAACTTGTGGCGGTGAACTTTCCCTGAGGTGAATTTCCGCAGTGAATTTTTCGCGGTGAATTTACCGAATGACAAAATCGGTTGGCATGTTCACAAGGGCGGATCCAGGATTTTTTTCTGGGGGGGGCACAAGGGGGGGACGGGCAAAAAAATGTTTGATAGAGACAGTTTTCTGTACTGTGATGGAATCTCTACAGTACAAAAAAATACTTTCTGGGGGGGGCACGTGCCCCCGTGCATGGCCTCATGCCCAATCCGCCCTTGCATGTTCAGTTACAATGTTCAAATACGTAAAAGTTATAGGTACCAATAATAAAGAACTCTCGCAGACGAGATTCAGTCGTGGTGACCGCGAAAGTTGGAAACTATTTCAAAATTCAATCAACATAAAAAAACTTCATTTAGTGCATTGTTTATTACATTTGTTGATAATTTTTCGACCACTATGCTATTTCATGCTAGGCACATGCCCTTGTTGTAGTGTCCAAAAAATATCTTCCAGATCGCGTCGTTCGTGTGCGCACTGCGCACCTCCGTGCCTCCATTCACCGTAATTAATTTTTTGTTGCGTTTTTGTTTAGTTGCGTCGCCGTGACTAAAGTCTCTCGTCTGCCGGCGCTTTAAATATAAAATTGTAAAATAAAAACTTCAGAATATTTTTGTACTGACCTGTTTATTCTGACAAGTTTTTGCTATACCTATCTGTCAGAGAAAAGTCAATAATAAATGTTATGTGTACTCTCACCGAAGAGATTTATTATTTATTTATTCCTACTGGTTACTTTAACACGTCTAGACTAGAGTGACCAGTTTTAATTCGCGTGTTCGCAGAACTAACCGACACAAATAGGCATGCACTGATAACTCCAACATTCGTGTTTTTCAATAGACGTAAAAGTAAGCCAGAAGATGTCTTTTCACAGACACGATAAAAAATTATGTAGACTTACTGACTGCCCCGCAAACAACTTCTTTTTTTTTTTACTCACCTGCGTAATTTAATATACAGATTTACTAAGTAAGTACCTATACTAATTAGGAAGCGGCTTCTAGCCTCTGTCTCCCTAGTTAAGTAGGTATCCAGTGGCGTAGCTAGCATTGGTAGCACCCGGGGCGGATAACACAACGGGGGGGGGGGAGGGGGGGTAATGGGATAGGTTCCATTTCTATGAATACGATGGTATCCCATTTCGCCCCACCCTCCATGAGATGGGGTGGGCGAAATGGGCGGTACTCCCATAAAAATAATAAATTATAAATATTCCAAGTATTAAGTGCCTACCCTAAATACTATTACTCTATCATAATATTATATTATTTATTTATTTGAGATACAAACATGATATTTATAGAACATTCTTGTAAGTAATATAAAACAAGTTAAAATACAAATATCCCTAGACTAATGTGTCTGCAGTAATCACATTTGCATATTCACAGAAGCAAACACATGAAAAATAATGTCAGTTTAAAAACTTAATTGCAAAATTTGAAATACATAACAAGTAGAAAATATTTATGAAGTACAAGGAGCGGCAAAACAAACAGTGCAGTTTTGAAGGGCAACTAAAAAAACGGCGTAACTTACAGAAGTGGGGTTTATTTTACTGCTGGGGGCCATCTTTTGATTTCATTTTCAGGACTTGATGCATAAAACAGCTTGATATACCAAATAAAATAAAATATACCTCAATTCTGTAAGTTGCGCCGTTTTTATTTAATAGCCCTTCAAAACTGCTCTGTCTGTTTTGCCGCACCTTGTATTTATTAAGAATATTAAAAAAACAAACATTTTTTTTATTTCATGTATTTAAATTGGGGAGATATTTCTTCAAACAAGTTATATTATTTACAAAAATATCTCTGATAGTGTGTGTTTTAGCAAGATCGTTGCATGATCAAGACATTGTTTGTACCCGTCAAGAAAATGGTAGACTAGAAAAATAAATTAAATGACTTCTTGTCTAAGATATTTCACGTGGTTCCGTGTAAAGTCATTAAAAGTTATGAAAAAAATAAATTGTGATACAAAAAAAAAAAAATACATAACGTAACCTATTTAACCAACATTTTTTTGTCACTTTTAAAGACTGGAGGTGTTGGAGACTTTTTGACCTCTCCAGCCGAACTTCCCTTGAAATTGCCTTGCACCGCAGCAAGGGCGTAGCTAGGATTTTGTTAAGGGGGGCAGGTGTAGACAAACCAAGAATGTATCGAAGGTAAATGCTGCAACAAAATAATACCTACGGGGGGGGGGGGGGGGCTTGAGAATTTCAGAAATAGGCTATTTTCGTCTACAAAAAGATCGCCAGGCACAAAATTCTCCCCGATTCGGGACATTCCACGGGGAGCTATAGAGATACGAAAATATAATATAATTCAATAGTTTTGTGACAATATCCTTAGTAGTGTCACCTCCCCGTCAGGTGGCACCTCGGGCGGTCTGCTCCCCCCCCCCTGCCCTCTATGTCTACGTTGCTTCGATGATCATTTATAACAGAAATTATACCTTTAATTTCACTCATACATGCGTACATATTGATAGTTTCCGATTGATAGTTTCCGAATGAAGCATTGGCCATAGGTTCCAATGTGCCTGAGTACTTGGCTATCAGTTGAACACATATAATGAAGACTGATTTAATAACAGCGCAATGTAACTGATAGGCACGTTTTCTTGATACTTCATTAATCATGATCAACTAAAAAGGTAATCGACGTAAACTTTACGGTTTGTGAGCATTCCTGCACCTTCTAGGGGGGGCAGCTGCCCCCCCCCTGCCCGTACCTCGCTACGCCCTTGCACCGCAGTAGGAGGAATGGATTCATTGGTCCATCACGTTGCATGATTCTGAGTTGTCCGGTCACCATCTCTCGCCACCCAAATATTATAAATTATAATGAATGTTGTGAGATTTCCCATTTAAGATAACTGAATGTTTCTTAGCAAAAACACATGTTTAATGGATTTATCGGGTTTTAAGTTTGAACAACTTTTTATCAGCCAAAGCAACATAATAATTTCGATTCATGCAAAAATTCTATCATTTATCAACATTATGTCCTGTTTCAAGTTTTGTTGTTGATTAATGTAATGGGTTTCGTGGTTATGTGATCCCGCCGAAGATGCACCACACCGGTGACCAGTGGAGCTATAAATTTAAATTAGCTTCTCAATTTATTCATGGTTTTTTTTTCATTTCGCTTTTTTTTATATTAAACTAGCTGCAGGAAGCTGAGCTTAACAGTTTATTTTTTTTATTTTTTTTTGGAGCCGCATCGGAATGGCTTCTCTAATTTGGGGTTTGTTGTGAGGGGGTGGGAAGAGGAAGCAGATGGGGAAGGCTGTTCAGATATGGCCACAAACATTATTCCAGAGGGCACTGCGGGGGGGGGGGGAGGGGGGGGTAGTGCAATGGTACAATGCAGTGCTAAAGAAATTTTAAACATTTCGATTCTGTAGCTATACTTAAACACTGGACTCGGCGCTTGCAAGAGATCGAAACAATATTCTTTCACCTTTATTCATAACTAGCTGGTTCCCGGCATGCGTTGCTTTGCCATTTAATAAACTTTCCCTCCCAGGTTTCACTCCCCCCTCCCGGGTTCCCCTCCCCCCCTCCCGCGAACCCCCTACCCGAATTCCCCTCCCTCCTCCCCCCTGTCCCCTCCCGCATTCCATACATTCAGTTTTCAAACAGCTCGCGTGCCACCTATTTTTTTTTATACAAAATTCATTATGCCAGAGCTAACCAGTAGTTTTATACAAACCTTGTCCTGACAATAACGAATACAAAAAACAAAAAAATATCCAATTTGGTGCAGTCGTTCGGAAGTTATGCGCGTACATACATTTCGGCGATTCATTTTTATTTATATATATAATATATAATTACATAATAAAATAATAATAAGATAGAAGAAGATAGATTTCAATGATCGATTTAACGATGGAGAAAGGGAAGGCGAATTTATACATATAAGCAAGTTGTTCAAAAAATATAAATGGAATTAAATGAATATCTTCTTCTAATATATAAAAGTCTCGTGTCACGGTGTTTGTGGTCGCATTCCTCCGAAACGGCTCGACCATTTTTATGAAATTTTTATACGGTAGGTATGAGAATAGGTCGTAAAGTTTATTTCATACATCATTGAAGAAGAAGATAACAATAATAATCTAAACGAAAATATGAAAGAGAACAAGACACAGAAAACAGAAAAAAGACAATGGTCACACTGGAACTCGAACCCAGACTAGGGATGGACATTCAAAAAATACATCGATGTTTTTTTCGATGTAATGCATCGAATGGTTGCATCGATGTTAATACGATGTATTGAGAAATTGAGAAATACATCGATGTTTCCAATACATCGATGTATTTCTGATTTCTTATGTGAAATTCCCTATATTTCGGTGGTACAAATCAAAACACGCGTCGGGGTGGGGGGGGGGGGGGGGGGTTGTCGAACTTTGAAACAATGGAAGCGGTGCTTCTTATTACACAAACAGCCCCGTATTTTGCGTATCGCTTGTTGGAATATAACAAACCGCGTACTGGCAACGTAATAAAAAATTTCGATGAGTAAAGAAAAAACTTTTCGTATTCGATGCATCGAATAAAAAACATCGATATATATTCGATGTTGAAGTATTAATAATACATCGCTTCAATACGATGCATCGTTACAATACATCGAGTGTTTATAATACATCGATGTATATCGTCCATCCCTAACCCAGACCTCTCGTCTAACCGGAACGTGCACGTTATTAACCAATTTCGCTATTAGCGCCGTTTACACGCACACTTCGGAGCGACCGAGTCCCGCGCCACTTCAGGCCGCCGCGCAGAAAAGTAAAGACTGATAGGTTTACAGTGCAGTTCACTGTGAGAATTTTCTGCGCGGCGGCCTGAAGTGGCGCGGGACTCGGTCGCTCCGAAGTGTGCGTGTAAACGGCGCTATTGCTACCTTCTGTCAAGGCGTCATAATAGTCAATCTCATATTTCAAATTTCAGAATTAACATTATTATCTTCAACTAATTATTTTTCTATATTATGGGCAACTACCCTTTTTATTGGAAACAATCATTCAATTGGTTTGTAAGTTTGTATCCTGGATAACGTCTCGGATAATATGTATCCGAATTTATTCGTATGGAACTATTGACTTTTTATAAAAGTCTAAATGAATATTCAGTTTTTTATAAGAAAAGCTCTCTTTTATAACTGTTGAAGGTTATTCCCATCAACGCAACATATCATTGAAGAAGAAGATAACAATAATAATCTAAACGAAAATATGAAAGAGAACAAGACACAGTTGTGACCATTGTCTTTTTTCTGTAATCTGTGTCTTGTTCTCTTTCATATTTTCGTTTAGATTATTATTGTTATCTTCATCTTCAATGATATATTACGTTGATGGGAATAACCTTCAACAGTTATAAAAGAGAGTTTTTCTTATAAAAAATTATATATTTCATACCGCTAGCTGTGTCCATATAAATAATTTATATGGCAGAACAACGTTTGCCGGGTCAGCTAGTAGAAAATAGAAATGGAATTAAATATATTTTTAAAAGTACCTACCTACCTACTATTAACAAAAATTAAAGTGATGCTGTAAGTTCCCTCTTCTAGAACGAAAGGTAAAATCCATAGGTACATTCAAGCTCATGAAATTTATAGATATTGTCGGGACCGTTTATTTGAGGAAAATAAAATACACTTGAAACATACTATAAAATAAATAATTTCATAATATAATGAAAACAAATGACTGTACAACACCACTTATTAATAAAAATATTCCAACATGTTTCAAAACCAACAATGATGATGATGAAAAAATTTAAATTTTAAGTATACCCCGAGGAAGTGGGCATCGCGTACGAAACGTGTCGGTTTTTATAAAAAATGAATAAATTTTAATTAAATAAGTAGTGTTTTAAAAATCATTTGTTTTCATTAAATAAAAATGATGCCACAAAGTGAATTTGTGAATACTGCAGAAGTAACATTTGAATCATTTCAGGGACGAAGCCGAGCTGTTAGCACGCTCCCTGGGATGCCGCCTGATGCGTGCCTCAGTGAAGGAGGATGTGAATGTGGGCGCCGTGTTCCGTCACCTCGCCGCGCGCTGCCTGCAAGAGCTGCACCGGCAGGACGAGGAAGCCGAGGACCTGCTGGAGACCAGACGCCACATTGCCATCAGTAAGTCTCTTCATTACTTCATCCAAGGATGTTTCGTAGCACCTAAACATCAACAAGATACACCACATCCAAGATACACCATAGTTATACCACGCAGTTTCTTCTTCTTTCGTATGGTGGGGGATCAGAGGGGGACATCTAGATCTGCGAGCCAGTTTAGGGCCTCAGGCGTTACCCTGTGGACCTCATAAATCCCGCCGGGGAATGAATGGAGCGGGCATTCGTTGACCACATGTTCGGTGGTCTGCACCGCACCGCATTCACACGTCGCCGACTCTTTAAGGCCCCATCTATGCATCATGTGAGCGCAACGGCTATGGGAGCACCTTATTCTATTGATGGCAGTCCAGAGTTTGCGAGGCAATGAGAACCCAGGCTGTCTCTCAGTGGGGTCTTGCACGAGATCGGCGTTTTTGACGTTGGCTGATTGCCACTCAAGCTTCCTCCTATCTTCTGGGGTGAGAGGTGTTCGAAGGAGTCTTTCTCCTTCCGTCCAGAAGGGTTTTCGAGACTTTAAGCGGCATGCCGGGTGAGAAACAACATCATCGTGCAAGGGTATTTCGCTTTTTTGCAGCGCCTTCTTGTATTCCCTCAGTGTTGCAATCTCTCGCCTGATATTTGGCGGGGTTATATTTGCAAGTACGGGGAGCCAAGGAAGAGGAGTCGATTTTAAGGTTCCGCTGATGGTTCGCATTGTGGCATTAAGCTGAACGTCGACCATGGAAGTGTAGGCGCTTCTGGCCCATACTGGAGTTCAAGGACGTTTTGGCATTCGGCTTTTGACACAGGGCTCCCTCAAATATCTCTAGTTTTACCTACAAGGGCCGGCCTTATGCCAGACGGCGCCTGGTGTTGTAAAGTCTCAAGGGCGCTGAATTCCTGTATTAGATGTAGGTATGGTATTATGTATCAGCAACTTGGTTCCTTGGCAAGTTGACGCCCGGAGAGAACTGCCCCAATAAGAAATTCCTGTCAATTTTTTTATTTTTGAATGTTCAACTTAGTTCAACTTTCAATTCAATTTGAATGTTCAAGTATTACGTAACGCAATTTTTGAAGATTTTTGACTCCCCCTCCCCCCCATGGAACGGGCCGTAACGTTTTTCCATCCTCTCCCCCCCCACCTTTTTTCTTGTTTTAATCGCTTTTTCGGTAATAAATAAAACAAGAGATTTCGAGAACGAAAAGGATTGCCAACTTGAAAGATTTTAAATCCGTATTTTTTCAATCTAAATATAGAAAAACCAATATAACAATATAGTAACGCACAGTAACGTTTCACAAGATACCCCCCCCCCCCCCCCCCCCCGCCAAGTGCGTTACGTAATACTTGAACGGCCCCTTCCTACTTTTTTCGGTCGGGATGAAATCAACAAATCCAAATTTAAGTATTTAGCAAGATGTACAAAAAACATGAATTCTTTCGAAATGATAACCTGGGTGCAAGTCTACACAGCTTGCAAAATTGTTCGCTTAATTAATGCGTGCGGCCGCCTGACCCCTTTTATTGGTTGAGGGAGACCTAATCTACACCTCTCCGGCCGGTCTCTCTTGACCTATCGTCTTGCACCACAGTGGAAGGGATGGATTCATATGTCCATCACTCCTAAACACATTGATCCCCAGATTCCTACCCACCCCTTTTACATTTTTCCTTGTCAGAATTTTCTCACTTTGCTTTCCCTAAAAAGAACATCTGCACAGCTGATGTAAAAAAAATGCAATCACCATCAAGACCTAGACAAGTCACCGGCCGTAGTGAACCACTTGGGGTGACCTACGGCAGGGATGTTGGTTATCCAATAAATGGTTCCTGGGACGGCGGTTTCCATACCCACCTCCCAAATTGTACTGGTACTTATAACTGGAACTCGCTGACAAACTTATTGTTGTGATTAATAATAATATTATTAAACTTTTCAGGTGCCTTCAGCCCTAGTCATCTATCTCAGCCAACAAATGGGACCATCGTACTGCGGCCAGGAAAGCACCGCAGTTCTAAGAAGAAAAGTGTTTTAAGAAACGCCTGTAGAATCTTATAGGAGCTTAGTTATTATGGTAGGCAGTACCTTACAATAATATGATACCTTGTTAGATTTAGAAATATATTAATCTGAATTGTTCGGCTTTACGTTTCCTATAACAACCGAAGTGGATTCATCGTGACGACAACAGTATCAAATAGGTGCATAGCTGACAAAATAAGATTAATGAAAGAAAAGACATCATTAAAATTCTTAGCCTAACAGCTTGTTAGCATAGGGCAAATAGTTTAGTCGAGTAGCGAATAACTCGCTACTTGACTGGCCGAAAAGCATTCACACTACGGTCGAGTACAGTACATTAGTGAGCGGCACGTTGCAAGATGATGGGCTATAAAGCAACGAAGTAAATTCTCTAATTAAGCTGATTGTTAGCTTATTTTGGAAAAGGTGGAATAATAAGTAAGTGAGATTGAGATGAGAATTTTAGAGTACCATCTTCGCTCCAACGGGACGACATAATCGCGTCTAATAATGAACTCTGTTAAAATGACGGATTCACGCACGTCAGTTCACAGGGACTTGTGGTGGGGGTCACTACTCGTCCGAAAAAATAGAACGAAATGGATTGACTCTACTAAAGACCTGACTAAACTACTCTATTAAAATTATGGTGTTCGGACGTGTTTAGATACTAATACACTCGTTACTAGACTAAACTACTTGCCCAGTGCTAACGGATCTTAAGAGCGCCAATCTACTACCAATGACGTTACAATATAATATCTAGACTTGCTATTGTCTCATAAACCCAAGATAAAATGTGGCAAGTAAGAAACACTTTCATGTTTCCAGTAAATTCTTAATTCAAACGTTGTTTGTATATGACAAAGATAGACATTCAAAGAGTATGGGCGTATGAACAAAATAAACCATAGGACCGGGGAGCGTTATTGCATTCAAAAATTCTAACTAATACTACCTCAAGGCCCACTAGAGTAGAATGTCTGGGCGCCTGACTAATTTTAGGTGAAAGAAAATAAATAAAAATCAAGCTAAAATAGATCAATGCCAGTTTGCAAATGGCGGCGATTATTGTTGTGCTCCTTGTTACTGCTGATTTGTACGTTGTTTTACTGCAAGCATTTAAATAAACATTAATTAGACTATTTTAAAGGTAAAGTTTACTTAGCGACAGCACTGACTTTGTAATTTGGCTGTTGTGCGCCCAGACCCTGGACTCTGACCTTGAATAAAATCTTCGAGCGAAAAACAAATGTATTATTTATAATAATAAGTAATTTGTGCATATTTACTAATGAAATGCTAATCCTTGCCTTTTACTAGTGTTTGACAAGTAATGAAAACATTTTGTCATCATACGAGAGGGCATTTTGGCACTTTAATGCAATTTGATTAGAGGCAACACATAACCTTATGCGATGCGTTACAGTTTAGTACTAAAAATCGAATCGAATACTCTATAATTGACTTGTTTTTGGCTTGCCACTTTTAGATTTCTATAGCGCTGTATATATTGTAACGTCATTAATTAAACTATACTAAAATCCCAATAGCACCGATCGGTCATTGCAAACTGATGTAAGATATAAAATATAAGACAATAAATATGTTAGGAAGCATTGTGAAACAAAAATTTCCTTGACAGTAAACCTTTTACAATCCAAATAAAACTATGTACTTTGTTTTTTTTTACGGTCAAAAGGATTATTAAAAATAATATCATATAGAAATATTTAGGTTGGTAAATACAAACAGCATTTTCCAACAAAAACATTAATAATATATCCACGGATAAACAAGATCACTTGTAATGTACTGGTAATAGAATTAATCCATGGATAAAGCTGTAACAAGATCAAGGGTTCTTTTGATGAAACTAGTAATATAATTGATCTATAGATAAAGCTGTAAACAAGATCAAGGGTTCTTTTGATGAAACTGATAATAGAGTTAATCCATGGATAAAGCTGTAACTAAGATCAAGGGTTCTTTTGATGAAACTGGTAATAGAATTACATCAAAAACGTTTATTGTGCAATAATAATTCATCCAAATATTTTTTAGTCAAACCCATTAGTTTAATTTATTATTTAGGAATATTTATTGTTCTTTGCGCGCCACTTTTATTATACACATGCATAAAACATCATGACCTTTACTGTAATAATGTAATTAGGAAGTTGCTTGAAGATATTGCTCAAAAGCGAAATTTGCCGTTGGTTTTTTTTTATCTAGCTGTGAATTATTGTAAGATATCTGACTATAACAAGTTACTTTATTTATAATAATATTATCAAATGTGCAGATACAATACCACAAGCAGTGAAATTCTAAAACTAATAATTGGAAAAGATTGATATGATTCTGGAAAGCACGGAAACTTGATTTGAATGATTACAGAACTTTTTTTGTAAATGATTTTATTTAAAAGTATAACTTTTATAATGGTAAACTTTAAATACTTTAATAATCTGCTCGGTTAAAGATGACTGTAATTTAATTCCTCAGGCCTTGACCATATTATGTCAAAATATTTCCATTTTGCAAAAAAAAAATAAATGGAATATTTCTGAATGAATCCGAGGTGATGTTTGACAGGGACGGGGGGGGGGGGGGGGGGGGGGGGCAAGACATACATACAAATGCAATATTGTATCGATGATTTAATCCAATGTTGTATTTGTATGCCTTTCTTGGAAAACTATTTATTCATATTCATATTGCGTATGTACGGGCGCAAACAAACAATATTTAAAGCATACCTTGCAAAAAGGGTTTTCCCTAAAATAATTAAATTAGCGCCATTAATGAAAGAGCTGATTATGAATTATTTTAAGTTTACCGTTAAACAGAATCTTGTCTTCAAAATTGTTCAGATTTTTTTTTCATTTGATTCCGATGCAGGCCCACGTAAACTGGGCATAAGAAGATGTAAATGGACCAATGTTATAATAAAACTTGCTGTTATTTAAATAAAGGAAATGTAAATAATATAACTGGCGTGTTTTTATTTTTCTTAAAATTTTGATGTGTAATTAATTACCTAAGCACCTCGTAGAATGAAAGTAAAAATAAAATAATTAAAAAAATTATCTAAAAAAATAAGTATACATTCCTCAGGAGTTCGAACAGCCCTGAGCCAGTGGAACTATGGCATCTCCAGTTTGGATAATATTGTAATACTACAAGCAAGGAGGAAGAGGAGATAGGGAAGAGGAAGTTTATTAACTATCTGGCTATTGATGACTATTGGCTATGACATCCTCTGTGGTCAAAGGGTAAGGCTCTCGACTAGCAATCCGGAGGTCGCGGGTTCAAATCACGGCGTGCGCCAGTAAATTTTATTTGACAGATTTGTGTTATTTCACAATTTAATCATTTAAAATAACAGAGGGTATATATATTTGTGGAACGTCAAGAGTGGAAGATACTCTCAGTATTGCCCCCACCTTCCGCTTTTTGCTCCTTCCCCTCCTCACCACCTTCAGTCTCACAACATACCCCAATTGAGGATTCCATAGTCTTACTAGCTACAGGCGGTTGGGAATAGTTGGGAATCTTGTGCGGTACTTACATTAAAAAAAAATCATATCTGGTTACAAAAATAGTTAAATTAGTCCATTTTCCATCCATCCACCACAAAACACTGATGAGATGATTGGATCAAAAGTACCCGATCTTCGATCACAAGTGTATGTGTATACACCCTGAATTTTAAAGATTATTAATTTTTTTTTCAGATATCTAAAAAACAAAATTTTTGTGGTTTGCATATTTTTTTGCCCATCGGACTGTGATTTACAATGCAGTATTTTCAATAAATAAACCAATAATCGAGTTAATTGATATTGTGGATTTAAGATAATTAATGTATCTGTCTGAGTTGCTGCAGTTATTTTCGTAAGTACCTTATAAATTCCATTTTAGTCCATTTTAAAGTGTCGCCATTTCTTGACCATAATTTCTGTCAAAAGTTTGTTCAAAGGAAACATTAATTAATACAGGGTGTCCGGGGGTAAAGAGCATTAACTTCGGGAGGTGATTCTACATGATAGTACAAGTAAAAAAGATAAATAACTTTTTTCGAAATTCCAACTTTTAGGGGTAGTTTTGAGGTAAAAAGATAAAATTAGTCCGGCGTGTGCGGCCAGATTTATTATTTTCCGCTGTTCCGATACGGGCCAATCACAATCGAGTCGAGCGGCCAGCGGGCTCTCAGCAAGTAAGATTGTACCTCACATTAAGAATTTTTAGTAGGTACGTCTTTTTGTATGGGAAAAAAAATGTTGGAATTTCGGAAAAAGTTTTTAATCTTTTTTACTCCGACCATCATGTAGAATCACCTCCCGAAGGTAACGCACTTTACCCCCGGACATCCTGTATATATTTGTAGATTTTGATAATCAATTAGACCATTTAAAAGAAATTTCATAGAAAATATTTAGTGTGAACGCAAAATTGAACTTCCCAAGAGAGTTTATAGGTAGAAAATCTTGAGAATATTTCTGTTTCAAATGTTTACGATTACATAATTTTTTTTTTATAAATCCTAGAATATGTGATAATCGTTAAAAGATAGGTGAATTCATTGGCTATACAGAACCACAATCAGTTTGTATGTCTCCATATTAAAATTCGGAAGTATGATTTTTTTAAGGTGGGCGTGAATATACATATAAAAAATGGTCACCAAAAAGTTTCGAGCAATCGGAGAAAAAGTTTCAATTTCGGCTGTCGCTCCAGTGGTTATTAGGTACATATCCACCAATATAATTTATTTGTGAAATACGCAATAAAAAAACAACAATAATCATACATTAATTTATTATATTATATAGTATTTGAAAAATTATAAGAAAACAAACAAAAAAATACAACTGGATTGTGATGGGACTGAATGTCTCAGAAATACATTTAATTAAAGTCATATTTATTACAAACATATTACATTTATAATCCTTTGGTTTGTGTAATGTTACATCTGCCCTGTGCATGACAAGTGGTAAACATATTTATTGGATTTACACTTTAATTTTTTCAAAATTAATTAATTGAGACTCTAAAGCCAAGAGGTTGGAATAAGCATTTTAACACCAGAAAAAACATTTCACCCAAAGATGTCTAAATCGATTTCTTCAGAATGCTTGGAAGCATTATTTTTATGCATACTTCAAAAAAATGTAAAATCAAGGAGACATTTTTCAAAGAAACAAATTACCTACCCTACCATAAAAAATATTTTCATTAATTTGAAAAACCTTTTAACAGAGTTTTACCGTTCTTTTACAACACAAATTTTAAGTAGGTACCTTAAAATAAACTATCTATGTAAAATACAAAACATGCAATTTGTGAAAACAAATTAATTTTACTAGCGATAAACTAAAACTAAAATAAAATTAAAACCTCCTGACAATCTGAAGGATTCATTTACAATATAAAATGGCTGAATATTTTGTGACAATCTCATTTGTGTTCAACTCAAATGTAATTACAGTGAAACCCTCTTAAGAAGTTTGGTTTTTTAAGTCCCCTGAAGATTGAATGCCCCAAATTTATCCCACTATAAGATTTTCTGCTTAAGAAGTTTATTTTTTCCTGTCCCTTGGAAAACTTCTTAAGAGGGTTTCACTGTATTATTTAAGATTCAAGAACAAATTGAGGTAGCCCTTCAAAAGAGAAAAAGAAAAGAAAAATTATGTTTACTGTACATTTTAAACAGATATTTATATACATTGAAATGGAATGTATATGTTTTGGGTAAATAAATTACCATTTATCCATTTAGTTTACATTTTGAGAGAAGAAAAAGAAAGATGTAAAAAAAATAAAATGGCAATTATATAGGAAAATATTTTTACACGGGTTAAAAATTGTCAAAAGCATTTTTTAAATTTTTATTATTTAAGGTGAAATATAAAGATGGCTGAAGAAAAAAAATATAATTAAGTACATTACAATTATTAATTCAAAGATTACCCGCTGTGCTTTTCTAACTTTAAATTGACAATAAGTAAAAAATATATTACATTGAGTTTGAATCACAAAACTATTCAAACCCTAGAAATTTATTAAAATATCACATATTATTACTATTTATTCAAATAATCCACTTGGTGCAGAATTGTTACGAAGAAAGCCAGAAGCGATAATATTGAATTTTAGCATTCAAGCTAGGATTTTGGAAAAAATCAGAGATCAAAAAAGGGTTTAAGTAACTATTCATGAATTAACAGTGAAACTCTCTTAAAATCCCGCATATAAGGTTTCATGAATTACAATGAAACCGTATATGTGGGATAAATTGGGCCGTTCAGACATCAAGGGACTGAAAAGACCAAACTTCTTGAGCAGGTAAACTTCTTAACCCATTGGCCACAGAATTAATGAGCAAAAAAATTGGCCTTCACCACTGAATTAATTTTGTACCAAAAATTGAAAACCTGCATTGGTGTACTAAATCTATTGTAACTTTTAAACCATATATTCAAATAAATTAATTTCTTTAAATTTATTTACATATTCGATTAAGGTAAAGAAAAACATTAAAATAAAATTAAAAAAATATATTGAAATGTCTGTAAATAAGGATACAAATATAACCTTCTCTTTTTTCGTAAGTTTTTTTTCACATTTTTATTTAAAAAAGTTACAAAAAAACATATTATTCATAAATCAAACAATAATGATTGTTGTTTTTTACATGCATATATTACTAATGACTAATAAAATAATGGTATGATAGTCCTCAAAGCAATCAGGGACGTTCAGGGTCACTACCAAAAGCCTAGAACCACTCGCAATTTTGAAGAAATTAAATGGCGGCTGGCAGCATACAAAACTTGGAACACAAATATCAGTGAAAAAACATAAGAAACATTTTATTGCCAATTCTTCGAAATGAATGATTAATTATCTACAGAATGTTCGGCATTTAAAATTTTATTCAAAAATGTCATTGTTGAGCTCGTATTCCGTTTTTTGGCGGACCTACTTAGAGCCCGTCAGCGTGCCGGGGTTTGTGGTTAAGTACCTGAGTTGCACACCCGGCAGGCTGTCGGGGTTTGTGGCCAATGGGTTAAGAGGGTTTCACTGTATTACAAATCATATAGGAAATTGTAGACATACATTTTAAGAACAAACTTTATTCCATGTACTGAAATTCAGAAAAGTATAGTGATACCTATTCTAATAAGGTTCCATATGAAATATTATTTTCCAGTCAGTTTCCCTTGGAAAACTTGATAAGAGAGTTTCACTGTGTGTTTAAGGTTCAAAAGATTTTTGGGTACTTTTTTAACACATAAGTGTTTTAGTTATATTATAGAATTAAAATTAGACCAAAAAGAAAATAATTTAATACGTAACGGAACTTCATTATTTAAAATATATGGAATAAATAATGAGCGTTATCAATTGATTTATTAATAAAATTAAATGAAAATAGGTTAAAAAAATAGCTTTATTATTGATTTATCAAGGGAAACATAAATTGCTCAGAATCTGGATTTGAAAATTCTATGAAAAATTGTTGAATGAATCAACATTTTGTCTGTCTGTAAATTTGTTTTGTGTGTTCCGTGTCCAGTCAATCCTGTCAACATTGTAAGTACACATGTTGAGTAGTTCCTTTTTACTCCGCCAGAGTTCGCTTGCGCGTTACAAGCTGTCAAATCGGAATAATCAACAATACACGAAGTCAAATTTTCCCATAACTACTAGTTCATTTAATGGCCTCTTCCCAAATACAGTTAAACTCCCTCGTAAGATCTCCAAGTAAGAAGCCCAAAGGGTTCTGATTAGTGTGAATGTGGATACATATAAACTACAGAAGACATAGAAGAACACAAACAAACTACAGAAGACATAGAAGAACACAAACAAACTACAGAAGACATAGAAGAAAACAAACAAACTACAGAAGACATACACCAGGTACCCAAAGGCCCAACTGTGCCAAATCAAGTTACTCCTGGTGCCGTGGACTGGCTGAACATCCTCAAAACCTCAACTTCCCGTTACAAATTCTGCCATATGAAGAAGATTTAAGAAGTACTGTGATTAACAAAATAGAATTCACAAGGTTTCCCAACATAAGAACTTTACTTTTCAGACCCTTGAAAAAACCTTATGAGAGAGTTTCGCCGCAAGAATTATCATCACATTTTCGATAAAAGATTTTGAGACATTTATCATTGGATTTAGCATGCTTTATCAGTCTTAATTTACGTGCTCTGCACATTCAGCCTTGCGAAATAGTCTAGTAGCCCCTGCAGCCGCTTCTTCACCTTCTTCTGATCATCCACAGTGCAGCCGAGTATGACGCTCTCGAAGTGGGGGTCGACGAGAGCGGGGCTGCCGGTGCCGCTGCCCGCCTCGTGGGAACTCGAGGAGCAGGCCGCCATGAAGGCCTGGCAGCGCCCGTGCGCAAACACCGGGTCCTCTCGTACGCCATGCACCAGGGAGTCGATGGACTGGTTTACCTGATGGAAGAGAGATTATTGAAATAAATTTACACGTACTGAGCAAAATGCATGAAAGATATATGTACAGTGAAACCCCCGAAGTTTTCCAAAGGAACCGGAAAAGATAAACTTCATAAGCAGAAAAACCTTATACATGGGAAAAATTAGGCCAGATTTGGGCTGAGGAACTGAAAAACCAAACTTCTTAAGCCACGAAACTTCAGAGGGTTTCACTGTAGCAGGATACAAGCCATTTTATGTAGATAAACTATTTTATTTGTTATTCATTGATGTACAGGGTGTAACAGCACATACCCGAAGGATTTTAAACCGAGATTCCTGAGCATATTTGAAGTATAAAATGTACATGTTATTTTGCTGTACGATGATATCTCTCTTCCATTAAAATAAATAAAAAAATTCAATCACACATTGCGAATGAGTAGTCTGGTGTAGCATAGCTGCGAGTTACATGAAAAGCACTGCTTCTCTTTCTAGCAGCACGATAACACACAAAATACCTTCGATTACACATCCTGATGATGTGTACCGTAATGCTGTCTGAAATGTTGGCTAAAGAAGGAGGTAGCGCAACACGGCATATTTTGTTTTTTGAAAAAAATTATTTTAATACAATCTAAAAAAAAAAACTTTAATGTATTCTCCTTGGTTACTCTTCTGCTGGGAAACCTCCCAAGCCTTACTGTCCAATATTTACTGATTTTGTAGATGAAAAAAATACTATTTTAGTGATCATTAATTAGGCACTGAGAAATGGGTCTTTAAATATTTATGAAAGTCGTCATTATTGATACCGTTTCCTGGCTGATAAATACAAAGTACAAGTTGAGTAATAACCAACCTGGTTGAGGGCTTCCTCTTGCTGCTGATCCCTTTTGGTGTTGACACGTGCTTCCACGGTGGAGCAGCGATCTAGCACACGGCCCAGGGAATGTTGTATATCTTCACGTTCAACTGCAAATACAAACAACAATACTACATAAACAACAACGCCTGTCTTTTTAAAAATGAGTAGTGTAATGTTTGGTATTATTTACATTCAAACACAAATAGTTCTTTGGGTGTACTTCTCAAGAATAAGCTGGATTATTATTAGTTTACAGTATTAATACCCTAGTGACTGTATGGTTGAAATTTAAGAATCCGACTCCGCGTGCTACTCTGACGCCGCGCCATATGGAAACTATCTGTGAACATGAAGTTTGTGACTTAAGCTATTATCGTAATAGTAGAACTGAATTAAAGCAAATAGCTAATAATGCCAAAAGATGGCGCCACTTATGTTAACAGCTAGCATGAGGAACGTTGGCTGGCAGGCGTAAGGGGGCGTTCAAGTATTACGTAACGCAATTTTTGACCCCCCTCCCCCCCAATGTAACGCGCCATAACGTTTTTCCGTATCACCCCCCCCCCCCCCTCCTAAAGTTACGTGACGCCCAAGTGACAATTTTTACCTGAAAGGCACAATTAAGTTGCGCAAAGTACTGGAAAGTCGCTTAAATTCCTTTTTTCTTGTTTTAATCGCGTTTGCGGCAATAAATAAAACAAGAGATTTCGATAATGATAAGGATTGCCAACTTGGAAGATTTTAATTCCATAGTTTTTTTACCCCCCCCCCCCCCCAAGTGCGTTACGTAATAATTGAACGGCCCCTAAGTACTCTTGGATTTGTTTTTCATGAATCTCTAATCATAGTTTGTGACTAAGATACAATCGTGTCGCCCGCCACCCACAAGGCCTGGCAGAAAATCCCGGGATCTTTACTGCTAGTTTACAATAATTATGCTATGAGTCACACGATGTGTCTATACTAGCAGCTAATTGAATCTGAGCAGAAGGCTGGCCCAAACCACTCTCGACAGCCAGTGAATACTCGGGCACCCCTGTAGGCAATCGATAGGAGCACAGTGGTTACACAAAACAAATAAATTTGAAGGATAATAGAAAAGTTTGAACTGAAAATCAGTAGTTTTAAATACAGTCCCATAGATGTCACTTCTTATGATATAAATGGATTAAACCGGCATTACAGATTATAGGGGAGCTACTTAGAAAACAATGGCTTCTTAGCAGTTATATTTCTCTCGATAAATTGTGAACAGTAGTTCATAAAAAAAACAAGTGCTTATGTGGATAACAGTGTTTTTCAATCTTCCTACAATCCAAAGTCAGAAGATTGTAAAATCAAATACAATCAAATAAATGGGTTAGACCGGCATTACAGATTATAAGGTAGCTACTTAGAAAAAAATGGTTTCCTAGGAGTCATAATTCTCTCGATAAATTGTGATTGTTCGTAAAAGTCAACTGCTTATGTGGATAACAGTGTGTTTCAATCTTCCTACAATCCGAAGTCATCAGATAGTAACACTAACTACAATCAGATAGTAACATCAGACTTAGACAAGGCGTGTCTAGGGGTATAGAACTACGCACTAAACAAGTGGCAGTTATCTGATGGCATATCATTTATCTAATTATCTGATGCCATACCAAGGGTTTAGAGCCAGAATGATGTTAACAAGAAAATTCTAATTTTACAGGAGAGGCAAATTTTAACAGAAACCTTGTCCATTTTGTTTTTCCAGGGACTTAGAATAAGACTTAGGACTTAAGATCCAGGAGTGACCGTGCACTGGCATCTGGCACAACTCTCCAAGTGGAGTAGAACCGCTTATAGAAGTGGAGCCTTGTCCACCATAGAAATTGGAGAGGGGGTCACAAAACTCAGCAGAGGAACCGACTTAAGAATACTAATTAAATATTTAATTTTTGAACATTATTACATTTACATGTGTAATGCGAAGAAATCACTTCATGAGAATAAGGAACTCCAGTGAAAAATATTATGGCTTTAAAAAAATATGTTCATATAGACTATAGGCCAACAAATGCTGATTCTACATATAAGTTAAAAAAAATGCAGTTTTTAAAAAATTATTAAAAAGGCCATTTTTAATTGGGTCGTAAAAATACGCCGCCAAGTTGGCATTATTGAAATTTTATTGGTGACGTTACTGTTCGACGTGTCGTGACCTCACCGTAAAGTCATTGTATGGAAATGTGTGATATGACACGAGCCATCATATTAATTTATTCGTTTATTTACATACTGTTTATAGAGATTCAGTTGTTGTGTTTATTGAAACATTATTTAGGCCTAAATAATGTTTCAAAAATAAAGGTATCTCTTATTAGTTTATCTCTTTTATTAAAAATATTCAAAAACTACTGCACAAAAAAATAGTAATGCTATTTCTAGCAAAAATACTTCAAACAACGGAATTCAAAATGGCGGCAGTTGATCAGCTGATTGTCCGATCCTATAGTAATTTTTCAGGAGTGATGACGTCAAACGATTCACCATAGAGTCTGTCAAATAAGAATAGAAAAAATAAAAACTGGAACTACGAAATTTGTAGGCTGGCAACACCAATTTATCTGTCAAATATGATTTTGAAGTGCAATGACACTGATGACACAGAACACTGTAACACATTTAAAATGACTTTTTTTTGTTCTTAAAAAAAATCGAAGAAGCAGTTGTTAAGTTACCTACTAAATGACATAAATTTGATTAAATTGTGTTTTACAAAGTGATTGGCTTCCATTTAAATTTACCTACTAAATGACATAAATTTGATTAAATTGTGTTTTACAAAGTGATTGGCTTCCATTTAAATTAACATAAATTTGAATTTAACAGTAGGTAGAAAGGAAGAATTATTAATGGTGAGTTTAGTTACACTACTTTTAGATCTAAACGAGTTAAAAATATTCAGATCTAAAATTAGAGACATGATCGGAAGCCTGGATAACGCTAGTAAGTATAAGCTAATATTAAATAAATGTGAGCAGTGAACGATTTCTAAAGTGCGCTTTATATTTTATTACAAAATCGTTATTCTTCATTATGCACACAATTGCAAAGATATAATAACAATATACTTATATGCAATTCTAATTTTGAGATCAGTGGAATGAAAAAATATTTTTTTTGACTTTTATGCCTTTTTAATAAAAATGTTGGTTACACAGCTTTAGATTATAACCATGATTATATTTTTAGTATTGCCATTTGTACAACAGTGGCGCCCTCCCATGTTTTCTAATCTTATTTGACAGACTGTACACATGGTGGTTTTCGGTGGGTCTTGAAAAATTAAAATTTATACAATTATTTTAACTATTAAAACTAACTCTAAAAATAAAAATGCAGTTATTTAAGTTAGAACAGTGGTCGGGGAACCGGGGTAAATTACCCCAAATGGGGTAAAAACGTTTTTTTTTGGTAATAAGGAAATTTTTTAGTTTGCTATTTCATAAACGTGTTAGTATTTTTACAAACTTAATATTTTCATGTAACTTTTTATTTATTTTCCAATGTAAATTAATTCAATAAATAATGTTTATTTAAATATACTTTGATTGTCTTCTTTTCAAAATGGGGGGAAGGGGTAATATCGACTTACCCAAAAATATTTTGGGGAAATGGTTAAAAAAGTTCCCCGACTGCTGAGTTAGAAGGTCATTAAAAAAAATAAAAAAATTGGGCTGGAGTTCTCTATTGAGGAATCAGATTAAATCGATTCACCACTGTGAGTAAATCTGCCCTTGCCTGGTTCTAATTATTTACTAGCTTTTTGTGGTAAATGTAATAAATACCTAAATTTTCTGAATTCCATTTAGACATTCCGCAAACCGAAATTAATGAAATATTTTTTCTTACAAATTATGTGTTTATATATTATCATGTGTTTAGATATTATCATGTGTTTAGATACTATCATGTGTTTAGATATTATCATGTTAGATATTATATTTAGATATTAAAAAATGCATGTTTGAATTTAAATTTATAGAAAACATACAAGAGTCATAATATTTAATAACTTGGTCACAAACTATCATACGTACCTATCCAAACTGGAGAGATTAATGAAAATACAAATCCAAGAATACTTATGCCTGCCAGCCGACGTTCCTCATGCTAGCTAGTTAACGTAAGTGGCGCCATCTTTTTCCATTATTCGCTAATGGCTTTAATTCGGTTCTATTACGATATTAGAAGTCACAAACTTCATGTTCACAGATGGTTTCGTATAGTCGGATTCTTAAATTTCAACCTTACAGTCGCTAGGGTATTAATAACATCCGATGCTCCAAATATGTATAATGTACAGCAAATGTAACGTAAATAATAAGCAGAATTGACAGATTATTAATTTTTGGGGATCACTGGCAACGGTTAATATGCACTTTTTAAAAAAAAAAACCTTTTGATTCACCTTAATTACAAGGCAACTATTTGCATTGGTGGAAGTGGAAAATATTTCATTCTAAATTTCATTACGTAAAATTAAAATTAACTTTCGTCTTGTGAGATTGTACGCCAGAATCACAAACCATGTTACACAAACCTAGCGTAGCCGCTAAACTACTTGAAAACTGGGATGTTTTTCTTGCCTTGACGCGAGTAGGCGTTATAAAGGGGCACTTTCTTTTGTATCACAAACCATGTTACACAAAAATATTTTCCACTTCCCCCAATGCAAATAGTTCTCTTTTAATGTAATTAAGGTGAATCAAAAGATTTTTTCAAAAAAAAAGTGCGTATTAACCGTTGCCAGCGATCCCCAAAATTTACCGACAGATTTATAATTTTTTTTTTAATCCAAAACCTGGGGACAATCAGTCAAACATAGGTGGATTCAATGGCTCTATAACACTATAAACAGTTTATATATCTCCCTATTAAAATTTGGTAAAACAGTATGATTTTGGTGGGAAATTTCCAAAGCGAAAACTTAAAATTTCCCTAGCAGGCTGAAATTGGTATATTGCGGAATGCTTCATGTTTACACAATAAGCCCTCATCTAATTTGAGCATTCGCTCGGAACATATGTTAGTAAATACTGATTATACTTTTAACACTAAACTGATAACAATTAGTAAAAGGAGGAATATGTGACAAACCCTCATCCAATTCGAGCATCCATTCGGAATGTTTGATAGCGTCAAGTGTTGCCAGGAGAGTATCTTTCTCTTCTTCAATTATGGCTGCATCCTTGCGCAACCTCTCTACTCGGGCTTCCACTTGGTCCAGAACTTTTACCAGCCTGGAAACATTCATTTTAAAAATTACTTTACGTTCTATTCCATAGATCAAACATTACTATTATTTGTTCCTACAAAAAAATATTGTCACAATACTTATTTACCTAATTGTATGAAAATTGTTTTTATGTACCTACACAGTTTGCAATTGGTGTGATACATTTTGTAATGATAGCGACATTTATTTTGGGCGAATGACTAAGCTACACAAAAAATATACCATGCAGTTTTTTTGTTTCAGGATTTATCGCGCATGTGATAAATAACAATGAACCATTCGTGCGTAACGACTGCAAAAAATGCGCACCACTGCTGACAAGTTAAAATAAACATGAGATGAGATAAAAAAAATACTTGAAAATATCAAATTACCTTTCTTTAGGATCCTGATGCCCTAAAACACTGGATTCGTCGATTGTCGGCAAAAGGCTGGTGCTGGGACAAGAATCGAGTGTAGGTTTTTGCCAAAGATCGACCTCCATGTTTGAATCCACGCTGATGTTTTAATGGACGTGTAATAAACAAAAACTACTGATTATTTCACAAAATTATAAGACGCCTGGTCCTACGATAAATTTAACGAATATTAAACTAAATAGCACAATTCGGAAATAAACGTATGTAATCGGCTGTCAAAATTCAGATTCAGAATAGAAAATAGAAATGAAGATAAAGATAACATTGAAACCAAAGACAATGATTTGGTGTGGATAGTGGATAGTGGCGAGACTATGATCATGGGGCATTAAAGCGGGTTCAGACGTTTTAATTTTGGTTCATCAAGTCGACACTTGAAAGCATAACTTCCAAGGCCTCGGGGCAGCGCCGGATCTGCCATACGTTCAAAAACGTGCAATAAACCTGGCGCCAACTCCGAAGGGGCACCGTGAGAAAATAAATATTGTATTAAAATTTAGATATAATATTCCCTGAATCATTTAAAAATTACCCATAGTACAAAATAATTATTACGCTCTAGCGACGCTTTCCAAAGAAACAGAATGCACACGCATCAGGTTGGTATCAACGGCTTACGAATTTATAGTCAGTTACAGAATTTTTTACAAATTCCATATATTTAGTTTAAACGTAAGATCTATTTTTCCATATATCTTTTACGACGAATGGGTGCGATCCAAATTCAATTACTAATCACAGCGCGGTATTTTTGTTCTAGTGAATCAAACAAACCGACTTGCGCCTTTCATTTAGTTAGTGTGTCGTCCGTACGCTCGCTATTGTTTTATTTTGTACGATTTAAGCCTCTAGGAGAAGATAGTTAAAGACCATTTTCTTCTAAAATCTTCAGTAAATTCCATTAACAAAAGCATCGCACGGTTTGCAGGATTTGCAGGTTGCAACGTGTTGACAGTTTCATTATTGATTTGACATATTATTTGAATTTCGTTAAATGTATAATTAATATCTATTAGATTTGTTGGATTTGTTATTTTACGGTGTCAGTGTAAGCGTCTTTCGTAAGCCGTTGATATACGTCAGTGTTCAGTGTTTGTATGATGTTTGTTCGCTCAACACAGGGGAAATGCAAGGTACAAATTTGAGGTTATATGCTTATTTTTAAATCATGGTATGGGCACAAACAAACAATTCGTTGTATTATTTTAAAGCATAACTTGCAAAAAGAGTTTTTCCTAAAATAATTAAAATAGCAACATAATTTTATGTTTACCCAATAGATTCAGAGAGTATAGGGCTCCTGGCGATTCTCTCTTTTAAAAAAACGAGTGTGAGAGCTACCGCCAGGTCACTGATGGTCAAAGTTACACCTTTATATGTTTTGATTTTATTTGATAAATTAGTGTAAAAAAAAAAATTATCGGTACCTACTGCACAGGGCGCCAGATTTCGTAGATCCGGCCCTGCCTCGGGGTGGGTTTGGTATATTTATGGCCTCGGGCCTATTTTGTCGGAAGGCCAAAATATTTCCGCCTTGCAATAAAATCCATATAAATGGAATATTTCTTCAATTTATCTAAAAACTCCAATTTCTGCAATAAAATCCAAATAAACGGAATATATGAACGCACCCGAAAACTAAAATCTATTTTGGAAAGGTGATGAAATATGCTTTAAAATCTTGTAATTCTAAATACACCTCGAGGGTGTTTTCTCTTGGGGTAAAAATAATCTCGTTGAATTTAGTGTTTCAAAAACAAACCTCCTATCCTAAAATTAAACATGTTGCAAGAATAAACTACAATAACTTGATTTTAAAAATAGTCAATATGAACCATGTTTGTTTACAAAAATGATGGGTAAAATTAAAATAGTAGTGGCACTGTATGTAGATGATTTTCTAATTTTTTCTAACTGTGAGGCTGAAACTACTAATTTAAAAAATGTATTAGGTTCAGAATTTAAGTTGAAGGACCTAGGGCCTGTTAGACAATATCTAGGCATGAGAATTAATTTAGATAAAAATAAAAATGTTATTACTGTAGATCAACAACAATATATTGAACAGTTAGTTTCTAAATTTCAGATGTCTGATTGTAAAACACAAAGTACTCCAATTGAGCCTAAATTGAATTTGGATAAGTCAACAGATAAATGTTTACCTAAAGTTCCTTACCAAAAATTAATTGGAAGTTTAATGTACTTAGCCGTATTAACGAGACCAGACATTGCTTATTCTGTCAGCTATCTCAGCCAATTTAATAATTGTTATGGTTATGTACATTGGAACTATGCAAAACGAGTGTTGAGATATTTACAATGTACTAAGAATTATTGTTTAAGATATGGTAATAATAATAATGATTTAAAAGGTTTTGTAGACAGTGATTGGGCGAGTGACGCTTTAGATAGGAAATCCTATACTGGTTTTTGTTTTATGTTATCAGGATCAGCTGTTTCTTGGCAAAGTAGAAAGCAGAAAACAGTATCTTTATCCAGTACAGAGGCGGAATACATTGCCTTGTCTGAAGCTTCCAGAGAGGCCGTCTACTTAAGAAATTTAATGCATGAAATTACTGATTCACTTTATGTAATTGACTTATATTGTGATAATCCAAGCGCATTAAAGTTAGCCTTAAGTAATCAAAGTCATAGTAGGTCAAAACATATAGATGTACGCTATCATTATATTCGAGATGTTGTAAAGCGCAAATTTGTTAAAATTAAATATATTCGTAGCGAGGAAATGCCTGCTGATGTACTTACCAAAGGTTTATGTTATAAAAAACATTATAATTTCATGAGATTACTTGGCGTTGTATGCAATGAATAAACTGTATGTTTAGTTTATTTTGATAAGTGGGGGTATTAATATCCGTATCAAAATTAAAATGTATGACTACTAACGCCATCTACTAACAAGAATGTTAAACCTTTTATTATTAATAAAAGCCAGTCTGTTGCGAACTGCATAAACGTGTTGTCATTCTAAGAATAATCAACTTACCTTTTCTACTCATCAATATGTACGTCGGTGTCGGCAGGAGAGGAGCTGTCAAGTGAACACGCCGGGCCGCGGGTACCTTGGTTGAAAACTACTCGTAACTCTAAAAATAAAAATAAGTATGCAGTTATTTAAGTTAGAAGGTCATTATTCGTAAAAGAAAATATTATTAAAAAATGGTCTGCAGTTCCTTATTGTTATTTCTGATATCCTTTTGGAGATCGTCCACTCTGTCTGGCCTACATAAGCCTTGTCACATCCGGAACATTTGAGTTTATACATTCAATTTGTTTCCAGAGGAAACTTGGTCTTTGCAGATCTCAGTATTTCTTATATTTTTGTTGTGGTTACTAACAGCATTGATGCTTTATTTTCTCAATAGCCTGGCAATTCTATCTGTCACACTGTGAACATAAGGCGGAAAAGCGCAGCCTTTTGATTCTTGTTCAATTATGTCTTCTTTTGGTGTAGATTTGGCTCTTATGATTTGCCTTATCTGCCTTGTTGGGTAACGGTTACGCTCCTGTGCATTGGTCAGCTTTGTAAGTTCCGCTCCGATTTTTGGTTCTTCACATATTCTGGCAACTCGGGTCACCAACGTACGGATAAGACCTCTCTTCTGCGCTGGGTGGTGGTACGAATCAGTGTGTAGATATCGAGTGGTATGAGTTGGTTTTCTACATAAGGTGTGCCACAAACTTCCATCTTCTTTTCGCATCTAGAAAAGGCAGGATTTTATTTTTGTTTTCCAGTTCCTCCAGTTGAACTGAATTTTGCTGTGGAATGAATTAAGATAGTCCAGGAATTTGGTCAGTTGCGAAGATAAAGTGCCTGAAAATTTCAGCCGTAGTCGTCGACACGACTTGTTCAAAATACCATACGGCAGAACAGATGTTCTAGCACAGCATAGCATGACAAGAGGAATGGTGCTGATGAACGAAATATCGGAAACACTAGATATATATAACTCTTCTTTAGATAGCCTTAAGATTTTTTTGTATAATAATCATCTTTCTAGGTGTTAAGACTGTCAAAATGAGAATATTGTACAGTAATTGGATAAAAATCTGTTGTACAATTTAAAAAAAAAAAAAAAAAAAAAAAAAAATATCATCGAACATCGCCACCATACTTAAGGAACAGCCGAAGCTGTGTCAATTACCACCTTTTCAAACTTCTCTATAAAAAATGGCTAGTACTGGCGGCAACGGACTGCCCATCGCAACCCCTTCTACTTACTCAAAAGATCATCCTGGATTGCAAAGTATCCCGTTCTGAGGCAGTGTTAAAAAAGTTTACAACAATGTCTTTCTCACATATCTCACTGAGCATTGTCATTGATGAATCTCAAAAACTGAATTGTGGATTGAGGATTCCACAGATCTGATTTCTAAGGTTGAAGCCTAGGAGATATTCTAGTCAGTTTTGATGTAGTATATCTTTTGACCAATGTCCCTCTAGAAGACTTCATGACAATGTTTTTCAGATGATTTTCTGAATAAAAATGTGTAAAAGTGAGATTATCTCAAGTTTTGAAGTAGTGCTTATTTATAGAAGGTGGCGCAAAATTAATCACCCTGTCGGAAGATGTTATAATTTTTGCAAATGGCGTCGTACGTCAATCATATTTGACATTTGTGAACTAAACAGCTGCAGAATACAAACAGACAAACAATGGAGCGCTATACTCCGCAAGAGCATGGAATAATTGTGTCGATTTAAGCTTTAACGCTTTTAGCTATTTTGTGTCACCACACAGTGGCTTTGAGAGCCATTACATCCACTCAAAGCCACTGTGTGGTGCGGCATTCACGCGGGAGGAGTGATTGGACCATTTTTGGTGAACATGTGGTTTCAAAAAGACGGTGCAACCAAGCACACAGCATGAGCTACATATTGTGAAGGAAGCGTTTCTTGGTCGCGTAATCTTTCGTTTTGGCGATTTGGCATGGCCAGCAAGATCGCTCAATTTAACCATCCCAGACTTCTTTCTTTGGGGCTATTTGAAGTCGCGGGTTTATGCCAACAAGTCTCAGATAATCGCAGTCCTTAAGGAGAATATTCGACAGGAATGCGAACAGTTTTATCACTGGAAATCTTGCGGAGTCATGGAAAATGCGATAAAACGGGCACAAATGTGTATCAACACTGGCGGCAGCCACTTGACGGATATCATATTTTCCACTTAACAGAAAAATTGTAAAAGTACAAATAAAGATTTCTATTACTCAAAATCATATTTGTTTTATTTAGTAAAAAAGTTATTCAAAAACAAAATTGGATGTTTAATTTTGCGCCCCCGTATTTACATCTCCATTAAAATAACCTTTTGTACAAATTAGACTATACTTACTATTATAACCGATTCCAAGGGCATCATAAAGTCTGATAAAACAAAAGGTTTACTGCAAGAATTTTACATTTGCTTAAATTTATATATTTTTAAGGCACATTCTACTTTTTCCTCAAATTTTCACCAATTAGAAACCATGTCCAGACGTTTTCGAAGACCATAAAGGCAGAATACAACATTGGGATCTTTTAATTACTAATATTATTAAACTTGTAAAAAAAAACGTTCGCCATTACTAGGAATAATGACTGACATATCCAACTACACCAGAGCTAATGGCTTTGCTTCGACCGTTTCAGATTACCTGCCAATGATTTTATCAATGCGGAGACACTTTAATACGATCTCGTTGAAGCTTACATTATTTTTCTAAATAGTTTCTCAACTGGAGGGGTAGATATCCTCATGTATGTAGTTTTTTTGTAATTCTATTAGAAATAACATTCAATATTTTTCATCGTATGTTTTAGAATTTGGGCGCGAACGCACATCCAACTCGTATGAATTAGAATTAGACTATGGAGAAAACCACCCACCAGCAGGTGCAGTGCGTTACTTTGTTGAAATAATAGCGCCGTTTACACGCACACTTTGAAGCGACCGAGTCCCGCGCCACTTCAGGCCACCGCGCAGAAAAGACTCACAGTGAACTGCGCTGTAAACCTATCGGTCTTTACTTTTCTACGCGGCGGCCTGAAGTGCCGCGGGACTCGGTCGCTCCGAAGTGTGCGTGTAAACGGCGCTAATCGTCCGGTTTCAACCAAGCACTAGTCTCCTAACGCGCTAAAAGACGAAGTGAAGGCATTGAGAGCATTGAGATTAGTCTATGGCACACGTACTTTTGTGTTGGCGTCCGTGTCTGTTCGGCACATCGGCAGAGCAGAAATCTGATTACTTATTTACCGACGCAGCTTTATCCTATCTGTCACTTTTATCTCCATACATTACAATAATAATATTTACTTTCCTATGTTTTTATATACGGGTATATTATTATTTGTGTTTGTAAGGTACCTATTGAAAAATCACGGTGACAACCAGCCCTCGATGCCAATAAATCTGTGCAAGACAATACTAAATATCTCTACGAAGTGAAAAGTGCTACACCTTTTGATACTACATTTAGGAAATGGGATAGTCTAATAGCATTGAGTTTTTTAACGTATGAATAAATGATCAGGCTAGCCTACATATCCCTCTAAATCAGCCTATCAATCAAAATAAGGGCCAAAATCTTTGTTGAAAAAGAGAGCTAAGCTAAGAGAGGTGAAGCAGCCGAGGCCAATACATTTGGAGGAAGCAGAGGTTGGTCTGAGAAATACTCTAATCTTCATAATATTAAATACAGGAAGAGGAAATTGCTGCAGAAAGGTTTCCACAAAAAGTAGGCAATGACTACTCAACCAACCAGCTTTTCAACTTAGGTGAAACTGGGCTGTTCTAGAAGAAAACGTCACCCATAACCTCGAGTAGAAGACGAATTCAGGATTTATGCTAGCTCATGGTAGAGCGGTAATAGATGCTTAATAGAAGTATTTTGATAATTTACAATGCAGAAAACCCAAAAGATTTAAAAGTATACATGAAACAAAGCTAAGTTTCAAATCTTAGGACTACTAGAAAAATGTAATAGTTTAAATAGGAAAGGGTGGGACACTGCAGCAGTGTTTGAAGATTGGTTAGTAAATTTAGAAGCCAGAAGTTGAAGCTTATTGTAGGATTAATAAAATAGCATTCAAAATTTGGTCCTTAAATGTTTCCCTAACTGACCACTTTTAATAGGCACATATTTAGGAAATTACACTTTCAACTTAATTACTACAAGAAATAGCTAATTACGCTTGGAGAGATGGTAAAAGATGCATTGAATTTCCATTTTTATTCAATAGAAACTCGACATTTTGATTGAATAAGAATGAAATGTGTGGCCTGGCTTTGATTTTTATACAAACCTACACATTTTTCACACTTGACTTTTAAAACAAGAGGAAGGTCACTGTCCACATGAGATTTTGATAAACCACCTCATGTCTATCTATATTATATTATAGTAGCGGCGTAGCGAGAGGGGGAGCGGGCCACCCCGGGTGCCACCCGATGGAGGGTGACACCACACCCGACCGTGGAAAAAAAATTAATATTGAACACGGTCTTATATTTTCAGAGTGCCCGAAACGGGAGAATTTTATGTCTGGCAGTCTTTTTATAGGCGAAAATAGTCTGAAATTCTCTAGCCACCCCCCCCCAGGAATTTTTTTCTAATTTATTATGAAGTCGAATTGGGGGAGGGGGGGGGGGGGGGGGGGGGTGTTACACCATGTTATCCGCCCTATGATTATGATTCTTTTTAACCCTTCAGGCCTCAACCGTGTTTTGTCAGAGATTAAAAATATTTCTGTTTTGCAATAAAATCAAAATAAATGGAATATTTCTGAATGTATCCGAAAACTAAAAACTGTTTTGGAAAGGTGATGAAATGCGCTTTCAAATTTTATAATTCAAAATAAACATATAATTTTTTAAATATAAAAATTTTGCCTGAAAACATAAACATAAAAAAGTTGAAAAAAAACCATATTCAAATTTTATTAGATAAATGTTTTCAAATTCACTTTTTTGTAATTTCATGAAAAAATAATTAATAAAAAATTCCCAAAATTTCGTAAATTTTTTTCAAATTGCATTCAGAACACGGACATATGAATATATCTGGACCTGCCCTAAGTGATAAAAACGTATTATTTCCCCCTCCACATGGCGCCGGCTGTAGCTCCTCCTTGGAACCGGCTCGCTCCATGGGGAGGGGATATAGCCTCGCTTGAATCTAAAATGTGTGACGTCATCATTCTTGCCGTGAACAGCGAGAAGCTGACATCCATACATTTAACGAAATAACGGCAGCTTGTGCTATACAATATATCTACGTATCAATGTGTACATAGCGAAAGTGGGCGGTACTCCAATGTGCTCGTCGCTGGTTACAGGGGTAAGTAAATTATGAAACATTTGTAAAAGTGTTTTAACTAAACAGGGAAACAAAATATTGATATGTGTATTGGCGCGAGTCTTTTTGGGGCGAGCATTTGGCCTTAGCAAATATGTTTTGAACGTGGCAAGCAATTCGCGCTCCCATGTAAAAAGGTTTATTCATTCAAAGCAGATTTTGCTTTTAAGAACTAAATGGTGATATTGTAATGCGAGATGCCTATATACTGTCAGATTGATTGTTCAACGAATGACAGTCATCTTTCCCCTCTCGCTCTCCATAGTTTGGTTTTACCCCTCATCTGTAACTGCTTGTCTATCCATTTGGATGTCTATGATTCAGAAACTTTAGTTTCATAAAGGTGTAGTGTCTGACCGAAACTAGTTTTTATGGCCGAAACCGAATTTCGACCTTGGTCTCAGGTTCGGCCGAAACCGAAACTTCTATAAAAAGTCGTTTTTTTGTGGGAAAAAAATAGTCTATCTTATGTAATCAGTCAGTCTTTATTTTTAAATCATATATTAATCATTCAGTCTCTGATATTTGAACTAAAAATAAACATAACATAATTATCACTCCTTATTTCAAATAAATTATTTGTGCTTTTTGAAATAAGGAGTTGATTTGAATTAAATATATGACTGTAACAGAAATATTTATTTTGAACCAATTCCTTCGTAAATAATATTTAAAAAAGATAATAAATGATATTTACGAAAAACATAAAATAAAAGGTACAAAACTAAGTTACTTCCTTTTACCTATTTTGTTTAGGTACACCAAACAAAAAATACTCTTTCATCTTATGAACAAACTAATTTCTTCTAAACTGTGGTCATTTCTATTAAAAACATTTTTTAATGAACTACAATAAAATAAAAATTAAAAAGTACCTACTAAGTACAACAACTGAATATTTTTAATGCAAATAATGGGAGGAATGCAGATCCTGCCAATGTCTAGAAATTTATTAAAAAGGCACTTTCTAGATGAGAAAAGTGTGGAGAAGCTGAATAAAAAAAAAATTAAGGCGCGCTCGGCAAACTTGAGGGAGATACAGCCGTTCAAAGTATAAATAAAATTTCACTTCGCGAACCGATACTGTCAGTCCGCCCGCCATTTTGTCACTAACCTAAGAAAAGAAAGTGCCCCTTTATAACGCCTACTCGCGTCAAGGCAAGAAAAACATCCCAGTTTTCAAGTAGTTTAGCGGCTACGCTAGGTTTGTGTAACATGGTTTGTGATTCAAAAGAAAGTTCCCCTTTATAACGCCTACTCGCGTCAAGGCAAGAAAAACATCCCAGTTTTCAAGTAGTTTAGCGGCTACGCTAGGTTTGTGTAACATGGTTTGTGGTTCTGGCGTACAATCTCACAAGACGAAAGCTAATTTTACGTAATCAAAATTTAGAATGAAATATTTTCCACTTCCCCCAAAGCAAATAGTTGCCTTTTAATGTAATTAAGGTGAATCAACATAACAGTGACAAAATGGCGTAGTATCGGTTCACGAAGTGAAATTTTATTTATACTTTAAACAGCTGTATCTCCCTCAATTTTGCCGAGCGCGCCCTAATTTTTTTTTTATTCAGCCCACTTTTCTCCACACTTTTCTCATCTAGAAAGTGCTTTTTTATTAAATACCCAGACATTGGCACGATCTGCATTTCACCCCAAATAATACTTAATGTATGAAATACAAAGAGTTTTTCTCAAACTAAAAAAATGGGAAGAGTTTCATTGAGCCACAACTATTAATAATTTTAATGGACTAATAATTATTATCAGTATTCTTTTTTTTTTTTAAGTTTCTTTATTCTTTAAATGGTTCGTTACATAAATTGGGGATTTTTCGACCACCATACTAGGCACATTCATAATTAAACAATCTAATAAACAGGTCCTGACATGACTATGACCGCGGGCGCAGCAAAACCATGTCTGATTGCACTGCGAGACCTCCCGAATTCAGTTTCGGTTTCGGCTGGATGGCAGCTGAAACCGAAACTTAGCCAAAACCCGTTTTTTTGCCGAAACTAGGCCGAAACCGAAAGTTCGGTCGGACACTATAAAGGTGTGCATTTTAATTATTATGTTTCTTTAATAATTGTTCTAGATGATGAAGTGATGTGATAACAGGTATTGCAATATACAACAATATGGCTAAGGAAAAGTCAACGAAGAAGCCAGAATTTCAGTATGTGCATATTTTGAGCTTACCGGACTCTAATCTATGTCAATGCTGTCTATCCACTAAAGATCTGAGGAGTATTGTCAAGCCATACCTGTACCGCGGGAAGAATGAAGTCTATTCGGACATGCTTACAATGTGCTTCTCAAAAGAGGTAAAAGTAATTTATAGTTGAACCCTATTACACGCTGTACATCTATTTATTATTTACATACAGCAAAAATCCGTTTTAAAATTTCAACCACAGATGGCAGCACAAAACCTATGGTGAAAGCCAATAGAGTGTTTTTTTCCGTACAACGGTAAAGCTACAATGCAATAGTTGGCTATTGTCGTGTAAAATTCAGAATCAGGCCGCTAATAATTACACTTTGTAGATGGCGATAAGGTTTATATTCCCGTTTAATGCAAGCCATCTGTATTTATTTATTAACGAAAAATGAAACATAGCCCAAAACGTGTTTTATTTTATTTTGCGAAGCTCAGGTTCAAATGTTTAAATGTTTTTTGATCATCTTCTAAAGAATTTATTTTCCACATAATACAATAAAACCTTAATGTAAGTAGGAGATTTTGAACTTTAAGCTGTATTATAGGTCTGATATTTTATTTTTTTCTAGGCTTATAAAAAAAGTCTAATAAAAAAATACTCGATTATTTGAAATGCAATGTGTGTTCTACTCGCAGTATTTAATAAAAAATCTAAAATATTTCTAGGCGATCTAATTTTTAAACAAAAATCACATTAGTGCTTCACTTTTGATGGCGCTTGGCGTGTTTGTAGAATTTGTAGTTTGTCAGTAGAATCCGGATAAAACGACCCTCAAGGGATTGGCAATATTTAGTCGTACTAACCGGATGACGCACAAAACAGCCGGAAAATTTAAGCTTGTTTTTATTATGATGCATATTATATTAGAAATGTGTACTAATAGTTCAGAGAGATAAATTTCTTATTAGGTAAATAAAACATTTAATACAAATTATAACTTTTATGGTAGGTACAAACATGCATAGAGTACTGTAATCCAAAAAGATACAATGTACATTCTGCGCAAGTAAAATAAAGTCTGTAATTTGAGTTTGTTTTTGGCCAATTTTTGTTCGATAGCAAGAACTTCGCACAGCATTGTGAATACGCAACTAAACACTGACTGAGATGCGCGCGGGGAATAGCCAGGCGCGGGGGGTAGCCGGGCGCGGGAAGTAGGCGGGGCGCGGAGCGTCGAGGTATTAGTGCGTAGGTTTTGTAAACAAAACACAGCGCGTCGTTCTAAACGGACGAATTATGATTAAAATAGGTCAAAATAGGTCGCTTCAGTTGGTTGCTTAAAACGGAGTTGTACTAAACGGATACTTTTCCTACTAAAAGCTGTGAAACCTAACATGAGTTTACATTGTCGTCGAATTCTACTGTATTATGGTGATAAAGTTTTATTTTTGTTTTGTGATATTTGTTAACATGTTGAAAAAAAGGGAGGAATTTAAAATTATATGGAAAAATGAAAATATATATGTATATATATTTTTATTTTACGTTTGTTGTTCTCTAAACTTGAGAATAAATTGATTATAATATCTTATTACATATATATAAATTTATTTGACTTTCAATTTGTATGTCACGATCGTTGAATTAGTAAGATATATCCGAAAAATCTTTTTTTTTTCTGTTTTGTGTTATTTGTTTTCACTTTTGGATCACTAATAAAATATTTCAAAATGTCATACTAATATACCGGACCGTTATGCCTAGGTGTTATTTTATAGCATAGGGGTCATCCATTAATCACATGATGTGTTTTAGCAACTTTTTAACCCTCCCCCCCCCTGGTGATATGTGGTGAGGTTTTAGACTAACCCCCACCCCTACCCAAAATTACATGTTTTTTTTTTTAGTACAAATTATTTTGAAATTTTCGGAATATTATCACAAAAAATAAATCGACGTGATATCTCATTATACACCCCCCCCTCGTGATTTTCGTGATTTTTTCCAAACCCCCCCCCCCTTTCGAGCCTCACGTGATTAATGGATGACCCCATATTGAATGTGTAAAACACGACACACTAATAATATTTGATTTATGGTGAGCATTAGAGAACGGCTTTCCCCAATATCTAAAAACTTGGTATTTGAAGATGTCTGACTAATCAACTGGACGATCAATGCTCAAGTGATGCTCACTACAGTCAAATGAAATGTTTTACAGCCAATATCTCAGAACTTACATTTTCGCATTACAATCAAGAGGTCAACACTGTTGTTTATACAATACTAGCTGACCCACGAACTTCGTACCGCCTCAGAATCAATAACTATTGTGTTAAGCTGAAATAAATTCAGTTTTTTCATTAATTCGAAAATTACATAATGAAGCAATTATCGATGCGCAACTGTCCGTGTTTTGTTTTTGTCACTATCAGAGTTGGCGTTGTGTACGGATTCATAATTTTTGTGATTTTCTTATTTTTCCACTTACGGGAATTTCACTTACGTTTTATTGTCTTTATACGTGTGAGGCAGATTTATTATAATTATTGTATTTTTCCTTTGGAGGGGTGTAGACACAGGTTCACCATTTGTCCCATTTTCGACTGTTGACATTTATGTTGGGTGGGTTTCTTCATTTACCGAGAATGCTAAATGCAATGCTAATTGTAAAAGTAAACGGTCAAATGCATAGAAATTTCGTTTAAATTTTAAATTTCGATCGTTTACTTTTACAATTAGCATTGCATTTAGCATTCTCGGTAAATGAAGAAACCCACCCTAAGTGTGTAAAAACGAGGGGCAGCATTATATGTTTAAGAACAAAAGCAAAACAATCAGCGCATTGACATTTGACTATTTTGAAATTTTGGAATTCACTCACTACTCAATATTAAGGTCTATGCCCACTACACCGTTGACCGTATACTACCATGACCGTACTATGAACGTATCAGACACGAAATAAACACGCTACGCCCTACTAGGCCCACTACAACGTGCTAACACCGTATTATACCCGTAAGTCTCTGCCCACTACACCGTTCCATACCATGACCGTAACCGTAGCGGCGCATGCAAAAAAGTATTCTTTGTATCGATCAGTATGAAACGCTGCCCACTAGCCCGTTCCGTTCCGTCGCGTGCCAGGCATAGAGCGGACCGGCACCTGCAAAATATTGTCATCGAGAATTCGCCGTCAGTCCGGTCATGGTATGCGACGGTGTTGGTCGGTGACGGAACGGTCTAGTGGGCAGCGTTTCATACTGATCGATACAAAGAATACTTTTTTGCATGCGCCGCTACGGTTACGGTCATGGTATGGAACGATGTAGTGGGCATAGACCTTTATGCTTATCACAATATTCCTTCAGCTCTTTCAATATATGAGAATTCGTTCCATACAAAATGTATGAGGAAAATAATTTTCTTTATAATATTTTTTTTCTTGAATTTTTCCGATGTTTTAATAGCTATTCTGCTATTTGGAGCAGAGACAAATCCAACAAATCAAAGATCATATAAATCGGTCCAGCTGTTCTCGAATTATAAATGGTGTAACTAACCCGACTTTGTTTTATATATTAAGATATGTATATATTGACCTTTCCCATCTTTTCATTCATTATGCCGTGTTGAGGTTTAACCTCGTCTGTGTTATTTTAGCTCTCGGCAAATGATGGATGGATTTGTTCAGATTGCGTCAGAAGATTGCGAGCCACTGTCAGCTTTCGAGAGTGCGTAGAATCTGCCAAAAACTACCTCAATTCTCAGCTAGGTAATAAATCTGAGTATTAAATAAATAAATAAATAAAATAAATAAGTTTTTATTCCAGTATGTGAGGAGGAGAGTGCAATCCCACACATTCCATAAGGGAATGTGTGGGATTGATAATAATAATAATATACACATACATGTACAAAGTATTTGAAAGAAAAAAAAAGAAAAAGAAGGTGGACCCTGTATTAATACCCTACCTGTCTTTATCTTATAATGTCCTAAAGTAATTGTCTAGAATGGAAAGAATAGAAATTTAATTCCTTTTATGTGCTCCTCTGTAATGAGTAAGATTTTTAAATTTTTTTTTTAAAATTTTTATTTTAGTAATTTGTACATTTAAGTTTACAAAATTTCTAATTAATTATAATATTTCATATTGCAAACTAAATTTTATGTAGTTTTATGTAGCTCCTACAAAACATCTTGAACTTTCCAATTGGTGTGGACCAAAGATATTGAAATATAAGTAGATGTGCTATCTGCTGTTTTTACTATGTGGGTCTGCGCTTCCGGGTGTCGCCGATATTGTTTACCAATTAACAAATAAACTAAAAGAACAAATAATTAACGAATAAACCAAACGAATGTTAAACTATATGAACGAATTCTTTCCTTATTCACAATATATTGTTAACCAATATTAATGCACATTTTCAAAAAATCAACGAAATGAACAAATTCTTTTTGTATGAAAACTACGCTAATTAGCGCGTAGTCCGGCGACAGTTGCGCGGACACCATAGCATATCTCTTCTGTATTTGAATATCTTTGGTGTGGACTTTAATGTTTCTGGTAGCGTGTTATATAACTTCATTCCTTAAACTGTTCTGCGTATTCGCCTTGTCTTTTTTTTGAAGCCTGATTTCCTTGCACGTCCTTGTGTTATGTCTCTGAATGTCCTTGTTGAATATAATTTTATTTGAGAAGTATTTTGGTAAAATGTTGTTTATTATTTTATGTATAAATATCATCGTATTCAAGGTCAGCAACTGTTTCACGGTTAGTCAATTCAGTTCCTTTAACATTTTGTTTACTTGTGAAAATCTATTTCGCCGAAGTATTATTCTCATTGCCCTGTTTTGGAGAATTTGAAACTATTTTGTTCTCGTTCGTTACATAGGAAAAGGATAGTTGAGCAATAGTTAAAATGTGGAGCAATAATTGATTTGTAGATAGTGATTACAGTTTTACTAGATAGTTTTTGCCGAATTCTTACCAAAAAAGATATTTTTTTCCCAATTTTCTTTTGTATATATTCTGCATGCTTGTTGAATGTTAGTTCGGAATCTAATATAACCCCTAAGTATTTCATTTCAGTAACATTTTTAATAATCTCACCATCAATTTTTACAATGTGTCTTTTGCAGAAACTAAAAAAGACATTCCGGCAATATCCAATGAATCTCCACCCTCCCCAGAACCAAAAAAAAGCTCCAGGAAAGGTAAAAAACGATTATTTTAAAATATTATTTGATGTCCTCTGAGGTCGGGGTGCAAAGCTAGCTCTTGACTAGCGATCAATGTTTAAAATCCCGGCATGTGCAAAATTAAATTTTATTTGATTGATTTATGTTATTTCACAATTGATTCTTTAAAAATAATATATAGTATATTTGCGGCACATTCCAGAGTGGAAGTTACTCTCAGTGTCGCCCTGGTGTTGTCGCCCACCATTCAGAATTGAAACGTTGTTTGAAATGGCTTTAGCCATATTTGGTGCCCAGATCTGAGTAGCCAGGTACTTTCTCTTCCCCATATCCTTCCCCTCCCACTGCCTCACGACATATCCCAATTGGGGATGCCATAGTCTCACTGGCTCCAGACGGGAGCAGCTGGGACTCTTGTATTCACATAAAAAAAAAATTATAAATATAAAACTGGAGAAACCATGTAATTAATAACATTTAATATACATTATTTTGCCGACACCGTAAATTAAGCAATGGTAGAAATAATCATTGGGTTTTGCTATTTCAGAAAAAAAAAGAAAAACTGATAACGGCAAATATTTTGATGGTCATGAAATGTACGTGGAAAGTGACGATGATGATTACGTTGATGATTTCAATTATGATGATGATCGTCCACTTGTAATAAAAGAAGGTAAGTCATTAAAAATAAGTACTTTCAGCATACAAAATCATTTCTATTGTGAGCTGGATCTTGAAAATATTTAATTAACTGTCAAAAAATAAAAAAAAGTCGCCACATTGTTTGCTCCATATTCACACTTCCGTAGGTCAAAATGTGCCAAACTGGGATAAAGGACAAGAATTTTAATAACATAATAAAACACCACTAAAACTTGTGGCGGTCAGTAACTATTTCGCATTGAATATACGAGAATGAAGAACATAGGAGATGGCCGCTTATCTGTTATTGTGGCGCCGGGTACTCATCTACCTGCCTACGCTGGACGAGGCGCCATTATGTACTTCTGCCAGCCCATAACAATTATTTCGCCAACTACTGGAAAGGTCTAGAGCGACTATCAATACTTCACAGTATCGCGCCGATTTTTCGTGAAGATGTAACTTTAGAATCATTAGAATTTTTATTAATTTGGCAGGATAGTGGCAAGAGTGCGAATTGTATTATTATTGGAAAATAGTGTTGAAACTTGGGTAAAATCAGGTAGTGTTTGTGATTTTAAAGAATATAAATCTCCTTTTACATTTCTTCTTTTTACAGAAGTGGTAAACCTGCTGTCAGATTTGAAAGCAGCGACCAATGGACTATCATCAATAGCAGCCGTTACACCAGCAGCTGAAGAAGAGCGACCAGAGCAGTGGGCGGTGCCGGTACCGCCCACTCCTAAGGCCTCTTCCAAGCTTCCATCAGGTTCAGAGAGCTCTTCAGATGTGGACTTCTTTGAGGAATGCTTCAAACCCGTTACCACATCACAAAGAGTTTTTAATAGAGTAAGTTCACCATGGACAGAATCAATGCCACCAATCCTTTTGCCAATGTATTTAAAATTTTAAATTTACACTTCTTTTTTAAACCTAAGCAAATCTGTGTTTTAGCTTTTGATATCGCAACCTATATGAATTGATTTGCTGTGCTCTTTATTTATTTTTATGCATGGTGTCCAGAAACTCGTAGTACAAGTGGGAAACTGGTAGTAGCGCTTCTTGACAGGGGGACGGTGGGGACAGTCCCCGCCAGAAATTCCCGAAACCTGATAAAAGAAAAAAAAACAGTTGTTGTTGCGTTGACTAGTTCTTTGATGCATTTCTCAGTGCGCAGAACTTTGCGTGCAGGTGGGGGATAACTTGAGATGTCCCTTCAGACATTTGGGTACATTTTTTGCTCGATCGTAAGCAATCCGCTTATATATATATGAATTTGAATACCGCGGGGACAGTTTGTCAAATCCCCTTCTGGGAAGAAAATAATTCGAATTCTGAACCCGATAGCTGTTCAAGAAAGTTACTTAGTTTTGGGCGGGAATCGTGGGCATTCATAAATACGTTTGACGATAATCTTGCAACATGTTGTTTTATTTTTATTATACTGTATTATAAATTGATACACAAATTTAAATTTATGTTTAGACCTTTGATTACATACATGCCTTTTCAATGAACATTTTTATTTTATATTCTCTGGGTAGTTAGATTTCGGTACAGTACATGTAAAAATGTCATTCCGCACCACTGGAAACTAGTGAATCTACATTACAAAGAAAAATACAATTATTTTTCGATCAGAGCATTTAGATTTTCAATTTTTTTTTTCCCATTTTTTCAGCAATTAAAGGGTTAAAAAATACTTTGGGTACATTTTAAAGGACATTAAAAAGGTGATATTAACCCCTGGCAATTGATTTTTTTCAAATTTGTCCAATTTCCGAATTGTTCCAACTTCAGACTCTATTTAGCTTAAAACGAAAGCTCAAATCAAGAACAAGTTTAACCACAAAATCGATTCCAAATGTGATGTTGATTCAGTAGTTTTCTGTTCCATGAGTTTCTGGACACCATGTATAACTCCACCCCACTGCATATATACATAATACAAGATAGAAGTGTCTTCCGTGTCGTTTTGAAAGAAATTCAATGTCACCTTTTATTTGGTACCTTTTGGTTCTAGCTTCGAGAGAGCCAATGAAAATACACTTTTTTTAGTATGCGCTCTGACTCTCTTTGACTGCCTGACATCGTATATTGCCATTTCATTTGTTCGATATCAAAAATTTCATAATGATGAAATGAATTTCTGTATTTGAAATTTAAGATCAGAATGGTCAGACTTTTTTATTCTATGCTCTACATTGAATGTTTTTTTAATAATAATTTTCTTTTATGTAGATGGAGTTTGATGTTGGTGAGTCCTCTACTCTTCCGTATGCTCTGGATAGCACAGACAGAACTTGTGAAATATGTCATAAAGAGTTTAGTTTCTTTGGGTAAGTTAACTTCATTTACTAAATATGACGGATAAATGGTGAAATGCGGCTGGATTCATTGGCTTTATACTCAGTTCATGCAGCAGTTCATGTGTTTCCATATTCATATTTGGAAGGATGATATTTATTAAATGGAATGGCCGACAGATATATATGATAACACTCAGAAATCCCCATCACTCGTATGGTTAATACCTGTATAGAATGCAACATGACTTGCACAGTTCCTCCTTAAAAATGCATTATATAAGTATAAGCCAAAACATATAAACGATGTCAGTACAAGCGGGAAACTTGTTAATCTAATTTTTTTTAGGATAGGAGGCCCCCGAGCAAAATAATTCCCCTTAGGGCCTGTGTCATCTTTGGGGATGCGGTGTGAAGGGTCTTTTTAGGGAAAGGAAGGAGAGGAAGTTCTGGGAAGGAAAAAATGGTGGGTAAAACGGACATATGAATCTATCCTTACCGGTGCAAGGCAATATTCCGAGAGAGTCCTGCTGGAGAGGTCAAAATGTCTTGCTCAACCAGTTTCTCCCGATCCGACCTGCCATGCAGTATATGGGCAGACGCATACGCCGCCAAGATCCTGATAAATCTCACCCCATGACCCATTTCAAATAGACCACCCAAAAAAAATTTTTTTTTTCAAATTGAGAATTTTGATATTTTATATAATGTTTTTTGGCATCTAAAGGGTTAAAAACTTTTGGAGCCAGGTATAAGCTGCGACGCATTTTAACCTCCTGTGTGTCGCTGTATCCAATAGCAACAATCAAAGAATTCCTTTCTCTAAGCTCTTCTCGATAGATTATTCACTATTTTTATAAATAACACGTTATCTGGTAAGACAGTTCAATTAATAAAAATAGAATCAGCAGAAAATTTCAATGCACCAACAGTTAAAAAACATTAAAATGCCCATATTAACTCCCCAGCGACAGATTTTTTTTCAATTTGATCTAAAAAATAACTTCAAACTTGATTTACTAGAAAATTTGAATGAAAAGAGTTATACCACAAAATCAACTCCAAATGTGATTTAGATTAATCAGTTTCCCGATGTACTACGATTTTCCAGACACCATGTATATTATAGGTACCTACTTATTCGCTTGTCTGGATTTGAAAAGATTCTTTTTAAATTGATAATTTCGTCAACACATACAATTTTGAAAAGTTCACGCTCGTACGAACAGATGTATGTACTAAAGGAAATGATGTCGAATAATTTTAAAGTTTAGTTACAAACACAGTAATCTCCAATGTTGTATGAAGCAAAAGCAGCAATCTCCTGTTTTTTTTAAATCTTTTTTATACTTGCATTAAACAAAATCCGAGGATGCCAATAAGCCCAGATATCAAAATACTATTTGATGTAATTTTTCAGCTTCTGGTGAAATCTTATTTAATATTTACAAGTTTATATCTTATCTTATTTAATATTTACCTCATATTACATTTACCATCAATGTTATAGTTTTTTTTTAAATTACTATTTGCAGGGAGCTCTTAAATCACATGCCGGAGCATTATCCCAACCACATTTGTGACATTTGCGGTAAGATTTGCGCCACAAGAAAGAGCTTTGAGTTTCACATAAAAATTCACACAGATGTGCGTTACCAGTGTGAAAAGTGCGATAAATCATTTAAAAACAAAAACAACCTCAGCAAACATGAGAAAGTTACACACAAAGGGCACAAGCTTTTATTTAAATGCAATATGTGTGGAGAAGCCTTGGACACATATAGCAAAAGGTAAACATGTACTCTTTCAGATAGGTGATTTTAACTATATAAAATATTTGTATAATTTTACTTTTTAATAAATATTTTGATTTTTACTTCTAAAGTGAAACACTCTTAAGAAGTTTGGTTTTTTCAGTCCCCTGAAAAATAAAAGGTCCAATTTATCCCACGTAAAGGTTTTCCAACGTTTTCAACTCAACTCAACGCCTCTTTGAAGTCATTAAAGGCTGTGAAAAAAATAATAAAATAGCCCGTAACCTAATCTAACTTAACCTTTTTATTTAACCAATTTTGAAGTGAAAACTTTTTTAGCACCATTGTGATTTGAAACGCGATGAAATGAAAACGCGACACAAAAAAGATACAAACACATACATACATCGATAGGATTTAACCTGCGAGATAATGAGATAGAATAATCAGTCTCTTCTTGTGCGGTGCTTCGTAGCCTCCCCAATCTTGTCTACTTTAGTTTTCTGAAGGTTTCACTTCTACTGCGTGTGAACTGCACACTTATTTTTTTAATATATTTTTTGTTCACTTTTTGACTTTTCAAATGAGGTGTTGAGTGAGTTCATTCTGAGTTGTACGGTCACCATTTTTCCCCCTTATATTTTACTAGCAGACCCGGCCACACGTTGCTGTTGCTAACGAAACACAACGCCATTACCCAACCTTTATAAAAATCCACACCACCGCTTGCCAGCTGCCCACTGCCTGAATTGAATTTCTCGGCTTTTATCTACTATAATGAGCATGTATTATACATATAAACCTTTCTCTTGAATCACTCTATCTATTGGTGAAAACCGCATGAAAATCCATTGCGTAGTTTAAAAGATCTATGCACACATACATTTTGAGCGACTTCATTTTATACTATGTAATGATGATTATTTGTTTCTTCTAAATATTATTTTTCCAGTTCTTACATTATAATTTAAATCATGTATGATTTCAATCAATACGGGCATGAATCTAGTATAGGAGTTGAGAAAATCACAAAAAAATGTAATTTATTAAATTTATAAAAACAAAAAAAAGTTAGTTCGAACTTTGAAAATGTTACTCGGGGAAATAATATTGCGTAATTATTTGTAGGATTAAACATATGACCGAGAAACACGGTCGGGAAGCAAAGACATACAAATGCCAACAGTGTCCATGCAAATACACCCTGGGAGGTCATCTCCGCGCTCACATCCGTCGGGTCCACTTGCAGGAGAAGAACCACAAATGCCAGGAGTGCAGCTCCGCCTTCTTCACCAGGAAGTGCCTGGAGCAGCACTCGGCCAAACACACCGGAGTCAGGAACTTCTCCTGCCACATCTGCAGCAAGTCTTACAAAACCAAGTACGGATTAAGGTTGCATACCAAGACGCATGAAGTTGCCGAACAACAGGACGGTGGTTATATGATGGAGTCGGAGCCAGTTCTTCAGCAGCAGCCGATGCCGGTTGCATTCGTGGAAGAGGATCAACGTTATTCCACCAGGAACTTCATGAGGATGTAGTTGTATTGATTCTAACAGCCTCTTCGCTAGATGTGCAGAGCGTTGGTTGTAGTTTTAGTGAACTGAGAGAACTTCAAAGAGAGGGGGCCAGCAGCATTACCAAGTGCTTTATTATAGCCTTCAGAAGTTTGATTTGTTATGTGATACCGCGCAATAGTCCCAGTCGCCCAGCTGCCTGCAACTAGTAGGTTTAACCAATGAGGTTAAATGACATCCATTATTTCAAAGATACTGATTTTAAATTAAACATCTTTGTTTTTTTAAAGCTCCACGCAGGAGGCTCCGAAAATATCAGGGCCTATGTTGTCTTTGGGGATGCTGTGTGGAGAGAGGAAGTTCTGGAAAAGAAAAAGGTATGAGGGGTGGGTAGGAAGCCGGTGTCAATGTGGTCCGTATGACAGATGTACAAATCCGTCCCTCCCACTGAGGTGCAAGGCGATGGGTTGAGAGAGTCCAGCTGGAGAAGTCAAAACGTCTCCCTCAACCAGTCTCTCCCGATCCTGCCTGCCAAACAGTAGGTGGGCAAACGCATCCGCCGCCAATACCTAGAAAAACCTCACCCCATGAACCCAGGCACCAAACGTAGCGAACCTCTTGAGGAGACCTATGGCAGGGTTGTTGATTATCCAAAAAATGGTTCCCAGGGCGGCGGTACTCATACCCCCCTCCCAAATTGAAGATGTAATTGAATTAACACAATATAGTGGCGCTTGTTGGGGCATACTTGTACCTACACCCAAGTATTCCTCCTGTCCGTCGTACCTATCTATCCTTATCTATCCATCTTTCCATTGTCACCGGTTAAAGATTGATTTCTAACCGCGAACCTTCAGTGCAATTTTAACACCCGCGCGGTAGGGACGGCCAAGTACTTTGTCTCGTCACCTTAAATCGAAACCCGGATCCCCGCGCAAGCTAAGTGTTTCAACCGTTGAGTTTTTTTTCTTTGGTGCATGAGTGTGGGACCCCGGGACATCACCAGCAAGGTTAGGGATCATCTTGTATTCGGTTGACATCCTTTTGTTCCTCTTCATCCTTTTCGTTCCCATAGTGGTAGGTAGAGATTTCAGACTCAGCGGAAAAGATAACAGCTTCCAATAGCTATCGAAACAGCGCTTTTAGTAGTGTTTTGTATACTTTTTATAAACCAAGGGCAATAATATAAACAAAGTGCTATTATTAAATATGACAACTTTAGTTAAAAATGGGTTTGTAATATCAAATACTTTTCAACAGTATTTTATAGTATTTTTTATTATTAATGTATGTACTTAAATGCACATAGTATAAAATGCATTGTGACTTATAAATAATAACAGAAATGAATAAAAACCATTTACGAAACAATTTTTTTATTTCCTACCTTAAACAAATGTATTCTGATAACATCATACATCTGAATATGTATTTATTTTCATTTACATAATATATATATATATATAATTCTTTTACATTTCTACACTACGTAACTAGTAGGCAAATAAGTTTTTAGCATTTTAAAAACTGATTTGTGTTTACGCAAGAGATGCATACATATAATTTGGAAGAAGATCACACTTTTGTATAAAATTATTTACACAGTGGAATAAAATTTATCACAAGTAATTTTTTTACATCCTGTAAAATAATTCAAATTATTTATAGAAGTTGATAAGTTTTCTGAATATAAACAAAAATATATTACACATGCTTCAACAATAAACTGTAGATTGTATAGCAGAAAAACTTTACATGGTTTATAAGATATCTATGGACGAATCATCACACATTTATTCTTTTAGGATTGAATTCTTATTTGGGTTGATCAATTATTATCTGTAATAATTGAGTACTTTTATTATTACCGTGATGATCGACGATTACGGTAGCGTGACGGCACAAAAAAAGCACAAAACGTATGTTCTTTATCTTAATAATGCTGCAGCTCTTTCATACACATTAAAAATGGTGAGACAAAAGATCAGACACATAATATAATGACCGGTCAGTGGTTGGAGTGGGCATCGCATTTGGGTCCCACCCAGGCGTTCCGTGTTCGGTTCCTCGGCTGGCTAAGTCCTCCATCACGACTCAAGCAACATTTTCGGCTTACTGGGGTGGTAGTAAGAGATTTTCAAATATTGTCGGGTTATTCGTAACCCGGGAATGTTTGTCTTCCTTCAAAAAAAAAAAGTGTTTCTGTTTCCTCCAAAGTATTACATTTTCTTTTGGAGTAAACAGACATATCTTATTACGGTACAGCTGCAGAGACGGGAATTGCATTTTATTTTCTTTATTCCTTATGAGGGACATTTATGATAATGATTGTATGTTTCCTTTGGGGGGGTGCAGGCATACGTTCACCATTTGTCTCATTTTCAACTGGGGTTATTAAGTGTGTAAGAAAAAGCTGCAGCATTTTATATGTTTAAGAACAAAAGCAAAACCATCAGCATATTGATGTTTGACATTTTTGAATTTTTTTAATTCACTTCAATATTATCCTTTTAACTATATTAGTCCTATATAGTCCTATCTAGCCGTGACTAGTAGTATTGTAGAGGTCTACGGAGATGTCACGGTGCGGTGTGTAAGAGAGATGCAAGAAAATTATTACTTTTTTTAATTTGGAGTAAACAGACCTACGTACATTGTGAATCTCATCTTTTGAAAGAGCTGCAGCATTATTGTGATAAGGAATGCATGTTTATTGCCTTTTTTGTGCCTTCACTATAGCGTAGTTGTGGATCGTCACGGTAATAATAATAGTGCCTATTGAAAGTTTTTAAATAAAAAATTAAAAGGCTTTGGAATACAATACATTGCTTATGTTGCTTTCATAAAATTTACACTAATTAAATAAATATACATTCTGTAAGTACCTATTTATGTGGAGAACCCACATTGTATCTATTTATCGGATGTTTGGAATCTAAAAATCACACAATTATTATCGTGTGCTACAACAAGCGTGCCGATTTCCTAAAACATTATTATTTTTATAAAAATATTCACATAAGTACTAAAACATTTGTATTATTCATAAAATTAATGCCTCGAATAATATAAATATTCAGGTTGTCACTGTTGTTTATGGTCAATATTTAAAAATATGTACTAATTGAAGAAAATGACAGCAAAATTATTAATTATTTATGGTAACATTCGAGAATCACTTACATTTATTCATTTTATTATGCTTGGCAAAGAAATAAGTATAAAAGTTTCACAGTAAGAAGTCATAAATATAGAACATTGGCAAATTGTCTTAAAATTAAAAAGTTATATCAGGTCTCCAAAAAATGTACCCGTATATAAAAATGCTCACATATTCTGGAATAATCAATGAAAGTATTTAACTGGAGCGCTAGGCACCAACAAAGTGAGTAGATAGCTTTCACACTTGAATGCCCACTTTTAAAAATTAATAAGAATATAATTTGAACCCTCCCGTGGCTCGTTATGTTTGTGAGTTGCAGGATAAGATAATGATACTGTTTAATCAAGAGATGGCAGTATCCGTTTCCAATGGACTAAGCCAACAGTAGAACTTCTTTAATTGCTGTGTACAGCGGATGTTTATTTAAGGCAAATTCCGTTAAGTATTAAATCTTCTTCCAAGTGATTGATATTGAATTCTCTGATTATTAAAATTATTTCAAACTCCTGGAATTAAAAATAAGGCGCGAAAGTGAGTTTGCACCTGTCAGAGAGTGGCGTATTTTATCATTATGTCGTAAGTGTAATATCGTAATATTAATTTAATCAAAGTGATTCATGACAAAACAGATACAATTTTTATTATTTTAGGATAATTTTAAGTCTGATTATTAACGATTGAAAAATGATACGTAAAGTGATAAATGAACAGATATTTTTGGCAAGTACTAAATTTTCTAAGTAAAAATAGTAATATGTAACGTTATTATATATATCATTTTAAAGCTTTTTTCTAGTTGTATTATGAACTATAAAAGCATGCTCACAATTTTAAATGATTTTTGTTAACAAACATGCAATTTTAAGTGGTTTGTGAATTTATTGATTTTAATTTTTTACAAACTTTATAGATAAATGATGAAATATAGGTAAATTTATTGGCTTTAAATGACAGTTAGCAGTTTATCTGTGTTTGTATCAATATTCAAAGGTATGATTTTTTTAATGAGAGCAGTTAGCAATGTGCAGAACCGGGCGGTCTGTTTAATACATTCTCCTAACTTATCAAACCTTAGAGTACAGGTAGGAATGCTATCCTTATTCTACCGGTATTTCAATGGAAGATGCTCCGAGGAACAAGTGTCATTGATTCGTTCGGCACCGGTGCACAGTCGAAAACTATGCACACGGTTGACATTTGTCACATGAGAACGGGTCGCTTCTTCGACTCATTCTCGTATTCAACAGCTCGGCTGTTGAACGATTTTCCGGCCTCTGTGTTTCCCCCTTCCTACAATATGGGTCTCTTTAAGACCAATGTTCATTCCTTCCTCTCCTTAAAAAGACCCTCCACACAGCATCTCAGATGACACAGGCCCTGAGGGAAATTATTTTCCCCAGGGCCTCCTGTGTGGAGTTAATGTAAAAAAAAGTTGAATCCAAAACCAATGTACAAAATCTCGGTGTACCAGTAGTTATCATACCTTATAACTTCTTACTGTGAAATTTATATAATATAAACTTAGATATGATTTTAGATTTTCACGGCCAAAAATTTTATGGTTATTTCCTTTTGGGGTATTATGCCGTGTTGCGCTACCTCCTCCTTTAGCCAACATTTCGGACAGCGTTACAGTGTCCATCATCAGGGCACACATCTGCCCTGATGATGGACACTGTAACGCTGTCCGAAACGTTGGCTAAAGGAGGAGGTAGCGCAACACGGCATAATACCCCAAAAGGAAATAACCATAAAATATAAACTTAGGTTAATGACATGGGGGTAGGTACCTAAAGAGCAAATTTTTATGCATGGCAATGTATTGCCAGATAATATAAAACACATTGCCATAAAAACTTGCTCCTTTGTGGGAACCATAGAGTAGATTTTTCCCTATATTATTCCAATTTTGATATGTCTAAACCGTAGTATGCATTGGCAGCGCTTTGACAGGTGAACTATTGGAGGTAAAACTTTTTCAAAAGAGTTTTTGGGTTTTGAGATTGAGATTAAAAGTTAAGTAAAGTATGGACATGTATAAAAATAATATAATATTAAAGAAGTAATATTCTTATTGAAAAAATGTTAAATGTAAATAAAATTGCAATGTTAGTACATAAAATAAAAAATATTTAAAATATTATTTGTACGACAGAATTATTTTTGTTCTTCTCAAAAGATATCACAATTCATCAGGGAATTGTACAAAATTCTGAGTTAAAAATTGAAACATTTTTTAATATCTCATATTATATTACATTTGTTAGCAGGAATTATTCAATACTTTTAAAGCCAAGGGGTGGCAAACTAGAAGGTTTGTCTAAATACTAGGTTTTATTGGCTACACAATTTATTACATCTTAATACTAAATTATATCTCACACAAATAAAAGCATAGCCTGAAAACTGTGGATGGAATGAATTTTTGAGTCTATTTTGTCAAGAAATGCAGAGTAATAATCATGGCCGCCGAGACGGTGTTCAAGGGGGCAATCGCAGTACCTATTATTAATAAAGCGTCTTTGAGAATTTTTTTATTGAGAATCGAAATAAAAAAAGATATCATTGAATTATTATTAACCCCTCAGGCTAATTTGTTCAGTTTACGGAACAACTCTTATAGGTCTCGTAGAAATCATTCTCTCCCTTACTATCAAGGTTAGAAATATGATCTAATGGTGTTAGAAAGAGAAAACACCATGCTTTATATTCAAATCTAAAGCTAACGACAAAATAATTAAAATGTTCTTCATGAAAGCAAAGTTCCCGACTAAAATTTGAAAAAAAAAAAAATTTATTTGGGATTTTTTTTTATTTTATATTTACATACGACAAAAAAGTGAGTAGAAGATAATGTTTATAACACATTTGCGCAATAAATTATGTACATGTCTATATTTTTTTTCGTTATCAGTAATTTTAGTAAGGAAAAAACGTAAGCTGGGCGAGCCGTTTTTAAAACCTATGCTTACATTAAAAAAATTTTGTATTTCAAAAATAATATTTTTATTTCGAATTATAAAATTTGAAAGTGTATTTAACCATCTTTCAAAAACAGTGTTTAGTTTTCAGATGCATTCAGAAACATGCAATTTATTTTGATTTTATTGCATAGGGGAAAAATTTTGACTTGCCGACAAATTATGCCCGAGGCCTGAGGGATTAAGGAACATACAATTAAAAGGTTACTTGAAACATAACAACAATATTGCTGCCATGCATGACTGTTACGCCCATCGTTTATATATGAAATAAATTTGACTAGTTTAGTGCCAGATACGGACGTAACGCCACTAGCAATTTAGTTCCAAGTTCAAATTCAACGAGTCATTGGGGGTCACACGGAGGTCCAATAATAATCAAACCTCAGCCCGGATCAGGTTCTCGGTGGCCCCAGTAACAATCAATACCAGATTGATTTAATACGTACAAGAATTGTATTAACCTTACAGACGAAAGTGAGAACAAGTTTGATATTAAATAGTTAAAACGCAAGTTTAGTAACAAATTATTAAAAATATTAAGTTTTTCATTATTATGGCGGACAAAAATAAAAGAAGGAATGATAAAATATATCTCCACACATCAACACATAATTTTTTTTTACAAAGTAACAAAGGTATAATGTTTAATAAATAATAAACCAGTGGATGTAAATCTTATCTAATTCTAATTACACGCATATTATTATTTTCCAGTCCAAAGGTTGATTCTTCCATTCTCAAAGGCCAAGTTCTTCTTGGGCAGCGGCACAAGTTGTCCCCTTTTTACTATTCCCATGTCCTCTCCCGGGAAGTACTGCAAATTATAAACATCAGTTCAAGTGATACCGTATTGAACTAGTTAAACCTCTTTAATGCCCGGTGCTCACGAGGCTAGTATTTCAAGCCAGTACAGCAAACTAGTATGCTTGGCACACACTAGAGCAGTTTAAATTACAAACATGGGTTAAAGTGATAGCGTATTGTACTAGTTAATCCTCTTTAATGCCCGGTGCTCACAAGGCTAGTATTTCAAGCCAGTATAGCAAACTAGTATGCTTGGCACAAACTAGAGCAGTTTAAATTACTAACATTGGTTCAAGTGATACCGTGTTGTACTAGTTAATCTTCTTTAATGACCGGTGCACACGAGGCTAGTATTTCAATCCAGTATAGCAAGTTAGTATGCCTAGCTTACTATCCTAGCTTGGCAAAAACCAGTGCAGTTTAAATTACAAACATGGGTTCAAGTGACACCCATATTGTACTAGTTAATATCCTGTTTAATGCCCAGTGCACACGAGGCTAGTATTTCAAGCCAATACAGCAAGCTAGTATGCCTAGCTTACTATCCTGGCTTGGCACAAACTATAGAACGGTTTAAACAATACTAGGAAATTTTAAGCCAGTATCATTGCAGTTACGGTTCCATGACAACTCAACAAAGTGGCATTTCAACACCCCTGCTTTGAAGTCATTAAAAATTATAAAAAAGACCAGGAGGCTCTGATGAAAATAATTTCCTTCCCTATGTCATCTTTGGGGATGCTGTGTGGAGGGTCTTTTTAAGGAAAGAAACTTCTGGGAAAAGGAAAAGGTGTGAGGGGTGGGTAGGAATCTGGGAGTCGGTGTGTCCAAAAGTGACAGTGACAGATGAATGGATCTATCCCTCCCACCGTGGTGCAAGGTGATGGGTCAAGAGAGTCCTACTGGAGAGGTCTCCCTCAACCAGTCTTTCCCGATCCGGCCCGCCATGCAGTAGGCGGGCAGGCTTACTGTAGTTTGAATGAGGTATGTTTAAAAAACATTGCACTGATAAAATATGGCAAATAAACCAAATGACTAACCTGGCACTGATTGATGAATGTTAACAAGTCAACTGAGAGGGCCTTATTCGATTCCGTAAGCTTATCCAGACTGAAAATACACATTATTAGATATGTATTCCATATACTTACAAATAACTATTCATTTACTGCATGCAGATTCAGTCAAAATTAAACCAACTCACCTATCTTTTTGTGAAAGTTTTGTGACAATGGCTTTGCATATCTTTTGGTTAGCATCTTCGTCAAATAACGGGATACCAAAATGGCACTCCAGCAACGTCCACTTCTGCAAGATAAACACACAATACTTTAATATAAATACAAAAAAAAACAGATTAGTTATTAAAAGATTATAAAGAATACATTATCTTACTTCGGCTTTTGAATCTTTGCGCTGAAATCTTTCATCTAATTCTATTGCCTCTTCAGGTACATCTGCAGAACAGCTTTCAACTGCTTTAGCTTCTTTTTCTTCCATCTCTTTGTTCAGCTGAGAAAACATTGAGATATTTTCATCCACCGGACTCATCAGGTTATCAATCATCGACTCTAACCGCAAAACTTTACCAACGTCCGTTTTAAACCCGTCCATTTCGGTTTTTCTTTTGTCGGGTACTTTGCAGGAGTGGGGGTTGTCGGATTCGACATTTTGTTTTTCTAATTGATCTAGTTCTTGGCACAGTAAGTTTGAGCAGTCGACACTCGTGAAGCCGTTTGCGGGGGAGTGAGTTTTGCTTTGTCCGGTTGGAGTGACTGCGAAATGCGATTCGTTCGGTGATTGTAATCGACTGCTGACATGTCCTTCCAGATGCAGTTTTTCTCTGATTTCTTGCCTGAGACTATCTTCATTGATCTTGACATCCTCGCTGGATGAAGTCTTGGATTGATCCTGGGTGATGATGTGACTGTTGTCTGTGGGCTTTTCAAATACGTTTTGATTGTCGATGATGGAGTCATCGAAACTCATTTGTGACGACGGAACTTTTGTTAGTTTGGACTTCCGTCTGATTGTAGCTGAAATAATAAAGTTTAAGTTATAAAATCTCCATTTGGAAGTTCTCAGTAAGGTCATTGAAAAAATATGAAGTTCAGATGCTGAGTAGATTTTTTTAACAACTGCTTTCAAAAACAGTAAGTACTTAGTTTTGAAATACAACATGCAAAATCAGCGAATTTATCTATAATCATGATATCACTTAAGAGAAATACATTGCAAAATGTAGAGGCTCTAGGTGTTAATTCACTTACAAATAGGATTCTTCCCCAAAGAGACTTGTGTGGGCAGCGTCTCAATGCCCCAGTCCTGTACACCAATGTCCACCATGGTGATGTAGCCGCAAGTGTGCTCCAGGTCAATGCTGGAGGACAGTCTCTTCAGCGCCGAGTGCTGCCACCAGGGGGCATCCGTGTCATCTAAAGATAATTGTTTTTATTTTTAAACATTTAAAAAAAGACAAATATTACCTACAAACAATCTAACAACATTTGAATTCCTCTTAGAGAAACCATCATTATTAAATTTTCGCTAATGATGTGTTTACTTGTATATTGATAAAAATTGTATTTATAATATGTATATCTTATGTAGTTTCCCTATGATGAACATCGGAATTAGGACATCGTGCTTTTTCACAGATAAAATAAATATATTTGCAAGTGACAAAACGACAAGCTAGAATAAAGTTAAGATAGGTTATTTCCTTGCCAAGCGAATAAAATATGTTTTAGTATGCTAGGAGCAATTTTTAGGTTCAAAATACCATAAAATCAAGGCAGTGAGCTACTAGCAAACCTGCTACGGATTTGCCGACACACTACAGTAAAGACAATGTGCTTCTGTGTGAAGACGGAGAATTTATTATTACCAATAACAGAAATGAATTACCCTTGTCATCTGGGGTGCACGGGAAAGGCACCAGGGTGGTAGTAGCGGCGTCGCGCACCCCGTACGCCTGTATCATAACGGGGCTGTACTTGAGGGTGGCGTTGATGGCCAGGAAGTTGCAGGTGGCCAGCACCACGGCCTCGTGTTGCCACGACGACACCAGCAGGCGCGAGAAGCCCAGGAACAGACGGGGGAGGTGCTTCAGTACTGCGCCTGCAAATAAATTCATTGTTGACAAGTATTGCAAAATCAAAATCATGGGGGCTAGCTTAGATGCCTTAACCTCTTATTGGCCGGAAGCACGCGCGCGCGTTCGCAAACAAATTTCCGAAAAAAAAAAAAAAATTTAAATGCGATTTTAACAACGAAGAGTAGGACAGTGTCATCGGCGAAACTGACAATAGAGGCATCGAAATCTAGGTTAGGTTAGGTTAATTATTAACGAGTTATGGTTAATATATATTAGGAAGAGCGTTGAACCTACAAATTCTGATTCTTTGTTGTATTGAGTTTAACGCATTGGGATCTGTTAGATAAGAAGCTGGAAAGAAGGCCTAATTCTTTGTTCCTAATACCTATATTGAACATTTTGCGTTCTAATTTGATGTGTGAGATTGTTGCATAGGTCGAGAAATACCGATACACATTTCGACCCCTTATCAACGTGGCCAGAAATATGGTCAGTAACCGTGGCTATGGCATCGTTAGTACTTTTATGGTTTCTGAATCCAAATTGCCGTAGAAGATAGAACTAATATTTATAACTTATGAGCAATAACCATGGAAACGGCCGCCGTGTTTGTGTAATCATTTGGACAGAATTTTTTATTGGTATGTCAAGACCTAGGACTTGATATTGGTTCCTCTTCGCCACCATTTTTATATTAGAACGTTTTATTGGCATGCCAAGTCCTCTATTAGGGTATTTTATTTAATTACTGATAATTTTAATAAAAACCTTTAATGTCTCACAATGTTGACGACCTACCAGGCATCTAAGCTAGCCCCCCTAATTTTGATTTTTCAATACTTCTCAGAATGTTCGGTACATATTTAGATTGGAACGCCAAGTCCCTTCTCTTAGGTATTTTGTTTAGTCATTGATATAATGTAATTATTTTAAAATACCTGAAAAATATACGAAAATTCGCATTACTTTCCAGAAAATTAAACATTTCGATTTTCACAAATAATATGAATATTGAAGTAAGGCTGGTATTGGTTGATAGATATCATTGAAAGTTCGTCAATGGCGATTCTACCAACTACATTTATTAGCTCTTTATTAATGTTAAGGGCCCAGACCTTTATCAAGTGTGGCAAATATTAATGAAAGAAGTCAAAATTATTTACCCTTGGTGAGTATGAGTGTGGGGGGTCCATACCCCGTGACGTGGTATATGTACAGCTTGAACCACAGCGAGTTGGTCTCCTGGGGGCAGGGGCCCAGGAAGGGAGGCGTTACGGGGGCGCCAATGGGGGGGCGCACCTCCCGTGACAGGGGGGCCATAGACACCAGGAGTCTGCAAATTAGATACATACTCAGATACTCAGTTTGATCAAGTCGATTATGGTTAAACATATCGCAAGGCATGTATTTACCTATGTTTAGTAAATGTAAATAAGATGATGACAAGGAATGGAAAGATGATAAGCGATGGAAAGAAGATAAGCGATAGTAATATAAGCGATGGAAAGATGATAAGCGATGGAAAGCCTCGTAACAATGTTTGGCAGAAAGTGAATGCACGAAACTCCAATAATATATAAACGGAGACGGTTTACGGATAGTTCGATAGTTCCTGTGAACACTCAGGCCTTAGGCCCGTTGTGCTATCTCCCATTTCACCTCATTCATTTAACAGTAACTCTAGTCCCTTTGATAAAATTCACCAGAGTTGTCATTGGATATTTGACTTTGTCTCTTGTTTCCAAATGTGTCTTCCCAGGTATCTGAGCGTTGTTCCCAACAGGACTGGTCTACGGCACCATATTAGAGTCTCTTCATCCTTTCCACATTTCCTACATCTATTGGTGTTTTCCACCCCCAACAACTGCACATGTTTCCTGAGATGGCTGCGTGCCATTAGTAGTCCTAACAGTTCTCTGAGCAAGTTCCTGTCCATATTGAGTAGTTACCTGGTTCGCCTAGGGATTAGCCCTTTTACAAGTACTTTGGATTGTCTCATGGTGCCCTCTCCGATTCCTTCCAATGCTGGTGTTAAGACCGATGTTATGGCCCCATGGCAAGACTTAAGCGGACTGTAATACTTAAGATATTGAATATTTGATTGCTTTTTTTTTATCGCAGGACAAGAGAATGACGGGTAAAGCCCTACCTTTTAATGTGGCGATCTGCTAATCCATCCACGGGTCACAATTATACAGGTTGGTACAATTACATTGTAAAGTATCATATAAATTTATATGAACGCCAGTTTCGAGAGAGAATCAATAATTGCTGTTATCACCAGCGTGACATTGATTGTACAATAATATTTCGAACTGGCCAAGTAGGTAGGAATGTAGTCATCTTCTTTTTCTTCTCCCAAGTAGGGCTTTTAAGAAGGTCAGGGACAATGGGACATGAATACTTTGAACAGGACCTTGGGAAATAGATTAGTCCCAAAGCTGTTTCAACACTAAACAGCTGGGATTTGACCCACCTGTAAATAGTGGTGCTACTGCTCTTTTCCTTGCTAATCCGTCAACGTGCTATTACGCCGTTACCCTCAATCAGAACAATACTACTCTGTAATGATTGTATTGACTCACTTGTACTTGTTGTTGAGTAGTCTGGCTGCGGTGGCAGCGTCCAGGGACTGCAGGCTCTCACAGCGTACAAGGTCCATGGGGCGCAGGGGGGCCAGAGCTCGCAGGGCGGAGCGCAGCACCAGCGCATGCGTCCAGTAGCGCTTCGCCTCTCCCTCTATATCCTGCCAGCCGATCTATAACCAAAGAGCTTTGCAATCTCCTGCCAAGTAGTCAATCTAGTTGTATTCAATGGAAGACAAGAAATAATGATTTATACCTTATCGAGTTCATCGAGGAAACTGTTTAAACTTTCATCACATAGTTTTCCCACTTCAAACATTGTGACTGCGTGGTTTTTCAAATCCTAGAAAACAATAATAGCTCTATTAAAAACTCATTTACTTCAATAGACAAACTATGTAAATTTTTTCGAGTTGCTTGACAGTTTTTGTTTTTGAATGTTTATTCAGATGTTTGCAAGATTTTTTCATACACATTGTAGGAAAGAATACATTTCGCAATAAATTAAAAATACAGCCTGGTAAAAATAGAGATAAAAAAACACAGTATGCAATTCACAAGCGGCAGAAGTGAAACCTTCAGAAAACTAAAGTAGACAAAAGTGGGGAAGCCACGAAGCACCGCACAAAGAGGAGACCGATAGGCTACGAAGCACTGCACAAAGAGGAGACCAATTCTCTTATCTCATTCTCTCGCAGGCTAAATCCTATAGATGTATGTGTCTGTCTCTTTTTAGTGTCACTACTTTTCATTTCATCGAGTTTCAAATCACAAAAATCAAAAAGAAAAGCTTTCACTTCAATATATATAAAGTACGAACATAAATAAAAAAATGTTGAAAAAAAGACTTGTGGCTTTTGGAAGCTCACTCATCCACTGGAGCGACAGCGCAATTTAAAACGTTTTTCTCCAATTGCTCAGATTTTTTGATTGAATATTTTCCGCCCACATTAAAAAATCATGCCTCCGAATTTTATTATGGAGACATACAAACTGATTATAGTTCTATACAGACAATGAATTTATCTATCTTTTGTCAATTATCACATATTTGTAGGATTTATAAAAAAAATATTATAAAATCGTAAACTTCTACTTAATTACTTACAAATAAGGGAAAATTTGCAGCAAAGCAATCTGAGGTTTTTTAATTAGTAACATATTGTGGCAAAAAGCGCTCCAGTGGAAAGTTTTAAATCCTTTATTCTATTCCTTTTTTTATCCTTTTCAAAACACGCTGTTTTGTGGGCACGTAGGTTTCATTTTAGGAAGCCAAAAATTTCGATAACTTTTCATAGGATAATAGAGAACTCCAGTCCAATTTTTTATTTTTTTTTATGAATAATGACCTTCTAACTTAAATAACTGCATTTTTATTTTTATTTTTAGAGTTAGTTTTAATAGTTAAAATAATTTTCAAAGTTTTAATTTTTCTAGACCCCCCGAAAACCACCGGAAATATGGTAAATCGTGTGACGTCATCACTGCTGAAAAATTAGTATAGGATTGGGCAATCAGCTGATCTACTGCCGCCATTTTGAAATCCGTTGTTCGAAGTATTCTCCCTAGAAGAAGCATTACTATTTTTTTTTTGTGCAGTAGTTTTTCAATATTTTAAATAAGAGAGATAAACTAATAGAGATACCTCTATTCTTGATACTGAATTATTTAGGCTTAAATATTGTTTCAATAAACACATCAACTAAATCTCTATAAACAGTATGAAATAAAGAATAACATGAAATGTTGTTAATACCGATGGCTTTTGTCATACCTACATAATCAAAATTTCAATACAATGAATGGTGACGCGTGACGTCAGCACTAACCATTTCAGTAATACCAACTTTACAGCGTGTTTTGACGAGAGGTTTAAAAATGCACTTTTTAATATTTTTTTAAGAACTCTACGTTTAATATTATGAAATAAAACTTATATATTCAGAATCAGCATTTATTGGTCTATATGAACATATTTTTTTAAAGCCATAATATTTTTCACTGGAGTTCCTTATTGTGAATATTTTCACACACAGTATGCATTGGTTGATAGAAATTGCCGCTATTTAATACGACTGCATACAATATATTGCATTATAAAGTATTAATAAATAATAATATAGTAAATGACAATAAATCGGGTAATGTAATAATATTTACCGGAGACAAGTTCCCCATCATGAGGTACGCCGTGAGGGTGGAATCGAACAAGAAAGCAAACCTCGGGCCACGCCGGTCGTCCGTGCTTGAATCCTTGTACACTCCGGGAAATATAGGCTGCAAATGGAACTGCATAAGTGAACGTTCACAACATATATAAATACAACAATCATTATTAATATCATTATAATGTCTTCTTAAAACTAACTAAATATACAGTGAAACCCTCTTAAGAAGTTTCCACATAAAAGGTTTAATGCAAAAGAAATATTTTATTTTTTCTGTCCCTTCCTAATTTAACTCACAATGGTGTAACTCCACATAAGAAGTTCATCTTTTCGGTCTCATGGAAAACCTTATAAGAGAGTTTCACTGTATGGATAAATGTATCATCTATGTAAATGTAAAAATAAAATTTAAAAAATACATAAAACATATTATCTGGTAAGATATTACAATTGAGAAGCCGGATATTACAATTGAGGAGTTGTTTTTGCTTCCATGAGCTTTTTGATATATCTAATCCCTTCCCCATCTGCTGAGTAAATATTACTTGTGTAGAGAATTAACGGAACGGCCTTTTGTGGTTATGTGCAATAAGCGGGCATAATCACGAGTTTAAAATGTTATTATACCTAAACATAATATAATAATAAAAATATTTGATAATGTATAATATCAAATATTTATAATTATTCTGTTTTTGACGTAAATATTTACGCACTCTAAATTCTTAATAGTAACTTTAGGTCGTGCAATAATCAATATTAGTCGGAAATCTCTCCTGATAAATAAATATCTATTAAAATATCTGTGTTTTCTCCCTGATGCATCTCTTTTTCATCAGAACGCATTTTAACATTGATATAAATGCCAAAAACGTCAAACGTTGCACAAGCGTCGACATGTCCTTATCGCAGACCACAAGCCAAATTGTGTGTGATCGCGCGAACTTCGCACCATTCTTTCAACCGTGTTTAGTGTTTTAACAAACGGAGGAGACGGAAAACAAAAAATGTTTTAGTGATGTTTGAGGGATTATCACGGCAAATGTTTAAGAGGGCATTACCAGAGAAAACTGGAAATACGTCATTTTCAATAAAGATTTTAGACATATTGACTCTTTTCCACAAAAAATTATAAATGGATTTCGAAAGATTGTTCTTTTATCTAGCATTCGTATGTAATAAATTTTGAGAATTTTTTTAAATTTTTAGTATAATAAGGTTATTCCATAGGTTGTTGGCAGATTTGTTAAATTTTCAAAAAAGTGTTTGTATTATACCACACCCATTTCAAATAATATAATCATGCAGTAAAATAAATCACTACATTATCTAGCAAACGTATGTTTTAGAATTTTAATTTTAGTTTCAATAAAATCATTAAAAAATATGTACGTACATGTGTTTCTTGACGAAAATTGGTCCATTTGTGTATTTATTTGCGCACTTACAAACTAATATATTTCAGATTTTTTTAACATTCTTATTATTTAGACATTATTGAAAAATAATATATACTTATAATCAAAAAATAACTACAAAAAGTACACTATTTTAATAGTTTTATGATCACGCCTTTCAGCATTTTTCATTCAAAAGTGAAATTTTCATCATAAGTTATTGCATAATTTTGCAAAACAACAGTGAGTAATTATTAATTTACTGTCAGCTAACACAAAGACGCATACGAGGGGGGTTTGTATTTGACTCGGCAACCCAAAATCAATTGAATGGCCAATGTTTCAGTGTTGCCAATAGGTCTGCATGCCTTTTATTATGCTGCCTTTACACATGTAAGTTTTTTCCTGTAAGTCGATCACGGAAGCGACTTATGGCTAAATTACCAATGTAAACGACACCAAAAGTCATTTACCGTAATTTATAGCAAGTAACAGAAGTTGTTCTTACGTAAACTTTATCAAATCAGTTGGATAAGCTGAGAGACTTACCGTAAGAAATGGTACCAAAATGCGCCAATGCGAGATATAAAAATTAAAAGATAGTTATTTTCGGAGGAATTTTTTCCTATAAAACTAATTTTCTATTATTTTAACAAAAAAAAAATAGAACAAAGACAAATGGAGTTGTTTCTCTCAAGCCAACTTCTATTCTCACACTATATTTGGGCCCATTTGTCTTTAAAAACAAAATCGCGTAAATTTGACAGCAGCAAATCGTTGTTTATAGGAAGCCATCTTACCACAAATAAATTTACAGATGTAAACGGTCGCTATCGTCGCTATGAGCCCCTATACTTACTTCCGTGATTAATTGTGATAAGTTGGATACATATGTAAACGCTCCTGTAAGTAACTTACATGTAAACAGAAAATGTTACTTACGGGTGTAAAGCTAGCATAGTAAACATAAGCCTAATTAGTTAAAACAAAATAAGGGGAAAAGTACAAACCCTTTCCTCTCTTAGAGGAGTTTCAGGCAGGTTAGTCAGAACGGGCTCCATTTCAAGAGAACTGGATTGTGAAGTTTGATCAAATGTTAGAGGGGTGACAGGACGGGCTCTAGAAAGAGAAAGAGCGAGGTGCGTAAGTAAATGATGAATGATGAATAATGAGTAGCTTGCATGATGACATCTTTTAATTCATACCCCTGTTGGGGATGTCGTAGTCCAACTGGCTCCGGGGAGTTGGAACCCTTGTGAAGTATTCATCATCAGGGCAGGATATTAATTACAATAATACTTTTGACCGTGAAAATCTCAAATCATATTAGACTTAAATTTAATTAAATTTAATAAAGTTATTTCTTACATTTTAATAGGGGTCAAGTTGTGCCAAGAAGGATGCAGGTTGTTGATGGGCGGCAGGTCTATCTTGTGCGCAAAGCCGAGGCGGCAATAGAGGGACACAGCCTGCTTGACGAGGTCCACATCCACCTGCAGCACGGAGGACAGCTCGCTGACGGTGGTGTTCTCGTCGATGGACACAAAGATCTTATAGAGCAGCGTCTCGAAGTAGTCACCCATCACGCGGTTCATGACGAAGCCCTGCAGTGGAGGCACTCGCACGCGATCTACTCCGGTTATCGGCACATCTATGTATACCAGCCCCTTTCTGCGGAGTTCAAAAACAAGTATTATTAGAGATGCGCTTTTTTTACATTAACTCCACACAGTCATCTTTGAAGATTGTTACGGTAGAAAAAGGGGGATGTTGGGTGTCATGTTATGGTACTTGAATTGGGGTAGGGTTTAATGTAAGTTATTAAACAGGGTGTTAATATATCAGGGTTGTAGAATTCAATGTAATGCACTGGAAGTGCTGTGTTGTGTTTGTACCTACTATGTGATCAGTTATCATGACATTTACACCTCTTATTAAGTGGGTGTATTTAATGTTAATTATTCAGGGTTATATATATGAAGGTACACAGTTATCAGCTTTAATCCCATGGGATTTTTGGACGCCAAATCTCGTGGGTACGAGATATGCTGACTGTGTCGGTAGGCATGAATACTCCCGTCAGAGCGTGGGCACTGTTATTTTAATCATTGTTGTGAAGCTTGGAAAATAAGAAATAAAAGAGTGGATGTAAAACAAGATTATTATATTGGAATATTAACATACCTGTGGACCATACTAAGAGCTAGCTAAAACCTATTATTTTTATGCGACGATTCCGGATGCCTAATATCGCACCGTGGGGGGCCCCTCTCTCCCCCACGTTGCCTCCGCGCCAGGTTTGCAAGCTTCTCCATCCATCTGGGTGATTATTGCGATTGAGATCACCATGCCCATGGTGTCCATCATGTGGTTGCAGTAGTGGAAATGTCCTCCATCAGGTTGTGAAAATAATCGGCGGGGACTACACGGACGGTCGTGTACCTTTGGTATTATTGAGAATCCATCTCGTCGGATGACGGATGATAAATATAATCGCAGATTACAGTAACACTGGGTCGGTCAAGCCGCCATTATTGCACCACGGGATTCCATACTGGAATACCCGTAAACAAGAATTCTCCAGTCGCGATAACCATGTATCGGCTGGGAATAAAGGAAACTCGTTCACATTTTAAATATACTTGAAAACAACCCGCCGATTGAATATTTTACATATTATTAAATAAATTTAAGTCCACATTTTCGACTGTCGGATTTACATCCTGCCCAGGAGATGCAAATCCAAAAAGGTGAGGGGAAATCGATTATTATCCCCCTATCGACCGAAAGTAAAACCACTCGGAGAAAAAGTGTAATTATAAGTGGCCAGTAAAATAGTTGAATTCACTACTATAGACAAATATCAACAACCCTGGGGTAATTTTGAACATTATTCAATTATTTTCATAACATTTTCCCCGTTCTCGCGTAAATGTTCGACCCCGAACATACCTATGTCCTATGCTGACTAAAAGCTTAACAGTTGTGTTGGTCCACCGGTTCCTAAAAAACAATAAATTTCCAAACAGAAACATAATAGAAATAAAAACAATAATCATTGTAATTAATTACAAAAATAAAAAGACATTGTAGAGAAAATACCATTTCAATCATTCACTTTTATATTATGCTCTGTGGCATCACTTTATCCTGTTATCGGATTATAAACACTTTTTATAATGGTTGAACAACCTTCACTTTTCACTGAATTTAAATGAAAAAGAAAACCTGCCTATACTAACTAGGTCTCACAGTTGAAAATAAAAATAATAATAGTAGTTGGAAAAAAGAAGTTATACAATGACAATACATAATTAATTGTTTTGTTTTGTTTTGCTTTGTTTTTGTACATAAAACATTTTATAATAGTTACATATATATATTTTTTTGATTACCGTAGTTTTGATAAGTTACATATTTTTTTGTTTGTTTGTTTACAACAGTTTTGATTACGAGAGTTTTGATAAGTTACGAGACATTTTTTTTTTAATAGATTTTTTTTTTTTATGAATGAGACTTTAATTTAGTCTTATCTCAATGATGCTTGATACTTGATATGAAGAATCATGATGTATTTGAGTCATGTGTGACTATTTGAATGGGCTAGAATTTTATTGGCTCTGACGTAGAGCATAACTTACGACAATATAAAGGTGTGCACGTATTTATTTAGACTTGTTATATTTGAGAAAATAATTATGTGATTTACCATAAATCACTACAAATAGTACCGTGTGAAAAAAAAAACATAAAACTCGATTTTAAATAGAGTTTATGAATACTTGTTGAATGTTGTGTCAGGGTTGGTCATAAAACTCCAAGAACAACCCGAACCACTCAGGCAAGTTTCACACCACGTAGTACTTTGAGTATGCACATGGACCAGTGGCTGGCAATCCTTCCGCCTCCCGTAGGAATCTTCCATCTACAGGCAACGGATCCACTGCCCTCCTACTGACGATGTAGCACACATGTTCCCTACCTGAGTCAGCAACTCATGGCCTGATGAGCAGACAGCAAGCATCTCTCGCCCTCTGTCTGTCATATAAGGTAAACGTAATCGACGCCGGATCGATACGTTGCGGTTGGGGTACAAGCCCACCCTTACCTTTGGAACTAATTTGGACCATTAGAAATGGTAAGTTGATCACCAGGATCCAGTTGATCAGACCGAATATACCTCCGTCAACCCCCTCCAATGATAATAATGACGTTTCGTCATTGTCCGATAATTTCTCCAAGTCCTATCACATTTCGTGAATATTGTCCTTTATTTATAAAAGAATGATAATAAATATCACATTATTCCTTGTGTCACCGTTGACAATTACTTGATTGTACTTAAATTCAAAACAATTTTCCGAATTGTTATTAAAAATGATGCCCTTGATTCAAAAGGAAAAATAAACGTTGTTATTTTTGTTGTTGTTGTTGTTGTTGTTGTTGTTGTTGTTATTGTTGTTATTGTTGATGTTATTGTTGTTGTACGCTGTTGAACGTTGTTGTTGACTTGACAAATATCTTGATAACTTTTTGTTTCAATTTAAAAAAATAAAATTTTGGCAACCCTGATGTTTGAAAATATTGGTTTGTGCCAACCCTGTATTGAAAATTAAAACATAAAATATTTTATTTTATAACCCTGATTTCATTTGAAAATTAAAATATGAAATTTTATTTGAATATGTATGTACCCCATTTAAATTTAAAAAAAAAATATATTCCATTGAAATGAATATGTATGTTGCTCATTTAAATGAATATTAAAACGTCAGTTTGACATTATTTGTAAATAAACAATCAATAATATATTTGTGACAGATGTCACCTGTAAATAACATTAATTTCGTCTCGTAACTAATTAAACAGTTTGGAATAAAAATACATTTTATAAATGATTCCCTAATAAAGGTTATCTTTGAAATTGCATAATAATACAAAATATTTGTTTTCATCATGTTTCATTTGTTTTGACAATGTACACGGTTTGTATGAATACCGGCATAATATAATTTTATAAAGCTTGAATAATAATGTTCAAATATATTTTAAAAGGTTTGTAATACTTTTAACTAATACCTTTCAAGTAAAATGTTTTTAATATTACTGCAATGATTTGATAAATGTACGTACCTCCGTAATTATGAACAAAATGTCACTTAGTAAACAATAAATCATTATAAATATTTGCATAATTATTGATATTAATTTTATATTGTTATTTAAACTCATAATATTATTGTTTTATGAAAATTTTAACTGTTTTTCATGTTTGGAATTATAAAAAACATAAATATGTTTTGACATATGAAAGCCATAGGTAAATTTGAAAGCAAGAAATTGCCATAGATAATTGAAATTATTTTGAAAATAACCACTATTCATTGGATTAATTTTTTTTTTTATAGAGTTCTATAATGCATATTGTCTATGACCAAATTTCTAAGCATATTTTAATAAAATGACAATAACAATTCTATTGAGGAATTGAGGTTATGTTTGACATGTAGGTATTATGAACAGTGCATTTATGATTGAAAACATTTAAAAAAATCATTACAGGTATAAAATAAAGTTGTGACACTAATATTTTAAAAGCAAAACAAAACAAAACATCGGGCAAGTTTAAAAATATGTTAAGGGCATGTTTATATAATGAATTTAATATTTCCAAGATTCACAACAATGAAAAAAATATTTTCGTTATCACCAGTTGGTGCGCCATGTTATAAAGGCGATTCATGTTATAAAGAGATTTAATGTAGGGTAGGTTATTAAACAGGGTGTTAATATATCAGGGTTGTAGAATTCAATGTAATGCACTGGAAGTGCTGTGTTGTGTTTGTACCTACTATGTGATCAGTTATCATGACATTTACACCTCTTATTAAGTGGGTGTATTTAATGTTAATTATTCAGGGTTATATATATGAAGGTACACAGTTATCAGCTTTAATCCCATGGGATTTTTGGACGCCAAATCTCGTGGGTACGAGATATGCTGACTGTGTCGGTAGGCATGAATACTCCCGTCAGAGCGTGGGCACTGTTATTTTAATCATTGTTGTGAAGCTTGGAAAATAAGAAATAAAAGAGTGGATGTAAAACAAGATTATTATATTGGAATATTAACATACCTGTGGACCATACTAAGAGCTAGCTAAAACCTATTATTTTTATGCGACGATTCCGGATGCCTAATATCGCACCGTGGGGGGCCCCTCTCTCCCCCACGTTGCCTCCGCGCCAGGTTTGCAAGCTTCTCCATCCATCTGGGTGATTATTGCGATTGAGATCACCATGCCCATGGTGTCCATCATGTGGTTGCAGTAGTGGAAATGTCCTCCATCAGGTTGTGAAAATAATCGGCGGGGACTACACGGACGGTCGTGTACCTTTGGTATTATTGAGAATCCATCTCGTCGGATGACGGATGATAAATATAATCGCAGATTACAGTAACACTGGGTCGGTCAAGCCGCCATTATTGCACCACGGGATTCCATACTGGAATACCCGTAAACAAGAATTCTCCAGTCGCGATAACCATGTATCGGCTGGGAATAAAGGAAACTCGTTCACATTTTAAATATACTTGAAAACAACCCGCCGATTGAATATTTTACATATTATTAAATAAATTTAAGTCCACATTTTCGACTGTCGGATTTACATCCTGCCCAGGAGATGCAAATCCAAAAAGGTGAGGGGAAATCGATTATTATCCCCCTATCGACCGAAAGTAAAACCACTCGGAGAAAAAGTGTAATTATAAGTGGCCAGTAAAATAGTTGAATTCACTACTATAGACAAATATCAACAACCCTGGGGTAATTTTGAACATTATTCAATTATTTTCATAACATGATGCTATTGATGCTTTGAAGAGACCCATGTTGTAGGAGGGAGGAAACACAGAGGCCAGCAAATCGTTAAAGTGACTTGTTCTTGTTCGATGCTTGTTCCTCAGAACATCTTCCATAGAAATACCAATAGAACAAGGACAGCATTCCCACCCGTCGTCTGTGCTCTAAGGATTGCAATCCATTTGTTAAGATAGGAGAATCTATTAAAGGACCGCCCGTTTCTGCGCAGAGTAGAGTCAGGACTCAACCGTTTTACATTTTGTCTGTAAGGTTGTTTGTGCATTCTGTTTCCGTTTCAAGATGGTGGCCATTTAATGGATCAGTAAAGATTCTTTTTTCAAATGTGAAATTGTCATGTTTATTTTGACTTTCTTATTCGTCTTGAAAAAAGACGAATAAGTCTACGAAAGACGAATACTTTGGTTTGCCTTAGTTTGGAAAAAGAATTGTCATAGAGATTCTTTGGACAAATTATATAATTCTTCCTCATTACATGGTTTATAATTAAGTAGAGAGGTGTTACGACCTACTTACAAATCTTTCGCATTCAGAGGAAATTTTGGCTTTTATTTATTAAATAAAAGAAAATTAGAAACGTTCTCAGAAAGGTCTATTTAATAATAATTATTATACCAATTTCATTTAAATTTAGACTCGCGATTCAATTTGACAATGTTCTTTTTACTTTCTTCAGCTTTCTAACAACAAACCAAAATATTACAAGAAAGGATCTCCATAAAACATTTACATTTACTATCCAGAGAGAAGCTTTTCAATTAGAAAAATATTTGGTAAAAAAAAAAATTTATGTACGACAGGCTTGTAAAATCTTAATAAATTAATTAAGATTTACAAGCCTTAAATTAATAAAATAACTTGGCAAATATTAAATTTTAAACATAAGAAACTCCATAAACTATTGGGTTCACTGATATTTGCATGGCTTTTTAATTGTATCTCCATTTTATGCTTATTCTCATGGTACATCCAACCTAGTGAACTAGGGACAACTTGTGGTTATTACTTAGATCAGGTATACCTAACCTCTGGCCCATGAGCGGCATGCGGAAGATTTTTAAAGATTTTTAGGCCCAAAATGAAGTTTTCAGCTTTCTATGTTTTGGATTTATACAAATAAAGAAAAAATCAGTCTCGTAAATTTATCACATTTATATTATACTAGCTTTTTTTCGCGTGGTATTAGGGGGTTCACACTCCACCTCCTCCACTCCCTCCTTTACCCCCCCCCACCATCCCCCTCCTCCTCCCTCCCCCCCACCCCCTCCCACATTTATTTGAAGTACTCCCCTAATAATTTGAATCGAATAAAGAATTATAGACATCTTACTAATCGTGCCACCTATTGCAATTTTTTATACAAATTTCATAATGCCAGAATTCTGAGCTATAGCCTATATGTTATTCTGGTATGAGCTATATTATTGTAAAGTTTAAAAAATCCATTCAGTGGTTTTTACGTGAAAGAGTAACAAACATACATACATCCATACAAACTTTCGCCTTTATAATATTAGTAGGGCAGGTTTTGATTTATTGTTTTAAAAGTGCCAGGCGCATGGCTGCGCTGGGATATTATTTTCGCAATGAATTCCAACCAGTATATTTTTCCGCACATTTCTCGGAAGATCGAATGCAATTGACCTGATTTTAATAAGTGAAGGGTGAGTGCAAAGGACCCATATAGTCAGTTTACTCCTACTAGCATTAGGTCGCGGTTTCACAATAATATCATTTTCGGACACCGAATTACCGGTAAAAATTAATCGCCAATACCCTCTAATTCATGGACGGATCTAACAGTCGGCATATCAGTAAATGCTGCCCCCTACCTCCCAGTGGCCCAGAGTGGCCCACCTAACAATTTGGATTTGGTACCCCTGACAGTTCTTGGTGTTTAAGATAAGCAAACTGTTTGTTAGGAATTTTTCCTGTGGTTGATGATTCAACATAATTAAATGTTGATATCGTATTATTAAATGCTAAGAAATTGGAAAGCATATTTTAGAAATCAGTTTACAGAAATACACAATACCAATGGACCACATAAGTTATAATCATTATTATTATATTGTTTGGAGGTCCACCTTCATTTTCCTGCATCAAAATTGATGTTTAAGCGTCGATGACACATGGCGAGTTTACAAGCTACTATTTACTAAGTTTAAAAGCGGGTAAATCGGCGAGTGAGATTGTCATGATGACACACAAAACTGTCCACTCGCTCAGAAGCATGGGAAACTGAGGCCGCTGCTAGCGCCAGTAACAAGAATAACGAAGCCTGCGTGAACTAATTCTTCAGATGTTTTGACAGTCGAAATCAGCTGTTTATCGAAAGCCATGTTGGAAACATAAATAAACCAATCACGAGCAAGCGGAGCAAGCGTGTAGACGAGTAAAGTTGACGACATTTCAACTTTTTTTCGTAGATTGTCAACAATCTGCTAGTCACTGCTAGTTAGCAAGTAACACGATGACACTGGGCGAGTTTACTAACAGATAGTGAATTTCCCAGATAGTAGCTTGAAAACTCGCCGTTTGTCATCGACGCTTTATGTGGTTGAATGTAGTTTTAGTATAGTTATACACATAATTAAGCTGGTATAATAATGTAGTTTACTTACTTGTATAAACTGTGAACTGTGGCATGATCAATGGTACCAGCCGTTTGTGAGCCTTCATCAATCAGGGTGTCAATTAGGGTCCGTTCGTCGTCATTTAAAAACTGAAAATGAAAACAAAAGTTAGTAATGCTGATTGCAAATTCTCAGGTTGGGGCAATTTAAACTTTGTAACATTTATGGAATGTCTCATTTTGTGTGCTTCATCGTAGGATTTTTTTGTGTTCTTTTTTACATTAGCTCCACATAGGAAAATAATTTCACTCAGGGCTTATGTCACTTGTAGAGATGCTTTGTGAGGAGTCTCTTTAAGGAAGTCAGAGTTATGTAAGTTAGTCTCTTAGAAACTGGGCGTACTGTACATGGCCTGCAGATACTTTAATAAAGAGCACTGTTGAATTTGGCAGCCACCTCTGGTCTAGCCCCAAAATATCTGAAAAAAAAACATTGACTCTGCAGAAACGGCGGGTCCGTTTGATAGATTCTCCCATCTTAACAAACGGATTGCAATCCTTAGAGCATAGACGTCGGGTGGGAGTGCTGTCCTTGATCTACCGGTATTTTAATGGAAGTTGATGCGAAGAACTAGCGTCATTGATCCCCTCTGCAACGGTGCATAGTCGGGAAACATGTCAAACATGTACCCAACATATATACACGGTTGAGATTTGTCACATGAGAAGCGGTCATTTCTAAGACTTGTTCTTGAGTTCAACAAGCTCGGCTGTGGAATAATTTGCCAGCCTCCGTGTTTCCTCCCATCTATAATATGGATATCTTCAAGACCCTTGTTCACTCCTTTCTCTCTTCTAAAAAAACCCTCCACACAGTAGGTATCAACAAGTTTTAGCATAGTTATAGATAGTCATAGGCCCTGAGGGAAATTATTTTCCTCATGGGCCTCCTGTATGGAGTTAATGTAAAAAAAGGAGATGAAGTTCAGGGAAGGAAAAGTTAAGATGGTAAGAATCTAAGAAGTGACGGACGTATGAATCAATCTCTTCCAAGCGGTGCAAGGTGATGGGGCGAGAGTCGACTGTAGAGGTCAAAGAGTGTCCTTCAACTGACTTCTTGCAATCCGGCTCGCCACGCAGTCGATGGGCAGAAGCATCTGTTGCAGCAGGTATTTACCTTCACGTCGTCCTCCAGCACCAGTCCCAGTTCCAGCCTCCACCAGGGCTGCAGCGGGGGCTGGCAGGGCAGAGAAGGGAGCAGCCTCCGTCCAGAGGTCCGGCGAGCCCGTCCCCTTCCTCTGGCTCGGTTCATCAGCTCAATGTATTCATTACGACCGATGCCCAACAGTCGGAGACCTATGAAAAAAACATTAAATTACATCTTCTTCTTGAGTCATTTCCTCATTGTCGGGGATTGTGACCCCATTGTGGTCTTGGATGTTAGATTTAGTTAGATGTCTAATCAATTTCAGAAAGGGTTATATATTAGTAATCGTTGAATCCTGGTTTTATCTAAAAATCCATAAGTTAGGCAGCTGTTTCAAAGCTTTCAAGGTCTTGCAATAAATATACAAACTTTGTGCAGGCTAATAATGTCAATTCAGGAGTACCAACAAAATTATTTCAAACACTCCATAACTAACTAACACCACACCGCTTCTCTGCAGGAGTAGTTACAGTGGATGAACCACCACATAACTCAATCCTTTCATTTGACGGCCTCCGTGGTTAAAGGGTAAGGCTCTTGACTCTTTTTTTTATATTTATTTATTTATTTTTTATTTATTTATTTTTTTTACAGTTTTTTAGAGAAAATGTGTCCTTACTGGGGTACCCCGTTCTAAGGACACATTGTACAAGTTTTATTATTTGAATTATAAGTAAATACCTATGCTAGAATATTACCGAGGAAAATTATGAAGTTAGATCTAAAATAAAGTACAAAACAAGCATTATTCTTTGTTTGGTTGCAAAATTGATTCTATTTTCTTCCTTCCCATGTCCATAATCCATATTTTTATGCTTCTTTTGAAGGCGGTTATTTTTTTAATGGATTTCATTGCAAGAGGGAGTAAATTAAATAATTTTATAGAGAAGTATTGCATATTTCTTTGTCCAAAAGTCGTTTTAGTTGTAGGTTGGTAGAATGTATGTTGTAATGTAGATCTTGTGAATCGGCCCGAGTTTGTCTGTGTAAAGTTATCCTGATTTTTGAATGCGTAAATTAGAATATCCTTTGTATATAATTGTTTCAGTGCTTTAAAAACATAGTCTGTAGGGGTTCTGATGGGTACTCTAAGTATAATTTTCAGAATTGCCCTTTGTGCTATGAGGACTGGTTTTATAGTGGAATCACATGAGCTTCCCCATCCAATAACACCATATTGTAGTTGAGATTGGGCTAAGGCATAATAGATTTTAATTAGCTGTTCTTTATCTAAAATGTTTCTTATTGTTTTGAAAAAATAGGTTAGTTTTTTTAATTTGTTGCTCACATTTTCCACTTGGGAGTTCCAATTTAAGTTTTTATCAATAATTATTCCAAGGTATTTTATTGTTTGTATTTCATTCAATTTTGGACAGTTGCAAGGAGTTTTTCGGTTCACGTTTACACAGTCTTTATGAATTTTTATGTTTAGGTTTGTATTGAGGTTATCCGTCTGTTTGTTGTGAATTTTGAATTTAATATATTTAGTTTTTGTATCATTTAGTGTTAGTGAATTTGAATCAAGCCATTGTTTTACCCGATTCATCCCTTTTTCGGTTTTTTCAAATACAGTCTCCCATGACTTTCCATGGAATAGAAGGACTGTGTCATCTGCAAAACTAATGACTGAGCCGTGACAGTTTAGTTCACATAAATCATTTATATATATCAGGAATAAAATCGGGCCCAAGACACTGCCTTGCGGGACTCCATATTGGATTTGTATTGGTTGACTTGATTCATTTTGAATCCTGACTAACTGTAACCTTTCTGACATGTAGCTTTTAATGAGGTTTAGTTCACGTCCTGAGATTCCAATCTTTTTGAGTTTTTCTAGAAGATATGTGTGATCAATTGTATCGAAGGCTTTACTTAGATCTAAAAATATTCCGATACACTTATTTCCGTTATCGAGACTATGTTTTATACTTTTTACAATAGAGGCAATGGCATCGGAGGTTCCTATATTTTTTCTAAATCCGTATTGATTTTCAGATAGTATGAGGTTTGTTTCAAGATATTGAGTGAGTTGCTTCTTTATAACTTTCTCTACTATTTTTGAAAGATTATTCAATATTGTTATCGGTCTATAGTTATTTATATCCGCTTTATTGCCAGTTTTAAAGATTTGTATAACAGAACCCATTTTAAGCATTGCTGAAAAGATACCCTCCATGATACATCTGTTCACAAGGTGGAGGAGTGGTTGAATTATTTCATCTCTAGTTGATTTAATTATTCTCATTGAGATGCCATCTGATCCTGAAGTTAGTGTTGGTTTCATTGAATCTATGACGCTTATAATGTCATCTGCTGTAACTGTATTTAATTTAAAGGTGATATTATTATTAAGTGTGTTTTTAATCTCATTATCAGTATAAGGAGGTTTAATTATTTTTTTAGCTAAATTAGAACCCACCTTGGAGAAATATTCATTCACAAATTGAACTATTTCCTTTGGATTTTCTTTCATATTTAATTTTTGATTTGGTTTATCAAGTTCGGTAATATCGCTACTATTATTGTTGTTAGTATATGTCATCTCCTTAATAATTTTCAAGACAAGTTTAGGGTCATTATTACAGTTTTGAATCTGACGTTTGTAATAGTTACCTCTGGCAAATTTTATAAGTTTGGAACACATGTTTCTATAATGTTTGTAAAGATTTAGAAACGAAAGATCAAGTGGATTTTTTTTAGTTTTTAAGTGTAATTTGTCTCTAACTCTTATACTTTTTAGAAGTCCTTGAGTAATCCAAGGTTTTTTTATTTTACATTTGTGTGGAGTTTGTATAGTGAATGATTCTGAGCATTTATGAATATTTGTTTGAACAATGCTTATAAATGAGTGCCAGCAATCCTGAAAATCATTAATTTGAAATAGTTCTCCCCAATCTTCCAATTTTAATAAACCTTTAACCTGTTAATACTAATGCTATTTTTGACTATTGTATTTTTAATGTAAGTATGTGTATTTTGAAGTTGAATGGTAAGTAGCAGTGTAAAGTGGTCAGTAATATTGGAATGGTGAACGGCGGTACCGTATGCTTTGTTTGTTTTTATCATGATGTGGTCAATACAGGAGGCAGATACATTTTGAGCATTTTCGTTATATACTAATCTTGTTGGTATATTAACTGCACTGATCAGTCCATGGTGCAGTAAGAGTAATTGGTAGTCATCACATTGGGGGTGTTTCTGTCCAGTATTTAGTATGTTAATATTGATGTCCCCAATTAGGTACACGTTCCGAACATCTCGTAGTTGGGTTAGCTCATCATCCAGGGAGTGAAGAAATGGAGATATGTCTCTTGTTGAAGGTGATCTGTATATCCCTAATACTGAGATGTCATTATTAATGTTTATGAGTAGACAGTTAGCATCTCTGAGTTGAATTTCTTTTACAATTCCTTGGATCACATTTTTAATATAAATTATAACTCCGTCATTCTGGTTTTTATGTTGAGTGGAGTTATATACCTTATATTTGTCTAGGTTTTTTGGTGAGTATGTTTCTTTTTTTATACGACACTTTGTGAGTATGATGATGTCGATATCCTCATCAAATTGCTGTCAGCTCTACGAAATTTTTGTTGATGCTTCGTATATTCTGGTGGAGTATTTTTAATGTTTTTGCTGTATTGTTTTTTATATAATCATTAATTTCTTGAATTGTTAATCTTGTAGTGGTTTCCGGAGAAGGGTTGTCATATTCAATATCAGTTAATGGATCCATTTCTGGTATAAGTTTTAATTTTTATTGTAGATAGTTATAGACTACTGAGCTTGTTTATTTGATTTTAATTTCAAGGTCGTGGTGATTTTTTATTTCAGTTATTAAAAAGAGTCTTCAGATTTTCTTGCCATCAATTTTCCATTTCTGAACCAGATGAATTTGATTTTTTTTTCTTTTGCCCTTATTTTCGTGTTCCATAAAAGATTTTTATAATACGGCGTAAGGGCTTCATTCACATAAATTTTTTTATTATCATCCGCTAAATGGGAGATATCATTATTTTTTTTGAAATTCATCATTGTAATTTTTTTAGTTTCATCTTTGAATGTTAATATAAGACGTGACGGTTTTATATCACTAGATTTTATAAATTCTTAATGTGAAGGTCTCGGGATCGAATCCTGGCATGTGCAAATACATTTTATTTGATTAATTTGTGTTTTTTCATAAATAATTAAAAATTATGCATAGTATATTTACGGCACGTTCCAGAGGGAAAGATACTCTCCGTATCGTCCTGGTGTAAGACGTTTGAATTGTTCAGAATTGAAACGTTGCTTGACATAGCTTTAGCTGTTTTTGATGACCAGATCTGAATAGCCAGGTACTTCCCCACCTTCCTCTTCCCGTCTCCTTCCCATCTCCACTACCTTCAGCCTCACAACATACCCCAATTGGGGACGCCATAGTCTCACTGGCTCCGGACGGGAGCAGCTGGGACTTACTGGATATTAAAATGAAAAATAACACACTCCTTGCTTCTTTCACATTCATGGTCTTCTCACACTCTTCTGTTACTCTGACTGTCGACATCAGGTTTCATAGTATACCAAGAATAACTTTTGGATAGTACGAGGGCTGTCTGTAAAATAAGGTCTCCAAGGTGCTGCGGTCGCGAGGAACAATTTTATGCGAAATCCGACAACACTGGCGTGTAGCCTCGTTTTCCTGCGCCAAATCCCCACCACGCTGCACTCTCTCCGACATTTAGTCTCGGCGTGGCAGCCGTTCGTGATGGAGCTTGCGCTCGCCGCACCCGCCAGGTGTGAGTTACGCTCTGTAATTTGTTTTCAAACTTTGCTTCGGCGAATCTGAATGACGCCACTGGGATTGTTCCTTTGTCTTGAGTCCAAGAATTCTTCGCCATCGATATCGTAGCACTCAAGGAGGCACACCGAGATTAAGCATCACAGAGGGTGCATCGTGGTGGGGATTTGGCAAGGGGAAACCAGGCTATACGCCAGTGTTGCAGGATTGCGCGTAAAATCGTTTTTCGCGACCGCAGCACCTTGCAGACCTTATTTTACAGATAGCCCTTGTATTACAGAAAAACCAAAATAAAGTTGTAGAATTCCACGCATTTTTTTTACATAAAGATTTCAACTTACTACTGGAAAAAAAAAACAATTTAAGCTAGGGGAGAAGAAAAGCATGCACAAAATAGGTTGTTCGGTTTTTAGTTTGGGTTATTTAACCTTTAGACGCCCCAGTGGTCCCGTACGGGACCGCGGATTTGTGTCGTTCAATGCCCAACAGTCCCATGCGGGACCGTTATATTATATATGCAAATATTTAAAAAAAATGCTTGGGCAGTGGACTACCTTTATTGCATGCGGCGCATGAGCGTTTAAAGGATCCTTTAGATGCCCAATGGTCCTGTAGGGGAATGCGAATTTTCGTTGGGCAATTCCCAACGTTCCCGTACGGGACTGGTGATTATGGTACGAATATTTCACAAAAAAATGCTTGGACAGTGAGTGGGCTACCTTTATTGCACGCTGTGCACGGGCGTTTAAGAGTTAAATAATTTATGTATATTTCCTAACCTTCAAACTTAACTTATAAAAATGCAACTTTAATGAATCTTTTATCATCTCCCCGGCATAAGTGTTATTTCTCATAGAAATTAAGTTAAACCAAGTGCTATTTATCGATGTATTATTATGGCAAAAATGATCACAAAACAATATCTGTAACTTACAATCGGCAGCTGTGAAGTTAGGAAGAGTATCATAACTCTTTTCCATTTCCATTATGAGGCCGACAACTTCCTTATAATAGGTGAATGGCGTTATCCGTAATCCTGAAAAATAAGCCAAATTAATCTTCTATCTGTATACATATATAAAGTAGAGTGTATGTGGGTTTGTTTTTTTATACAAATCTTCAGTATTATTGTGAGATTGATGAAATTTTGCAGACTTGACCTTCAAACAACATTATCCCTCTAACTCCCACCTTTGATGTTCAAAATAATAGGAAAATAATTCTCTCTAGATCAGATTTCGAAAAACTCTGTCTAAAGCCCGGGCAATCAGGACTCCCGTTACTTCGGTGCATGCTGTAATCCGGACAGGCGAGAGAATCACGCGGAGGGACGTTCGCGGGGGGAAGCGGTAGGTGCGTGCGGGTCACAACATGTCAATATTCAATCATTTGCCGTCACTCGTCAATCTTTTATTTATGACCTTGCATTATTAGTTAATTTAACGTGCATTCGCTGACAAAATGGCACCGCCGCGTAAACATTCTACATTGGCAACAAAAGACAAATTGCGTATTATAGAAATATTTGTCAAATCGTCAACTTAGAAACCGTGCTTTTGAAATGAAATGCGAAAATTATAAGCTGAAGTATATTACAGACTTTTCAAGAAGAATTTACTTTCAGATTTTTTTTATTTCATGTTAAGTGCGCAAATTTCTTAGATGTTTGAATTTTTTATAAGTACATTTGTACGTAGATACTTATTCTTGTCTAAATTGATTTTAATAAATCAAAATGAGTTTTGGCATCATGAAATTAAGGGGTTGCCAACCGTTCATCCGATTGTGAGGAAACTTTGGGGATTTGATGTGTGCTTGCCCGCGATGGCTTCTATATATAATAGTGAGTTCTGGCGTCATGAAAATGCGTTGCTAAACTGTTCATCCGATTGTGAGGAAACTTTGGTGAGTTGTTGTAAGCACGCCGGCGAAGGTTTCTATATATACTGGTGAGCTCTAGCATTTTGAAATTTGTATAAAAAAATTGCAATAGCTGGCACGCGAGCTGTTTGAAAACTGAATGTATGGAATGCAGGATAATGGGAATTCGGGAAGGGGAAGGGGAACTCGGGAGAGAAGTTCGAAGGGATGGAGGAAGCAGGAGAGGGGAGTGGGGAGAGGGAAGGCGGAGGGGGAACGTGTGAAGGAGAGGTGGAAGGGGAGGCGGAAGGAGAGGCGGAAGGGGATATAAATGTCAGATATCAATGAAGTGAATTTTGTGATCCAAAAGCCTGACCATTCTTTGCTTAAATTTCATATGCAGAATTGTATTTTTCCATCATTTAAAAATTCAAATGGGATGGCGATATACAACGTCAGGCAAGTGTAATAGAGACAGAGCGCGTGCTAAATTCAGTGGCAACATTGGATTACATTAAAATCTATATGAAAGCCATTTCTAGTGCTCTTTATTCCATGGTGACAGTACTACCCCTTATTTGTAATTAATATTATTTCAAATCAGGTCAGAACAGGTTTTTTTCATTTCAAATTAAATGCATCTGTCAACTCAGCCACTGACCGGTTTCAAAATAAATATGTAGATCGTGTGCTATGGTGGAAAGCGGCATTTGTTTTTGTTGCAAATTATTAATATAAATGTATTACACACGTCGGAGTGCCGTCATCATATATTATGCAGTTTAAATTGTCAATATTAGTGTTGATTTTATTAATGTTTTTCCTTAAATGATCCTAGACATATTGTATCAACAAATACCAAAAATATGTACAGATTATATTTCAGCAAAGATTTATAGTTTTATAAGAAAATGTAGCGACACGCTATTTCTAGTACGGGCCATGCGCATTACAGCCTGGAAACTTCAGTACTCGCGACGAAAGACAGGTTAAGTTTGTAGCAAAACCCTTTTGTATTTTTGTAAAGCAGAATGGAAAAGAATAAATATTTTGATCATAGCACCCGGAAATCCAAATGATGGCAAATGGTGCCTCCGAGAAACAAGGTCGCATCTCAGAGTATTTAGACCTTACTCCAGCACTTGGGGCTCTGCTGGAGTGGACCTTCTGTTTCCCTGGTCACTCGTGGGACAAAAACTTGAACCATTCGAAAACTAGGAGCCTTTTGGGAACCTAGGAGTGCTGAGACCGCTTCTGTGGACTTCCTTCCTGGTGCCTGTAGGAGGAACCAAGAGGAGAAGCCGTGGACAGAAGAGCTGAGGCCACCTCCATGAACTCTTCCCTTGTGGGACCTTCAGGGAACCAAGCGGAAGGGCACTCTTCCAGCGCGGGGCCTTTGGGGAACCAAGGAGGAGTGAAGTAGAGAGATGATGTCCTCTTTCTATGTGGGGACTTCAGGAAACCATGTAGGAGTGAAGAGGAGAGATGAGGCCATCTCTGTGAACTCTTCCCTTGTGGGGCCTTTAGAGAACTAAGGAGGAGTGAAGAGGAGAGATGAAGTTCTCTTCCCTTCCTCTCAACTTCCCTGGGGCCCTTGGGGAACCAAGATGGAGTGGACTCTTCTCTTGTGGGGCTTTTAGGGAACCAAAGGGAGGTGGACTCTCCGTCGTGGAGCCTTCGTGGAACTAGGGAGTGGAGAGGAGAGATGAAGCCCTCTTCCCTCGTGGGGCCTTCAGGGAACCAAGGAAGGGTGAAGAGGAGAAATGAGACCTGGGAAGACACTTTATCGAACCAGATGATATAGCTTCATTTCCAATGACAATCCTGGTGCGCTTTATAAAGGGACTGGGTTACTGTCAAAGGAATGAAGTAAAGCAGGAGATAGCATAATGGGCCTATGGCCTAAGTGCTCACAGGAACTATATATATGTAAACCAACTCCGCTCTTAAAAAAGAAAAACTCTTGGTGGGTTTATGGTAAGTTTTCTCCATCAGCCAGTTGATTCTATTTTCGTAATAACTTAATTTTTTGCAAAATGATGTTTTTGTAAATTGTACACGATAATGTGTTTACATATTTATAAAAATTGTATATAATCTACTACAAGTAGTTTCCCCTCAGGGAAATGATTTTTTTGTTTGCGTCTGGATAAGGCGGTTAAGGCACACAAGAAGTTAGTAATTGAAGAGTAGATAGCATAAAAGAGTGCTAAAAGTAATTAAACGCTTACAGAGTTCCAATTAACTCAGTAGTTTATATTCAAAAGATTGCATAGCACCAAATTGTAATAAGTAATAGGAAGAAAAACAAACCTTTGACAACCATGTCGGCAAGATGGTATGGGAACAACATAAGACTTCGTATACTGCTTTGCACAAGCGCTTCATAATACCTTCTTTCATCCTTTCGTATAGTCCTCACTGTAATGTTAATAATTCCACAATAAGCAACAATTTAAATACAAAAAATATATATTATTAGTTTTATCACAAACATGTACCTAAGGTATTTAACTAATACTAACCTAGATTTCCGCGGTACCTTAGCTGATTTCTGATGCTGAACTCGAATATGTACCTCTGATATTCCTTCTGAGAATTGCCAAGTAACTGCAAATTGCAATAAAACGTTGTGTTGACATTATTTACAAATAAAAACATAAAATATACTAATGCTTTAGGATAAAATAATCGCCGTTCCACACGACAGCGAAGATATTAGAACCATCAATATCAATAGTATCAATAAGAGAAACGTAATAAAATACCAACCTGTTTTACTTGAGCTGGGAGTTGTGGCCAGTTTATTTTATGCCTTATACACTCGTCTACATCGTTCATCTTGTATGAATTTTTATTTTAGTAAATCATTAATTACATGCTAGCCGCGATGAAATTAAATGACTAATAATTTTAGACAGATAACAAACGTCAAGAAAACACCATTTGAGTCCATTTGACATAAACTACATTTTCTTAGGGATCGTTCACACAATGAATTTTCACAGAAAAAAATATTATTCTAGGTTCCTACTCGCGAAGATAACGATGTTCTTGCCATTGCGCAATATTGTTTTTCTGTTGTAAACACTCGCATCATCTGGGCTTCGGGCTTTCGCAACATCAACCTATGTTGAATGTTGACGGTGACGTAATGTTTGGGGAATTTTCCCTAGAACTTGGGAGAAAGAAAAGATCGAAATCGATTTATAAAATAATTTTAATTTTTTTTTTCTATTTCTTTAACTGTTAAATTATTTCAGTCGAAATAACGTGAGTGGTTTGGTATATTTATCGAAATAACCATTTAAACATTTCCTCAGATGTACGTATTTTTATGTTTGTAGATTTTGTGTACCTGTATTGATTAAAATATTTTATTGCTTCCTGAATACTGAACACTAGGAAAACCTGCATAAATAAACCAAACCACACAGAACCTCTGTTGAGGTGTTCACGGTGAGCGGTATATGTTCATATGTTTTATAGGTGGTATTATTGTGGATTGATTATATTATTAGGTTATAGAATGTTATAAGATATTATAAGTAATATATATTGATGATAAGTGTAGGTAAAAAATTCTAGGGCGGGGTTTCCAGGGCCGGACTTACGCTAGAACCCCGAAAGGCCCTGGCCTAGGGTACCAAAATATTTCAGTACATTTTCCTAGGGCCCCCACTTTGGAGAGTGCTTGGATGCTAGATGCCTGAATGGAACACATTTTTATATAAGTAATCGGAAAATGTTGCTTGTGCAATGATCGAGGACATAGCTAGTAGAGGATTGAACTCGCAATGCCTGGGTGGGAATCTGCTGCATTTTTCCACTCAGCTACTGGACGGTTAAATTGATATTTTTTAAAGGTTTGTCCTCTGACCCAGAAACATCAACAAGCTCAGGAATCACATTAAATGATTATTTTCGCCTACAATAAATTTCATTAGAGGATTCTATAAATATACTTATATCGACGTATCGTCATAACGCTTTGAAGAAGACTGTGTTACAGATTTCAGCAAATCGTTTTTTTATAACAAAAATTTCTAAAAAAATTATGGAATCGGACCCAATCCCGGCTACATGCATAAGTTTAACCAATATTGCACAATATTCACTCAAATGTTGTTTGTTGACACATTTTAATACAAAACTGGGAAGTTTTTTGTTTCCCTTGTAAAATTTGGTAAAACCCACATAGGAGGTTTTGAAAGCGCAACGACGATGTACATGTTTTTGTAAACTGTATAATTTTTAATAAAAGTGATGCCTGTAGGTATGCAGTGTTGTCCAATCATCTCTTTTAGAGGTACGTTTAGGGGGCATACGTTAATTACGTGAGCAGTTTTTCTTAGAAATCTAGACCCCTCCCCGCTCCCTTGATGAGATAAATTTGGGCCACTTCGTATATTCTTTTCAAGTAACGTGAGATTTTGCTGGACCCCCCCCCCTTTTTGAGCTCACGTAATTAATGTACGCCTCCTTAGCTTTACAGCTACTCTTGAGGTCAGCTCCAAATCAACTCTTTTAGAGGTAGATTTAGCTCTACAGCTGCTCTTTAGTTCAGCTCCAAAAGTGTGGTTTAGATTAGGTTTAGAACCTTTTTCAGATGTCATTTCTCTGAGGAACTTCTATTTTTTTTCAGAATTTCTTTTACCAAAAAGGTTAACCCTAGATCGCAAACCGCAATAACTTTTGCGCGCGCGACCGTAATTCTTTCATACTCTGGCTAATCTCAATCGACTCGTTACTTCTGCTACAGACGGTAAAGCGGACGATGGGGGGAGCCCACGAGCGCCAATTCAGCAATCATGGCTCGTTGCATCGACGAAGGTTAGTGATAATGTGACTTTTTACTTTTGCTAGATTTTCACCAAATTTTTATTAGTTTCTAGATTTTCACCAAAATTTTTATTTTATTAGTTAATTCAAGTCTTTGTTTTTGATATTTGAATTGATTTTTTTTCAAAATTTAGTCATAACTAATTCAATTACTAACTTTAAAAATGTTACAATTGTTGATTTTGCGTGAAAACTACAATCTCATAGGCTATTGATTAATAAATTTGATATTTTTGTTTATCTAAATACAAGAAATAATATAAATAAATACTATTCATTAATAATAAAAAGAAATATCTATATACATATTTTGTTTTAATAAAACCCTTAAACCCCCTATATTAAGTACCGTAGTCGAAATGACGAAGGTTTGTGGTAAGCGTCGAAAAATAAGGTTAGTGATCTAGGGTTAAGATCCACTGCTTTTGAGCGTAAAGACAAGGAATAATCGATTTTGGGTCGCCATTGATGTTGTGTTTTAAAAACAATACAAGGAACACAGAAAGAAGAAAATGAAACGCATAAAATATATTTTAAATTTCATTTTATTTCTATAGAAATGAATACATGTTGTTACTAAAATATTTAGCAACCATTACCAGAAAATGTGCAGGAAAGCACCGCTACAGGTAACCGTTTCTGAACCGTATCAACATTTTCAATTGGCGTTCAAAAGTATCAAATAATGTCCATCTAAAAAGTAACCAAACTTAATTCAATAATATTTCCCTAGATACGTAAAAAAATATCAAATAATATAAAAGCAAAATATTGCTCGGCTTATAAAAGTAGTCTGCGCTAGCAATTAAATTTATACAAATAAAACAAAACTAAATAGTACAGTACAATAATTATAATTCATAAAGCAAATATATTTTTGAAATAGTGAAACTGTAAAGTATTTTAGAATTACTCATCTTATACGTTTAATCTTTCATATTTAGTACAAATAATTGGTTTGAACTTATCCTAGGAGGCTCAGTGAAGTCATTCGGCCCCTTTAAGTTAGAGACTAGGCAACATGATCTGTAGTTATAGATACAACAGTTCCTCCTGCCTGCGCTCCTACTCCCGCGCTCCTACTCCCGCGCTCCTACTCCCGCGCTCCTACTCCTGCGCTCCTATTCCTATCCCATCACTACACCAGCCAGCAGTTATATTACATGACCCAGGAAAATATCTTCTTTGCTATGAATTTGTCGGGACTAGAGAACTGCGACAGCCGACCAACCGACCAACCGACCACCCGACAGAGTCAGGCTTCCAATATAAATGAAGGCATGCTAGTGAAAACCAATCGCTTTCCTCAGACTGCTAATTCTGCTTCAACTACTTTATTAAAACTATTCTTTTATTTATAAATATATGCTATTTATGTGTTCAAAATGTACCAAGGAAAGTATAACGATGTTCGATCCGACACATTAGCGGAATTATTATATTTATATATGTCCAAACTAATGCTCGATCTTTACTTATACACATTTTTATAAATAGATCTTTAAAATAAACAATTTGACCAACAACTGTTTGGCTATCAAATGTAAAAATGTTATAAAACTGATGTTGTAACAATTTATTTTGTATCGATAATGTGATAGACAGTGGACTCCATCACACTTATTTAGCGTTAGATAAATAACCTATAGTTTTTACGCTACCATTTTAACGAGAATTCAAATAATCGACAAACTGCTGAAAAACTAGTCACAAGAAACATCATTAGCCAAATAAATGTGATGGAAATTGTGCAAAGATTGTTAACAATCTGTCTATCAATGTGTAAACATTTTATATGAAATAACTTGGTAAAATGAAGGTTGGAATATTTGGTTCAATGCGACGCAACAAAAAGTCAATATGACGCATGCCTAATGGTCGATTTTCTTTGTATAAAATACATTTATAAGCAATAGCATTTCCGCAAAGGGACAAAATGGTGAACAGCGGTAAATCTATGAGTATCCTTAATCTTCTATGTACACATTTCCTAGTCATGCTTTGAAGAGTATAATGCATTTTTAAAATGTATAAAACACTTAAACCTACGTAACCTAAATGCATTGTATAACAAAATGTAGTAGAGCGGTATGATTTCTCATCTAATGTTTTTACTGGAATCTATAATTATGTATTTTACTAGAAACTATTTGATAATTTATGTGAAATATTGTAAAAGCTGTATGTTTATTATTTTAATACAAAACTCTGTCAAATTTATTGGATTATCAAAAAATCCAGAATCTACATAAATACGATGTACAATATCATATTCCTCGATAAACAAATGTCCACAAAACAATTGGTACGCAAATAATGTTATAATTAATATTTTATTTAAATACCTTTGTGATGAGAAAATGGACTATAGTGGAATATGGATTTGAAAATAATTATAATGCAAGTAAAATATGTGAACTAACGAATGGTGAATTTTATCTTATGAAGCAAACTGCATTTTTACAAAACTGTTGAACTGTAATAATAATGGAATGATATTATTTATCTAGTTACATTTTGTAAATCTAATTTATACTGCCAGTAATAACAAAGAGAGATAAACTCTACAAGCTACGAGCAATCGGATAAATATATCTTTGGTATTAAGAGGAAAATAAATAATAAATTGAAAAAAATTATAATTGAACCGAGAAAAAGATCTTTATCAACAAATCTCGGCGAGCATAAAATGTGTTCCCTTTTATTTTCTTGAATAAAATATCTAAGTAGAGTGGTATTATATTATTATTAGGCAATTACAGGACATTCTTACTAAAAAGAAGCAGGTAGTTAATAATGGGCTAAGAATGTGAACAGAATAATATATTTTTTTTCATTAAGTATATAAAGTGCAAAAGAGAAACAACAAAATGAATTTAAGGTGAGATTATGTAAAAAAAATGGAAGGGTTTTCCAAATGTAATAAGATTTTGAAGGCATAACTTGTTAGTGAGTTCTAACTATAAAATGCATTCACAATGGTTATTTCATTCAGTGCTAATCATTCGTCAATCAGTCTTAGTAATATTAGTTTACAAAGAACTCAAGTTACTAACTCTAGCAAAACAAAGTCCGATGTCTCGGTTCGTCTTGTACAAATTGGTAAATACTCCATTTGATGTTCAACCAATACAAGCATCACCGAGGCCTGCAATTAGCAAAGTTACCCGCAGACCGTAAAGGAGAACCGAGACTTTCATTTCATTATAGCAGTGGAATTTTTTATCAATCAACCAACAATCATTCAAACTATCTGAGATATCAACAATGAGTAAATAAAACACATAATTTAATGGTTGAGTTTTGTTTTTTAAATTTCAGAAGTAATTGAAGGGTATTCGACGAAGCAATAAAATAAAATATTATATTATTTTGCAAAATCCCAGATAGTTCATTGGATACCAAAAAGTATTTTAGAGATTCTATGGCGAAAATGGAAATTTTCCATCCCATTTACATTCAAATTATTATATGTTAAATTTACAATTGACTTCTTCTTTACAAATATTTACCATGTTTTATGAGTATTTAAAAATAGTATCTAATGAAAATACACTAAAAACACACAAGTTATCCTTCAGAAACAGTTTAAAATATGCACATAAATATTTCTTTCCCCAAATTATTCATCAATTTTTTGTACGTACTTCTGTAATCATCGAATGAAAGTGTTTTTAATGTAAAAAAACTATGATTGGCTAAGTTAATGAAAACTGTAATTTTTGACAAATTATGTATGAATTTTGTTGACTTGCCAATGACAAATATTTAATTTTAATTTTTTATTAACTGCGTAATATGTAATAATATAAATTTGTAAAACAAAATGATTTCTTATTTTACTCGATCTGAATAATTAACCTTTGAGAAAGATTGACAAATTTATTAAAGAAAACCATAAATTTAATTCATCTAAAAAAAATAGTCATTGAAACTATTTCACTAAAGGTCACAATATGAAATCTCTCCTAAAAATCTAAAACATTTATAAGAAGCACTTTTAATGACATAATAGAGTAATACGTAAGAATTATCTTGTCATATATGAATATATATTTATTTACGAGTTTGAATAAGTATTATATAATAAATAATTCATTCACTTACACAATTTAATGGATAGATACGTAGCGAGACTAATTATTTATACTTACAGTAGGACTATGCAGAACTAAACATTCAAACCTACGCTAGACTAATTGTAACAAGGTTTCATACAAACTCCCGGCAGAATTTAAATGACTACATAATCAAGAAACATGATGGAAAGTACAGTCAATATGTATATTATATTACATTGTAATTTTGCACGGGTTCCCAGCAAAGTATTTACATTACCGTAATGTTTGTGAAAAGAGATACGGGTGCCAAAAGTTACAACAGCATGGGCGAACATTCTTTGCTTTTTAAAATAATATTAAGACAAAATATTATTACGTACAAAAATTTTCCGTACCGAATTAAATTAAAAAAAGTATTTTTCAAAGATAATACATGTAACATGTTTTTACACAATTTATTTTTATTGTCGAGCCCTTCTTGTGAATATGTATTAATATAACTTTGTGGAGCGCACGGGTTATTCAATATGTTACATTATGGCGACTGGAGTTATATAATTACAACAAGAAGAACTAAATGATGGGACAAACGCTAAGGAAAATACACATTCCGGCACATGCAATCTGATATTTACAACAGTGGAAGAGTAAGCGCGGTTGCCTAAAGAGATGTAATTCTTTGGTACAGACAGAAGTTAGAGATTAAGAATATCCACTGTTTTCTAAGTATATGTATTATACAATAAATGTCAAACATATTAATTATTATTAATAATAAAGTACGTATATATGTGTCATTCGAGACATTCTAAAATGTACAGTGCGATGGAATGGTTGATTATTATCAAAAAGCTATTTCCCATTTTGTTTCTATTTTGTGATTGGAAGCGTTTGGTATAGTTATTAATTATGAGAAAATATGAATAAAATTAAGTTTTACCAATTAAAAATAAATTCAACAGGAAGACTGAGAATCTTTTCAAGTCCAATAGCATTGGATGAGTGAGGATGCACTGCAAAAATGACAATGTTCATAAATACAATCAATAAAAACAAACCAAAACACAGATAAATAGACTTGTACAATTTGTTGAAAATATTTACAAACATTCTACCTACAAGATGTTCAGGTTGGATAAAAAAGAAATGTTTCAAATGGCAGTTTATGTACAAATACAATAATTTAAATGGTAAGATCTTTTATAATGTACATCGCTCACAGATCTATACAGCGTTTTCTGGTCCATTCTTGAATCAAAGCGTAGGAAATGATTCAAGAAAACAATAACCATTATTTGGTGACTTTCTCACACAAACATCTTAATTACAGTTTTTTTTTCAAATTATTAACATTAATTTATCTTTACATTTAGGTATACTCCTAAATTGACATTATTTATGCCAAGATTTTGAGATTTTTTTTATAACACATTACAAATTGTATCGGAATCCTATTTGGTAAATAGAGTAACCTCATTAAATTCTATGTAACAATTCAAATAATGTAACCATTTTCCAGTTAAAAATATCATGTTTATGGCACTTTCCAATTGACAGACAAACTGTCAGAGTTAGAGAATCCTCATTGATATTACACTTCAAATTGCCAACTGTCGGCGTTCACATTCACACACACACACGAACTCAGCGGGACTCTGAATCCATTATCAATATCAACAATATCGGTACCAAATGCGATATCGGTAACAAATGACACTTAGATCATAAACCATTTCAATCTTATTCTGTAAGGTCCAAATTTTTTAATAGTTCGACTAGCGATTTGAGTTACAAAAAGCAGACATTTAATCCACCAATAAAATTGTCAATTCACGTAACAAGCCTTTTGCACTGAAGAAACTTGCAACTGCAACACGGTGTTACCAACAACGTAAACTTTATCATCGATATGATCTATCATCATGACTTTGCACATATTCTTACCCACTTGTGATTTAGTGACATGGAATCTAAAGAAGACATCGTTGACCTGAACACGGGTGTGTCAAATATCGATGACAAAGCACTGGGATAACTTTGTTGTGCGTATTTTAAGTCGATCTTGTCGGGTTAGTGTCCCATACAGTTTACGTTCGGTAGATGTAGCTGCAGGCCGGAGGTGGGGGGGTTCGGGGGCGCATGTCCTGGTGGTTGGGGGGAGGGGAGGGGCTGCTTGACGGGGGGGAGGGAGAGGGGCTGCTGCCCCCACCACTCGCAGAGCACGATCCCGAACCACTACTGCGTTGAGACACTGCCAAAGAGAACAAGCCAGTTAGTTATTTTAATCACACAAGTATTACTTTCAATTTGGGAAGTGGGTACGGACAACTCCACCCCTGACACCATTTATTGGAAAAACCAACACCTTTGCCACAAGTCACCCAAATGGTTCATTACATTTGGCGATTTAACTGTGGTGCCCGGGTTCGTCGGGTGAAGTTTGTGTACGATTTGGTGGAAGTGTCTGACCGCCTACCGTGTGGCAGGCCAGATCGGGAGAGGCTGGTTGAGGGAGACTTTTGACCTATCCAGCAGGACTCTCCTCAGTAGTGAGAGGAATAGATTCATAACTCCATCACTCCTAGACTATTCTGTTCTGATCTCCATATTCCTACCCACCCCTCATACCTTCTTCCTTCCCAGACTTTCTTTCTGTGAGGATGAGGGATATGAATCTGGAGGTCAGTGTGTTCAGGAGTGACGGATGTATTAATCCATCCATCTCACTGCGGTGCAAGGCGGTGTTCGGAGAGGGTCCTACTGGAGAGGTCAAAAGGTCTCTCTTAACTAGTCTTTCCCGATCCAGCCTGCCATTTCTTCTATTTCCTTTCCATAAAGAGACCCTACACAGAATCCCCGAAGATGACATAGGTCTTGAGGGAAATTTATTTTCTTTATGGCCCCCTGAGTGAAGTTAATGTAAAAAAAATAACTGTACTTAATAAAAGTTGCTATAAAAGATTAAATGATATAAGTGTCGGTAGTTGGTAGTGTTAAGTACACAGCATAGTAGTGTGGTTGGTTGTTGCTCACCCAGGGTGTGGTGGTGCTGAGTGGTGGAGCGGTGGTGGCTGCGGTGGTTGGCGGGCTCCCCTCTCCCCTCGGCCCCGCTTGTTTCTCAGAGGTAAACCTTCTTCACACTGCGGGTCGTGGAGAATCCGTCCTGTCCGCGCCGGTATCCGTCCCCCTGAAACGCCGACAACATCACAAACAAACACACTGTTAGTATTTTTGTTAAATATACATATATAACATACTGGAATACAACCAGAATAATAGGAAATAGACAATTAAGTGAAACATTAATATTGACAGTTCATTTGAAAGTTAGGTACCCCACACAAAAAACATTATTTAATATGTCAACAACATTAATATGTTACCAATGATCGTGCCTTTGTGGGAGAATGATTACACTTCTAAAGTATCTTTCTTCTGAGGTAGACATTTTAAATATAAATTTCATGTTTTGTTTATCATGAGGCAGTATCCTTAACTGATGTTTTTAATGTATGTAAAATATGATGATCTGATATGTTTGTGAAATGTTATCGGAGACACTGAACTCATCACTGCTTATGAAGGAGGAGCACCTGTTAGACGAGTGAGTTGCTAGTTAAGTACCTGATGGGAGCGCAGGGTACCGAAGTTGTCCCTGCCTGGTCTGTAGCCTCCAGCGGCCCCGTCTTGCTGGAACTGGAACAGGGTCTCAGCGTGGGGGTGCGGGGCGTAGGGGCCCCCGTGCGGTGGCTGCGGGGCCTTGCCCCCTCGGAGGGTGCTGCGCGGGGAGTGGGGGCCTTTGGGCGGGGCCGAGGGCGGCGCCAGGACGGGCTCGGCGTAAGTTACTTCCTCCACTTGAGACAACAACTTCGGTTCCGCTTGGATTCTACAAATTACACGCAAATAGTTAGCGGAATTCTTAAAGGGCACTCTCAAATCCTCCAACGGTCACATAAACTTGGTGATCCGACAGTTGATCTGCTGACAATTGGCCCCCAGGAGTGACATTTATTTCAAAAATTAAATATCAAACGTAAAATGGACTTAAAAATAACCTCAAACGAATTTATATACAGTATCGATTTTTTGGACTTATGAATTTTAGTCTATGTAGTATATAGACTAGTAGATTTTCCTTGATGCCTATGAATGAAAACATTTTTTATACTTTGATATTCGGCAGTACATCCTCTCTGCACATCCCTTCGGGGGTCACTTAGATATATTTTGTGAAATTAGGTAAACCGTATTTTCCCTAAACCAACGGGCATATTGTATACATATAAGTACGCCGGTGACCAGACAACTCGGAATGAAACCAACTCAGAACCATCTCAGATAAGTCATTTAGAGTGATAAAAAAAAAATTGGTTAAATAGATTACGTCAGGTTAGGTTTATCGGCTAATTTAAAATGAGTTTTTTCATAGTTTTTAATGACTTCAAGGAGGTGTTGAGTTGACTTTATTCTCAGTTGGCATGGAAGCAAGTACGCTGGGGGCCAACTGTCGGCGGATCAACTGTCATTGAACCCATAAACTTGTGAATAAACGTTGGGATCATCGTTTGAATGCTGGGTGTTAGTATTATTGTAAAAAGTAAGTGTCATCAAATGATAAAAGCTGATATGAAATGATACTTTGGAAATTACTAATACTATTCCATCAAGTTATTTTATACTATCAGTTGGTGAAAAAAAACGAAATCGATCTTTCCGCAGGTTCACCTACGGAAATCTTGTTACACTTTTACTTCCTTTAAATGATCAAATTCACCAGTCCGAAAACATCACCAAATCATCCATCGGTGTGGCAGTATGTACAAAGGGCAATGAACAATGATTTTGATGAAACATGAATTTTTAATGGACCATCTATGAACGGTATAATCATAATGACGTATGTACGATTGATGGTATGATGGATGAAATGAACGAGTTTGAATCTCTGAGCAAGTACTGACTAGAGGCATGCAGATACATTTAGGAGTTTTTGTCCAGGAAAACGAGTAAAAATATCGAATCTACGGAAAATTTTTCTAAATTTATCGAACTTAACTTTTTCTATTTTTTATCGAAATATTAAATTATTATTATTTACCGAAATATTATTTTGTGATTGCGCACTTTATAAATTTAGCATTAGGTTAAGATAGGTTGAAATGATTTTATTTCAATTTTGGTGGAATCTCTCATTGTCGAATATGATGAAATGACTTTACTATGGTTAGTATTATTTGTTTGTCTGGAAAAATAAAGGTACCTATTAATATTCTGTCTTTGTTCAAAGTACTCATACTCCGTGTCGGGGTAGGGCAGGTTGTCGTCCTCGTCCTTGTGGCACTTGCGGCCGCAGAAGTAGCCTGCCACGAAGCCCACGGCCAGCGCGGCCAGGGCTCCTGCCGCCACGGCCAGGGCCAGCGTCTCGGCCGAGTAGTTTGGGGACAGAGTGTCGGCTGCCAGCACGGCGGGCCCTGCAAATACATTATTATTATTATAATACAATAACTTATTATTATTATAAGTTTTTTTTTGGCTGAGACAGTTTATGACTAGTTCCCGTGAACACTTAGGCCATAGGCCCATTGTGCTATCTCCCATTTCGCCTCGATCCTTCAGTAACCCAGTCCCTTTTATAAAGTTCACCAGGGTTGTCATTGGATATGTTGATATGTCTTCTGAATCTACAGTGTGTCTCCCCAGGTATCTGAGCCTAGTTCCCACCAGGGCAGGACATTGGCACCATAAGTGAATTGGAGTCTCTTCAATCTCTTAACATTTTGTAGATCTATTAGTGTTTTCCACTCCCAATAGCTGCATGTGTCTCCTGAGATGGCAGTGTCCCGTTAGTAGTCCTACCAGTTCCCTCAGCGAGTTTCTGTCCATATCGAGTAACTTCATGGTATGTTTGTTATTATAAACAATAACAAACACATATTATACATAATTGAATAATTATACAATTTAAAAAAATTTCGGTGTTCAGTTAAAAAAAATATATGTATCGGGAACAAGTTATTTAAGTTCTTGATCGCCGACATTAAATTTTCGACGTGCGCAAGCTGATCCTATTTTCGTAATAACTTATTTGTTTTTTGCGAAATGATGTTTTTGTAAAATGAACTGCTTTACCAGATAATGTGTTTAGACATTTATAAAGACGTTTAAATGTGTTTAGACATTATTAGTACATAATCTACCATAAGTCGTTTCCCCAGAAAAGCTACATTCAGAAAAATGATTTTTAATATGTAGTATACTTAACTCCCCGCAGCCAACTGGGGCCGAAGGAAGACCCCAAATCTACTTAAATACATGAAATATATTTTTAGTATTTTAGGTATTTCTTCACAAAGGATTAATACATAAAGTGCCGTTTAAAAAAAATGTGAAAAAATTGTTGATCGCAGAAAAAAGAAAAAAAAGGGATTTCTATGGTTGAAATGCAAAAAAAAAAATTTCGTGAGGTCATCGACCGACCCACTTGGTCACGGTTATGTTTGGCATCTTGGTCTGTCAAGAGTTAAGAGGTTAATGCATAGTAGAATCATTTTTCCAAGTGGCATTTTCAATGGTAGGTAAGCCGCATCTCGGAACATCAAAATTCCTGTGTGCGCATTAGCATGTAATTGTCAGGAACATAAACTCAAATTTTTGCATAATATCAGGCATGTTGTAAGAAAAGTAGTTTTCTTTCTATCAGTGAGCCCATTATTACCCAGCAGTTATTAGTCCAGTGGCTAAGACTCTTGACTCACATTCCGGAGGTCGCGGGTTCGAACCCGGCATGCGCAAATAAATTTTATTTGATTAATTTGTGTTATTTCACAATTAATTCATTTAAAATAATATATAGTATATTTGCGGCATGTTCCAGAGTGGAAGATACTATTAGTATCGCCCTGGTGTAAGACCACCATTCAGAATTGAAACGTTGCTTGAAAATGGCTTTAGCCGTGTTTAGTGACCAGATCTGAATAGCCAGGTACTTCCCAACCTTCCTCTTCCCCACCTCCTTCCCCTCCCCACTACCTTCAGCCTCACAACATACCCCAATTGGGGATGCCATAGTCTCACTGGCTCCAGACGGGAGCAGTTGAGATTCTTGTGCGGTATTCACTGTAAAAAAAAAAAAAAAAAAAGCACACAGGACAGAAAGGCTGATGAATATAACAAGAGACAATGCCCAAAATCTTTAAGATGTAAATATCTCAGAAACTTCTTTTGTACTTTTTCTGCCGTCAGAGAGCAAGTACAAACTGTACTGACCCATATTATTGAGTTCTTTACTAAGCTACAGAATACCTAGTACATGAAACGGGGACGAGCTGCAATAATGCCTGGAGTTGTGAAGCACAAATCCTGTTGTATAATTCATCAGTGTTATAGAATATCGTAAGGTAAGGACAAGTCATTGGCACTAACCCTCAGGCTGGTTGCTGCTGAAGTCCTTGTCCTGCATGATGTTGATGACCTCCCCGCGCGGCTGCTCCTTGCTGGGCCGCGGCACCTCGTTGTACTTGGGCTGCGAGGAACTGAGCCCGCCCACGCTGCCCGCATCTTTACCAAGAATTTTGCCTGTGTTTAAAATCAACGTATTGAGAAGTTTCAAGGAATGTGCATAGCTACTTTAGTCAAGCTGTGGGGTGTCAAATCTATGTAAGCGCTACTGCCATTTATTTTTAAAATGATGAACACAGAATTTAAATGGGTTAAAGATAAATCCATTGTAACCTATCCCTCTTATATATAAACGATTCATATTATAACAGAAAGAGCGGTTAGAATAGATCTCTCAGTGACAGGACCATACGAGGGGTTTAGTTTGAAGCAAGGTTATAAAAGCAGATTGTTTTATCAAAATTATGCACATTTTACATGTATAGATTGATTTTGAAAGATAAAATACCAGGAAATAGTTTTTATTAATGATCGATAACTAAATTCTATTTATACGTAAGTACATGAAAAGATATCAATGGTTTTCTAAATTGCATAAATACATGAATAAAATTACATAAATTTTACTACAATCAATTGTATTTTGGAAGGTCAGAAACCAATATTTAACAGAAGCAGTAAATATCATGGTACCGCTACATGCTTGCGACAAACGGCTTGCCGCAAGCTCAGGCAAGCTCTGACAAACGAATGGCTGGCTTCCACACACTTGCGAGCGCGCCAGTGTGTTCGGAGCATCCAAGCGCGGCGGACGTCTACCTTAGAGTATATATTGTTACTCTAAGGCTATACTATGTTTGCGTTAATCTATTTTTATTTTGGTTCCATGCCAACTCAGAATGAAACCAACTGAGAAACACCTCAGAAAGATCTTTAAAAGCTATGAAAAAATAATTTTAAAATTGCCGGTAACCCTAACCTAACTTAATCATTTTTTTATCGTGACCTTTCTGAGTTGGCCGGTCACCTTTATTTTAACGCGAAATAAAAGACAAGGGGATAATATATTTTTAATACCATTGAACCATTGAAGAAGATAATACTAATAAAAATATGAAAAAGAACAAGACACAGAAAAATACAATGTCTAGTTCACACGCGGTAAAAGTGAAACCTTCAGAAAACTAAGGTAGAAAAGAGTGGGGAAGCTACGAAGCACCGCACAAAGAGGAGACATTATCTTGCAGGCTAAATCCTATAGATTTTTGTCTCTTTTTAGTGCCACTTTTTCGTTTCATCGAGTTTCAAATCACAACGGTGCCAAAGAAGTTCGAACTCGAAGATCACTTGTCTTTATATAATATTGCCTTGTATTATAAAAAAAGTTATTCTAACAAAAATCATGTTTTTTTTGTAATAATACTGTATAAATCATAAATAAAATATTATTTATTTATTTTGACTCTTTAGGTAAATCCAGTCGCAATAAATTACGTTAGTGCATTAAATTTATGTACTTAAACATTTTAATAAGAATAATAAGTCAGGCTCGCCTCATAAGCCATTCATATTCATATGTCTCGTAATATTATCATAGACCGCACGGAGCAAAAAAGGCGTGCATTCGCCACCAGCTCCGAAGTTCCACTGAGCGCGACCGAGCGCTTGCCGCTTGTGGCCAAAATATCCGACCTCGATCGGATCGGCGGCAAGCTCTCGCAAGCTCTTGCAAGCCTACGCAAGCCAAGCCACACGCGCGGCACCAGACGCTGGGGCTTGTGGACGCTTGCAGAGGCTTGCCACGTATTTGGACGCGGCTTCAGGAATTAGGTACCTGACATAATATTATTTCAACACAGAATTAGCAATTTAAAAAATAAACTAACCCCTCATTTTCTACAGTCAAGATATAACAAAACAAATGAATAAATCATATAATATAGGCGGCAATTATTTGACTAGTTAGATTCTCTTGTTAACCCTTGGAAAGCCAAGCTAACAATGGCATGGCGTGCGCCGGCTGAAACCATTTTCGTAATAACTTACTTGTTTTTTGTAAATTGTACCATTTTACCAGAAAATGTGTTTATACATTTATAAAAATGGTAAATTTTGTATCTATCCTAAATAGTTTCCACAGGATAGCTATTTATATTAAAAAAGTTTTTTTTTTTCTCTCTAATGTTATTAAAAATAAATAATATAATGAAGAAATATGAAAATAAAGTTTTTTCATATTTTTCAGCTAAATAAGCATTCTTCACAATAAAAATTTGTCCCATGAGGTTTTCCTGCAAATAAATACAGTACTATGAAAGTTTATCACAATAACTCTCTTTTATAATAACTTTTGCAGGTTATTCCCATTTAAGTAATATTTCACAGAAGAAGAAGATAATACTAAAAATCTAAACGAAAATATGAAAGAGGACAAGACACAGAAAAATAAAAAGATAACGGTCGCAATTGGGCCTCGAACCCAGAACCTCTCGTCTTACTGAAAATTAGTCAAAGATAATATTATTAATTCTGAAATTGGAACTAAGAGACTGACAAATATGACAGTTTGATTAGAGCTGGCAGTGGCCTAATTGGATAAGGTGTTCGTCTCGGTAAGATGAGAGGTTCTGGGTTCGAGTCCCAGTTGCCAGCGCCGGATCTGCCATACGTTCAAAAATGTGCAAAAAACCTGGCGCCAACTCCAAGAAAATAAATATTGTATTAAAAATTTGTTATAATATTCCCTGAATCGTTTAAAAATTACCCAATATACCAGTAAAAATTACCAGTACTTTTATTCAAGAGAACAAACAAACCGACGGCGCCTTTCAAAATGCTTTTGTACGATTTAAGTCTCTAGGAGAAGGGACTTAAAGACCATTTTCTTATGAAATCTTCAGTAAATTCAAAATTCCATTAACATAAACATCGCACGGTTTGCAAGGTTGCAACTTGTTAACAGTTTCATCATTGATTTGACAGTTGAAGTTCGTTAAATGTACCTATAATTCATTTCTATTAGATTTGTTATTTTACAGTCAGTAATAATCAGTGTAAGCGTCTTTCGTAAGCCGTTGATACCATAGTATGTTCGTGTTTGTTCGCTCAACACAGAACACAGGGGAAATGGAAATGCAAGGTACAAATTTGAGGTTATATTATTAGATTTTTTAATTTATAACTAAATTTCTATTGGTTGTTAGAAGTTGTGGATTGTGGATTACAATGAATAGAACAATAATTAAAAAAAACTTTCAGGCTTGCAGAATCTAAAACTTAGAATTAAAGAGCATAATGACGTAAAAAAACTCGTTTCCATTGGGAATTTTTTCATTCCAATTTCTCCAGCACCGATAAAAAATGATGTCCCGCGCAATGACGTTACAATGGTCCCGAGCACATCTAAACAGATATCTATCGCACAAATTCCTCCGGTCGAATTATTAGAAGATAAAAATAACGTTACTGATAGCAGTTTAAATTTAATTCTGTTTTCAGAGCTTGAATTGAAAGATCCCGGATGCTGACCAAAGTTATCTCAAAATTCCATTAGTTTATTAGTTCAGGAAGGTCCTGTACAACTGAAAGGTTTTGATTTTCCTATTACGAACAAGCGTAAATTTAATACTAAGTATTATTACAAGAAACTGCCTAATGGAGAAGAATTACATAGATCGTGGCTTATTTATTCGAAAACTTTAGATAGGGTTACACCCTTTACATGTCTTGATTTTATTTGATAAATTAGTGTAAAAAAAAAAAATTTAATATAAAAAAAAAAATTGGGGTTAACGAATTTTTAATCAAAATAAAAATGTAGGGGGGGGGGCGCCATCAGTACCTACTGCACAGGGCGCTAGATTTCGTAGATCCGGCCCTGCCAGTTGCGACCGTTATCTTTTTATTTTTCTGTATCTGGTTCTCTTTCATATTTTCGTTTATTAGTGTTATCTTCTTCAATTACGTTAGAAACTATTCAGAGCCCTATGGAGAAGTGAAAGAAGATCTGATGAAAGAAAAATCATACATTATTCGCGGTAACCGGATCAAACATAACAGCGACAAAACAAAACATGATAAAAGAATAGGTTTGGTTAGGTTGGCTGTTTGTTCATTTTCAATCAATTTTCTTCATGGAGAACCATTATCGCCATGCATTACAGTAACGTAACCCCTAATAATGAAAGAATACTGTGTTTCAATTGCTAATACTAAATTTAAAAGGAATAATGACATGAGTAATTGAAGGGATACTCACTTTGTGGGCATGCGGCGTGCTGTCCGGTGGAAATGCTCTGATAGAAGAAATTCTCTTCTAGCCACCTCGGGGCACCAGCTGCCCGACATCTTCCCGAGAGCTTGTCCCACGCGCAGTACGGGTCTTGGAGCGCCACACATTCACTGCAAACAAACAGAGAGAATTTATTTTAACTATCTCATACTATAGTCGTAAATGTATTGGGAATCAATTTGGACTGTATTCAATAATTTAGTATTTAATAAAAAAATAAGGCGTTTCAATGATGGGGATGTAATCAGTGTACTTGAAAAGGAAATCTGACTCTTTAACTTCCTGAACACTTTCTTGTTATGTTATTATGGATAGATCACTTGGCTGAGCACATGCATAAGTCTCCGCGGGAATTAATATTAAAAAAAAACACTGAGAGATCAATAAGCTGATGATCATTGCACTAGTTCTTTTAATATAATGATTGTTCCACGAGTGGGTAATATTGACACAGGTAGTATTGTCAGACAGGATAATTTTGATGGTAGGATCAGGGCTGGGCAGTATTTGAATTACTTGTAATTGAAATACGTATTTGAAATACAAATACGTATTTTGTATTTGTATTTCAATTACTTCCTAAAAATGTATTTTGTAATTGGTATTTCAATTACCTGATGCTGAGGTATTTTGTAATTTGTATTTCAAATACTTATGGCTTCAAAATACATTTTCAAATACATTTAGCGACCTTAATAATTTACCTAATGAAAAATAAACTGACATAAATTATACACAGACTAAAAAGGCTAGAATCCTGTACTATTTTCTTATTGTCCTGAGCTATAGCACTCTTACTAATGATTATTTGTAGTTCTCTTATCATTGCTCTATAATGTACTGTATCTTTTTTATATCATGCTAGTTATTATTATTGTCTTGTGCTATGATTTGTGCATTGTGTATCATATAATAATATTATACTTGTCATTGTTTTGTATTGTACATTTTTGTATCTTAGTATTAGATCAAGCACTTTAGGAATAATTTGACTGAATACAGATTGTTTTTAAGTTAATTACTGTAGAGGGCACTTGAAGTAAACTAACACAAAACTGCGATATAAAAATGTCCTACATCTATCATTCTACCCATATCTAATAATAAAAATGAATCGATGGAATTTATGTTCCCGCATAACTTCCGAACGACTGCACCAAATTGGATAAATCTTTTTTTGTTGTGTTTGTTATTGTCAGGACAAAGCTTGAATAAAAGAAGCGGTGAGCTCTGGCATAATGAAAATTGTATAAAAAAATTGCAACAAGTGGCACGCGAGCTGTTTGAAAACTAATGAACGAGGAGGGGTACCCGGGAAGGGGGGAGGGGAATTCGGGAGGATGGAGGGGAACTCGGGAAGGGGTTCGCGTAACGGGGGAAGCGGAAGACTGGAGTGAGGAGAGGGAAGGCGGAGTGGGAACGCGAGAGAGAAGGGGACGCGGGAGAGGAAAGGGAGGCGAAAGGGGAACGGGACGAATGGGAAAGGACATGCAGGGAGAATTTAGCAGGCAGCTGTTTTTTTTATAATAAAAGAATTGTCCATGGATTTTTTATATTATAGATATTTTAAATAGGTACCTATGTTAGGTACCAGATTTGATTGATTGTTCTAATAATATACAAAAATGGATATTTATAATATATGAAAAATGAAAATTTGAATAAAAAAATTGTAACATCTGGCACGCGAGTTGTTTGAAAACTGAATGTACTGAGACTGAATATATGGAACGGGGGGTTAACGGGACGAGGGAGCGGGAGAGGGTAGGCGGGGAAGGTGAAAGAGAAGGGAAGGGAAGTGAGGGGAAGTGGATGCAGGAGGGGAACGGGGACGCATGGGAAAGGTCATGCAGATGACAATTTATTGCAACCAAAGGTTCTACCAAAACCAAATGTATTTTGTATTTTGTAATTTGTATTTTGTAATTGATATTAAAAAATGGTTAAAATACTGTATTTTGTATTTCAAATACACGACTTGAAAGTATTTGTATTTCGTATTTTAAATACATGCGAAAAAGTATTTTGTAATTTGTATTTTAATTACAGCAAAGCATGTATTTTGCCCAGCCCTGGGTAGGATGCAGAAAGTTATGTATATATACATAGTTGCATCAACACATACAAAAGATGGCCTTCAAAAGAAGGGTTTTTTTTAGAATCAAAAGTTTTTTTTTCCGAAATATAATTTATTATGTAGATATGCCATTACCAAAATATATATACAAAATAAATATTACTTGAACACCAACGGTACTGAATGTCTATCAGCCCATAAAAACATTGTTATTATATCTGTATGTCTATCTTGATAGCTTTGAAATGTTTATAAATTTCAATATGTATCGAAATTTACATGAATGTGCATCATATATTTTACTCTGTTGTTTTTAAGTTAAAATTTTTATACTTGGTACTTATTTTCATTGTCATATCTGTTTAATTCTTTGATTACCTATATCAAATGTATTTTTAATTTTATCATATGTAAAAGCCCTAATTGGCCGTGTACAAATAAATAAATAATAAATAATATATATATATATAAAATTGTTATCAAAACATTTCACATTATGGAAATGTGTTAAAATATTAAAGTAACGAAGGCAAATCATCTTGGGATCAGAAGGAAGATATCTAAATTAGGGGGCGTTCAAGTATTACGTAACGTAATTTTGGAAGATTTTTGACTCCCCCTCCCCCCCATGTAACCCGCCATAACGCCCAAGTGAAAAATTTTTACCTGAAAGTCACAATTAAGTTGCGCAAAGTACTGGAAAATCGCTTAAATGCCTTTTTTCTTGTTTTAATCGCGTTTGCGGCAATAAATAAAACAAAAGATTTCCAGAACGATAAGGATTGCCAACTTGGAAGATTTTAATTCCCTAGTTTTTTTATCTAAATAAAGAAAAAAATGTTACATAACGCATTGTTCGAACCCCCCCCGCCCCCCTCTCGTCACGCACAGTAATGTTTCACAAGCCCCCCCCCCCTCCCCCCCAAGTGCGTTACGTAATACTTGAACGGCCCCTTAGTAACGGGAAAGTTAGTTATTTTAATAAAAATAAGAGTTCAATGTTCATATTGCTCTATTTTCTAATTCAAATTTGGCAGTCTAATGAATATTTTAACGATACAAACAATGGATCACTGAAATAAAAGATAATTATTTTTAAAAATAAAATAACATTTTTGAAAATAAATAAACAAAACATCACAAAAAAACCACCAACCTGCAGGAAGTAATTTTGTCAGAATTGCAACGATGCAGCCTCAGAGATTGAACTTGCGTGTCAGAGACAGCGATGAGCCTCGAAGGGGCCCCATTGCCCACCCCCTTGACTACCTTCAGCGACCTGACAGGTTCCTGGGCCCCAAACACCTGCAGCTCTTCAATCACAACGGGGTTAACGTGACGGACAGAGTCTGCAGAGTTGGCATTGATTGCCTTGATCACTTTTCCGCTGTCTGAAATGTCAAAGAAAAATGGATGTTAAAGAAGTATGAAAAGAAATTGTAATAATTGGTTCTAAATTAGAATGGAATGATTTTTTATAAGAGTCTGTTGACTTATCTAATAAATTGTTTACACATACATGGGCGTAGCCAGGTTTTGATTTAGGTATGGGAAAAAATAAAAATGTAAAGTAGGTACCGAAAAAAGTAGGCTTCTACAACATATTCATGCTTTAGGCTCTGTGAATACAAAGAATATGAACGGAAGAAGGAAAAACCATTCGATGAAGAGCTGTAAATTTGAAAACGCGACTCGGTCGACAATCCCAGAGGTTAAGCATCGGCCAGCCAGGGTGGGGAAAACGCCCCATCTTACCCCACCGTGGCTAGCTCATGCCCATAACTGAAGCCATTTTTATAGAACATTTGGACGTTGTGTGGTACGCACACTAGCAATGAATAGGTGCAGCTCCTACTCCTACACCCTTTTCAAATCGACTACTCCCAAAGGACCCGGTCCAGTACTTGCACCCGGAACTCGGCGAACCGAGCCACTCGCGAACGGGTGCGGCGGCGCGGCCTTCGGCAATCGGCAGCGTGGCGCGGTCCGAGCCACTCACATTCGTCAAACCTGCGCGTCTCGGTCCGATCCACGCGCGTGTATGAAGTAGGTCGCGCATTCGAGTTCTTTTGCGGGCTAGGGCTCCGAGGTGCAAACTCATGCGTCTCGGTCCGAGCCATTCGTGAGTCGGGAGTGGCTCCCGGGACCTGATCCAAGAACTCAAGTACTTTTAAAAGGAAGCACGTCTCGGAGGCCTCCGGCAAAATGCAGAACTTACCCATCTCTAATGCTCACAAAAAGATGAAGATTTTGGTTTTGGCGCAGTTCTAGAATATAGTATTATTTAATTTTATGTCTGTGCAACACCATACAAAAGAAGAAGAAGGATTCTTCTTCTCATTGTTTCCTCATTGGTGGGGATCGTGGCCCCCATTACAGAAGAAGTATGAATCGTTCTATATTAATTGATAGGTTTCGTTACGGTTAGGTTACGTTACATTTTAAAGGAAAAGAGAAGATGTTAATTTACCTGTTCCAATGAAGAGCACATCGTATGTCTTTCCCCCGGGAGTCTTGACTTGTGGGTCCACAGCAATTTGCGTAAAGCGATAACTGAAAGAGCAAATGAGATTTAATGTTATTATTTTGTTATAAAGTTATTTTTACAGGATTCAAACATAACCTGCAATCAAGGGCGAATATAAGGGAGGGGTTTAGGAGGTTCAAACTCATCCCCACAGATTACATTCCTGGAAAATAAAATAATGTTATTTGAACCAGGATGAAATCGGGATGTTGTATGGAGGGTATTTTTAAGGAAAAGAAGGAGAGGAAGACAAGTGCAATCCCAAGCAAACCTCACTCCATGGATACGGGCACCCCTGCTAAGTCACCAAACATAAACACTTGGCTAACCTACGTCAGAGGTGTTGGTTATCCAATAGATGGTTCCCAGGGCGATGGTACACTATCTGCCTCCCAAATTGAAGATCCCCCCATGTGAGTGCAAAAGCTTCACCCCTGACTAATCTCTTTTTATACCAACTTATAAAGGTGTTAATGTAAATACTAACTGGAAGCTAATGCGAATGACAATGGGTTCTCCGAAGAAAGCTGGCACTGATTCATCCATCAGCGAATGTGTCTTGATGAAGTTCAGTGTCTGATCTGGCAGGACTCCGGAGACATTGTGGCACGAACCAGGACGTGGATCCGGAACCTGGAATTAATAAAGGAAAGTATTTATATAATGCACGTAACTGCGAATAAATTCACAACCATTGTAGAGTACAATCATACAATGCTTTATGGAAATGAATTAAACGATGAAGTTAACTTAGAAAACACAAACGGCATACTTATTCATTTCTATTACCACAAAGAAACAATGGAAAACTGCTGACCATTGTGACGCTTTGTATTTAAATGATTAGGTAGGTAGGTAGGTATTGATGTCTTCCGTATATATATATATATATTATAAAAGTAACATTACCTTTCCGCTATTGACAGGAAGCCAATTAGAGTTGAGTGCAGTTTGCTCCTTGAAGTTGCCCTCGAACGTGTCTGCGATATCTTGCAAGCTGAATGCGCACACGGCGCTACCTGCAATGCTGTTTGGCGGAGTGGTGAAGGTTCCATATACCAGCTGGGCTGATGTGCCACCGTATGTTCCTTCAATGAGGTCAGCCATTGATTCTGAAAAAAGAAATATGTCATTTTAATAATGTTTGTGAAATTCAGCAAACAGGATTGAGATTTTTAGATTTTCACGGCCAAAAGTATTTTCGTTATTTGTTTTTGGGGTGTTATGCCGTGTTGCGCTACCTCCTTCTTTAGCCAACACTTCTTTCACATCTACCGGATCTGCCTTGATGATGGACACTGCAATGCTGTCCGAAACGTTGGCTAAAGAAGGAGGTAGCGCAACATGGCATAACACTCCAAAAACAAATAACGAAAAGGATTGAGGTTAGTATAAATAAATTGTCAAAATGAATAATATCAAATGTATAATTGTAACTTTGCAGTAGAGTTGTTAGAGCCTGTGACTGTTTGTTTTCGGCACTGCTGATTATTATTACTTTAATGAATACCTAAGTCCCACATCACCCCGCTTTACGATCCTTTGTTACATGGAGAAGAGATAGCGGGTAGTACCTGTCTGAACTTCAGACCTTGGAATTTAATTATATTTAGCCAGGACTCACACCTCCCGAGATCCTACATAAAACATTAGGTGAGAACTCTCATAGCTAGTTAGATAAAATGTCCATAGATGTCAGAAGGTACAAATCTCTAGTCAGGCAAGGAAATTATTCTATAAATAGCTGTTTTTTAGGGTGATATACCCTCTTTCTCCTCTTCGCTTCGCTAAAACCACACTTAATTAACGAGTAACTCCTTGATCTGTCTCGGGCAGTTTGTATCTTCCGGTTATTAAAATGTAATTGGAAATAGAATCAATAAACTCAAGAGTCCCTTAAAAATTGTCCTGAAGATGAGTCTTTCATTACCAGTTCCTTACCTTAAAACTTTACAGTACCTTTTCTACTGTTCAACAAGTTACAAGTCACAAATACAACGTCGCGGTACGCGAGCTTTATGCAACAATTCTAATATGCTGCAAAATTTCAGGGTACAAGATAAATTGTGTAGTCTTCTTATTCAATGATAGATAAACTAGAGTTTAGGGAACAAGAGGACATCCACTATCAAGGTAGGCCAACAAGAGGACATCCACCATCAAGGTAGGCCAACAAGAGGACATCCACCATCAAGGTAGGCCAACAAGAGGACATCCACCATCAAGGTAGGCCAACAAGAGGACATCCACCATCAAGGTAGGCCAACAAGAGGACATCCACCATCAAGGTAGGCCAACAAGAGGACGTCCACCATCAAGATAGGCCAACAGGGGGCAATTCACCATCAAGGTAGGCCTACTGATAATCATCAATATTCTGGTGGCATCCTCCCTACTATACCAACGGAAGTTGTAAAAATATCCTTCCATCATTTCATTATCAATTCCAAATCAAAACTTCACGGCCCTAGATTGCAATTTCCAGGACCAATCGAAACAGCGTGCATGGTATCATGAATAAAAAATTGACCTGTAAAACCACTTTATTTAAGTTTTTTTGAGACTTACGGATCTCATTGAAGTAGAATGGGAAGTCCCCGGCTACGGAGCAGTTGAGGCGACTCTTGAGGAAGGAAGTCCAGCGGTTCCGGAAGCGATGGGGTCCTCCGTGGTCATTCTTGCACACGCGGGCCACTCGGGAGAACACGGACTGGAAGAAAGGCAATATTCATAAATTTAATGACATAATAATTACAAAGTTTTTTTTCCACGACTGTACCTGGTAATTACCAGAACAGAAATTTACAAAACCCTTCACTCAACCAATTTTGACTCGATCAGCGTCAGTGATGCAAATTCAGCCAGGTTTTGATTTAGGGTGGGGCAAAAAATTAAAATCTAGAGTAGGTACCGAAAAAAGTAGAACATATTCATACTTTATGCTCTATGAATACAAAGAATAGAAAAACCATCCTGTGAAATGCTGTTAATTTGAAAATGCGACTCGGTTGACAATCCCAGAGGTCATGCATCGGCCAGCCAGGGTGGGGCAAATGCCCCACTTTGCCCCATCGTGCCTACGCCTATGCACAGCACTTGGAACGCGAGATCTATGGAACGAGTCACTCGGAACACGAGAATGGTTTCCTCTGAAAATTGAAAATTTTACAATTTCATTCGGAACACAAGACTGGTTTAAACTTATGGGTGATTTTGTATAAGAGTTCACAAGCTTAAATTATTGTTAAACGCGGAATAAGCAATTGGTTTTCCTCCGAATTTTTCTTGAGCATTTTGTCTGGAACTAGAATTTTAAAATTTCACTCGGAACATGAGAAGTTCTTTCGAATTCGTCAGTAGATGAAACTGGAACTTTCATTTTTACGTTCCTAACATAAAAAAGGTATCGATTTAGTAGCGAATCTGTGTGCAAGTTCCCAGGATGCATTTACAGGAAATGGTTTTCTTCCGATTTTCGCAGCATTACGATCTGCAAGCAGAATTCTTATTGCATTCGGATTCGGAAAAGAGAATTTTTCTCTTCGAAATGCGTCAGCAAATGTACCAGCAACTGGAATTTTATCACGGCTTTCGGAACACAAAAGTAATTCTAACTTAGGAATGAATATGTATGTGAATCCACAAATTTAATTAAACTACACTCAGAACACTAAAATGATTTTTCTCAGATTTTTGTAGCATATCTGCAACTAGAAAGATATTACGAGCATTTTCTTCATTTATATTACATTGAATACGAGCATTTCCTTCAAAATATGTCATTCGAAGATTGGTTTTAACGGAAAATCCGCATACGAGTCCACCCATCCATCAGCAAATATGATAATTGTTCTCAGAACATGTGAATTTTGTGAAAGCTTTTGCTGCTAATTTAATGCTGCTAAGTTAAGAATACTCAAGATACGAAGATATTTTTATGTACCCATTTAAGTGTGGAAATACGATAAAACTATAAATAATATAAAGCAGATCGTAATTATTATTTCCCACATTTACCACCGTATGATTATTTTGCTATTGATAAATCGAAAAAGATGTACAAGATGTACTTATACAGTGCAAGAATACATAATTGAGGGCGGGGATTTAAAATATGTGCAATACACTGTAGGTAGGTACATACGTGGTACATATGGTACATACGTACCTACCTACACCGGAAGTTTAGGTTTTGGAGCAGATTTAAAATACGCTGCAGTGTCGCAATCTTGGAAATTGCTTGGAAATGTCAATTCAAACGTGCAGAATCTAATATGATTCTATATCCTACCACGGAGAGCTGCGTGTTACTTTCCTTTTCTAATATGCATGGTTCACGGAGGAAGAGGGAGAGGATATAACGGAGCAGCTTGCCATACCTGAATTGTTCATTGACTGCTTCAGACGTTTTGAAGTGTGCACGTAGGTACCTCAATCCTTTAATTAAGGCTGGTACACGTATCGAATTAGGATGACAGCGGAGTGTTTAACCGATTGGAGTACTTGCTTAAAGCTTAAAGCTGAGTAAACATTATCTGATGCATGCTCCGACAAACACAGACCAATGGTAGGGGCCTGAGAAATGGGTACATAATATTACCTACTAGATATACACACCGTGTTTCAGACTTCAAGAGATGATTGATTATTATTTATTAGTTTCTAGAAAAGAATTCAAATAACGTTATTCAAGCAGAGCCTATAAACTGTAAGCCCGTGAAAAAAAACAGTTGGCAACTCAATCGCTATCCGCAGGAAAGCAACTTACGAATTTCATTGGCGGTCCACACACAGGCAATTTCTCAAAGACCAGTTGTCAAGGGCGAAGCAACCAGTCATTCGCAACTGGCCGTGCTAGTTGCCGTGGCCGGCGCGTTTAAGTTGCTAAGTTGACAGGTTGCTATGGTTGCGGCTCACGATCTGTCAAGTTTTCAAGTAATTTGCGATATGCCAGAGCGGGAAAATATCGATTTTGTTCCGGAGGTTGATAAAATCATATATACCTATACCTATATATAAAGATTGATAATGGATAAATTATATTTTTGTTAAATAAGCTGACATAATTACTGAAATCGTAAAGTTGAGTTGCGCCGTGAATTGAGTTGACAACCAGTTTAAGTTTTGGTTTCGGTTTTTCCTCGAGCGAAGGGCCTTGTATCATAGTCGTTAGGTTATGGACGATCAAACAGATTTCGCATTTAGCGAGCGAGTAGCTGTTGAAGTAATCTTTACTATAAATTAATAAAGGATAGGTTAGGTTAGGTCTTAGACACAAACCATTATTTTATCGAAAATGATCACCCTTATAAACGGTCTAGCTGCATTCGTCAATTACGATCTTCCATTTCATTTTTCAATTCCATTTTAAAAGCCGCATGAATTTCTTGAGGACACTTACAATACAAGAATAACTACTTATAACTCAGTTTCCAAGTGATACTCCGTTCTTCAAATAAGTTAAATTTTGTATTGTTTTTAGCAACTAATTACAATAATTCTAGATACATTATCCAAACAGTAAAATTGTTTTGATAGTAGATACATACTTATAATTACATATCACCGAACTTACAACTTATTGTTTTTTACATTCACATTTTAATTTAAGAACTTATATAGCATTAAAAAATGTACACTACTCTTCCAGACACAAGCTATACTAGCTTCCATGGAAGAGTGTTAATATTTGAATATGAACATGTAAGCAAATTATTACATCATCTAAATGTACATTATATTTTATATGCTAAAAATTAATAAATAAATAAAAAAATAATAATAATTCCAAATATACTTCGTTTTTGTACCTCTAAAATTCATTTTCAGTATCTTTTGCAGGATGTAAGATAATATCTCGAAGCCGTCAGCCTCATTATAGAGTCGCAAAAATAACAAGATATAAAAAAATAGCCACAGATTTATTCACCCCTTAGGAGAATCACTTATAGATAGTTATGTATTAATGTCTGTGTGTAAGTATGTACTTACGTGAATAATTATAACCTTACTCAAAGGATATAAGATGCATTGGTATGCGTGTGTGTTCATGCACGACACGGGGTAAATTCACCCCAAGTGACTGTAACTGTAATTGATTTTGGTAATTAGCGATATGCACCGAGCTGAAGATCGTACCATAATAACCACATACAAAGTACACCGGTTTCCTTAACGCGTAGGTACTTATACACGGTGTCTGGAAACTAGTAGTGCAAGTGGAAACCTGGTTAATCAACATCGCATTAAGATATTTGACGAAAATTTGTCAGCAAACACGGCTAAAGCCATTTCAAGCAACGTTTCAATTCTGAAAGGTGGTCTTACACCAGGGCGACACTGAGAGTACTCCCACTTTGGAACGAGCCGCAAATGTACTATAATATATTATTTTTAAATAACACAAATTAATCAAATAAAGCCAGGATTTAAACCCGCGACTTTCGGATTGCTAGTCAAGAGCCCTACTCCTCATCTTTATCTTTACTAATCTTTATTCTTTACTAAGTATAAAATGAAGTCGCTCCCGCTGTATGTGCGCTTAGATCTTTTAAACTACGCAACGGATTTTCATGCGGTTTTTACCAATAGATAGAGTGATTCATGAGGTAGGTTTTTAGGTTTATAATTTGTCAAGGTTTTGTGTGAATTGGTTGAAATACATAATATATCTGGCCAAGCGGTAACGGGTAGCGGACAACGGGCTGACAGACGAGCGGTGTGTATTTGATTTAGCAGATGGCGTTGGTTATAAAGGTATCGTTAACCACAACAACGTGTGGCCGGGTCTGCTAGTATGTTATAAAATATAGGGTTTACAAGGTACGCAGTTGACCCGCCTGAAGTTGATCCCCCTGTCAGTTGAACCCTCTGCCAAATCATCCCTCGGACAGTCGATCCCCTAAAAGATTATTTCTTCAAGTAAGTATGCAAAGAGGATATACGGCCGTACAACCAAAGTCGATATACTTGGTAGAGTGGGAGATACTTTCGCTGTATCGCCCTGGTGTAACACCATCATTCAGAATTGAAACATTATTTGAAATGGCTTTAGGCGTGTTTGGTGACTAGATCTGAATAGCCAGGTACATTTTCCATATACCCTTCCCCTCCCCACTACCTTCAGCCTTACAACTTACCCCAATTGGAAATGCCATAGTCTCACTGGCTAGCGGATTTTCACTCAAGACTCCTGTAGATATAAATACGAGTATATCGACTTTGGTGTACGGCCGTAGGTATATCATAAAGAAATAATCTTTTAGGGGATCAATTCACCGGGGGATCAATTGGCAGAGGGATCAACTGTCAGGATCAAATTTCTTATACAGATAGAAAAGAAATAATTTTATTTATTTATTTATACTGGGTTTTTACAGATTGGTCTCACACACGAGAACAACCCAGTTATAAAAACTCAGTTAATTGTACAAATTGGTAAAAATTTCTATAAAATCAATCAGCCAAATTATACAATGGTTAAATTTTGAAACAGTTTATATAAAAATAAGATAAAATAAAACAAAAAAAAACCAGTTAGAAATAAAATAAAAAAAATACAAAGTTTACTCCAATGACAATTAAAGAGAGGCAAGACAAGAGACATAATTAAAGACACAAATGATACATAATAAATAAGCACATATTTTTCAGCAATCGCAGAGCATTTTTTTTTAATCCATATAAATTATCGACAGTATATGGTCGACACATTTGGGTCAGAGGGCTAAAATAGGCGATATTATTTTTAAATGTGTCCAGGTGAAACATATTATGGTGTCTTAAACAATGGGAATTGGGAACATTTATATCAATATTGCTAAGACACAATGAAGTATAAAGATGGCCGTGAATTATTTAGTGTAAACATATTATGGTGTCTTAAACAATGGGAATTGGGAACATTTAAATCAATATTGCTAAGACACAATGAAGTATAAAGATGGCCGTGAATTATTTAGTGTAAACATATTATGGTGTCTTAAACAATGGGAATTGGGAACATTTATATCAATATTGCTAAGACACAATGAAGTATAAAGATGGCCGTGAATTATTTAGTGTAAACATATTAGAACAGTCAATTGCCTTCTGATTTTAAGTGTATTAATTTCGAAGTATTCAAGTCGCATGTCGTATGATCTAAAGATGTTTTAGTAATCCACGTTTAAAAGACAACAGTCTTAGCATTTTTTTAAACTGATTCTACAATGGTTTCATATGCAGTAATGTGGATTCCAAATAGTGCATCCGTATTCAACTTTGCTTCTAATTAAGGCGTTGTAAAACGGTTAGTATTGATAGAGGATCTTTGAAGGGTTTACATATTCTATGAATAAATCCCATCATTTTAAATGATTTGCATTTAATGTCGTTAATGTGTACATCAAATATGAATTAAGAATCAGGAGTGATTTTTATTTAGCTTCATCGCCTGCAGACAAACCATTGAAACCAAAGATATTATTATGTTTGCAACGTGGCAGAATTTTACACCCAGCCAGTCTGCTGTTTATATTAGAATGAATAAAGAACAAACTAAAATATTTTTCCATAATAATATAACAACCCACGTAAGGTACTTACGTGTAAATGTTTTTCTCGCTATACAGCCATAAAAGTTTCGAATAGAAAGTTTTATTCAAAATGTTTGCGAGTAAAACGCGAGAAAAAAATAATAACAGCACAATGGTAATGTTGCGGCTAAATAAGAAATTTTGTTTACAGTTTATAAACAGAGAAATCGTTGAATTGAAAGCTTGAAAAGTGTCGGTGATTTCAACAATTTAAAAAGCACAGAATTTAGGATTCGATGGATTTTCGAATGAAGATAGTTAGCTATTCCATTGTCTTGTTCGTTTATTTTCGTGTTACAATTTCTCAAATACTTACAAAGGGACGTGCTAATGGATCGAAGGTTAAATATTTTCAAAGGAAACACCGCTTTCTACCCGTGTTGATCTAATTCGGATGGTGTATTTTTGGTTTCGGGGTGAGGACTTCCATTATTTTTGAACGGCCAAAGATTCCTGGGAACTCCATTTAGAATATTATTCGGCTGAAAGTTTTTATTTTATTTTTCCTGTTCGATATTATCTTTGAACGTGCCGGTACTTAGATGAGAAAAAAATGCACTAATCCCAATGATGTTATATATTATATCTAGGCTTGCCATTGTTTCACTCAAGACGCAATGTGGCAAGTAAGAAACACTCTTTTGTTTTCAGTAAATTCTTAATTCAAAAGTTATTCATGTATGATAAAGATATACTATCGAAGAATGTGTGTGTATGAAGTACGAACGATTTAGATGTAGAATGAAAAAATATGTAGATACAGAAGGGCGGCATTTTTATTTGCGCCGAATACTATATTCTACATCACGGGTGTGACTGAGTTGACAAGATGCGCAAATGCAAATGCGATATGAGATGATTTTCTGTCAGAGATTGTACTTATTATACTTAATTGGTTGATATCTCACTTCCTCTAATCGCTCTAAAAATCTTCCGGATATAATCGAAATAATTGTATTTGTTTATAATAATAAATAATTTGAGTGTATTTACTGTAGAAATGCTATTCCTTGGCATTTACTAGTATTTGCTGTGTAATGGTAACATTTTCTCATCACACACGAGGACATTTTGGCGCTTTTTTAAGGCGGTACACAATCCTAATAATTTTTGTACGCTCAAAACTCACATTTTAATCATTTCCGGCGAATCCGTAACTATAATAACTTTTTTATTTCCATGCCGCACAAGAAATGCGAGTTATTTATATATTAGATTAATAAAAACAATACCTTACCATTAATATATTTTACGTACAACGATTTCAAAACTTATAAACCGTTTTTCAACTATAAAGTTAGCGGTAAGCACCAGATTTTATTTTTCTAGACGATGAATTAATAATTTCGGGAGGACAACATGAAGACACATTTTAAATATTTGTAGCACGTTCGTCAGAATTAATTAAAATGAACGCGGCAGAAAGGTCGAATCTCCAGGCCTGCTGGGGTGAATTCGACCGAACGTTTGTACAATACGCCGTGCCGCGGCGTATTGTACAAACGTTTATAAAATAACGTTTGTATACGTTTATAACGTATACAAACGTTTGCCGTTTACAAGCTTTCTTCACTTACGTCGTTAAGATTCCCATATTATTTATCTTCTTCTTTTCTTTGATACGGCAAATTCGACAGTAGGTCCGTCCAGTGCACGGGCCGCGAGTCGCAATTTGTTTACACGGTTTCTTTATTTACGTCGTTAAGATTCTGAATATATTTTAGGGTATATTTTCGTCTTAATGCAATTTACTTCGGTAGGTACTACCTAAAGCGACGCGATACAATAGGCCACTTGCATGGACTTCATAACAACTTGGAAAAAATCGTGTGGATAGAGTTTTTTACTAAAATTACGAAAATGTTAGTAAAAAGTTTTAGAAATGTACAGTTTTTTTTTATTTTTAAATAAATAAATCCATTATTTGGGCTCGTGACGTCACTACATGAAAATGTCCCGTCGCCGAAAATGTTCCTATTAATTTTATAAAATTCCACACTGATTTATTTTTTTATATGGCATCACTTTGATTTCAGGCGAATTTTTGAATTCGTTCACTAGATTTATTGTTTGTTCTCTGCGAACTTATCATTTGGTTTGATTTTTTGACAGATGTTCTGAAGAGAACCCCGTACAATTAATGGGTGCGGGGTTCTCTTCAGAATGTGAAGAGGATGTCGGTACATGTTTTAGAGGTATAATAATTATCGTGCTGATTTTAACAAAATAAAATTTTATAATATTCTTATTATTATTACAATTTACAAGTTCAAGTATATTACATTGAATTTAGTAATATAGACGCTGTACATTATAATGATTTATGATCAATAAGATAGATCAAGGAAAAAAATATTTATGAGATGTAATATTTTTGGTATGCCTCGTTATTCTCCTGTGCCATTCGTGTGGAAAACGTTCTTTTTTTTAAATGATTTTCGGCTATGAAATTATCGTTTTTTCACACCTATAAAATTATGTCCCGTCTTTCCGGTTTATAAAAAATGGTCTGATTTTTCGTATTGAAATTTTCAAAAAATCCCCAGGGCTTCAAAAATACGATTAAAAAAAAAAAAAATACAGGATATCTTAGAATATTTGCCTAAACCGGAATAAAATTTAAAAAAATGTGATGCAAGTGGCCTATTGCCTTGTCTTTGGCTTACCACCTTCAAAATTTTTACCAAGGATCTATATATTATCTTCGACTAAGCCTGAAATAATATTTTCAAGCAAAAAACCTAATCTTTGTAATCGTTATTCGCAATCAAACATAATAAAACATTGTTCGAAACTGTCAAATTAGTATAAGCTTTCCCTGACGAAGGAACGTTTGTTCCGAAACCGGTCGGATTTGCACATCAAATAAGTGGTTTATACAAAGTAAAATTATTTCATTATTCTATAATGGATAACCACAAAGTAATAGCTACATTCAAAAATATAAATATTTTTATTTATTTTTGAAATAACGTACGAATACAAACTCAAACTGTAATATTTAATTATTGAAAACAACATAAGCGACTCTTGATTCAAATTGTCCATTGAGAGTTGCTAATGACATTCTTCGATGTTTAAATATCAAGGTTAGTAGAAAATGCGTTTAACAAAGTTAGCTCATATGGGCCTTTTTCGAAAAAAAAACTCGTCGGGCCGTTTTCGAAATTTCGAACGTGTGACGTAGTTTGAAACAAATGATATTTTTTACTTGTATTGCATTTAATTCAAATCTCCTAGTGGAACATGGACTTCAAGGTACATCACGATTTTTTAGCCAATCACCGCTTTACCTCCTTGATGAGCTAACCTTGTGAAACGCATTTTCTACGAACCTTGACAAAATATAAATCCAAAAAATATTTTGCAGAAACAGGGAAAAAAATAGAAGAACAATGAACAATTTTACATTTCAAATTAAATTTCCGAGAGTTGCCAACTTTACTTCTTTGTGGAAATCAAAGGAGTCTACAAAATACCACACTACGAATCCGAAAGCGTTTCCTTTGTACATAAAGTGGATTTTTGCTAACAGTTCCCAGGTGACTGGAATATGATATCGCCGTAACGACGTCATCGATTTGAATCCGAATAAAATGTAACGTCTAGCGAGGCGGCCATTTAAAACGGCACGTGAAACGCGAGCATAACAGAATGGCGGAATATTTCAAGGGGGCTAAGTGCTTGCAATAAGAATACGTAGTCGGATGTGTTATCTTGGAACTTAATCTTGGTAGGATCGGTACGAACTAGATGCTTTCATTTCCCGACTAAGGAGAATGTTCGAGAAAGCCGAGATCTGGGAAAGTCGCACATAAATGGAAATTGACATAAATGAATTTTACAATAAAAGTATACGTTGTTTGGGAGGCGGGAATGGGTACCAACGCTTCGGTAATCAACATTTATTGGACAACCGACACCTCTGCCGTAGGTTACCCCAAGTGGTTCGCTACGTTTGGTGGCTTCAGGCAATGACGTTATATAAATAAATAGACTCGCTATAGTCTCATATACTCACAATATAATGTGGAAAGTAAGGAACACTCTTTTGTTTTCAGCGATTTTCAGTACAATTTCTTAATTCAAAAGTTTATTTCTGTGTGATAAAGATAGACAATCAAATAATGTGTGTGTATGAATGCCATGGATATATGAGCGGGCGGCGACGTATTGCTTGTCACGTTTTGATGGAACGTTCGCTGTCTCCTCTTGAGGCTCACTAGAATAAAAGGTCCGGCTGCCTGTCGGAGTTTGATATGTCGAGTTATACAATAAAAACAATAGGGCAACGACAGTTTTCAAATGGTGGCGATTGTCATCAATACTTGTTAGAACTACTGATTTATGTTTTGTTTTACCGCAAGCAAACAAATAAACAGAGTGTTTAGGCTGATTAGTCTACTTTAAAACAGTGACGTTTACTTAGCAACAGAAATTTGGCTGTTGTGCGTCCAGACCCTTTTTTTAGTAGGACTTGAATTTTCTCTAGTGACGTGTAAAACCGCGAGCGGGAAACATGAAAATTAATTGTAATATTTATAATAATCGATAATATTAAGTAATTTGCGTATACTTACAAATGAAATGTTTTTCATTTGCTTTTACTATTATTTGCCGTGTAGTTGAAACATTTTCTCATCACACAGGAGGGCATTTTGACATTTTTAAAATGCAATTTACTTACTGGTAAGTGCTGGTAATACGCAACCTTACTCGACGCGTAGCAGTTTAGTACTAAAGTACTAAATATCGAGATCGGTACAATTGTCTTGTTCTTGTCTCCCCACTTTGAGATTTCTACCCCTCGTCTAATAGTATGCAACGTCATAGGCTTCAGTGCTTTGGTGCCCGGGTTCATCAGGAGAGGTGTGTTCAGATATTGGCAGCGGACGCGCCTCCCACGCGAGCCAGATCGGGAGAGGTCGGTTTAGGGAGCCCTTTGACCTCTCTAGCTGGTTTCTCTCGACCTACCGTCACTGACCTCTAAATTCCTACCCAACCCTCATACCCCTTTCCTTCCCAGAACATTTTCTCCTTGCATTTCTTAAAAATATCCTCCTCACAGCATCCCCAAGGATGATACAGGCCATGAGGAAAATTATTTAACTCAGGGCCTCCTCTGTGGGGTTAATGTAAAAAAAATCAGAGTGTACAGGTCAGACGCGGTAGAAATGAAATCTTCAGAAAACTAAAGTAGACGAGAGTGGGAAGGCTACGAAGTACCGCACAAAGATATGACCGATTATTCTATCTCATTCACTCGCAGGCTAAATCATATAGATGCATGTGTTTGTCTCTTTTTTGTGTCTACGCAGCACCGCACGAAGAGGAGGTCGATTATTCTTTTCTCATTCTCTCGCAGGCTAAATCCTATAGATGTATGTGTTTTGTCTCTTTTTAGTGTCGCTTTTTTTCGTTTCATAGATTTTCAAATCACAACGCTGCTAAAGAAATTTTCACTTCAAAAAACTGGAAACCAGAACCATTATACCTAGGCACTAAATGGATTACGATTCTACGTATTTACATAGGCATTACAACAAGATCGGGCACACCAATATAATAAAAATGTTTACCATCTTTATCAATCAGAAACACCAAACCAATTATTAAAATATGTGTTTTCCAGACGCAGTTACATAGTAGACATCCATAGTGGGGGTTCTAAGCGAGAGAAAACACACCCAGGGTGAAACTAAACTAGCCAGTTAGGTAGGTACCCCACGCCTTTTTCATTTGCACAGTGGATAGGTACCTACTGGGTACTGGGTAGCTATCTTGAAACGATTTCTCGTTCGGTGCTGATAAAGTAGTTTCCTCTTCTGCCGCGGGAGCGCTGGCGGCGTTTTCCCGCCATTAGGCCTCCGATGGATGCTATCTCCTTCGAGGCGGCGGCTTTTTGACATTTTCCTCCGTTAACATGTTTGGCAAACTTTGAAATTGTGCCGCAGAAAATTGAGTTCGTTCATAATTTATTTACTATTTACAATATACTTCAATATTGACATTATTGGAGGGACTAAGAGATCGTCAATATTGAATAACGACTAATTTTAATGGTTATTTTAATTTTAAAATACCCTAAATCATTTTTTTTACCATTATCGTTATTTTAGTAAAGTGTTACCATACCTACAATTTTTTCATAAATAAAACAACCTACCTACAAACACTATGATTTGAAACGACGTATATAACTTCTATGTAGAAAATATAAATTCAACCAACCTCGATGTAGGTAGGTATTTCATGAAAGGAGAAATATTATATTTCAAATAATTAGATTTCTATTCTGTTTATAAAGTTTAGAGATTATTCTGTCTACACTAGCCCCAGTGACAAATCGTATGTGACGCCATCTTTCTAAGGGGGCGTTCAAGTATTACGTAACGCAATTTTTGAAGTTTTTTGACCCCTCCTCCCCCCCATGTAACGCGCCGTAATGTTTTTCTGTACCCTCCCCCCCTTAAACGTTACGTAACGCCCAATTTTTACCTGAAAGTCACAATTAAGTTGGTCAAAGTACTTGAAAGTCGCTTAAATACCCTTTTTCTTGTTTTAATCGCGTTTACAGTAATAAATAAAACAAAAGATTCCGAGAACGAAAAGGGTTGCCAACTTGGAAGATTTTAATTCCCTAGTTTTTTATCTAAATAAAGAAAAACATGTTACGTAACGCGTTGTTAGAACCCCCCTCCCCCCCCCAGGCCCGGACTGGGACCATTTGGGGCCCTCCGCTAAAACCTGTAAAGGGGCCCCCTAACGTGGGATGGGGGGGGGGGGGGGCTCAGAAAACCGGGGGTCCGGGGGCCTCTCCCGGATAATTTTTGAAAATTAGGTGCTTGAAAACAATGAAAACGCGTTTCTACGCTATATTGGCACCTATAAAGAAGAAGAAATTCAGATAGGTTTTTATACAAATATTACGATTTTCGACTTTTGTTGACTTTATTATTTATTGAAATAAGAAATTCACAGTAGTTTTAGGATTCCACAACTAGGGATTGCAATCCCGCAAAGCGGGATCCCGCAATCCCGCGGGATCCCGCACCTTTTATTAATTCCGCAATCCCGCACCTTCAAAGCGCGGATCCGCGGATCCTGCAAGTTAAAAATTTGGCGCTAAAACTTTCGCTTAAATCGAGAGTAGCACGAGCGCAATGTTACCGTTTAGCACAAGATAGCCCGTCTGCCGCCAACCGCTAGTGGCGCTGTCGCCGGCCACCAGAGGATTGGCCGGGGACTAACGCCACTAGCGGTTGGCGACAGGCGGGCTATCCTAGTATCCTGTATCCTGTCGGCGCCTGCCAGTTGTTCATAAATAGTACTGCAAAGCGTACGTCTTTCTGTAGGTGACGAGTGTTTTCGTATTCACCGACCGGCGTTTAATGTAAGTACCTAAATTTTAATGTTTTTGATTTAGTTTTGTTATGTTTTATTTTAAAAGCAGATTGTGCCGTAAATAGCAATATAATGTCGTAATATAGCGTGAAACAGTATGACTTTAAGTGGTTTTTGTTAATAAAGTTTTTTGGATATGGTTAT